>CM072769.1:49732500-50932500 GCA_036936925.1 Cenchrus fungigraminus | reverse complement strand
GAAAGTGTACAACCTCTGCAGAGTTAAAACTAATCGATCAGCCGTGCTCACGGTCAAGAGCGGCCTGGACCCTCACATGATTAATTAACTTGAAGATGGAATTAAATTGTGGTTTGTGTATGGTTTGAGATGAGATGCTTTCCTAAATGCTTAAGTGGGTTGGTATAAACTTACATCTAGTAAATAGGTGCTTGCTAATAAAATTTGACAAACATTAAAATGCTAACCGCTGAAAACCTTAACCTATCCTTGATAGCCTTGCATCTTCCCCCACTTGTTGAGCTCCAACCATAATTGTGCTCACCCTTGCTTACCCGCTGTTCAGAGGAGAACAATGGAGAAGAGTACTTCAGCGACTACGATGGGTTCTGAGGCTTGCATGCCCCCAGTCATGTGCCTGTGGAAGCTGAAGACGGAGTTGCTTTGTCTAGTTATCGTTTGTTCGTTGTAAAGACCTTCGAGTCTAACGTCTGAGTGTAATAAAGAGATAATGTAATGGTTTAACTCTTATACATTTTTATTGCTGTTTAATGATATTTCACTCATGACGTCTATCATATGTGTGTAAACTTGATCCTGGCGCACATATGAGATGCATTTGGTTTTCTTCAGAAAATCAGGTGTGACACTTAATGGCAAAGTCTAGCTTGGGTTGGCTTTGGCATCGCCGGCTAGCCCATGTTGGGATGAATAATCTCAACAAACTTCTAAAGGGGGAACACATCCTAGGACTAACAAAAGTTCATTTTGAGAAAGATAGAATTTGTAGTGCTTGTCAAGCCGGAAAACAAGTTGGTGCTCCTCACCCCTCCAAGAATGTACTCACCACTACAAGACCATTGGAATTGCTTCACATGGATATCTTTGGTCCCGTGACCTATGTTAGTATTGGAGGGAGCAAGTATGGATTTGTCATTGTTGATGATTACTCTCGGTATACATGGGTTTTCTTTTTGCGTGACAAGAGCAAGGTTCATGATGTATTCAAGAAGTTTGCAACTAGAGCCCAAAATGAGTTTGATGTGAAGATCAAGAGAGTAAGAAGTGACAATGGCTCCGAGTTCAAGAACACCAACATTGAAGAGTATCTTGATGGTGAAGGCATGGTCATGAATTCTCCGTCCCATACACTCCTCAACAAAATGGGATAGTGGAGAGGAAGAATAGGACTCTCATAGAAGCCGCAAGAACTATGCTTGATGAGTACAAGACTTCGGATAGTTTATATCTTCACAAGCTTCGACACAAGACCGCCTATGAGCTCCTAACCGGTAAGAAGCCTAATGTGTCTTACTTTAGAGTTTTTGGTTGTAAGTGCTTCATTCTCAACAAGAAGCCCAAGAACTCTAAGTTTGCACCTAAACTTGATGATGGTATTTTTCTTGGTTACGCCTCAAATGCTCACGGCTATCGCATTCTCAACAAGACCACCGGTAGTGTTGATATAGCGTGTGACGTGACATTTGATGAATCTAATGGCTCTCAAGTGGAGCAAGTTGATGAAGTGTGTGTAGGCAAGGAAAAGACCTCTACAAATGACATCAAGAAGATGGCCATTGGCGAAATCAAGCCTCAAGAAGAAGATGATGAAGTTGAAGTCAAAGAAGCATCACCAAACCTCACTGCCGCTGCGAAACTCGGATATTCCGGAGAAAAGTCTGGAGAATCCGGAAATCTCGGAAACTCCGGACTCAACCCCGAAGAGTCCGGGCCCTCTGAAGATGATGCTCAAGACATTCAAGAAAATGAGGATTTGATTCAAGAAGAAGCCTCTGAGCCACATCCAAGAGTTCGTCAAAGTGTTCAAAGAGATCATCCCGTTGACAACATTCTTGGAAGCATAAGAAGAGGAGTTACCACAAGATCAAGATTGGCAAACTTTTGTGGGCACTACTCCTTCGTGTCCATGATTGAGCCTCTCTCCGTGGAAGAAGCATTACAAGACGCTGATTGAGTGATAGCCATGCAAGAAGAGTTGAACAACTTCACTCGGAATGAAGTCTGGTCCTTAGTGGAACGCCCTAAGCAAAATGTGATTGGAACAAAGTAGGTGTACCGCAACAAACAAGACGAGGATGGGGTAGTGACCAAGAACAAGTCAAGGTTGGTTGCCAAGGGCTATACTCAAGTTGAAGGCTTGGACTTTGGAGAAACCTATGCACCGGTAGCAAGACTTGAAGCAATCCGCATCTTATTGGCATTTGCTACTCATCATGATTTCAAGCTCTTTCAAATGGATGTCAAGAGTGCATTTTTGAATGGCCCAATCTCCGAAGAAGTTTATGTTGAGCAACCACCGGGCTTTGAAGACCCTCAATTCCCCAACCACGTCTACAAGCTCCATAAGGCGCTCTATGGTCTTAAGCAAGCACCTAGAGCATGGTATGAATGCCTTAAGGAATTTCTCTTAAGGAAAGGCTTTGAAATAGGCAAAACCGATCCTACTCTTTTCACTCGCAAAGAAGGAAATGATTTATTTGTGTGCCAAATATATGTCGATGACATCATATTTGGTTCTACTAACAAAGCTTGGGCGGATGAATTTAGTAGGATTATGACTAAGAGATTCGAGATGTCCATGATGGGTGAGTTGAAGTTCTTTCTTGGATTTCAAATCAAGCAACTCAAGAAAGGCACGTTCATAAGTCAAACAAAGTACACTCATGACATGCTCAAGAAGTTTGACATGGACAAGGCCAAACCCATCAAGACTCCAATGCCATCAAATGGACATCTTGACCTAAATGAAGATGGAAAAAGCGTGGATCAAAAGGTATATCGCTCCATGATTGGATCTTTGCTTTACCTTTGTGCATCTAGGCCCGATATTATGCTTAGTGTGTGCATGTGTGCAAGATTTCAAGCCAATCCTAAGGAATGTCATCTCATGGCTGTTAAGAGAATCTTTAGGTATTTAGTGCACACTCCTAACCTTGGTTTATGGTACCCAAAGGGCTCCACTTTCAATCTACTTGGCTACTCCGATTCGGACTATGCCGGTTGCAAGGTAGATAGAAAGAGTACATCCGGGACTTGCCAATTCCTTGGAAGGTCCTTGGTGTCTTGGAGTTCCAAGAAACAAAATTCCGTTGCCTTATCCACCGCCGAGGCCGAGTATGTTGTAGCCGGCGCTTGTTGTGCTCAACTACTTTGGATGAGGTTCACTTTGAGGGACTTTGGTTGTACATTTAGCAAGGTGCCACTCTTGTATGACAATGAGAGTGCCATCAAGCTAGCGAACAACCCCGTAAACCACTCAAGAACAAAGCACATAGACATAAGGCACCATTTCTTGAGAGACCACGAAGCCAAAGGAGATATCGCTCTAAGTCATGTGAGCACCGAAAAGCAACTAGCCGATATCTTCACAAAGCCTCTTGATGAACTAAGGTTTTGTGCTTTGAGGAGTGAATTAAATATCTTGGATTCTCGTAACTTGGCTTGAGATCATGCACATATTTGATTGACTTAGGCTAGATCTTTACAAAAGAAAAGGATTTTGAAAAATTGGTATGGTTTTCCTTTGAAAAATATTTGGATTTTTCTCTAGGTACAACACTTGAACTATTGTTCTCATTGTATGATTGTGGCTAGTATCAAGTGTTGGAACCTCTCTAGCTCACATTAGTTTCACTCATAAGCATCTCTATCCATCTCAAAATCAATTCCTTGAAAATCTGCTGCTCAGTCTCAGGGGGAGTCGGAGTGTCCGGGTTTTTCCCCAGATACTCCGGGTTTCCCGGAGAGTCCGGGCTCAGCCCGGATACTCCGGACCTTTACTCATATAAAAGCTCTTTCACCGCAGTCAAACCCTAGCTTTTCACCTTTCTACTGCGTGGACTGCTTTCACCTTCCTCCCGTTGCCTCCCCCGCGCCCCTCTCCCTTTCCCTCGGTTCGTCCCTAGCACCTAGGGTTTCCACCCTCCAAATCTTGAGGGAGTGAGGGATTCAAGCCCCCAAGGTGTGGGAAGCAAGGTGCTGCCATTGGTTTGAAGATTTGAAGAAGTTTCCCCTCGGTTTCCTCTCTTCCCTAAGGTATTCAAAGGCCCTTTTGCCCGATCTCCTTTTCTAGGCCATATCTTGCGAAATCTCTTGGATAGGATCGCTCCTTAGACTCTAGGAGTAGTGGATCTACAATATCTTGTGATTCCCGTGGTGGATTTGTGAAGCATTGTGAATTAGGGTTTCGCCAGGAAAACCCGGAGATTCCGGACATTTTTCCGGACAGTCCGGACTTCCCGGACTGTCTGGGATTTTTCCCGGAAACTCCGGCTCTTCATGGTGAAACTCCCAATCATAGTGTCACACACCTTCTCCGTGGATGAATTCTTATGTACTCCTTGCTGCTTATCTCCAGATCATGAGGAAGAAGTACAAGCAAGACGAGCCGGCCACCCAAAGGAGGACAAAGGCTAGGCACGATCCTCAAACCTTGGGGGTTGTGCAAGAGACTTTGGTGCTTGGCTCCTCTCAGAGATCCACTCATGCTCGTGCCCCTGTTTACACCGAGCAAGAGATCGAGGAAGAAGAAGAACATCAAGTTGGTGAGGAAGAGGAGGAAGAAGAAGAAGATGTTGGACAGTACAGAGTTGCTCCTAGGCGTCACGGGAAAGGTTCAGCTCAGCCATCTAAGAAATCCCGTGAGGCCCCCTACATCTCCCGCTCTAGACCCGTGTCTCGTCCACCCATGCCAAAGAACCGTCCCACCCCCTACTCCCAAATCTGTCCCAGAACTCCACCCCGTCTCACTGCTACTTTTCCATCAAATGTAAGGGTGGTGACTGCTCCTGTGAATCTAAGGGACCCCGGGGCTGTGCAAGGGTTTGCTCAACAGATGGTGAGAGACTATGCTAGGAATGCCCTTGCAGTCAGACAGCAGAGGGATGAGGACGTCTACATGTATATCTCTAGTGAGGCACTTGAGTCACGTTTTTGGTGTGACTTCCATAGGGACTTCTATCAGACAGTGATAAGAAGCCCACAGATGAAGGCAAAGAACAAGTCACCCATCGTGGAGATGAAGTATATTGAGTGGGCATACTATGAGAAGTTGGAGAATCCCACCTTTGATGCCATCATTGATAGGTGCAAGGAGCTTGGACTTTATGATATCATGGGATTTCGCTATGGATGGAATAGAGAGATTCTTGCTCAATTCCATTGCTCCTACTACTATGACTCTCATCAAAACACCATCACTTGGACTACTCAAGGCGAGAAGCACACCATTGACTACATGACCTTCTCTCGCTTGCTTGGTCTTGGCTCAAAGGATGAAGGTCGCACTCCCATTCACAATGAAGACAAGTACAAGCCCAAGGACACGGCATATATGTTCCCCTCCGCCTTCCTAGCTCATGAGGGAAAAGCTGACAATCTCATTCCTTACTATTATTACTTTAATCAGTTTTTTCGTGCCACCTTTGATCCAAAGATGGGAGACAACACTGCTCTTAGGCACTATGTCGTCAATCTCCTCAATCGTGTGGCCCCTGAAGAAGAAGAAGGCTTTTGCATCTTTGACTTCATTTGGAATGAGCTGCGTCGTGCTATGTGTGACCCCATGAAGCACCTCCCATATGCTCCATACATCATGTATATGATTGAGAGGGTCACCAATACCCAATTTCCAAAGGATGTCACTCATCAACCTCTTAGGCATCTTCGTGCTAGAGACAAGAGAGCCCCCATGAAGAAGAGCACAAGATTTGCTGGATCCTCTAGTGCTGCCCCTCGCCATGATGATGAGCCCCTTCCTCGTTCTTCACACTCATCTAAATCATCCCGCAAGGTCAAGGGCTCCATTGTCAAGAGGGCTTTCAAAAGTATCTTCTCCATGTGCAAGCGCATCGTCACCGAGACTAATGAGAATCGCCGTGACATCATTGAGATCAAGTCTCATCTTGGGCTTCCTACGGACACTTATCACGAGCTCCCCGAGTTTGATGACCCATTTGCTGAGTGGGATGCCCATGACGCCGTTGCTGCTGCACAAGAAGAAGAGGAAGAGCAAGAGGAAGAATGACAAGAAGAAGAAGAAGAAGAAGAAGAAGAAGAAGAAGAAGAGGAGGACAATAATGAAGAAGAAGAAGAAGGAGACGACGATGAGTGATCGCTGCTATTGCTGCTCCTACACTTCCTTTTTGGCGCTTGATGCCAAAGGGGGAGTGAGTATCTTAGTTTCGTTTCTTGTTTGAAACTTTGAGGATTTGAGAACTTTGGTCTGTAATAACTCTTTTATGTGTGAGACTATGTGATGTGAGCTTGAGACTATTATTTGGTTGTGTGCTTGTGATGCTTGATAGGTTGCATTTTATTTATCTAAGGATGCATTTGATAGTTTGAAAATTTTCTGTGATGATTTGATTTCTGCTGAGTCCTCAAAGTCCGGATACTCCGGGTTTTTCTCTGGATACTCCGGGTTTCCCGGATTCTCCGGGGTGAATCCGGACACTCCGGGCTTTGACACTACTGCTTCTTTTATTCTTCTTGAGTGCATGAAATGTCATACGCATCACATATAATTTGGTTGCACAAACACAAGCACCCCACTGTGGATCATCTTGTCACACTCTCGTGTTTTTCTCTCTTGTGCAAAATTTGGTGCTAAAAGCATCTTTGAGATTCAAACTCTATATGCACAAATTAAGGGGGAGTGTTGCAAGATAGATCAAAAGCTCTTTAATGAATTTATTTACCTCTCTTTTAAAAGCTTAAAGGTGTTGTCATCAATCACCAAAAAGGGGGAGATTGAAGAGTATCTTGGCCCCCTAAGTGGGTTTTGGTGATTTAATGACGGACCATTAAGCTACTAATAATGTGTTAAGTATATGAGCAGGTACTAAAATTCTAAGATGGCATCTAAACGCTTCATTGCTCTATAAAAAGGAAGTAATGCTAAAAGAAGGATTCCTTGGAGGTTTATTTATTTTATATTTTGAAATTGAGTCCTAGGAATGCCGTACTATTAAGAGGGACATGGATTGTATCTTCCAAGAGTTGAAAATGTGCTCTAGATGACTAACCAAAATCCTATGAGAGACACCTTGCACTGCACGTTCACCGAGATATCTCTTGTGTGCTAACTCTGGAAGGCCGGACATTCCGGGTTTTATCCCGGACAGTCCGGACTTCCCGGAGTGTCCGGGCCTTGTCCGGATACTCCGGGTCTTAGAGCTGTAACGGCTCTTTTCTGGGTGAGGAGGTATTTATACCCCCTCAACCCTATCCATTCTCTCTCTCTTGCCTCATTTCTCCCTGTAGCATTCAGAACACCTTCTCCCTACTCTTTACTCCCCTTGGCACTTGGTTGTTGAGCTTTGGTGGGGATTAAAGGAGGAATTCAAGGCTTGAGCAAGTGAGAGTGCTAGTGAGCTGATTTCCCATCTCTAGAGCACCTCGCTCTTCGCTTGGTTGGCAATCTCGTGTTTGTTACTCTTGGAGCTTTGAGCTCCTAGCCGGCTAGGCGTTGCCTTGGAGCATCCAAAGGATTGTGGCTGCCCAAGGAAGTTTGTATTACCCCATGATTGAGTAAGTAACCCTAGCTCAATCTTTGTGGCCGCTAGGGGGAGGAAAGTGACCTAGGTGTAAAGGTCCACCCTTTGTGGGTTCCTCAACAGAGACGTAGAGCTCAAGGTGTGAGCTTGAACTCCGGTGACAAATCCCTTGTGTCTCTTGTGCTTGTTGCTCTAGTTGTATGCTTGAAATCCTCTTGAGTACCTTTTTAGGGTTTGTGGCCGATCTACTCCGTGGTGAGGTTCCTACTGTTTCTAAGTGGTGGAACAGGCTTATATCTCTCTATTGCATAACCTATTTTCACAGATTTGAGTTTGGACAAGTCTGATTGCAGTTGATTTAGTCGCCCCCCTCAAAGGCCGAACAATCCGGACATTTTCTTGGATACTCCGGATTTCCCGGAGTATCCGGAAAAATATCCGGAGACTCCGGGCCTTGGACTGATAAGTTGTTTTAAGTTGTGATTTTTCAGGAGTGACTATTCACCCCCCTCCCCCTCTAGTTGACCTCTAGATCCTTTCACTACACAGCTCGACTGTGCTCCCATGCTGCAAGTCACGCCGTTTGCGTCCCCGGCCCGCGCTGGAGCTTGGCTACTAGTGTCAATGCCTAGCTCCCGGGATACGCGCCCACGGGGGTTCGTTTCCTGGGAGCCTGGCTCCGCGCGATGCACACGGGTGCAGGCGGCTGCCTGCCGCGCATGGGCTGGGTGGCTGGCGTGTGAGATTGTTGGTAAAAATTTTGGAGTGCATGGAGATATGATAAAAAAATATGGCCGTGAAGTCTTGTAACACCAGGCTTTTTGACCCACGCATGCATGCACGTCGTCTGCAATACTGTGCTGTTCCTGGCGGGACTAAGATTTATAGTGGAGGTCAGTCATGGAGGATCCCATCCGGATCGTAGGAGCACACATACCTGCTCATTTATCATGCTACCCCGAAGTGTCTTGAAAAATCATCTTGACCGCGAGATGCACACATATCAGTCATACGTTTCAATGATTCAGGGTCAAAAACCTTGATACGAGGTATTATCCTGTGATTCTTGGTGAGTCTACCTAAATCAATATTGTCCAGGAATAGAATCTATAGAAAATATAACTAAGTTCAATTATCTAGCATAAATAATGTTGAAGTGCGGAGGAACTGATGAAATGAGGTAATTTAAAATAAACTGTTACAAACCTGAAGCAAAAGATGGCATCCAGTGAGGGAAATTACACGGCCCTTCTTAATGCACTCCTCTCTAGCCCGTTGGGCGGATTCCAATAGGTGATTATAAACATAGCGGCACCAATTGAAACGATGAAGAAGGTCAGGGTTCTTCAGAGCACCCCAGAAATCAGTGGTACCGTGGTCATGCTTAGCGGATGGAGCTAGTAAATGACCCATGACATATATGACAAATGCAATCTCGAACATATCTTCTTCAAGACATGATGATTTATCATCTAAATGCTTATGAAGGACATTTTCTAGTGGTTTGAAACTCCTAGGATCTTTAGGATTCAGACCTAGGTTGTTCATGAAATCTTCGATCTGATCCATGCTAATATCATTTGTACCTACGTCCAAGTCACCACAGGGGATACCGAATACAATTCCGACATCCTTCTCATGAAAGAAAATATGATTGGACCCGGGTAAAACCAAACAACTTTCCTCTGTATCCAGCTTGCTTAACAACCAAGCAGAAAACTTCAGATTTACCTTTGTGATGCACGGCAAATCAAGCAAACCTCCAAAGTCAGCTTGACGAATCAGCTCTTTCTTGTACTCACTAAACTTTGACACGAGATAGTGTACTATTTTAGGGGAACAACGATTAATGATATTGGCAGTTGAAGTGGCATCATCATCACTAGAATCAAGATTCTGTGCGATGGTAGATGATGAACGGGGAATCCTACCAGCAGGAGCAGATTGAGCGGAATTGGAACGAGAAGTACGAGCAGATCTAGAGGGAATAGCGTCTGGGGGGCGGTCCTGAACCATGGTGGACGGGAGGAAAAGCGGTGAGGAACAGACAAGAAGCACAGATAGGTAAGGTCAATAGTATAGTAATGACCTTTAGGGTAAAGCGGAATGAGTTTCAATGAGTTGAATAATAACATAATTGATATGTACATTGATGTGTAAATAGGTTTTGATGATACTACACCGATGTACCACTGGTAGGGAGAGAGGCTTTAGTCCTGGTTGGTAAGGGGTATAGGTCTCTCAAGTCCAACCGGGACTAATGATGAGAGACAAAAGCCCCCCCCCTTTAGTCCTAGGTGAACCAACCTGGACTAAAGGGGTCCTTTAGTCTCGGTTCGTAATACGAACCGAGACTAAATGGGGGGGGGGCACGCCAGCGCCTGCGCCCACCCCCTTTAGTCTCGGTTGGTAATACCAACCGTGACTAAAGGGTCTCTCTCTTTTTTTTTTGCTGTTTTCGATTTGACCGTATATTGTAATTGTTGTCTAACCTGTATATGTACGTATACGTATTTGCACTTGTATATATGTATACCTGTCTATATATATCATATACGCACTTAGATTAGACATATATATAAATTAAACCCTATATATCTACATATATAAACTTATAAATGTATATACACATAATAATTTATACACATGAAAATAAATAGTATTTTCTTAAACTAGTATATAAATCAAAACCCCATATAGTATATATACATCAAAATATCATTCAGTTCAAATTTCTAGTCTCAATTAGCTTTCCTCGGAGGTGAGTCGGTCAATTGGATGGCTGTCATAATAATGTTTTCCTTGTGGATTAACCACCTCGTCCATGAGGAATCCGATGAGAGCTTCTTGAATTGCCAAGAGACGATCCTTCTCAATGAGTGTGTCCCTTTTTATAATCCTCTGTAATTTGCAAATAGGTTGATATAATACACCAAGCGATTAAATATACAAAAAAGGATAAAAATGATGTATTATTAATAGGTTTATTTTACTTACACTATCATCATCCGTGTTGCCACGGTAATGGTGTATGTGCTCACAGACGTAGTACCCGCATAAATTATTTCCTTGTTCTTGTTTCAAACACTAAAGTGGAGAGGAGAACAGATTATGAAATTCTAGTGTTATACATTTTAAATATTCCCAATCTGAAGTTGTTATTTGTATACGTACCGGAAAATCATACACCCATCTAATTTTTTCTCGAAATGTTCCTCGGTGATTTGCAATGAACATGGTCCAAGCTCTGAGGCAAAATAATAAAAGATACAATATGTTAGTATAAAAGCTAAATATATATATTGCATTAAAAAATGTCATAGATAGAATTATTACTCGTGAAATACATCTTGAAGGTCTTGGTATTCTGAGGGATCTTTTCTCAATGAATCATACACACTGATGTTGCTATTGTCGATAGTGATTATGAGTAGAATCTGTATGCATGCTCATGGAGATTAGAATTGACTAAATAGAATTAACAAGGATAATTAGATGATAATCGTACTTACCTGAAGTTGTAAGGTAGTAGTATAAGGTTCTTGTAATGAAACTCATCTAAGTGCCTATAAATGGTCTCGATTGTTGTTTTTCGTTGGTTCCGGATCTCATCATCGTTAACTTTAGATGGGTCCATGAAAGTAATTCTTGAATAACCCTTCCTTCGCATCTCAGTAAGTTGCAGGCTACACAAGAAGAAAGCTAAATGTTAATTAGTAGATCAACAAATGTAATAAATTTATTAATAAACATATGAAAATATGTCACTTACAGACACCAGGCCATCATAAGATCGGTATTCATGGCGTCCAGATGGTAAATTTCATAGATATCAATGAATCGGAGCCAGACCACCTTCTCATTTTGAAGGGCAAAATCTTCAGGTCTCACGAGCATACCAAACATCTCCAGGACCTCAGCTGACTTCTTCAAGTACCAGTCATGAAATCTGCGCAACTTAGTTGGGAGCTTGTTGACCAATTCTGGCTTCACTAGAGGTTGTCCTAGCTCAAAGCGCCGTCTAGGTACGAAATTATTATCCGCTGGTAGGTTTTCAAGGCCGAGAATACCACCAATAGGCATCTTTGTTTGTTCATAAAAGTAAATGACCTGAGCCAGTTCATCTACAGACATGTTGTCAATTACTTTTTGTGCTTCTGCACTGAGGCCCGCAAACAAGTTAGTCCGATCGGTCGTGGATGCATCTATTTGCTCCTTGTTCTTTTTTGTGGCAGTCCCCGACGTCGACGCAGGTATTTGCTCGATGTAACTATTCGGCGACCCTCGGTGTCTCTTCTTAGCATAAGACTTGTCCACCGAACGCTCATAGTCCGTTTTCAACGGCGGTTTCCTTCTCCTTATTGCTTCCTTCTCGTCTATGAAAGCCTTGAGTCTCTCCTTACGACCTTCATTTTTTTGACCTCCAGCTCTTCCTATTTATTTTTTTCTCTCACTTTTGCAAAGTAGTCCGCGACTTCTTTAGCTACAATCGCTTTTGTTTCTTCATCTGTCATCTCCCTTGGCTCGGGCTTTTTCTTTGCTGGTCATTTTCGTTTTTTCTTTGGTGGTTGCACCGACTTGAAAGATTGCGCTCGAGACCTATGTGGCTCTGCGGCCGATGGTTGCTGAGGTGAATTGGGAGGGATGTCATCATCGTGATCGCTGGAGCTCGCTTCTCCCGAATTGTCGTATGGTTCTTGCGGAGAAGGTGAGCGAGCAGGTAGTGACGATGACGGCCCCGGAGACGATTGTAGAGGCTCGCGAGCAGGTAGTGATGATGACGGCCCCGGAGACGATTGCGGAGGCTCCAGGGGGTCTCTCGGAGATCCATCATTCTCGGGGATTATGACGATGTAACGTTTTGGCCATAATATGATACCGTGTAGCGCATCCTTAAGTGTCTTTTCCCCATCACCTCCTGGGATCTCTAGCTCTAGCTCCTCAAAATCAGGTTGACAGATCTTCTCTATGCTAATAAAGGCGTAGCCAGGTGGAATCGGCATGCCGTGGCTCGTCTGTCCAGGAAACTGCGCAAAAGCACTTCCGTCCGCCACCTGAGAAATAATAATTAATTAGTTATTATTAGCATGAATTATACCGTCATTGTGAATGCCTGTCCACAAAATTCAAAGTAATATATATGCATCAATTATTGAGCTAATAAAAGCATGAATTATACATACCTTCATTTTGATGTTGCCGAATGGCTTGTGAAGCTCACATGTGGTGCGCCGACAGATGTCATCCACAGGGTACCGTTGGCTGTCCACTTGAACTCCTTCTATTGCCCTTTGTTCTTCGGGAACCGCTGCGGAAGCACAACTGCTTTTGTGAGCAGAAGGAACTTGTACTAGAGGCAGTCCTCCAGATGGGGCCATCTCATTTAATGCGGCGGCCACTCGCCGTTCAATATCTGCCGTCACCTTTTCTTCGTGTTCTTTAAGTCTTTTCTCTATCTCTTGCCGCTGTTCCTCCTCTTCGCGCTCTCTTCTTCTTCTGCGGCTTCGATAGGTGGCAATATCTCCCCTGAAGGCAAATTTCCATGGTACCACACCGTAGCCCCTGCAACGTCCTGGGTGTTCTGGATTCTTGAGCACCATAGTGAGCTCATCCATCTCTCTGTCAACCTTCACTCTGCCCGCTCTGACATTTTCAATTGATTTCAATATTTCAAGTGCAGCCTCTCGTAACGAGGGTGGGTAATCAAGGGTACCATCTTCGGAGTTAATTGTGCCTCCATGAGCATAATACCAATTCTTCACTCGCTCGGGCCAATCATAGACCGCTGGTATGGTACCTTGTACGAGAAGGTCTTCTTCCATCTTCCACCACTTGGGAACTGCAAATGCGTAACCACCTCGACCAAGATGATGGTCGTGCTCCTTCTTACCACGACTTTTCTTCCCTCGTGTACTCGCCTTGGCGAAATCTTCACTTTTCTTGTATTCCACAAAGGACGTCCAGTATTCTTTTAACTTGGGATATTCAATCCAATTTGGAGTTTGATACTTCTTGATATAATCTTTATCCAGTTGCTGCTTGAACTTCTGAAATTGTGTTGCCATCCTCGTGAGAGTCCAACGCTTCACATTGTTTCGTTCAACGCCTTCAGGAAGTGTGAAGTGTTTTAGGATTTCATCCCACAACAAATTTTTCACTGAGTCTGGAACCACGTGTGGATTATCTGCTTTTCCCTTCCATTCTCTGTAGCTGATGGGCACGTTGTCCCTTATAATGGCCCCGCACTGTGACACATACGTGTCCTTGATTTTTTTTGGAGCAGATGGTTGGCCAGCATCTGATACTTCTGTGATATGATACATGACATGGCCGGTGAGTACTTGTGTACGCCCTCTCTTTGTCTTTTTTGATGTGGAGCCTGAAGCCTACAAGTTGCAAATTCGTTATTTAATTAATTAGTACCTAAGAATTGAGGTTAGAGAAATAAGAACTATGAAGTTAATGCATGATATGTGTGTGTATATATATATATATGTATATATATATATATATGTATGTATATATATATATATACCTCGTGGGAACATTTAATACTTTCATTCACAAGACTTTCCTCATTGTTTCCAGTATTGTCCTCAATATTTGCTGTTGTGTCCTCGACAGGGGCGCATGCTCCTCATTCGGAGGTATGTTCAAGTACATGTCCGTCTGACTACACTCCTCGTCGGTGAAGGTTGCAATCGTATTTGTACCACTAGCAATAATGTCGGCCATAAAGTTGTCATGGTTGTCATCCATCTGGAATAAACAAGAATTTTCTATGAATTTCTAGAATAAACAAGAATTTTCTAAGAATTTGTTGAATAAACAAGAATTTTCTTTGAATTTCTAGAATAAGCAACAAGTTTTTTCTATGAATTTCTAGAATAAGCAACAAGTGTTTTCTATGAATTTATGTAATTTTCAACAATTTCTAGAACTTTCTAGAATAAACAAGAATTTACTAAGAATTTCTTTATTGAACAAGAATTTTCTTTGAATTTCTAGAATAAGCAACAAGTTTTTTGATGTTGATTTTCTGGAATAATCAACAATTTCTAAAACTTTCTAGAATAAACAAGAATTTACTAAGAATTTCTTTATTGAACAAGAATTTTCTATGAATTTCTATAATAAGCAACAAGTTTTTCCTATGAATTGCTAGAATAATCAACAATTTCTAAAACTTTCTAGAATAAACAAGAATTTACTCCGAATTTCTTTATTGAACAATAAATTTTTTTGAATTTCTAGAATAAGCAACAAGTTTTTCCTATGAATTTCTGGAATAATCAACAATTTCTAAAACTTTCTAGAATAAACAAGAATTTACTAAGAATTTCTTTATTGAACAAGAATTTTCTTTGAATTTCTAGAATAAGCAACAAGTTTTTTCTATGAATTTCTGGAATAATCAACAATTTCTAAAACTTTCTAGAATAAACAAGAATTTACTAAGAATTTCTTTATTGAACAAGAATTTTCTTTGAATTTCTAGAATAAGCAACAAGTTTTTTGATGTTGATTTTCTGGAATAATCAACAATTTCTAAAACTTTCTAGAATAAACAAGAATTTACTAAGAATTTCTTTATTGAACAAGAATTTTCTATGAATTTCTATAATAAGCAACAAGTTTTTCCTATGAATTTCTGGAATAATCAACAATTTCTAAAACTTTCTAGAATAAACAAGAATTTACTCCGAATTTCTTTATTGAACAATAAATTTTTTTGAATTTCTAGAATAAGCAACAAGTTTTTCCTATGAATTTCTGGAATAATCAACAATTTCTAAAACTTTCTAGAATAAACAAGAATTTACTAAGAATTTCTTTATTGAACAAGAATTTTCTTTGAATTTCTAGAATAAGCAACAAGTTTTTTATATGAATTTCTGGAATAATCAACAATTTCTAAAACTTTCTAGAATAAACAAGAATTTACTAAGAATTTCTTTATTGAACAAGAATTTTCTTTGAATTTCTAGAATAAGCAACAAGTTTTTCCTATGAATTTCTGGAATAATCAACAATTTCTAAAACTTTCTAGAATAAACAAGAATTTACTCAGAATTTCTTTATTGAACAAGAATTTTCTTTGAATTTCTAGAATAAGCAACAAGTTTTTTCTATGAATTTCTGAAATAATCAACAATTTCTAAAACTTTCTAGAATAAACAAAAATTTACTCAGAATTTCTTTATTGAACAAGAATTTTCTTTGAATTTCTAGAATAAGCGACAAGTTTTTTCTATGAATTTCTGGAATAATCAACAATTTCTAAAACTTTTTAGAATAAACAAGAATTTACTAAGAATTTCTTTATTGAACAAGAATTTTCTTTGAATTTCTAGAATAAGCAACAAGTTTTTTCTATGAATTTCTGGAATAATCAACAATTTCTAAAACTTTCTAGAATAAACAAGTATTTACTACGAATTTTCTTGAATAAACAAAGTCGAAATATTTCTACTAACTTGTGGACGAACGATGCTTGTTGGTGGCGGTGCCGTGTGGGAGAATGACAGAGGTGACGGGAAGTCACTTGTTCGAGACGACGCGGCAGTCGTCGACTTCAGAACTACCAAACTATGAAATTGTATATTAGAAAACAATTAAGAACTCAAATACACAAATAAGATTTTGGTCCATAGTCGTTGGTGCTAATAAATTTATATGTATGACTGTATATACACACAAAAATATACAAAGCATTACAATTTGTTTCTAATTAAATTTTCTTTCCATTCCTATAAATTTATAAACTTTCATGCATATCTATGAATTTTTTATAACTACATATATATCAATTGATAAACTAAATCAAATAAATTTAATTAAAAATGCTTGCTGATGTAAGCATTTCACGGGCTGGCGTCAGCAAGGCAAAACCCCAGCGCTCGGCCCGGCCGGCCATCGGGGCACACGCACGCCGGCCGGCGGCCTCACAGGGGGGCCGGCAAGCGGCGGCGGCGCGGCATACCGGTCGGGCTGGCCGGCTGGTACGGTCCTGGATCCGGATCGAGGGGCGAAGGCGCGCGTGGAGGAGGGGCCGGCGGGGGCTGGCGCCGGCGCCGCGGCAGGGAGAGGGCGGCGAGTCGGGGAGGAGATGCGCGTCGGGGAGGAGCGGCACGTCTGAGAGGGGCGGCGCGTCGGGGTCGTACCGCGCGCGGTGAGGGGCGGACGTCGGCGAGGCTGAGCTGGCCGGCGGTGGGAGACGGCGATGCGCGCGTGTCGGGGAGGGGCCTCTCGTCGGGGAGGGGCGCGTCGGGGACGGGCGCGGTGAGGAGAGGCGGCGGCGACGACGGAGAGGAAGAGAGGCGAGGCGGCGATTTGGGGGGAAAACGGCTAAGTGCCGATCTGGAAGGCGACGGGGCTTATATAGAACCCCCTACCTTTTGTCACGGGTCGTATTCCCAACTGTGACTAAAGGCCTTTTAGTCCCGGGTGGTGTTACCACCCGAGACTAAAGGCCCCCCTTTTGTCACGGGTGGTCTCACGACCCGTGACAAAAGGGGTATTTCGCGCGGGAGCCCCCTAAAGGCAAATTTTCGCCTTTTAGTCCCGGGTGGTGTTACCACCCGAGACAAAAGGGGGTCCTTTTGTCTCGGGTGCTAACACCACCCGGGACTAAAGGGTAATTTTGCGCGGGAAGTTAACATTTCTCTTTTCCTTCCTCATTTATCTCATTCCTTTTTGCTTTGAACATTTAAAAAAATCATTAGTTAAAATATTTGTGCCATGCAAAATTATATTAAGTTAACATCAAAAAATACCAACTTTTCTATGCACATATTATTTCAAGAGTTGAAAAAATTATTACTAATTTTCGTTTACAATTTGAAGGGGAAAATAAATTAAATTGAAAATATTAGTAAACCAACTCAGAAAAATCTCTGCTTCAAACACAGTTATGAATTTTACATTTACCGAATTTTTTACAATGACTTACGTATACACATATATAGCGCACGTAACCTCCAGTACCGACGGAGCAAGTCCCAAGCTGAAGCTAGTCAGCTTCTAGCTTTTGAACCTCTGCTTCAAACACATTTATGAATTCGCGTATTGTCTTCGAATGATCAACATGCTCAGGAAGAATGTAGGTAGGCCTCCAGTTCTCATCATCCAGCTCATAACAGAATATATATCATCAAACTCACCCTTCTTCTCATCTTTGTCTTTGTTTACTTTTTGATATAATGATCCATATAATTAATTATCAATTTTACATTTACCGAATTTTTTACAATGACTTACGTATACACATATATAGCGCACGTAACCTCCAGTACCGACGGAGCAAGCTGTTCAAGCAAGATGTCGACATTCTCTCTCTCACTCTCTGGAAAAGGTGTCTAAGAGCTAGTATATATATGCTGGAGCTGACCTCCTGAGAGGTGTCACCGAAAACACTATGCTTGGGCAGCTTGCTCCTATCGGTACTGGAGGTAGTGCAATATATGTCTGAATGCATGGTACTAGAGGTGTCACCAAAAACACTATCGCTTACTAAACATGTTGAAGACAATACATGAATTCATAATAAAGTAGCTAATTAATAATAATTAATAATAAGTTCATAAAGGTTCACATAGCTAGCTAATTAATACAAGTTCATATAATAGGGTACGGTACAAAGCCTTATCCATGCATGCATAATGTTACTGAGCAGCACGCGCTTGTAGATATAGAATATGATTAATGTCTGCAATCTTCCAGCCTAGAACTCCCTCAAAATAAGCTAGAGCGCGTACTAGTGCACTCTCCTCCGCTTCCGGAGGAGTGTCACAAACAGCACTGCAGACATCAAACAATGGAGCCTCGGGTTCTGCTGGCTTGTAGAAAGTTAGAATTACTTGACTCTTCCAATTATTGGTGAAAAACGGCTCCCCACCATAGTAATCCACCCCAACTCTTTCCACGACTTGATTAAGAATCGCACAGAAGCTAATTGAAGCATAGGTAGAACCAGAGCGATCCTGCACACAATCAGTTGATGATGAGATATAATAACCTTATGAAAGTTCAAAATATATATGTAACAGAAACAAATTAATTAAGAATGAATAAAAATTCTTATATATATATATATGTATGTATGTATGTATATATCGGGTGTGGTGCCTACTGGCAACTGGCCGTAGTCTACATATCGAGCAGGTACGGTGAAAGATATATACACGCTTGCCATGTGCTCATCAACGTGCTTAGTTTGCACTATAGGAGGAGTACCATTCATATCCCCGATAATGTCTATAAGCCATCTGATATTGTTGATAACCTACAATAATTATATATGTAACTAAAATTACAGATTTTCCATGTGAAATGAAAAAAGTTCTATGTAAAGCAAATTAATTTCAGTTCTTATATTACCACATTAGCTACACGTCCCGGATCACCCATTTGCAAGGTAATCTCGCGGTGAAAGTGCAATCCTGGACGTAGAGGCAATGGGTCCTCCAAAACACCTCCACGGCCACCAAGACCTCCATGGCCAATGCCATGGCCACCACGCCCGCCACGGCGACGGACTATGCCACAGCCACAGGCGCCATTACCAACACCACTTGACGACGACATTGTTAGCTCAAACTATATCCAAATCAAAATAACACACATTATTCACAATAAATAGGATTAGTTTGCATATATAGATTGGATTCAATATATGCATAAATAGAAAAACAGAAGGGGATAGAATTCAACACTATTATTACTGTACATAACCTTTACGAACCAGCGACTCAGAAGACCCAGATGCTCCGGGAACTACAACAGTCTCACCTCACCGTCATATACACCTGGCTCTCCCACTTACAGTACTACACATGCCACACCTCCTATCTGGATACAGTCCAACATCACGGAGCTGCAGGCAGTCCCCACGTAGCCCGTGATATTCGACTGTACCTAATTAGGACGTGGGGCTGTGTATCAAAAACAAGAAAAAAAAAGAAAATGCTTACATTTATTGTATATAAAAATAAAAAATACTTAGTAAAAGAATTTAATCTTCTATTTCCTCCTATAGCTACCTAGAAATAAAAGTATTTCTAAACAATGAAAGAATGGAAATACATACCTAGTACATTTTCTGTATGTCTATTATTTTCTTTATGAGCATATATTTTATAAACTATATGTACAAGTAAAATTCAAATTTATGAAAAACAAGAAAATAAGAGAATGCTTACATTTATTCTATATAAAAATAAAAAGCATACTTAACAAAAGAATTTAATCTTCTATTTCCTCCAATAGCTACCTAGAATAAAATCATTTCTAAACGATGAAAGAGTGGAAATACCTAGTACATTTTCTGTATGTCTTCCTTTATGAGCATATATTTTATAAACTATATATATGTACAAGAAAAATTCAATATTATGAAAAACAAGAAAATAAGAGAATGCTTATTAATACAAATTTAATGAAAGAAGGAACAATGCAAATACCATCCTAACTACATTTTCACGTGTATATACAAAATCTCATCTCTCTAATTAATTTAAGCTCCTCCTACCTAGCTACAAATTAACATTTCTATTTTCTCCATCTCTAAACCATAAAACAAAATTTAATCATAACAAATGAAGGGAGGATGAAGATTCCAACCTTGACAACACTTTGGAGGAGAGAAATCTTCACAAACTAATGAAGAAAAAAATCACAGCACCACCCTAGGCTTGAGTCGCCATGGAGGGGAGGAGCTTGAGCTCGCGGGTGACTGGTACGGTGAATGGCTCGGGTGGCAGGAGGAAGAAGGAGGTACGGTGCTTATATGGATGCCGGCCATTAGTCTCGGCTGGTGTTACGAGCCGAGACTAACCCTTTAGTCTCGGCTCGTAACACCACCCGGGACTAAAGACCGGGGGCAATTATTGCCGGATGGAGTCGTTGGGAGCCCCCCCCCCCTTTGTCACGGTTGGTAATACGAGCCGGGACTAAAGGGGGGCCGGCTACAGCAGTCATTTCGGGCCACGTCGACGAAAGGTCTTTAGTCCCGGCTCCAAAGTTGAACCGGGACTAAAGCCCCGAACCAAAGCCTCGCTCTCTACCAGTGTACACTGCATAGTTGAGTACGGGCTTCAGGTAAAGGGTGGTAGAAATATCTGAGAGCACTAGCCGCTTTAACCGCAAAAAAATGATGACGGGTACAGAAACGAGTGGGGAGGCGCACATGCACGAGTGTCAGAAGGGATGGAGGAGCAGACGGGGGACCCGGCCGGATGTGCGCAATAGTCAATAAGTTGTCAGGGGAGTGCGGAAAGTGGTCAGGGGAGGGCGGAAAGTGGTCAGGGTCCAGATTCAGGAGCGACTTTATGTCCTAGCGTACAGGACGAAAAGCTACTTTACGTCCATCAGTACACGGCGCGTGTGGCGGAGCCCAAAGAATACAGACGGGAAAATAGCAATACAAGAGGAAATACACATACTAGAAGACAAGAAGACGCGGATCCCGGTACAGACGGACGCACCGGATAACTCGACTCCGAAGTGCCGGGCGTACAGAATAATTTTCGCTGTCGTTGGACCAGTCAAACTTCGTTCATTTGATACTGCAACGCGAAGGAGTGCGGCCCAGCGAAAAAATACATCCTCGTTTTCACTAAACTAATTGTGCCCACCGGATTAATGTTCATTATTTCATGCGCTGAACACCGAAGAAGCCACAGTGCATCGAACCTGTGGGCTTCAAAAGCTTGAGTTTGGGAGGCGCGCAGCTATTCGATTGCTAATATCCATTCCCTTTAAACCTCTACAAAAAGATCCTTTCAGCACTCGGTACCTTGGCGTTGCCTTTTTCAGCACCAAGTAAAAAATATGACAGTGTGCCGTTTTACATATGTACAGTTACTTGCTGCACGCATCATGTGTGTGTTATGAAATGATTTGTTCCCTCGAATAATTATTTCAAACAACCGTTTCAAAAAATAAAATGGTATGGTCATTCATCACCTTCACTCTGGGCAATCTGGAACTGCTGAGCTGCATTGGAACCTGACAACGGGCCTCAGCTTTTGCCCCCTGACACACGCAGTGTTTGCCAGGAAGGTATTGTACGGACATCGTTGTTTTGCCCTTGTTTGGTTGGGTTGCAAAAAATTTTCATGCAAAGAGAATCTTGCACGCATGAAGTACCAAATGAAGTTTATTTGCAAAACTTTTTCACAGATGAGTGCAACTTTACACGACAAATCTAATGAGCATAATTAATGAGTATTTTTCGTTGCTCTCATTTTTGAATGAATCAAAGATCATTTATTCTTGTTCTTAAAAGATATGCTAACCTTGTCGTTGATGCCACTTGCATTTTGCTCTACCTATCCAAAGCTATATGTTCATTGAGTGCAAAACCTTAGTTTACAAGATTTAATTTTGGGTGCATTGATTCAAGACTTCATTTCTCTGGCTCGAGACTAAGAAGTTGGTTATTCCGTTTTTGCGTATCTATCTTTATGCTAGCCTTTTCTATCCGTGCATTGTGAGTTTCCACATCGGGAATTTTGCAAACCTCGCCGGATATCCACCCACAAACCCAAAATATCTTTTTGTGTATACCTCCTCGACCACAACCCAAAACTTTAAGTATGGATGAATATTTCGAAGAAGATTACAAGGAAGGTACCATCAAGTGGAGCAAGATTTTGGGAGACCTCCATGAAAGGATCCCTAGAAGGTTTCAAGTATCTCTCTTCAAGAAAATACAAGAATTTCAGCACTTATCTTGGCACAACCATCACCTCTTTGCTCGAGGACGAGCAACATCTAAGCATGGGGGGGTTGCCAAGAAAGTACTAGTGTAGTCTAGAGTTCAAGGGGAGTAAAAAAAGAAGAAAGAAAAAAAGAGAAAAGTGATGAAAGAAGAATAATAAAGAGAAAAAGTATGATGAAAAAAAGAAGAAAAATAATAATAAAGCTCATCGGTTCTCTAGCTATGTTTGGAGATTTCAAAAGGACTTCAAGATCAAGACTCATACTCACCTTTCCAACCATGTGCAATCCGATAATGAGGACTTCGTTGTGCCTCGGGATCACTCTTTGCCATTTGCACATGTCCACCTATCTCAAAGTGTGTGTATTTTTCTCTCCCCCCTCCTTGGCACATTATTTTTCCAATGACCTTTTTGACGAGCCTCGGTAAGTCCATGAGAAGCTTGTCTTGTTTTGATAATATCTCAACTATAATATCTTGGTAGGACTAAACTTTACCATAGCTCCATATAAAGCCTTCCACCAAATATTTGAGAGAGGAAAGGAGTAGAACAAGTAGGCTTGAGAGACAAGATAAGATGAGAGTTCATGAGCAAGATGCAAGTAGGTCTATTATTGATCTTGGTAAAGCAATTTTCCTTCATCCCAGTCTTTATTTTCAAAATTTTTGAGATTTGTTTAAACTTTGAGAGCATAATTAATTACTTGTGGGAAGAGCATAAATAATATCTACCCTCCATATAGATGAAAGCTAGTTACATTATGGAACTTTAACAATATAAACTTGGAGAGCATTATGTTTTCTCATGTATGATCAAGTGCAGGGTATGAACATTGAAGGGCAACACTGATATCCATTGAAGGCTTACTCGAGGACGAGCAAGATTTAAGCATGGGGGTATGTTGACGGTCGATTTCCGTCAACCAAGAGCACTTGTTACACTTTGGTTTGAGCTTTGAATTATAACTAACCCGCCACTAGGCATACTAATGATGTAACAAATTCGCACTTGCATGTGGTTTTTGGAGTATGTTGTGTATGCAGGATTTAAGTACTTAAAGGAGCACTTTCGGGCAAGGTTCATCGAGCACTTTATGAGAAGGTCACGAAGCCCGGCACAAGTCAAGACACGAAGTGAACAAGACTCCAAATGACCCGAGGACCAAAGCATGAAGCCGTGAAACTCCGAGGACCTAAACAGAAGATGCGGGAGTTCGCACACCAAGTACCCTTATCCAAACCGTGGGGAAAATGACGTTAAGGACCCACATGAAGTTTGGCAAATATTCAAGAAAGTGCGAGAAGCATCGTGGAGGAAGATGGGCCCGAACTAGGCCGAAAAGGGCCTAGGACGGCCGAGCCATGCCGACCGGCCTACCCCCTTTCGGGCCCGGTTCGCGACGCCCTTTGACCTACCGCCTCTTTGGTCTATTTATATCCCCTATCTCCGACGGCTGCCACATCCATTTGTCAGAGAGCTGCCGAATCGAGGAATACACACCGGAGGAAGTCGTCGCCGTTGCGAGTCCTCGACGTTGCCTAGGAGACGGCTTAGGTTAGACCCTATCCGCCATGGTTGGCCCTGCGTGGTGAAGCCATGGTGGAGTTCCGGAGCCATGCCTTGGATTCATCAAGGCACAAGTACTTTTGATGGTGATATCAATCTAATCTTGCCTCTACTTTTGATCTACTTTGATGTATGCCTTCTCTCATTCATGTGTGTAGCTAGCATATGATCTTAGTAGGAATAGATCTAATCTATGCCTTGCGGATACATCAAAGTGGTGCACGGACTTACGAGTAGTCGTTCGGCGTTGATTACCTTCCGTAGTGATAGTACGATATAGGGAAAGTGCCGAACGAACGTGCAATGGATATCTCCTTATCATGGTATGAGGTTTAGGTTAGTTTATCACTTTGGCCGGAGTTGCAACTAGGAGACGGTTGGCTAATGCTACCTATTGGGGTGTTACCTTTTGGCTATCGAATGTGATCCATACATCCATCCTTGTTTGTATGTTAAACCCTTATGCAATCTATGCTTCAAGTAGGATTAGACCGGTTACATGGAGAACCCTAAGTAGTTTGCTTCCGATCCACGGATTGATACCTTGTGTCACCCCCGAGTGAAAAAGGCCACACGTGATCCGTACGCTTGTGGATCGAAACGCGACACGTGTTTCAAACGTCAACAGTCCCTTACAAGCTCCTCAACAGAGACGTAGCATTTCCTTAGTGGGAGGTGAACTTCGGGAAACAAATCTTTGTGTCTCCTTTGTGGTTTGTCTCACTTATGGTTTTCTAGCATATTACTATTTGCTTCCACTTCGATCTACTTGGGTGTGCTTGTCTTTATGTGCAGGGATCATTACCCTACTTGTGATCATCTACTCAAGCCACCACACAAGTTGCATCCGTGCTAGAAGTCAAGAGGAGCTTGAGCCACACTTTGCTGGCTTTCTGCGTGGAGGCGGTCTAACCGCGTCCAGGAGGTGGTCAAACTGCCCTCCCAGCAGAAGGCAGCAGGGGTAGGCTAACCGCCCTGTGCAGGCGGTCTGACTGCCTGTGCCAGGAAGCTCAAGTTTTGGGGAAAAGTTTTAATTGGTCGACTCTCCTATTCACCCCCTCTCTAGGCGACATCAAGGTCCTTTAAATTGGTATCAGAGCCAGGTTCTCCATTTCGAGCTTAACTACTCAGAGTTTGACGGCATCAACTACTCGTGAGGTACCGTTTGAGCCGTTAGCTCTAGATGGCTCGTACTACATTTCTTGGTCAGCAAATATTCTACATTCTCTTAAGACTATGGGTTCCACTACGGAGAGCATTGTAGTTGCGAGTATCCTTCCAAAATATTGGGCATATGCCTCTCTTGAGGAGTTGGAGAACATGCAACTCAATGCCTCTATTGTTAACCTTTTGTGTAGTTCTCTATATGAAGACTTGCAGGAATTTATGCTAGATCACAAGAACATTTGTCGAGATGCTCATCGCATTTGGAATTTACTAAAACTCTTCATGAATTCCGAATGGGATGAAGATGAAAGTGATGATGGAGATGAAGATGAGATAGAGGAGTGTTCCACTGCCTCTACAACATTCACTGAACATCAAGCATCCGCTCTCGAGAAAGAAAAAGGCGAAAGAAGAGAAGATGTAGCTCCTTTGGAGGGGCGGTCAAACCGCCCTCCCAGGGCGGTCTAACCTCCCCTGGTAGAGGAAATGAGTCCTCGTGTGTCGAGGAGTTTGTTCAAGCCCCAAGTTCATCCTCACCAGTTCTAGAAGCTTCAGCAACATATTATGGTGAAGGTGCTTGCCTGATGGCCAAGAAGAAGAGCAACAAGAAAAAGAGAAGAACCAAAGGAGAAAAAATTGAAAAAGATAAAGCCTCAAGCTTAGTGGAAAAGCAATTTAAGATTCTTCAATCTGAGCGTGCCTCCTTGGTTTGTGAGTATGAGTCATCGACTAAACAACTAGATTATGCTAAAGCTAATGACATACTAGAAGCTAAACTAGAGAAGCTCACTAGTGAGCATATGGCTCTACAAGCAAAACTCAAGGAACTTGAGTGTTCTCATGAGAGGCTTGTAGACTCTTATGCTTCACTAGAAATTGCTCATGAGGTTGTTTTATCTTTGGTAAAATACTTGCAACCTCTCTCACACACATGCACATGCTCACTTGTCAATAATGATTTTGCTTGCACTAAACCTTGTTGTTCTCAAGCAAGCCAATCTAGTATTGAGCATGTATTTGTAGAATCTTGTGATGACCTCATTGCTCAAGAAAATGATGAACTCAAGCAAGAGGTTGAAAAGCTTAAGAAAAACTTGAGTGAGTTGAAAGAGAAGAGCAAAGTGCAACCTTCTCAAGATAACCGTGCTAACATGGTGAAGAAGCTTGAGAAGGGGTCAACCGTCACTAGCTCAGCTCCTCAACACCAACTCAAGGACAACAAGATCAAGATTTTATAGAAGAGGAAATTTGAGCTTATCAAGTGCAATCAATGCTCAAAGACGGGGCACTTCACTTCACATTGCCCCATCAAGCTCAAGGCTCAAGGCACAATGTCAAAGAAGCAAAGAAGCTCCATCAAGAGGAGATTGTGCTATCAATGCAAAGAGAAGGATCATTTTACCGCAGATTGCCCACAAGTCAGCAGTGCTGACCAGGGGCGGTCTGACCACCCCCACAGGGTGGTTAGACCGCATCTGGCCACCACAGCCAAGATGCACTGCAGCAAAGAGAAGAAAGCTTTCTCTTCATGCAATAAGCCTACATGCATGCCAAGACAAGACAAGTAAGTGACATCCAAGCCTAGAAGGGACAAAAGCCGCATTTGCTACACTTGTCGTGAGAAGGGTCACATGGTAAAGGATTGTCCATATAGTAACATTCCTAAGTCAAACCCTATCCACTATGATTTCAATAAGCTTAGGAATGATAAGAATGGTACTTGTGCTATGAAGGTGATTAGTTCACCTCAAACTAGCATGAGAGCTATTTGGATTCCTAAGCACCTTGTGACTAACCTAGTACGACCCAACAAGTGTTGGGTACCAAGAAACGCTTGCTGAGCTTGCAGGTTGATCGAGATGCATTGAAGTCATGGCTAAGGGAAATTAATTCAAGATTGGTTGCCTTGCCATGAGAGGAGTTAGAAAGTGAAAATCCTTAAATTAATGCCATCTCGGTAACAAGTGCTTAATGCAATATCTTAGTCACTTCTAGTTCTGTGTAAACACTCATGAATCCCTTGTCTTAGACTTGCGAAGCATGAGGTAGTGACTTTGACACTTTGCTTAATTTATACTCTCATACCATTCGATGCTATTAATGGCTCTCTAGTGGAGCATTTGTTATGATAAGCTTTGTAGGAATAAATTAGGTAATGAAGAAGATTTTCGATAGACAAGAGCTACAAAAATCACATTTTCTGTTCGACCAAGGGGAAGGCAGTCTAACCGCATACCATGGGCGGTCTAACCGCATAGGGCCCTCAGACTCAGCTTGACCAAGGTCAGGCAGTCTAACCACTTGCCATAGGCGATCTAACTGCCTAGGCACTCCAGAGAGTATTTCCCGGGTGACCCGGCCTTTGTGGGCGAGTGACCCGTTTCGTCTCTGTGTAAGGGCGAGTGAGCCGGCCCCTAGGACCGGGTGACCCGAGGTAAAGATGAAACTCGAGAAAATTGGTGAAAGTGTATCGACGGTAATGAGATACATGACTTATTTCAATTGTTAAATCATTTATATGTCTTGACTAAGGTTTGAAGAAATCTCCCTTATTCGTAAATGAATCATGTCCTAAGTTCGAGAAATTCAAAAATCTCTAAGCACTAGTTAAGGGGGAGATGACTTCAAAGTTTATGCCATTTGTGGGACTAACAATTTCTTCTAGTGAACTTGTAGCCTCACATATTTGTGCAACATATGCAAGCTCTTATTTGACACAATAATCTCTAAGCAATCAAGTTAAGAGCAAGCTACTTTTAAAATTATATTAAAAAATGCACAAATAAAATATGGCCTAAGGCAAAGGTATGATCTCTTTAACTCTTTTAATATTGTAATGCATCTAGGCCTATATATCATGCTAGTGTGCCATCCTAGCATGTAATTCCTTCAAGTAAATAGTGTCTTGCCTTTCTAGATATTTGGTTGATACCTTCACATAACATTGACTTGGTGTCTCGTGAATGTCTTGTGAAAAAGGTATGAGCTAAATATACTAGAGTGGTGATTTACTTGAGGTGGATGCATGCACTTTGTGTCATAGGATAGAAGTTTTGAAAATTAAACTAGCATGTGTAGGAAATGTGGATTTTTGAAAATATTTGAATCTTGGTCTTTGTGACCTAATCAACTTAGTTGTGACCATAGCTCCTATTGATTGATTGTTGGCTAGTCACAATTAAGAAGATTTTCTCAAGTCCATAAACTCTCTATATCAATATCTCTCTCTTTCTTGGAAGAATCAAGAATTATGGAACTATTTGGAAAATCACATGTTCTTTTGAGAATTAACAAAGATTAGATTATTATCATCTCTACATTCTATATCCAAGAATGTAAAAGCAAAAGGATCAAAATCTCTATCTTTACTCAACTTTTCAAAACTCCTCGGGGGGCGGTCTAACCGCGGCGCCACGCGGTCAGACCGGGTACCACGGGTCTTTCACCTTTTTACCCCCTCTCGTGAATCTGCAGTGCCTCATCCTTATCTTTTCACCCCCTTCTCTCTCCCCACGGCCTGAACACCCCTCATTCATCTCCAAACCGCAGCCCCCTCTCTCCTCAAGCTCTCACACCCTCCCATGGTGATTTGAGGATTCAACCAAGGAAAATCAAATCCCCACCATGGAAGGGACCCTCTTAGGGGTGCTGAAGAAGGTCCCAAGCCTGCCTCTTGGATTCAAGTCAAGTTCCTCTCTCAAAAGGTATCTAAATCTTGTTTTTGCCCGATCTCCCTACTCGATGCAAAGCTTTGGATTTCCTTTGAGATATCATCTATTATCAACCCCTAGAATACCTTCCAAGAGTATCAATCAATTTTGTTGAGTACATTGTCGAGTATACAATTTTAGGGTTTCACTGCCCCGGGCGGTTTGACCGCATGGGCAGGGCGGTCTGACCGTCCTGAGTAGTTTGGCCCCAAAATTTTGTTTTCCTATGTGTAATCAGCACATATCAATCTAGGATTGTTCCTGAGCACTATCTTGACCATATTTCAGTATTGTGCTGCTGTGGTTGGCCGAGAGAGCCATTGGCCCAAAACTGGTAAGGGCAGTCTAACCACCTGTCCAAGGCGGTCTGACCGCCCTACCCAGTTTTGCGCCAATTGCTCCATGCGCTGAGCCTCGACATGATTTATCTAGCCGATCTTGTTCCTGGTGGCTCATACATCTTTGTTTCACTTCTTGTGATCCAGGAACAGTAGCTATGCCTAAGGGTCCTAGCGTTGAGAAAAGGAAAAAGAGGTAAGAGGATGTTGTCCTCACTGAGGCCGGGTGAAGTTCAGTCCCTTATGATATTAGGGGGAGATTGAGGCCAAGGGGACAGTCACGACCAGTTATGCAAAATTATGAGGAAGATATTGAGATGAGTGAGAGGAATGAGAGTAGTGATGATGAGGAAGAGGATGAAAACTTTGTGTGTGCAGATTAGCAGGGCAAAGTTGGAACTATGTACAGTGGAGTTGGTGCTGGTGGTAGTTGAGTTGGTGCTGGTGATGAGATTGAGGAAAATAACAGTGATGGTAATGGTGCAGGTGGAAATGAGGAAGGTGAAGGTGTGGGGGGCAGCTGGAGTACTTCCCGATGATGATGATGATGATGTAGGGAATGTCATCCCTCCTCTTGTTGTTATCTTCATGCCAGAGATCAGGGCCCCCATCTATCCCCTTATTAGAGGCCTTGTGATTTATTACAGTGAAGGGATGGCAGGGACAGTGAAGAACTTGAGAAGAGAAAATTTGTATGAAAATCCAAAGACTGTTTCAGATTACCGGTTTTGGTCTCCTTTTCAGCAGTACTTCTACTCTACAGTTGTTACTTGCCCTAGAAATTCTAAGATCACCAGTGAAGCTCAGTGCATTGATTGGGATTACATGGAAAGAAAGAATGACAACATTTTCTATGACATCATCAGAGAGTGTGAATTGAAGGGGTTGAAGCACATTATGGGACTCATGCAATAGTAGAACAAAGAGATTATCACCCAGTTCTATGCTACAGTTTACTTTGGATATATGGGAACTGAAAGAGCTATGTTCTGGATGACAGAGGGTGAGAGATGGCATATCACCTTTGGTAACTTCCTTACTTTATTGAGGCTTCCAAATAATGCCAATCTCATAAAACTTCATGATGTTGGGATTCTTAATACAAGGGAGATGGAGTTCATGTACCCCAGGAGTAAGAGGGCTTTTGCAGGAATAGTTAAACTGCTTTACACTAACTATGCAGTTCTTAATCAGCTCTTTAGGAAAACCCTCACCGCTAGAGATGGAAATTCCTCGCATATCATAGCTTTTCAGAGGAATCTTATGGTTGCCATGAAACCAGGGGAAGCACCATTTTGTGTAGGTGACATCATATGGCAAGAGATCAAGAACTGTTTGGAAAATGCTCAAAACTTGTGTGGCCATAGTCCGTACATCATGTTCATCATTAGAAAGGTCACCAACACTAGGTACCCTAGAGATACAAGGCACTGAACCTTACAGCCCAAGCACAGCCTCACTGTGTAACACCCCAGGTGTTTATTAACCTCGACAACATGATTAATAGCTTAATTACCTTTATTAGGGTCTTTGACACCAAGTTGACTTTGGTCAAAGCCTCCAACTCTTAGTCAACCCCTAGTATCTATACCCTTTCTGGAACTTTTGCCGCGTTCTCCAAAAACTTCCATGACACTCAAAATTCTACCAATATAAAAGTTGTGCATTTTGAGATGGGACACAACTTTTGTTAAAGGTGGACATCAAGATTTTGAAGTTTTGAAGGTCAAAAACTTGGTCAAACTATCTATGCACTATTTTTCCTAGCTGATAAAAACCTGAACTTTGCATGTAGTTTATGCTCAAACCGTCGAGTAAAGCACCCATGAGCCTTTGTAAAAGTTGTAGAGGGTCAAGAGATCTACAACTTTGGTATATACACCTTGGTGCACTTTAGTCACGAAATTCGGAGAAAACTTCGGTCAAACATGGCATGGCTGAAACATTTCTGCGCCTGGTGCTCTGGAGCTCGCACTCCCGCGCGACGTCGCGCACCGACAGCGCCAGATGACGCGCCCGTGCTGCTGGCTGGGGCCGGACGCCGAGGCAGCGCGTTTCCTCACGTGCGTGCGGTGGGCCCGCCCTACGCCATACCCCCGTCCTACGGCCCTATCCCCTGACGCCACGCGCACACGGGCCGTGCCGCACCGGCCATTGCCGCCCAACCAACCGTGTCGCCACCATACTCTACCACCCTGCATGTCGCCATGCCGCCTTGCTCCCTTGGCATTGCCTTGGTCTCCAAGCCTACGTTCCTGCTGCCTATAAACGGCCCTGCCTGGCCTCGCGCACGAGCAACACCGCCGCCGCTCGCCTTTGCCCGCCGCCACCCGCCATAGTCACCGCCGCGCGGAGCTCCACCTCCCGCACAACTCCGTCGCAATTTGAGCACACACACACCTCCCCTAAAACCTACTTAAGCTTCCCACACCGCCACTTTGCCCCGGCCGGGAGCCAGCTCACCGGCGCAGCGTCACCTGCGGCAGGCATCCGCCGCCACTGCCGAGCTGCCTCGTCGGCCGCCTCTCCGCCCGAACCGAGCGCGGGGACCCCTCCCTGGTGAGCCCCTCGAGCTCCCCCGCCTGTTACTTGGCCGACTCCGGCGAGATGCTCGCCGGAATCGTGGCCGCCCCGCCGCCGGTCGTGGCCAACGGTCACATTGCGACTTCCCTATTCTTTCTAAGGGCTTTATCATAAAACCGGGGGTTTCTCTGTTAAAGGGAGGGCATCGTTGTGACTATAAAAGTTGTTCCAGGGGCCTCAGCTAAAAATAAATTCTTACCCTTTTGTGTTTAGATCCATAAACTTTGAAAAATCGTATAAAATCACAGGAAATTCAGAAAAATGTCAAACTAATTTTGTTGGTTTCTCTGAGTCAAGATCTACAACTTTTGCAAAGCATGACCATGCTTTTGGTTTATAGTTTTTCATGAAAAATACAAAACAGTTTGGCTAGGTTTTAGTGTAGTTCAAAAAACTATTCATGATCTGAAGCTGCATTTTGGATATGTTGTTGTGCTAGTCAAGAGTAGGTCTGAGATAAGTTTTTGCACAAAGTTGATGAATGATTATTTAATTATGATTTATTTAGTCTTTATGCTAAAAGTAGCTTTACCTTTTTGCCTAGCTAAAGGAGAGGTGGACTACGTGTCCGTAGAGCATGACCCGGACCAAAGTCCGGAGGGGTGTCAGACTTCTTGTGCTGAGAAAGGCAAGCACCGGTTTATTATTAACCTATCATGTTTCCTTTAAACATTTAACTCTATTTATGCTTATGATTGTGCATTTACGTTCAGGAGTTGAATTGAAACCCTATATGCATGTTTCCTAAGCACCTATGCTCTCTTACTAGTATGCTAGGTCGCTGGTTGTTACGCACTAAGGACACGGTACAAGTTGAGTGATGATCGTCACTCGCGAGATATAGGTTCTTATGTTGGAATCATAAGACTTGATAAAATGGATTGCTCATGTGGTAAGAACATGAGATTTTGGGCTCCGGTCAAGTGGTTGGTAGGTTAAGTATTTGAACGTACTAAACACTTGTTGGGAATGGGACCGGTAAGCCTAGTACCTACAGGATCCGGTGCAGGAACTTTGCGCTACTAATCCTAGGGATGTGTCCCCGGCCTTGCAACCCATGTACTTGTGTGAGGTTGGGTGAACTGTGTGGCGTAGCTAGGTCACCTTGTACATAGGACTGTAGCATCTGATCCTAACCAGAGGAACGATGGGAACTGCCTGGTCGGTGCATACCTCACCCCTTTGGGATTTTTTAGTTGTCATCTTTGGGGTGTGCACTCTTCCATGTGTTTATGTCCACCTTGCAAGGTTATTAATCGATCGATTGTCGGCCTCTCACCGTTATCCGAGATTGCTTAATCAACAGACCATGATGATCCCTTTATGATGGAATATGAATAAACTTGATGTTTGATTAATTGTATTGCACAACTCATGCTTGCAATAGTTGCTTATCTAGTAATGAATTAATCCACTAGAACTTGAGCTAAAATATTGGAAGTAAGGATTCACTCGTTAGTAGCTTTTTGGCAAAACAAACCCACCAGCCAGAAGCCTTGCATGCTTAGAAGTAAAGTCTTTCATTTTAGACGGGTAAGCCTTCCTGAGTATTAGTATACTCAGCCTTGCTATATATGTTGCTTTCAGGTGAGAATGTTTGGCCTGGAGAAACCCCCTAGCTGGGAGCTGGAATGGGTGGATGATGATGAGTGATGACGCCATGGGTGGCCTCCCATGATGTCACTTTATCATTTAGTTTAATTTCCGTTGTCTTTGAACTCTGAACCATTTACTTTCATGTCAAGAACCATGGTTTGTAATAAATGACCCTACGGGGAAGATTTGGATTTAATTTGTAAGGTACTCTGGACTCACCCACGTGTGAGTTGTAATGTATATGCTTCGATCCTTTGTGTGCTATGTAAGTGATTTACCGGGCTTCGACCTGGCAACACTCAACGGGATGGTTCTTTATTGTCGCTTAAATGGAGTGGTTTAGGTGATAGTACGGAATTATCTGGGTGAGGTTGTCACACACCATTAGCGTGCCATCCTCTCTAGAAGAGTTGCAAGAGCAAGAAGGGGATGAAATATGGGACGAAGCCGCAGCAAGACAACAACGAGGCAGATCTCCGGCAGGGGGCAGTCTGACCACCCTGTGCATAGTTAGCAGCAAAATACTTCTTTTTTCAAGAAATTATTCAATATTTTTGCTAGGATTTGCAAGAGCCAGAGGCACATTGAGGTTGCCAATGACAGGGCAATGAGAGAAAGGAAGAAAGAGAGGGATTCAATGAAAAGGATGCATGCACACTTTGGGATTCAGCCACCTCGCTCACCTATCTCTCATGTTCCTCCAGAAGTTGAGATACCTTCAGTGGATGAGAGGATGCAGGGCTACATTAACTCCGGTTATTATGAGCAGTTTGTCCAGACGTACTATCTTGATGTGGGTGCTTCATCTTCGGCTCCTCCACCCGTCCATTCGCCTATGGGGTTTGATGCTATGTTTGGAGGTGAATCATCTTCTCAGGCTCCTCCTCCACCTCTTCCTCATCATGAAGATCTGGAAGCTCCTTTGGCAGCACAACTTTCTGTGGATCTATTTGGTTATGGTCCATCTCCTCCTAAGGGTATGGTTGATGCTCCTCTAGCTCCTTTATCTGAAATCACCTTAGCTGGATCAATTTATCATAACTATCCTATGCATTGGTTATCTTTCTCAACATAGGAGGGAATTATCCACCCGGAGATGGCTCGGGGTGGGGACATTGGCAGTGATCAGCTTCTACATCTTCTCCAGGCCCTTTTATGGATGCTTGATGACAAAGGGCGAGAAGATTTGGATTTAATTTGTAAGGTACTCTGGACTCGCCCTCGTGTGAGTTGTAATGTATATGCTTCGATCCTATGTGTGCTATGTAAGTGATTTACCAGGCTTCGACCCGGCAACACTCAACGGGATGGTTCTTTATTATCGCTTTATGACCAAATGGAGTGGTTTAGGTGATAGTACGGAATTATCTCGAGTGAGTTTGTCACAGATGGTATCAGAGCAATTCGTATACACCAGAGTAATTAGAATAATATTAATCACATGTTTTCGAATAAAACGTACCAAGATTGACTGGATTCCGAAAATACGTTGGATCGCTAAGGGATGACTTAGACCGAGAGGCCCTAGAGGCAACTTTGGGTTCTTTTAGGTGGCTTAGTAATCTATGGTTTATTTTGCTAACTTTCAGCACCTTAATTATGTCAGACTTACTTCTTGCACAACCAAACTAGTTTAAGCCATGTGTTTAATACGTGTGTTGTGCCGCATCACGAGTATGCGAGGGTTGATAGGGCAATATATTCCACGGATCCTATCTTCTCGGTTGGATGCCCATGTGTTTTATACGTGCACTTTCCGTATGTAATCCATGTGAAGGATGGCATGTTCTATTCAAGATGAACATGTCATGGGTTGTGATGTCGCTGTAAAACTTTGTGAAAGCGGTTATCCTCTCTCGAGGCCACCTTGCGTGTTGATATAGGGCAGGAATCACCCCAGCCTTGGTTTACAAGATATATCCTAACAACTTGAGGATTCTCTAGTTAGAACAGATAACTACAAACCCTATACAGGATATGCTACAACTGAACCTCAAGTTGTTAGGCATGACAACTCATTGTTACAAGTTTGTTTAACATCCTCCCTCAATCATAACTTATCTAAGTTAAGATTGTATCTAAAATTTTCTAATGCTTTAACCGGAAGTGGTTTAGTAAACCCATCTGCAACTTGATCTCTAGTAGACACAAATTGTATCCATAGTAGTCCTTGAGCTACTCTTTCTCGAACAAAATGGAAATCCACTTCTATGTGCTTGGTTCTCGCATGGAAGACCGGATTGGCTAACAGATATGTTGCACCCAAGTTATCACACCAAAGCTTTGCATACCGAGGGGCCTTTATTCTAAGTTCTCGAAGCAAGGTTTGAACCCACATTACTTCTGTCGTAGCATTTGCAAGTGATTTATACTCTGCTTCTGTACTTGATCGAGAGACAGTAGCTTGCTTTCTAGCACTCCAAGAAACAAGGTTAGACCCCAAAAATACTGCAAAACCTCCTGTCGACCTTCTGTCATCAGAACTTCCTGCCCAATCTGCATCTGAGAAGGCACTTACCAAAGTTGACAAGGATTTTTGTATCCGAAGTCCAAGACTTGAGGTACCTTTCAAGTATCTTAATATCCTTTCCGTGGCACTCCAATGAATTGTTGTTGGCTTATGCAGAAACTGACATACCTTGTTCACAGCAAATGAAATATCCGGTCATGTCAAAGTCAAGTACTGCAATGCACCAACTATACTTCTATACTTTGTCATATCAGTAGGTCCGAGTGCTTCTCCTTCATGAGCAGAAAGCTTATCTGTACTCAACATAGGCGTGCTCATTATCTTACAATCATTCATAACAACCCGGTTCAAGAGATCAGATGTGTATTTTTCTTGTGTCAACAAAATACCATACCCCATCTTCTTTACTTCAATGCCAAGAAAATAATGTAGATCACCAAGATCCTTAATAGCAAATTCTTTGTTAAGATCAGCTAGCAATGCAGTTGTAGCCGCACTAGATGAGCTGGCCACAATGATATCATCAACATAAATAAGCAAGAAGATGGTAATTCCTCCCTTGTTGTAAAAGAATAAAGACACATCTGCTCTAGAAGGGCAAAAACCAAGTTGCTGAAGCTTTGTACTAAGACGAGAGTACCAAGCACGTGGGGCTTGTTTCAAGCCATATAAAGCTTTGTTCAATTTACAAACATAATGAGGACAGTGTTTATTTTCATACCCAGGAGGTTGCTTCATGAACACTTCTTCTTCAAGGTGGCCATGAAGAAATGCATTCCGAACATCTAGCTGCCGAAGACTCCACCCAGAGGATACTGCAAGGGACAACACAAGCCAAATGGTTGCTGCTTTGACAACAGGACTAAAGGTGTCCTCATAATCAATGTCATAGCGTTGTTTAAAACCCTTAGAAACAAGGCGAGCTTTGTAGCAATCAATTGAACCATCAGACTTTGTTTTAATTTTGAATACCCACTTGCTATCAATAACATTCCTCCCTTTCTCTAGTGGAACAAGGTGCCAATTTTTGTTTTTCATAAGAGCCGAATATTCCACATCCATAGCATTTTTCCAATTCTTATCCGCCATCGCCTCAGCAACAGACCGAGGTTCAGTGGAGACAGCAGAAAGACCATACCTGATGGTTCCATCCGTGTAAACCTTGGGCTTATGAATGCCATCTTGTGCACGAGTTCGGGGACGACTCGGAGCCGGAGGAAGATCCGCAGCACCTGGGAGCTCATACGATGAAACCACACTGGATCCGGCAGGAGCTGCAGATTCTGTTGGTGTAGATGCGGCCGAGGCTTCAGCCACACCAGATCCAGGCACCACAGAGGATCCGGGGCCCTGTGCACCTGCGCCAGATGCATGTGCGCCTGCGCCCTGCGGGGACGATGCGCTCGACGTGGCGCCTATTGCGTGGCCCGCGCTGCCTAATGCCACCGCTGCTGCCGCTGGATGCGATCCCGGAGTGGATGCGACAGGCAGATCAGCACCGGAGTCAGTGCCTGACGCAGGAAGATCAGCTTCGGGTTCAGCACATGTCTCCCCCTCTGCAACAACACGGAAAACAGGCTCCGGAGCAGCGTTTTCAACCGGATTTTGATTAGTTTGATCAGGATTTGAATGAGAACAATTAATCATAGTAGAATCTTGCAGTGTTGTACCCCTAGATGAATCAAATAGATCAGGAAGAAGCTCGAGCTCGGCTCATAATCGAGCACCGGCATTTTCATGCAACTCAGAGAAGGGAAAAAATTCTTCATCAAAAATAACATCCCTGGAGATATATACCCGTCCTGTAGGAACATCAAGACACTTATAGCCCTTATGCATGTTACTATATCCTAGGAACACACATCTTTTGGATCGAAATTCTAGCTTCCTAGAATTATATGGTCGAAGGTTCGGCCAGCAAGCACAGCCAAAGACACGGAGAGAAGTGTAATCAGGTTGCTCATCAAATAAAACTGAGAGAGGTGTAGTGTATTGAAGAATTCTACTAGGTGTTCGATTTATAAGATATGTGGCGGCAAGGAAAGCTTCATCCCAAAACTTTAGGGGCATTGATGCATGAGCTAAAAGAGCAAGCCCTACTTCAACGATGTGTCTGTGCTTGCGTTCTGCAGCACCATTTTGTTGGTGCGCATGAGGACAGGAGACCAAGTGGGAGATCCCAATGGTTTTGAAAAAGGAATTGAGTCGCTCATATTCCCCTCCCCAATCAGTTTGAACAGCAACAATTTTCCTGTTGAAATGCCTTTCAACTAGTTGTTGGAACTCAGAGAATTTTGCAAAGACTTCAGACTTATGTCGAAGTAAATATATCCAAACAAATTTACTATGATCATCAATAAAACTCACATAATATTTATTTCTCCCAACTGAGTCAGGAGCGGGTCCCCATACATCGGAAAAAAATCAAATCTAAAGGAAATTTGGAAACACTAGACAACTTGGGATAGGGGAGTTGATGACTCTTAGCATGTTGGCATGCATCACACACCGACGCAACAGTAGCTTCCCTAGCACAAGACAAATTATTCTCACTAACAACTCGATGAACAATGGGAAAAGATGGGTGACCCAATCTACTGTGCCACCTAGCAATAGATGGACGAGTAGCACTAAGAGCTTCCTTGCTTGACTCGGGAAGGGGATATAATCCTCCTTTACATCTGCCTTCCAAAAGAGTCCTCCTCGTTTCCTGATCCTTAACCAAGAAAAAGTTTGGATGAAATTCAACAAAGGCATGATTATCTATAGCTAAACGATGTACTGAAACTAGATTCTTTCGAGCTTGGGGAACATGAAGGACATTTTTCAGATGTAAATCACGGCTAGGGGTACGAACAACAGCATGACCTACATGATTAATGTTCATACCTGTTCCGTTTGTTGTACAGATCTGATCTCCTCCGTGATACTTCTCATGGACGGCAAGCTTCTCTAGATTGCTGGTGATGTGGTCGGTAGCTCCTATATCCGTATACCAGTTTGTGTCAATGCCGTATGCATGAGCGGCATTAGCACTTTTCTCACCAGGGACGTAGTCTTCATCAAAACGGTGCCAGCAGCTCATGGTGTTGTGACCTTCCTTGAAGCAGACCTGGCACTTGCCATTGAAGCGTGGCCTAGATCCACCAGTATTGTTGCCACGGCCCCGACCACCAAAGCCACGGCCACGTCCTCCTGACGGGCCACGGCCACCACCACGACGGCCTCCAGTGCCTCCACACCCACCTCGAGATGTGACGTTGGCCGATGACTGGTTGGAGCTCCCACCACGAGCCAAGTTGAGACGACTCTCGAAGCTCATGATTTGAGCCAGGAGGTCACCATAGCCGATTGGTTCAACCCTAGTGATGATAGCCGACACCAGGGGATTGTACTCCTCATCAAGGCCCATCAGGATATACCCGACAAGCTCATCATCGCCGAGAGGTTTCCCGACGCCAGCCATCTCATCTGCTAATGCCTTCATCTTCCCAACGTACTCGCTGGCCGTCATGCTTCCCTTCTTCAGGGTCGCCAGCGTGATACGGGTATTCATCGCCCTTGCACGAGATTGTGAAGAGAAAATCTCCTCGACCGCCGCCCATAAATCAGATGCGGTTGTCGCCGTAGCGACTTGTAGCATGACTTCACGAGTCATTGTGCTTAGCAAGTAGCTCAGAACCTGCTGATCAAGCGCCATCCATCTGGCGTACTCCGGATTGGCCTCCTGCACCTCCTTGTCACCATGCTTGACGGTGATCTCCTTCGGTGGATGGATAGCCGGCTTAGCGAGATGCTCCTCCAATTGAGCACCCTGGATAGCCGGCAGCACCTGAAGCTTCCACAGCTGCAGGTTGTTCTTCGAGACCTTCTCTGAAACAGGAAGCCCTAGTGGTGTCGCCATGGCTGCCACGGTCGACGAGAAGGAAGTGGAGGTCGACATCTAGACGAGATTGATTGGAACTGGCTCTGGTACCATGTAAAACTTTGTGAAAGCAGTTATCCTCTCTCGAGGCCGCCTTGCGTGTTGATATAGGGCAGGAATCACCCTGCCTTGGTTTACAAGATATATCCTAACAACTTGAGGATTCTCTAGTTACAACAGATAACTACAAACCCTATACAGGATATGCTACAACTGAACCTCAAGTTGTTAGGCGTGACAACTCATTGTTACAAGTTTGTTTAACAGTCGCCACGTTTCGCTATATGTGTGCATGATTCCGCATTACGAACATGCGAAGGGGGACACCCTTCATTCAAAAGGGGTGTATCTCAGGTTGGACGTTGTCCATGCAGCGCTAAACGCATGGGTGCCATTTCTATAGTCAACGGTAATGTTTGGGGACGCTTTCATGAGTGCTGGCATAAAAGGTTCGTGTGTTATGAGTTTTTCTATAGGTACACTAACCACGTTTTGTGCGATCGTTATGTGAACGACGTGTAGCTCCGACTAGTTAATATAGGGGAGTCGATTATAAGCTTGCCACCAGCACTGACTCCGTTTTTTAGATCCATGTTTCGTGAGGTCATTTAAGACGTGTGCATCATGCTAAAATCTTGTTGAACCCTAAAATGTTGTCTTGATGTCGTGGTATGCTTTCTAGGTTTGTTGCTTGCTTAGTAAAGATATCCTCTCACTTTGGTCATAGGTGTTTTTCTGCCAAATTTTCTGCTGTCAGCTCATGAATTTTTAGAGCCCAATCTAGGAAGTTTCTGACTAGGAAACCTTTACAAAGGTTGCTGCTTATCAAGTCAAGCATCTACTGTGAATTTCTCATGATTTTAGGATGTCTCAATCTATAGTTATGCTCAAATTAGTGAATCTCTGTCTTGCTGAGATTCCTGGGTTCCTACCTCCGAAACTTGTATCTTTTGAGCATTTTCCTAGCTGATCTAGATCTACCTTTGAATACCAAAAATGTACCTTATCATCTCACTGAGTTGCTATAAAAAGTTGGAAATTTTTGGGGCTCTGGTGTTTGAGTTATGAAGTTTTATTCAGAATTGCCAGAACTTTACGCCATTTTGTATGTTATGCTCGTTTCGAGTTTGACATACCTTTGTACCTTTGTACAGAAGGCTACCCCATTGTTGCCCCACAGGAGAATAGAACTTAATTCTAATAGCCTTATTAAGGTCTTAATGAAAGTTGGTTGCTCTTAGTTTTATAGCTCTTCATAGGCGATGCCTTCTCTATCCATCGTGGATCTTGCTTAGTTGACTTTCTTCCTAGCAGTTCTATATCAATACTTGGATAATGTCTTGGTCTTCAGAGTTCGATCTTAAATCGTAATCTTCTCCAATACATTCAATCGTGATATCTCCACCAACATTGTATCAATTCCACCGCCTTGTGTTTGTGTATTTTTATGCGCTAAGCTATCCGTGATATTGACATCCTGGTCTTGATTCCGTTGATCCTTCAACCTTGAACTTTTCTTTTCTTGATCTTGCTCACATAACTTTTGAATAAATAAACATGGATAAAGAATGTCCAGAGTCTTTGGGTATGCATGAGCATCATCATATCATGCATATGTTGCACTTTTAATGAAGCCATTCATGAGCATGGAAATGCATTGCACCGCTCATGCAATTGGGAATCTTGGATGGACTAACCTGCATATGCACCAACAATTTCAACCTTCTACTCTATCCTCCTTGGCTGGTGACGTTGTTGCCCCATAATCAAAGGTGCCGCGACGGGACCGAGTGTGTCATGTGTGCTGCAGCCATGTGACTACCACTCGGAGCGCGCTAGGTATCTTGGTTGTGAGAATGCGACTCACCACGTATCCTACTTTCGACTCTATGTTGTCCCCTTTGTCTCTAGCTAACTCCTAGGGTAAACTGAGTCGGGCTAACGTGCATCACGAGCACCATACCTCATGAGCATTGCATCATGCGTCATACACATGGGCATCATCCGGCATACATCACATCATGCCCACATCATGTGCATCCCTCACTATGCATCATGACATGTGCATCATCCCGACGGCAGCATTAATACTTTAAGTCATGGGCATTGTCATATTGTTGCATGAGTCATTCCCATATGCACAAGCATGGTCATCCCATGACTCATCGGTGCACCAAACCACCAGCTCCAAAATCATCGCATCCTAGTGTGATAAGTAAAGTGATTGAAATACTCCATTAAAAAAACCTTGAGCAAGGGTGAATTCCTAAACCTATCACCTCTTTCCCAAAGTCTTGTTCTCGCCATTTGAAAATTCGTACTTCCAAGGATATTTATGAGTTGACCTCCTTGCTGCTCTCCTAGGATAATTTCAGAAACCTTAGTAAACATTGTTTACTAGCCTTCCCTCTCTTCAAAAAGAATCTCTATGGGACCTTTCGATTGGCCTCATCCTTTCCAAAACCTTAGGGTTCACCTAATATCAAGTCAAATCTGTCAGGCTCCGTTGAAAGGGGATGAGCAAAGTTTCTCCTAAGCAATCAAGGTTCTCCAAAATTCAAGACATGAGAGTTTTCTATCGCTCATCAATCCATGATCCTTTGATCATATCCTCCAAATGCTAGGAATCAAGAAACAAGCAAACAAAGGACAGGTAGAATCTTTTGCTAAGTTCTCCTCATTACGATCTCAAGCCTAGATGGTGGATACCCTGAGCTCTTCTCGTTATTCCCACCATCATGGTCGGTTCTTCAGGCCGTTTGACCCCATCCTTTTCAGTGCCACAACTGCTCGACGTCGTGGCGTCGCTCTGCCATCTCTTTTCCCACGGTCGCGATCACGTTGCCGAGACATCTCGAGGCCGGCCACATGCTGCCACCACCGGGTCGCTCCGCTGGCCCCAACCTCAAGTGGTTTTGGATGCCCCGCTGCGACCCTGTGGCGACATCAAAAGGGGAGCCCCTCCATCGGTACCGCCACCACCGAGTCTCGCCTCCCACTTGAGCTCGACATCACCGTCGCTCTCCTTTCCCCCTCCAGCTGCTCCTTTGGCAAACCCGCCACCAACCCATCTCCGCCGTCTGCTCTGTTCCTCGCCGAGCAAGCTCTCCCTCTGTCTTCGTCGACGACATCAAGAAGAAGCTCGGAAGAAGGCCACAAGCAGAACCCAAGCCTGTGTCGCCAACCATGGCTCATTCTCTAGAGGTGTTTGAGTCGATCCGCTGGCCTCTGGTGGGAATGTACATCTGCATTGCGATCGGAATCTGCTTGCTCTTAGTTTTTCATGTACACATTCATCACCCGCTCCCTCATGAGCGGCGTTGAGGCAGTGAGGACAGAACTGTGTATCTTCTATCCTCTCTGAGCTCTTGATCTTGAGAAGTGTAATCGAATATGTCTTTCTCACTTTGTAACCCTTGTCTTTGTTGGAAGGATTAGCTCTAATCTTGTTGTCGAATCTCGGGACGAGATTTTGTTTAAGGGGGGTAGGCTGTAACACCCCAAGTGTTTATTAACCTTGACAACATGATTAATAGCTTAATTACCTTCATTAGGGCCTTTGACACCAAGTTGACTTTGGTCAAAGCCTCCAACTCTTAGTCAAACCCCTAGTTTCTATACTCTTTCTGGATCTTTGCCGCGTTCTCCAAAAACTTCCATTACACTCAAAATTCTACCAATATAAAAGTTGTGCATTTTGAGATGGGACACAAGTTTCTTAAAGGTGGACATCAAGATTTTGAAGTTTTGAAGGTCAAAAACTTGGTCAAACTATCTATGCACTAGTTTTCCTAGCCGAGAAAAACCTAAACTTTGCCTGTAGTTTATGCTCAAACCGTCGAGTAAAGCACCCATGAGCCTTTGTAAAAGTTGTAGAGGGTTAAGAGATCTACAACTTTGGTATATACACCTTGGTGCACTTTAGTCACGAAATTCGGAGAAAACTTCAGTCAAACAGGGCATGGCTGAAACATTTCTGCGCCTAGCGCTCCCGCGCGACACCGCGCACCGATGGCGCCAGACCGCGCGCCCGCACCGCTGGCTGGGCCCAGACGCCAAGGGGGCGCGCTTCCCCACGTGCACGTGGTGGGCCCGCCCTACGCCATACCCCTGTCCTGCGAACCTATCCCCTGACGCCATGCGCCACGCGCACACGGGCCGCGCCGCACCGGCCATTGCCGCCCAACCAACTGTGTCGCCTCCGTACTCTACCCCCCCCCCCCGCACATCGCCATGCCGCCTTGCTCCCTTAGCATTGCCTCGGTCTCCAAGCCTACGTTCCCGCTGCCTATAAAAGGCCCTGCCTGGCCTCACGCACGAGCAGCACCGCCGCCGCTCGCCTCTGCCCGCCGCCACCCGCTATAGTCGCCGCCGCACGGAGCTCCGCTTCCCGCACAACTCCATCGCAGTTCAAGCACACACACCTCCCCTAACACCTACTTAAGCTTCTCACGCTGCCGCTTTGCCCCGGCCGAGAGCCAGCTCGCCGGCGCAGCGTCACCTGCGGCAGGCGTCCGTCGGCGCCATCAAGCCGCCTCACCGACGGCCTCTCCACCCGAACCGAGCACGGGGACCCCTCCCTGGTGAGCCCCTCGAGCTCCACCGCCTGTTACCCGGCCGACTCCAGCGAGGTGCTCACCGGAATCGCGGCCGCCCCACCGCCGGCCGTGGCCAAGGGTCACATTGCAACTTCCCTATTCTTTCTAAGGGCTTTATCGTAAAACTGGGGTTTTCTCTGTTAAAGGGAGGGCATCGTTGTGACTATAAAAGTTGTTCCAAGGGCCTCGGCTCAAAATAAATTCTTACCCTTTTGTGTTTAGATCCAGAAACTTTGAAAAATCGTATAAAATCACAGGAAATTCAGAAAAATGTCAAACTAACTTTGTTGGTTTCTCTGAGTCAAGGTCTACAACTTTTGCAAAGCATGACCATGCTTTTGTTGTATGTTTTTTGCATGAAATATACAAAACAGTTTGGCTAGGTTTTAGTGTAGTTCAAAAAACTGTTCATGATCTGAAGCTGCATTTTGCGTATGTTGTTGTGCTAGTCAAGAGTAGGCCTGAGCTAAGTTTTTGCACAAAGTTGATGAATGATTATTTTATTATGATTTATTTAGTCTTTATGCTAGTAGTAGCTTCACCTTTTTGCCTAGCACTGTATAGGTTTGATCCAGGTCTACACTTTGCACCTTGGGCTAGTTATGGCATGCTGAACCCCTGGTAAATTAAGTGAGTTTGTTTGGCCATGTTAAAATAGATTTTTGATTTATGTATGCTAGGGAGCCTATGTGTATATTTTGAGTTATGTGTAGAATAAGGACTTGATTCTTGGTTTAGACCCTTTAAATGGTGATTTTGACCTCTGGTGAAAATCTTAAGTCTGTTGCATGAGCACTTTGTCCTAAATTAATTTGTGTTTAATCACTAGGCTGATTTTGTTATTTTTTCTAGAATTAATCTAGATTATTTCTATGGGTAAATTTTGGTGTGAGAGCATGTTTTTTGATCATCTTTTTGTGTAGGAAAAATCAGGACCAGAGGAGCTATATTTATTTTTATATGCTTAAGGGTAGTTTTGAATAGCTAGAAAGTGCTTGATATGTGTGTTATATACATGTATAACCATGATGAATTTTATTCAGTGGCTTGTTAAGTAGTTTTCAGAGTATGGGTGAACCTTTCTTGCTGGTTGTAAGTAAAGTTACTTGTATATATGTGCACACAATCACCATCAAAGATAATGTTTGATAAATTGTTGCCTACCTTTTTCTTTATAGGAAGAGTATGCTGAATATATGTTTATCTAGGTGAATGTGGTCAACCTTACACCCTGGGTTTTTGTTCATCTTTGAATGAATAAAGTTTCGCTTAAAGAACATCACTTAATGTTGCATATGCATCTCCGTGTAGAGATCCCCGACGGTAGCTATACGCTCGTGCCGACAGGAGAGGACGAGGGAGCAAAAGGAGAGGTGCACTACGTGTCCGTAGAGCAAGACCCAGACCAAAGTCTGGAGGGTTGTCAGACTTCTTGTGCTAAGGAAGGCAAGCACCGGTTTATCATTAACCTATCATGTTTCCTTTAAACATTTAACTCTATTTATGCTTATGATTGTGCATTTATGTTCAGAAGTTGAATTGAAACCCTATATGCATGTTTCCTAGGCACCTATGCTCTCTTACTAGTATGCTAGGTCGCTGGTTGCTACGGACTAAGGACACGGTACAACTCGAGTGATGATCGTCACTCGCGAGATATAGGTTCTTATGTTGGAATCATAAGACTTGATAAAATGGATTGCTCACGTGGTAAGAGCATGAGATTTTGGGCTCTGGTCTAGTGGTTGGTAGGTTAAGCATTTGAATGTACTAAACACTTGTTGGGAATGGGACTGGTAAGCCTAGTACCTACAGGATCCGGTGCAGGAACTTTGCACTACTAATCCTAGGGAGGAGTCCCCGGGCTTGCAACCCGTGTACTTGTGTGAGGTTGGGTGAACTGTGTGGTGTAGCCAGGTCACCTTGTACATAGGACTGTAGCATCTGATCCTAACCAGAGGAACGATGGGAACCGCTGGTCGGTGCATACCTCACCCCTTTGGGATTTTTTAGTTGTCATCTTTGGGGTGTGCACTCTTCCGTGTGTTTATATCCACCTTGCAAGATTATTAATCGATCGATCGTCGGCCTCTCACCGTTATCCGAGATTGCTTAATCAACAGACCATGATGATCCCTTTATGATGGAATATGAATAAACTTGATGTTTGATTAATTGTATTGCACAACTCATGCTTGCAATAGTTGCTTATCTAGTAATGAATTAATCCACTAGAACTTGAGCTAAAATATTGAAAGTAAGGATTCACTCCTTAGTAGCTTTTTGGCAAAACAAACCCACCAGCCAGAAGCCTTGCATGCTTAGAAGTAAAGTCTTTCATTTTAGACGGGTAAGCCTTGCTGAGTATTAGTATACTCAACCTTGCTATATATGTTGTTTTCAGGTGAGAATGTGTGGCCTGGAGAAACCCCCCTGGCTGGGAGCTAGAATAGGTGGATGATGACAAGTGATGACGTCATGGGTGGCCTCCCATGATGTCACTTTATCGTTTAGTTTAATTTCCGCTGTCTTTGAACTCTGAACCATTTACTTTCATGTCAAGATAAATGACCCTACGGGGAAGATTTGGATTTAATTTGTAAGGTACTCTGGACTCGCCCTCGTGTGAGTTGTAATGTATATGCTTCGATCCTTTGTGTGCTATGTAAGTGATTTACCGAGCTTCGACCTGGCAACACTCAACGGGATGGTTCTTTATTATCGCTTAATGACCAAATGGAGTAGTTTAGGTGATAGTACGGAATTATCTCAGGTGAGGTTGTCACACACCGTTAGCGTGCCATCCTCTCCAGAAGAGCTGCAAGAGCAAGAAGGGGATGAAATATGGGACGAAGCCACAACAAGACAGCACCGAGGCAGATCTCAGGCAGGGGGCGGTCTGACCACCTTGTGCATAGTCAGCAGCAAAATACTTCTTTTTCAAGAAATTATTCAATATTTTTGCTGGGATTTGCAAGAGCTAGAGGGACATTGAGGTTGCTAATGACAGGGCAATGAGAGAAAGGAAGAAAGAGAGGGATTCGATGAAAAGGATTTATGCACACTTTGGGATTCAGCCACCTCGCTCACCTATCTCTCATGTTCCTCCAGAAGTTGAGATACCTTCAATGGATGAGAGGATGCAGGGCTACATTAACTCCGGTTATTATGAGCAGTTGTCCAGACGTACTATCTTGATGTGGGTGCTTCGTCTTCATCTCCTCCACCCATCCATTCACCTATGGGGTTTGATGCTATGTTTGGAGGTGAATCATCTTCTCAGGCTCCTCCTCCACCTCCTCCTCATCATGAAGATCCAGAAGCTCCTTTGGCAGCACGACTTTCTGTGGATCTATTTTGTTATGGTCCACCTCCTCCTAAGGGTATGGTTGATGCTCCTCTAGCTCCTTTATCTGAAATCACCTTAGCTGAATCAATTTATCATAACTATCCTATGCATTGGTTATCTTTCTCAACATAGGAGGGAATTATCCACCCGGAGATGGCTCGGGGTGGGGACATTGGCAGTGATCAGCTTCTACATCTTCTCCAGGCCCTTTTATGGATGCTTGATGACAAAGGGGGAGAAGAAATGGATTAAAGCTTCAAGTCTCATCTTTTAGTGTTGTTGATCTATGGCAGGCGGTCTGACCGCCCCAGGGATGCGGTCTGACCGCCCCTGGCTGTTGGCTGAGAGAGTAGCCATGTAATAAAATTTGGATTTCATTTCTAGTGGACATGAGAACTTTGTATGAGTGCTACTATATGTGTTTAGACCTATTTATGTATCTTAAGTGACTTTGTGTTAGTTTGAGATAATTATTTGTGATGATGATTGTTTTGTGTTGGCTGAATGGGGGAGGCGGTCTAACCGGCCTGCAACCCTGGTCAGACCGCCCCTGTCCAAACAGCACACACAATTTTCTTTGTTGAATGCTTTAACATGTCATATGCATCACAATTTTATTTTGTTGTTTTCACACACACTTGTTGCACATATTCTGAGATATAGGGGGAGCTTTCATGTACTTTCACTTAAAATGTGCTTTTGGCATTTGAGGCCATTTTTTGAAATTCCATTCAAAGCACATATTAAGGGGGAGTTCATCCTACATATAAGAATCCTTATGCACTTTTAATGATTTATTTGTAAGCTTTAATCGAGTTGTCATCGACCACCAAAAAGGGGAAGATTGAAAGTGCATCTAGGCCCCTAAGTGGATTTTGGTGAATTGAATGACAAAGTGATTAAAGAACTAACTTGTTTGTTTAAGAATGTGAGCAGGTTTTTATTTGATTATTCATGAGTTAATATTGTCATATATTTGAGGATGAATATTGTATGGTGTTGGAAATTCAGAAATCTCCAAACAAAAGGTGGAAGTGAACTGACAAAAGCTACTGATTTCTCTCTGAAAAAGCTGATCCCTTTACATGGAGGCCAGGGGGCTCCTTTTATAGTGCCCGAGGGTCACTTTTACATTCCGAAACTACCCTTTGTAAAGTTACATATACATGGAAATTTTAGGGGTATATAATTCCGCGGTAATCACGGAAGTCCTTTTCAATTTACAAACGTGCCATTGCGTGTTCAAGCTTCCTTCTTCTTCCATAGCCAAGCTTCTCACGTCTCCTTGAATCTTCTTCGATACGCCTTTGACCGGGTCAGCTTCGGTTCCCAAGAATCCCCATGTAATCTTCGGAGATCTTCATTGAGCAGCTTCGGTCAAGTTCTTCCCCTTCGCGTCGTTCCTTCATTCTCTCCTGGAAACTTTGCCGCAAGGAAGATTTCCCAGAACTCTTGGATTCCTGAATATCACAAAATATGCGGGAAAGAGAGGAACCGTAATTTCTCAGGAATTCCGAGGGTCAGCAATATGTTCATACATAAAATAACATTTTACCGAACCATTTAATTCTCTAGAAAACTTTCTCTAATCCTAAGAAAATGGCATCTTTAGACTCGTTCACAGATCCAAAAAACTTTAGAACCTTCAGGAGATTCCTGAAACTGTCGACGCGTGATTCCTTGGAAGTTTCCGAGGAAGACGTTTTTAAGCCGATCCCCAACATATGGCTCACATGAAGAAGACAAGCAAGTGTGCGATCCTATAACAAATAAATGATAAATGTCAAGCATCAAATGAAGATAAATATTGGGGATATTTTGCAACAAATAAATCCGTGTCTCTGATAAGTGTGGTAGCTTGATTAAAATATCAATGGATCATAAAAGAGAAATAGTGTTCTCTACTATATGATAAATGCAAGGCTTCATGTGGTAATTACAAAAAGGATACAATGATGTGTATATATTCGATGATCCTCTATTGGAAGCTTGCATATTCGTTGTCAATTGAGAATGGGTATTTGAAGCAGTACTTCAAATGAAGACTAATTCTTGATGAAGCAAAGCCGAACTCAACATGGATTGGGTAAGTGATGAAGAGATCAACCGAGATGACTAGAGCGAGGTACTAAGAAATCTATGGTTCAAGCTAGGCTGCCATTGGTGTTTTGCTAGGGTGAAGTAACTAGTATTCGTGGGGTCTCGAAGTATCATATCCAAGTATTAACTGAGGAAAGCAATGCAACTCATCTATGTATTATGATTGGCAATATGGAGTGACTTAAGGATCTAAGAGTGCATTCCTATGCTATATGGAAAGATCTTAAGTCACTAGCTCAAGTATGGATGTGCTCATGAAGATAGCAAATGTTGGAAATCCTCAAGCTCAAGTTGTTCAAGTATGGCAAGATTGAAGATCTACAAGCTCCAGAGGTTGACTAGGTATTTACTTTCATTCTTGAGTATAGGAATGTCGTACTATCAAGAGGGATGCAACATTAGCTTTATGACAAGTATCAAAAGTGCTCATTAGTTGACCTATGTGAGAAATAGCGTTGAGAGAGTTCTTGAGTGATCTAACAAACCTTTAACCCAACCTTAGTCACTTCATCGTGTCGGTGAAGTGTTGGTGAGAAAATAAAATGGGTTTTGGGCTCTCTCTGACCAGGGCGGTCTAACCGCCTCTGGGTGCGGTCTGACCGCTCCAGGCCGGCCAATGGCTAGTTTTTCAAACTAGCCGAGCAAGGGGGTCTAACCGCCTGGTGCAGGCGGTCTGACTGCCTTGGGCTGGTTTTTAATGGATAGTTTTTCTTGTGTGGGGTATTTATATCCCACGAGCTCCACTTGCTGGAGCTGCTGTTTCTAGGGTTGCTGGTGTGCTCCCCCTACTGTTTTTGCTAATCAAAACCATAGAACATCTCCCTAACCATCTCTTTGTGAGATTCAAGCTCTATCCTTGAGTTGGGTAGAGAGAGTGAGATTGTGTGAGCTTTGTGAGCTAACAAGAGCCTTCCATAGCTTGAGCACTTGTGATCCACGTCTACAAGCCTTTGAAGCATTTGTTACTCTTAGAGGTTTGCCTCCTAGACGGCTAGGCGTCGCCGGCTAGCTCCCAAGTTGTGGTGAGCAGCGGCAAGTTTATGAGGGATGTGATCTTGCCTCATTGTGGAAAAGATCGTCTTAGTGGAACCGAGAAAAGTGGTTGAAAGAAACCCGGCTTGTTGTGGGAGAGTCCCTTACAAGCTCCTCAACGGAGACGTAGCATTTCCTTAGTGGGAGGTGAACTTCGGGAAACAAATCTTCGTATCTCCTTTGTGGTTTGTCTCACTTATGGTTTTCTAGCATATTACTATTTGCTTCTGCTTCGATCTACTTGGGTGTGCTTGTCTTTGTGTGCAGGGATCATTACCCTGCTTGTGATCATCTACTCAAGCCACCACACAAGTTGCATCCATGCTAGAAGTCAAGAGGAGCTTGAGCCACACTTTGCTGGCTTTCTGCGTGGAGGCAGTCTAACCGTGTCCAGGAGGCGATCTAACCACCCTCCCCTAGCAGAAGGCAGCAGGGGCGGTCTAACTGCCCTATGTAGGCGGTCTGACCGCCTGTGCCAGGGAGCTCAAGTTTTGGGGAAAAGTTTTAATTGGTCGACACGCCTATTCACCCCCTTTAGGCGACATCAAGGTCCTTTCACTCATTTGACTGTGCCCTCCGTGACGGTCGATGCACGCCCATTCCGCATGATGGCGGGTGAGTCCTCTCTGTACGGCCCGAGATGGGTCGCGGGATGGCCCCGAGGCTCTTTATCCAAGCCAAGGAGTGGCAAGTTGCAGTCGGGCCCGGCTCCTGGTTCCTTGGTGGTGAAGGAGGCGGTAGTCGGCGACGGAAGTCCGACGAGCGCCCTGCTTCTCGGAAGCGGGGGCTTAGTCGGGGGCGTCATGGCCCGGTGTGGAGATCGATCAGGGGAGCTCCCCTTCTCTTAAGTAGCTGGTCCCACTCGCCGTGGGGCCATCCTCAAGTCCACTTGTTGCGGACCCATGCCCGGGCCCCACTCTTTGTGGGACTAATTTTGTCGTGGGGAAATGATTAGAGAGCTGATTAGGCTTCTCCTAATCTATCTTCTCGTCAGTGTTGTACTGTGTAATTAAAAAAAGCTAGCTGGGCCTTTGGATGAAGAATTGAATTGAAGATCGAAGGGCTATACGCCTATACACACTGGTGACTGACAGAAGTTTTTTTTTTTAAATCTCTGCAAACACGTACGGCCGGCACCACGCAAGGACACGCGTACGTCCGCCCCACGACCTCGCTCACCCACGGACGCTTTGCTCGTGTGCGTCTCTGGTGGGGGGCTGGTAGGTTGGTAGCGTGGCGAGTGCCGCCTGCAGCAGGTATGCATGACAAAACTACAACCTCGTCTCAGCTAACCCTCAGCCGGAGAGGTAACCTAACCTGCAGCCGCCGGTAGTCGAGATCGTGTGATGAGGCGTGTCGGCCCAGCGATGGAGCGTACGTCGTCGTCGCAACAAGTTGCTGCTTGCTATCGCCGTAGCCCTGCTCTTTTCTCCTTAGTTCCGTAAAATTTTGGTGAAAGTGGTGAAACTTTTGCATTGAGAAGCGTGTTCTATGAGAGGTAGCATGGTCTGCGATGCGAAAATTTTAGAAACTTTTAGGAAACTAAACAGTTCGTCGTCAGTTACTAGAAAGGTGCGCGGCATTGCTGCGCTGTGTCCGTTTTCAGTCGCGGTGTTGCAGCTGATGCAACCTCTGTTTCATAGTTGGAGTAGTAGTGGTTGTGTGTACATAAATGTGGAATTTTTTTTTCAAGAAAAGTCAGTGAGATAAATATGTTGTGTGCTTATTTAGTGTAGGTGTTGCGATTTGGATCCTGTTGTTGCGTGATTTATATATTTGGATCATGAGTTATCGTGGAGGTATTGTTTATGTGATATATTGTTTTGCGTATGGAAATGGAGCTATTGCATTTTCGCTACATTTTGGTGAAGGAGCTGATAAATTTTTTTATTAAGGTGGGAAGATCATAAGTATGAAATAGTTTACTTTAACTGTGAGATGCGGCAAATTTAACACAGAATCATGGAATTTTGCAGTAGATGTGTTGTTTTTTTTAGAAAGTTGGAGTAATATGAAGTGTGTGGTTTATTTTTTTTTAAATGGTGTGATGCAGATTATTTTATGTGAAACTCAGGGTCGAGATATCACCTTTTTTTCTATATTTATTTTGGGTGAAGGGGTTGGTAAATATTTTATTAAGGTGGGAGGATTGTAAGTAGGCAGATGTGTTATTGTAATTGAGACGTGGTGAATTTGATACTGATTAAGGTGGAATTCTGTTAAAGAAAGTTGGAGTAATTAATATGTAGCGTGTGGTGTTTTTTAAAAGTTGTGGAATGTATTTTTTTTTATAAAAGTGAGGGTCGGTAAAATTGGAGGCACTTTCCATTGGAAGCTGAGGCATGGTTGCTAGTCGTTGAATTTTTTTAATTGTGGACGTGAAGTTGATTTCTCCAAAATTTAGAGGTTTTTTTTATTTGTGGACTAAGATGGTGATTTTTTATTAAGTAGATGGGTGTTTCTTGAAAAAGACATTTGTGAGCCGGAGGCTCCAGGCTGGGCCGTTTTTGGACCGGTCCAGTAGCGGATCAAAAGCGACGGCAGCGGCCGTCCTTCTCAAAACCATAATCTCATTTTTCTATCCTTCCTTTATCCTTTCTCATTATTCTCACAACGGCGGTGGCAGTCAACTGAGGGCCGACGGAGATGTCAAGGTGGCGCGTCGGGGAGAGGTTGCGGCCCCGAGCGCGTGTGGTCGTAGCCGGCTCGCAGCTCCGTCGAGCATCACTTTAGATCCACGACGGCGACGGCGAGGGGCGCCAGATCCGGTCAAGCGGTAGGGGTCCGATCCACGACGGCGACGGCGAGGGGCGCCGGATCCGGTCAAGCGGTAGGGATCCGGTTCCTCGCCCGCCACCCGCGTCTTTGGCTATTGTCTCCAGTGGCTCTACTTTTTCCTCCCTCCTCTCGATCTGTTCTTCGTCGCCGCTGCTTTGGCCTCCCTCCTGACCTCTTTTCCGTTCGCAGCCTGTTCTCAGGTGCCGCTCCGTTTCTCGAGCGGCCGTGGTCTGGCGTGCTGCCGCGCTAGCGCTGCTCGAGCTGTTTCTGGTCTCCAGTTTATTTTTCAAAAAGTCAGGGCCTTTTTTGCAAAACAACCAGTCCTTGCTCCATCGTGGCCATCCACACACCCGATCCGATGGCCGGGAGCTGCGCGCGACGTGGGCATGCTCCCCAACCTCGTTATTTGCCAAGTTTCGTAGGTAAAACATTCCCTCGGCGCAACCTTTGGGCGGGGAGGAGAATCGACATCACCGTGTGATCCCATTCTACTTGGCGGAATGGCCACCGCCTGCGTGGGGCATGCAGCAGTGAATCCGCCGGAGACCTGCTGCTAGATGGTCGTTGTTCCGGCGGTGGAAATATATTGGATACGGCGACGCGGCGGTGCCGTGCCTGTGCCGCGTCTTGAAGGATCGACAATTCGAGTCCACGGGGCTCAGCGCCGGCCAGATCATCCATATGTACCCCATCTGCGGTGGGGTGTTTCCGGTAGACCCCGATAAGGTGGAGTCTCGATCTCTCTCACTCTCCGCATTTTCATTCTGTACACTATTGGTTCTTTTTTTTGTTCTTTTTTTGTTCTTTTGATGATATGAGACTCTTGGTTCTGTTTATTTGGTCCTGTCTTTATTTTGGTTATTATTACTAATAAGGATTTATTTTGGTTTTCTGCTGTTGCGGCTCACCAAACGGCGGGCCGGCCGATCGATTTCAGATATGAGAACTCATTTGTTTTGATTTCTAGGGACACGCAGGTCGAGTTTCTGCTGGAATGCGTGAAGCTCGTGCAAGTGCAAATGCTGATATCTCTTTACTGAAAACAGGCCGGGTACGGTGCTACTACTGTTCGCTGGACATGCTTGTTGCTTGGTGTAGTAGTTTCCACTACCACTAGTAATTGAATAATAGAAGGACAATAATACCGTGATCATTTGCTTGGTGTACGTACATATTTTCCCTGAAAGTACAATTTCCGCGGAACCGAAAGGGAAATTCCATCGCCAGGTCCGAGTACGATCGAGGCTCGTTTTGCAGCTAGGTCCGAGTCTCATAAGGCCACTACATCAATCGGCCGGGCACCTCATTATGTACTACCTCCGTTCTGTTTAGAACAAAAAATTAATTTATAATAAATTAATTTTTTATCTTAAACGTCATATATTTAAAAACAGAGGGAGTACTTCGATCGAGACGTCCACAGCGCCGAATTTTGAGCCATCTCGCTGGCCGGCCACCGAAAGTTTCAATCTTCTCCGGTGGTTTTTTCCAAGGGGCTAACTTGTCGATCGGCACATCAGATCAGAGGACGCGGCCGGCGATCCAAGCTAGGATGGCCTCCGCACCATTGTCACCAACCGGGACATCATCAGCCGGTATGTCCCCCTGGGCGTCGCCGTCGTGTCTGCCGGATGATTTGGTTCGCCTGGTAGCATCGCGCTTGCTGGTTCACGACCTTCTCGACTACGTCCGCTTCCGAGCTGTTTGCGCCCACTGGCGATCCGGCACCACCTCCCAGCGCGGCCGCGGCGTCTTCGACCCACGCTTCCACCCGCGCCACTGGATGATGCTGAGAGCGACGGCCTCTACCCCGGCCACCCCAGGTTGCTCGGCTACGTCCGCTTCTTCAACCTCGACACTGGAGTCTTTGTCCGCGTCCACATCTCGCTGTTCGAGAACCACTGTGTCCTCGATTCCTTAGACGGCCTCCTCGTCTTGCAGCGGGACGACGATACAGCCGTCCGGCTGCTCCACCCTTTGACCGGCGACATCCTTGATCTGCCACCACTCTCGACTCTCCTCCCGCAGATTCACCAAGACCTCCATGGATTACCTGGGCAAAATAAGAAGCTTCAATCTCTCAGATCTTTCTCTACCGCGGCAACCTTTGCCGATGACGGTGTCGTCACCGTGATGCTTACACTCAATAAGATGTATCGTGTCGCCGTTGCAACTCAAGGGGATCGCCAGTGGACAATCTCAACTTGGCGCTACAGTTACGCTCATCCGCCCTATTCATACCAGGGGAAGACTTATGTGGTGCATATGACTGCGGATGATCGTACGTTAAAGATGTTCCAGATAGACACGCCCGCAGCTGGTCAAGTGCTACAACCGCCAAAGCTGATTGCCATGTGCACTGTAGATAAGCTTTGTAGACCTGTCGACTTCGTTGAGTGCGACTCGGAGATCCTGGTGATAGGATATACTGATATTTTTGGTTCCAGAATGCTAGTCTACAAGCTGTCAGATATTGTTGCGGAACAGTATGATGTCCCCTTGACAAGCATAGGAGACAAGGCCATTTTCGTGTATGAAAGAGCTCTTTGCGTCTCTGCCAAGGCTTTGCCTACCATTGCAGGCGACACCATCGTACAAATCCATCGCGTGGAACGTTATCTTGCGCAATACCACATCTGCAGTGGCTCCTGGTCGCCAGCCACGGATCAATGCAGCTTGCAGGGCATTTATCCGGGTCCATGCTGCCTCATCCAACACATCTTTACCTGCTGCAGTCGCGAGCACTGGTAAGTATAGTAGGCGTCTCTACGTACTCACTTTTTTTTTTGGTCTGATATATATTATCATTTGGTCTTTTAAATCACGTGCTTTGTACAGGAACAAAGGACTACTTTTTCGATACCCAATTGGCGGATTGCTTCAGTGGTCGGTGGAATGGAAGCAGCTTCGTCACGGGGTTAGTCACGATCCATTGTTTACTTTTGGTATATAAATACATGTTTTTATAGTTGTCATATATACTACTAGTCCAAGACATGCATTATAAAGAAGGTCATATATCGACGCTACAACAGTGACCTCGAGCTGGCTTATCTGTGCCTCACTCCGATCCGTAGGCCGTACGTAGCAGCTAACCGAAGATGCATCCGGAGTCAAGCTCCCTTAAAAATCTTGCTAATAAACAAAGCCACCACCAGACCACCTGTGGATAATGTCAACTTATGAATCGAGTTCGTTCATAACGCATTATAGATCTTGCCAAACAAATTAAAGCCAGTAGCCTAAATGCATGTAAAACAATTAATAGCCTAAGAGAGCAGCATCCTAATTGTCCTAAAGATAAAAAATGGTATTATGACTCCTAGAAACAAATTGATCTGACACCTACTTTTGTCCTTTTTATATTCTCCTTGCAGGCTTGAATGACTCGCGCTGAAGAGGTGGAGCCCGGACATTTTTACATTCTGTATGCTATTTGGGAGTTATATATTTAGATACATGAAGCTAGGTCTTAATTGAATGATACATGAAGCATCATTTATATTATTTCTACATTCTGTAAGCTATTTGTAAGGTATTTGATATGTAAGATTGTTCTTTTATAAGTGGCTTGCATTATTTAGCATTAAAATCACAAGATGGTTTTGAATCTATGGAGTGTTTTGGGTACAGCTGTTGTCTGGCAGAGTAACCCTAGCGAGCAGTGTTATATTAAATTAAATCATTATTCTTCAGAAGTGGTTTTTTACGGCGCACAATACTATCCAGCGGTAGTATGGTAGTATAACCGATTTTTTGCTATGGGTAAAATAGTAATTTACGCAAAATATAAAATCATAATTTGCTCGAACTATATTAACTAGTGTGAGTTAAGGTTACATAAAAAATTTCATATGTTTGATTTCACTAGTAAAATGTACGTGTGACACGCACGTGTTAAAAAAATAACCATAGATTTAGAATACAAGTGGCCTAGCTAGCGACATAATTGGTCTGAAACTTCAAATACATTATTGTGTCAGTATAAATTTCACAGGAAGAAACCACAAACAACATGAACTTCAATCAGCCCACCGAACACCAGAGGGCAATGGTAGCTGGGCGGCGGCATGATTGGCACAGCACGAGCTTGCTACTACTTCGACCTCAAGAACTTAAGAAAAAACAATACCTATTCGACCAGAGATAATTATATTTTGAACAAATACTTTCTTTAAAAAATAATTCTCCGAAATGATTTCAGTTAAAGCACACCTAATGAGTTACTATTACCAAGCAATTCGTTTGCTTTCATTGTCAAATCCATTGAGTAAAAGTTGTCTGATCAAGCATCCTAAATCTTCAAATATTATATTGATCAAGTAGATACAAACTTCAGAAACAAAGATCAAGAGTTCAGATGGACCCAATTGTATTGAATTAAGATAGGATAAAGCTTGGCAGAAAAATCAGTTACAGAGAAAGGAAATTATGCATACACATTTCGGTAAAAAATACTTTCTTTAAAAACTATTTCTCCAAAATGATTTGAGTTAAAGCACACCTAATGAGTTACTATTACCAAGAAATTCGTTTGCTTTCATTGTCAAATCCATCGAGTAAAAGTTGTCTGATCAAGCATCCTAAATCTTCAAATATTATATTGATCCAGTAAATACAAACTTCAGAAACAAAGATCAAGAGTTCAGATGGACCCAATTGTATTGAATTGAGATAGGATAAAGATTGGCAGAAAAATCAGCTACAGAGCAAGAAAATTATACATACACATTTCGGTAAAAACAATCAACCATGAAATCTCAATCAAATATTGTTCAAGCCTAGAAAATTGCATAGGCCACATTAATGTTATATTGTACTGAATTAGTTCTAACTGGGTGGTTGTATTCTAATTGAAGAAAATTTACTGAAAAGTTGTGGAAAGAGTTTCCATCAGAATACATACACTATAGGATGTAGTTTCACATATGGTTCTAGGCTGCCCCATCGTCAAAATCTTCAGGCATCGGAAAAATTTCACTCAGTTGAGACATAGAGATCTCTTGCCCTCCAAAACACTGTCTTCTGAAGATGCCACAGGGGCTTCCTTAGCAGCTCGCCATACTACACTCATACCTTCAGCTTCTGCATTTGAGGCCACTATCAACATGCCAATTGACTTTTTGTGCATACTGAAAATATTGTGAACTCATTTAGCTGTCACAACATCAAAAGCCAAACATTCTACAAGTACCAAAGATACGAGTTAGAAACCTAAAACCAAAAGTTGTGTCTTGTGTGTTATTTGATGATTGCTGGACAGGTAAATCCGAATAATAATTATGATTTTTAGGCCCCCCTCCGGATTTTATCAGCACTGTACATAGATGAAGTAATTTCTGATAGGAAAGGTGCATTCTCAGCAACAAGGAAATCACCGAGAACGATATTTGTCAGTTGCTTCTTTATTTTTGAAAAAACTAAACATGGAGCATTTTTGTTTACTGAAACTAAAATTTTTAATTTGTTCAAACCTATCTCACAATGAAAAAAAATGCAAGGTATTTTAAATATGAAGAAACTCAATAAACTGGTCAACATACGCCTGTGTCTTTTCACAAGACGGTATGCTTCTCTGCTAAATGATTTTATAACTCAAATATGTAATTTTTAAGCTTCTCATGTTCAGGAGTAGATTCCTCCACTGGCTTTTCTTTTCGCTGAACAACATCACTGACTTTTGACTGTACATCCTAAAAGAAGATGGCGTCACCATTGTTAACAGACAAATTAAATGCAATGTCAATATTGAAAAGGGGATGGGTAGAAATCAGAATAATGATATTTATGTCACACCCAGTTTTGCAAGCAAAACCAGATCATAGCTTACATGCGTCCAGGATCATGTTCACACATGCAAGCGACATAGTGGAGTACCAAGAATCGCAGTGTCACAGCGTTATTATTATTACAGACCGATTGTCCAATAATCTAACACACTGAACGAGTAGCTAACAACGGAAAATAAATGAAGTCGTCCACCACAGGCAGTCGACCGGAGCAACACGCCTAGAAATCTTCAAAGTCTTCAGGGAAGTCTTCAAAGCGACCGTCTGAGCAGCAGTCCGAGTAGTGTAGTTGCAAGAAATAAAATCAACAAGCGTGATGTAACATCCCAGAATTTTGAATGTTTTCCCATGAGTAAATTTTCGCTAAAATTTAAAACTTTTTGATTGAACTTGAGTGCGACCAAAATTCGAACCAAATTGCTAGCCACTCATCTCAAATTCCATATGAAATAAAACCATATAAAAATTATTTTCAAATTATCGTATAAATGTGATTTGGATTTTCTTGGATTTTATTTGGAGTTCAATGTGTGGAGTTTGAATTTGAAATAGATTCAAATTCAAACTTGAATATAAACTAAATCTATCTCTAAAAACTATTTTAAAGCTAACCTTCTCTAACCCTGCCCAGGCCGTCGGCCTACTAACCATCAGGTCAGCCCAGCTCACGCCCCTCTTTGTTGCTGAGAAAGCGGCCTGCCACCGCCCTTGCATGCTGCTGTTCACCCAGCCCAACTCAGACTGGCCCACCGGTCGGCCCAGTACATCCCCTGTTCCCGTTTCATCTTCCTCACGCTGCACGCAGGCAACGCCGTCGCTGCTGCCCTCTCTTTCTTTCTCTACCCCGTTCCTTCCTCTGTAAACCTGTGCTGCAAAACGGATCGTAGAGGGCGCCCCGTTCCGCGACGGGATGTCGATGCCGCTGGACCCACTCTTGCTTTTCCCTCTGCGTGCACCCGTAAGCGAGCAAGCCGTCGCCTCGCTGGAGCTCACGCACGCGGCACCGTTTGCCCAGCATCGCTTGATGCTCGCCACGCGTCCCCCGGCACGGACGTCGAGGATCGCCGCCGCCCGTTCTACCTCACAGCTGCTTCAAGCCCTAGCCCTCGTGCTATAAAAACCCAAGGCACCGCAGGCCCCTCCCTGTTCTCCCTGAAGCCGCCGCCACGAATCCTCCCCAAGAAAACCCCAAAGTTTCCTGTCGTGCTGCTGTTCGGATGGAGGAGAAGAAGGGAGAAGGAGTGGGCGTCCGCAGCAACGCCGACCGGGAAGACGTCAGGATGGGGAGGATGGAGCACCAGATGAGGATCGCGTCGTGCCGACGCCAAGGACCGGGAGGCCGAGGAGCTCTGGAGCGTGGCTGGACCGCGCACTCGCCATCGGACATCACGACGCCACGGACAACGACCACACGCCGAAGATGGAGACTGGCGCTGCCGACACGACGACGAGTACCACGACGCCATCCACGGTGGTGACGATGACGCCGTGGAGCTCTGGAGCGCCGTCCTCGACGACGTGAAGTCTCGCGACGCCGTACCCGTTCAGCGCTGCCCCGCGTCGCCGTACCGCGCCCGGAAGAAGCCGTCGCCGTCCAGGGATGCCGCGTCGTCGTAGTGGAGAAGCGGGGGTTGCCCCTGCTCGCGCCGAAGCCGCGGCGTGCCGTGGACGCCGTCGCCGCCAGGAGGATTCGAGTCACCGCCGCTGTTCGGGAACATCACACGGAGCCGTTCAGGAGCGTCGCGGTGTTGAAGGCCTCGACATCGTGTTGCGCCGCGCTGCCTCTCACCTTGGCCGCGTCCCCACCGCCGGGACTGACGACGCCCACGACGTCGCGGAGGACGTCGACTGCACGCACCCAGGAGACAAGCCGTAGGGACTCGGGGAGCCGCAAGAGGAGTCACCACCGTCGACGACGACGACGAGCTGAAGCTGCCGCCAGGAGGGATGACGACATCGACGACCGCGAGCACGAGGAAGCCGAGCCGGAGATCGACGCCAACGCCTTGACACGCCCGATCTGCTCGCGCCGACCCGCCACGGCGCCAAACTCTCCCTGCACCACCGTGACCTGCCACAAGCCCCTGGTGAGACACCGTTCAATCCATCCTCTTCCTTCATCGAGCTTACCTGCCTGTGATGCGTGCCTTCGTGCCGTTCTGCTTGCTTCCTTGTGCCGAACGCTAGCGTAGTCGGAAGCCTGCTCTGAAGCTGCCCCTTGGAATGCCCACCAGGTGTTCGGTGCTTGGTTCGAGTAGAGCGCAGCCACGCGTTCTTCCCCTTTTGCATCGTCTCCGACCGGCCGCCGTGCCGTAGACCTCTACAGATGCCGCCGCTGCCTCTGCTTGCCGCGACCGTACAGCTCGCCACCAAAGCCGCGCCGACGTCGCGCTGGCTCGCGACGTCGCACACCCCGTGCGCCCTGGGCGGAGCCACACCGACGTCTGCGGGAAAGCCCTCCACACCGCTGCCATCTGGATCCCGTGAGGCTCTCCACTCATATCTCGGCCACACGCAGGGCCACGTCCCCTTGAGCCACAGAGGATCCCGCAGCCATCAAGACAAACGGACCCCAGGAGAATTCAGGGGGCATTCCTGGACTTGTTCGTGTAACCTTTATGTGGGCTTCAGCCCACGAACGCCTGCTGAGCCCAGATGTGAACCAGGCCGGACCGATGGTAGGGGTGAGAGAGTTGAGGGAGGATAGCCAAACTATGGGAACCTTGGGCCGGACTGGGCCGGCCCATTGTGCCACTAACACTTTGGCCCCAACTTCGGCCCACTAAACCTGCTGACCGCTGACGTCATGCCGACGTCAGCAATATTTTAATAAAATTATTTTCTGATTTATAAAAGGTTTTAATAAATGTTTTATAAATCCCTTTTCCTTCAAAAATTCTTAACTAATTATCCGGAGCTCCGAAAATTATGAAACCACTTGCGTTGGTTTCATAATTTCGAGGTGCTCACTGCTACTCTATCCTTTTCCGCTCTTGCCCTTGAACTGAGCCCCTTTTGCCCCGTGCTCTTGGTGTAGAATTCGTGGCCGCTACCCGCCACTGCGCTTCTGCGGATCTGGGACGCCGGAGCCCCGCAACTAGCCACTGGCCTGCCGCGGACAGGAATAACTTCTCCAAGTCGTGTTCACACCGCCCCCTTGCTTGCACTTCTTCCACCGCTTTATACCGCAAACCCGCTCCCGCTCTGCTTTGCTTCGAGCCGCGTAGCACGCGTCGTACCAAGTGTTAGTACCCAGAAGGCCACGCGTGATGGACGGCCGTGCCTTGAGCAGAGGCCTCTGCTTCAAGCACGGCAACCCCGCGTTGCAACCTGGCTACTACACCAGGGTTATCGTCGCATCGCTAACGCTTGTTCCATCGTGCTCTCGAGCACACCTTACCATATCATCACCCTTTTGGCTGACCGTAACTCGATTCCTTTCCCTCTCTCGGTGCTGCCACCGCACACCTTGTTCTGATAATGCCTTACCTAACTCATTCCACCTTACTTCTCTCTCTTCATCCTCTGAGCTTCCACTTTGTTGCACCTATCTGTTGCGCTAATACCTTGCAGGCGCAATCACCAAGGCCCTTAGCCTTTGATCGGCAACCCAACCTTGAACTAACCCTTCTCTCTAACTTGTTTTCTAGTATATAAAGCTAGTAGCTTAAAACTATTTTAATATAAAACTAATTACTTTGATTTCCTTAAATTAAACTAGTGCTGCTTGTAGCTAGATCGGATTTATTTGGTTCTTCTAAATTGATGTTATTTGGAGTTATTGCATAGATGATTGTCGTTATTTATTTCCGCATCGCATCTCGTGTAGGCTTGTAACCTTGTTTGAAGACCCGAGCTGCGACGACGTCCCGAGCTATGACGATTGGAAAGACTGTTGACCCGAAGGAAGGGCCCAACCTCTACTACTCTACGACGACTACCGCGCAGGTGTCATGTCACTCCCGACCACGTAGATCCCATGCATGCTATTTAGTTGCTAGTGCTTTATTTATGATGCTTTGGATGATTGAAATGCATAGACAATCTTTTAGCCATGCCTTGGATTTGATACACCATGTTCCTTGAACTTCCTACCTTTGGGACTAGCTACAGACCCCTAGCTAGTCCCCTATACTTACTATCCATATATTTTACCTGATTTGTGCTACGGATGGATCTCTGGTTTGGACCGAGATTGGGATATCTCGGTATTCTAGCGTGTGTTTTGGGTGAGTGTGTATCCTTGATGTGTTACCGCGGGAGTGAGCCGCTTTGGTTACTTCTGAACGTCTGTCTAGGGGAGATGCGACCTGGCCTCCCGCCCTAGCGGCATGTCGGACGGGTGGAGTTGGTGGAGTGCTCGCTCCTTGCAATTAAGGACCGATCGACTGTGTGACCTTGATCTTTGGGCTATTTTCGTACAAACCGTTCGCCTTGTTATGGGCGGGGTTCGGTCCGAGAACTAGTTGGTGGTAGGCGCTCAGCTTGTAGGCGGACCGGTGTGGTCGTGTGAGGGGGACGGGTTATACCCCCCGAGTAGACGTCGCCCCGGCTCCTCCGGGGATGGTTTCACAGCTCCGAGGCCCTGCTGGCAAGTTTCGCGCCCCAGTTCAGGACGAGTCAGGCTCGGAGAGGCAGGAGAGTGCCACCCACTTCTAAGTCTCCGGCCGTTAGGTAGGGATGTGGAACGGCTGATCCCCGTTTCTGCCCTATCCGGCGGGTCCAGTTGTACAACCTCTGCAGAGTGTTAAACCTATAGCTATAGTCCGTGTCTACTGGTATGGACAGCCCTTTCGATCTCTCACCTGGCTAGTATTTTCTTGTGCTGCTTCTCTCCCCCGAGTGTGTGAGCCTGGCTTTGTGCCGTTGAGATGTGGGGATAGGAGTTGGTGACCCCACATCGCAGATGAGAGTGGGATGCTGAGTCTTGGTTGAGATTCGGTGCTTTGGTGTACTTTCCTTGCTTGGGGTGTTGACCCCGGAGGTGTGGGCCTCGGAGGTGTGGATCTCCTCGGAGATGGTGACCTCTCTGCAATACCGCTTACCTTGATGTTGCTACCGCTGCTTGCATAAACTTACTACAGCCAGATATAGGTTTATCCATGCATATTAGAATTCATCCACCGCTTTTGCTCTTTGTTGGGAAGCTGACATGACCTACCCGCTTATCGGGTAGATGACAATGCTTTCAGACTTGGTGATCGACTACGACAACGACGAGGAAGGATGGGAAGACTAGAGCTGGTCCTACACTCAAGTTTACCTGTGGAGCTGGAGACGCTTCGCTTCGATAGATCCGCTGCGTAGATGATTTACCTTTCTTGTTTACTCCAGTTGGACTTGTACCCGGCTTATGCCGAAATGTTGTACTCTGATGTATTAATAAAATTATGTAATTTTCCCTTTATTCCCGTGTTGTATGGATTTGAACCACTTGAGATAGGGTTTGCACGTGATAGCCACTTCCTGGGACTATCACAGAGGTGCAGAGGATCGGGTTTCCAGTTTTGGAAATCTGGTTCGTTTCAGGTGGTATCAGAGCCGTACTTGACTGTAGGACGAGCCCTAGCAATGGTCGATAGTTTAGGACAGCCTAAACATCCTTGATTAAATATATACTCCTTGACTTTTATATAAACCCCTTGAATTCTACTATTACATCCTTGATTTCTCACTAACTAACTGACTTACTAACAATCTCTTTACGCGTTTGCTGACCTATGGAGAACCACAGATGTCACCTGATCAAGATCAAGTCATACTACAGAAGGATGCCTCATACAAGACAGACAATTATCATGAAGATAACTACGGAGATTGGGTATAGGGAAAAGATGAAGATAACTCTACAGGACTTACTTGGATTATCCCCTGTTGGACCCTCATTACAAGTTTACACCATCACAGTTCCCCTACATTGGAGTTCAGACTACCAAAGATGGAATAGACTGCCACCATGATGCTGCATGAAGACTGCACACGAGAGAAGCAACAAGAACAATCTGCGCCCTTCTCTCTTTGCTCAGGATGGAGCTAGGATAGTGCCACTCTGGAGACAATAAGGAGATAAGATTCTAATCTCGAGTGCGCCAACATAAGGAACTGGTTATCTACTATATGGATTTGGCACACGTAAGCTTGGTTGCAGGAGTCCGAACCTCCTGAGATGCCCGTAGCTCAGCAATTGGATAAGATCCCTCGACTTGGAGTTACACAAATAGCCGATTCGCTAAGGACGAAGATATTAGAACAAGCTGCTGCTATAAGAGGCAAGGAGTGGATTGGACAGTTGGGATCAGATACCTTACAAGAAAGCATCACATACATGGGATAAAGAGTTGTAATTCACTATATGGAATTCCCTGAATGTGAAGTGTGAAACAAGGATGCTTCGAATCGAATCCTCCTAACCGACTGAAGTTGTCGATAGACTAGAATGAACCGAAGAGAAACACGGGGTATGGATGTAATGATAAACATAGAGCACCCCCTTTGGAAAGACAAAGTCACGAGAACCATGGATGAAGAAGAGTAGTCCAACTAAGATAGAGTATCTGGGTTGGAAGAATTGGACAAGAAGCATTGGATTAAGATCAAGAAGATTTTAGCTTCCTCCCACAGGACCTCTGCGCCTCTTAGGCTATATATGGAATATCTTCAGTCAGAAAGATGATTTTGGTAATCGGACCCTAACCCGGAGGATCGTAAAGGTAGCGATTGCTACAGGAAACAACATCAGTACTAAATGAGTTGAATGGATGGCAATAAGTCACGTGACTCGAAGTGGAATATGGAACACAATTTACCTGCTTTCAATCAAGCCAGCATGGATAAGAATTTCACCAGCCTACTTCAGAAAGTTCGGCACTGAGACATCAGATGGAATGTGACCTTTCCAGTAATACAACACTAACATTAGGGAAACCCTCAAGTGCCCACGATATACTAGAACGTTTTTACCTGGTGTATTCTCGGAGGACTCAGGAGTCAGCCTCGAGATACACATTTGTCTGGTGCGTTGCTTGAGTGATTGGATCTTTATGTTCTTTTGGATGTTATGCTTCTTCATGATTGTGTGAAATTGTATTGTGTGCTCATGCTTGCTAGATGATTAGATGACTCCTTTAGAAGCCTTAGCTTCCCATACTGCAAGACCAAGAGCTTGAAGAATGAAGATCGACGTGCCAAGCATATTAAGAAGACCCTGCTTCAGAAGAAGAGAAGAACTTCTTGGAACCTCGACAAATCAGATCAAGACTTCAGATGAGTTACCCGATGATCATTGGAATCGAGTTCGCAAACCAGAGAATGAGTACCAGAGAATTTGAAACCTCGAAAGGTCAGAAGTGCATGTACCTCTATGGAAGCATATATTGGTTAAGAGCAGTTGAGTACCCTAATATATCAGCGATGCATTTCGGATAAGTTCAGTCGATCCCACTTTTGGAATAAGCAATTAATAAAGAAGCACTACTGGACACCGTATATTAAGCTGGTGGGAAGAAGAACGACCTCGGCAACTACTGGACACAGGTTATCTGTTCGACGTCACAGCTGGAACCTACCTATTGGAAAATAAGTCAGAAGAGTATGATAAACATACCAAAGTAAGGTAGGTGTGACCTCCACGTGAAGCTTCATCCCAAGAAATAGGAACCAAATTGACTAGAGTGAGATTTCGGATGGGAATAGTCACTCACATAGTCGAGGGTGTTGCAGATGACCCCTCTTAACTTGGACTATCATGAATGGGAAGTAACCATTCAAAGTGTTTACGACCAGAAGCTGATCGAACATGTCGGATATTGCTAGCACTGTGACAAGAATCGTCGGAGACAAGCTAAACCAACATATGGATTACCATAAGAGTGGCACATGGAGATCGGTAAAGATTACTGGATAACTCACAGAATTTCTGGAAGTTGAGAAATCGCCCTGGAACTTGAGGAACTTTGACTAACCGCATGAGGCCCTATCATGGAATACAAGTACTGAAATAAGGTAATTTGGATGTGCCGCTACAAGAAGCTGAGATGTTCCCTAAGCCTCGAGATGGCCGAGTAAGCAAAAGGAAGTTATGATCACCAAGAGCCGCTAGTTACTAAGAGTGCACGCCATAAGAGGTGCGACTGCACTATTGTTTTGGAAAAACTGGTAAATCTAATTATGGATCAAGAGATAATATTTTATATCTTCAACATATCCCAGATGGGTATGGCTTCAAGAAGATTTCTTGGATAAACTAGGGAAACCTAGAGAGTATACGAAAACATGGATGAAGAAAAGATATCTAAGAGACTCAGTTTCTGCTTAGCGTACCTCTCCTTGGTTAATCAGACGAATTTGAACAGAGAGAAAAATACGCTTATGGGTATGCTAAGTAATACAAGCTTCGGTATATGGCGGCCAATTGGATAAGAGATCGCCATGTGCAATCCAACTACCTACCTACCTACTGCAAGTTAGGCTCAGAGCTATCACCAGTGTTGCAGACCTCCGCTAGGCATAAAGTATACGACTCCCTCATATGGAAAGGAGTGGGAGACTCGTGCCTAATTGGATTAAAAGTACAAATGGACGCCATGAGAATATGGTCGAGATCATACAGAGTAAATTTTGGAATAAGATTAATTTATAAGAAGGATGTAACCTCGAGCTCGAGAATTGGAATAATATGAGACTATCAAGCTCCAAACTGCTATGAGCTTACCCAGCTTAAGTAGCACGGCTAGTTGATATGGATTAAGGAAAAGAGATATCTAGCCTATAATTGGAATTTGTCGCGAGATGGAATAAGAGTGTAGATCAAGGGATATAGAGATCATACATCGTAAGTGCTTCTGGAGACTAACACCAGTGAACATGCAATAGCACCTGGCTTCGAGAGCCCTCATGGGAACACGAAATGTGGAAGATAAGAAGTCTTGTCGACAAAGCTCTACAACGTCAAGTACATCAACATCTTGAAAACTGACCGGAGAGAAGACTCTCACCACCCCCGGTACGAGCTTAATCTCGGGGACGAGATTCTTGTGAGGGGGGAGGAATGTAACATCCCAGAATTTTGAATATTTTCCCATGAGTAAATTTTCGCTAAAATTTAAAACTTTTTGATTGAACTTGAGTGCGACCAAAATTCGAACCAAATTGCTAGCCACTCATCTCAAATTCCATATGAAATAAAACCATATAAAAATTATTTTCAAATTATGGTATAAATGTGATTTGGATTTTCTTGGATTTTATTTGGAGTTCAATGTGTGGAGTTTGAATTTGAAATAGATTCAAATTCAAACTTGAATATAAACTAAATCTATCTCTAAAAACTATTTTAAAGCTAACCTTCTCTAACCCTGCCCAGGCCGTAGGCCTACTAACCATCAGGTCAGCCCAGCTCACGCCCCTCTTTGTTGCTGAGAAAGCGGCCTGCCACCGCTCTTGCATGCTGCTGTTCACCCAGCCCAACTCAGACTGGCCCACCGGTCGGCCCAGTACATCCCCTGTTCCCGTTTCATCTTCCTCACGCTGCACGCAGGCAACGCCGTCGCTGCTGCCCCCTCTTTCTTTCTCTACCCCGTTCCTTCCTCTGTAAACCTGTGCTGCAAAACGGATCGGAGAGGGCGCCCCATTCCGCGACGGGATGTCAATGCCGCTGGACCCACTCTTGCTTTTCCCTCTGCGTGCACCCGTAAGCGAGCAAGCCGTCGCCTCGCTGGAGCTCACGCACGCGGCACCGTTTGCCCAGCATCACTTGATGCTCGCCACGCGTCCCCCGGCACGGACGTCGAGGATCGCCACCGCCCGTTCTACAACACAGCTGCTTCAAGCCCTAGCCCTCGTGCTATAAAAACCGAAGGCACCGCAGGCCCCTCCCTGTTCTCCCTGAAGCCGCCGCCACGAATCCTCCCCAAGAAAACCCCAAAGTTTCCTGTCGTGCTGCTGTTCGGATGGAGAAGAAGAAGGGAGAAGGAGTGGGCGTCCGCAGCAATGCCGACCGGGAAGACGTCAGGATGGGGAGGATGGAGCACCAGATGAGGATCGTGTCGTGCCGACGCCAAGGACCGGGAGGCCGAGGAGCTCTGGAGCGTGGCTGGACCGCGTACTCGCCATCAGACATCACGATGCCACGGACAACGACCACACGCCGAAGATGGAGACTGGCACTGCCGACACGATGACGAGTACCACGATGCCATCCACGGTGGTGACGACGACGCCGTGGAGCTCTGGAGCGCCGTCCTCGACGACGTGAAGTCTCGCGACGCCGTACCCATTCAGCGCTGCCCCGCGTCGCCGTACCGCGCCCGGAAGAAGCCGTCGCCGTCCAGGGATGCTGCGTCGTTGTAGTGGAGAAGCGGGGGTTGCCCCTGCTCACGCCGAAGCCGCGGCGTGCCGTGGACGCCGTCGCCGCCAGGAGGATTCGAGTCACCGCCGCTGTTCGGGAACATCACACGAAGCCGTTCAGGAGCGTCGCGGTGTTGAAGGCCTCGACATCGTGTTGCGCCGCGCTGCCTCTCACCTTGGCCGCGTCCCCACCGTCGGGACTGACGACGCCCACGACGTCGCGGAGGACGTCGACTGCACGCACCCAGGAGACAAGCCGTAGGGACTCGGGGAGCCGCAAGAGGAGTCACTACCGTCGACGACGAGCTGAAGCTGCCGCCGGGAGGGATGACGACATCGACGACCGCGAGCACGAGGAAGCCGAGCCGGAGATCGACGCCAACACCTTGACACGCCCGATCTGCTCGCGCCGACCCGCCACGGCGCCAAACTCTCCCTGCACCACCGTGACCTGCCACAAGCCCCTGGTGAGACACCGTTCAATCCATCCTCTTCCTTCATCGAGCTTACCTGCCTGTGATGCGTGCCTTCGTGCCGTTCTGCTTGCTTCCTTGTGCCGAACGCTAGCGTAGTCGGAAGCCTGCTCTGAAGCTGCCCCTTGGAATGCCCACCAGGTGTTCGGTGCTTGGTTCGAGTAGAGCGCAGCCACACGTTCTTCCCCTTTTGCATCGTCTCCGACATGCCGCCGTGCCGTAGACCTCTACAGATGCCGCCGCTGCCTCTGCTTGCCGCGACCGCACCGCTCGCCACCAAAGCCGCGCCGACGCCGCGCTGGCTCGCGACGTCGCACACCCCGTGCGCCCTGGGCGGAGCCACACCGACGTCTGCGGCGAAGCCCTCCACACCGCTGCCATCTGGATCCCGTGAGGCTCTCCACTCATATCTCGGCCACACGCAGGGCCACGTCCCCTTGAGCCACAGAGGATCCCGCAGCCATCAAGACAAACGGACCCCAGGAGAATTCAGGGGGCATTCCTGGACTTGTTCGTGTAACCTTTGTGTGGGCTTCAGCCCACGAAGGCCTGCTGAGCCCAGATGTGAACCAGGCCGGACCGATGGTAGGGGTGAGAGAGTTGAGGGAGGATAGCCAGACTATGGGAACCTTGGGCCGGACTGGGCCGGCCCATTGGGCCACTAACACTTTGGGCCCAACTTCGGCCCACTAAACCTGCTGACCGCTGACGTCATGCCGACGTCAGCAATATTTTAATAAAATTATTTTCTGATTTATAAAAGGTTTTAATAAATGTTTTATAAATCCCTTTTCCTTCAAAAATTCTTAACTAATTATCCGGAGCTCCGAAAATTATGAAACCACTTGCGTTGGTTTCATAATTTCGAGGTGCTCGCTGCTACTCTATCCTTTTCCGCTCTTGCCCTTGAACTGAGCCCCTTTTGCCCCGTGCTCTTGGTGTAGAATTCGTGGCCGCTACCCGCCACTGCGCTTCTGCGGATCTGGGACGCCGGAGCCCCGCAACTAACCACTGGCCTACCGCGGACAAGAATAACTTCTCCAAGTCGTGTTCACACCGCCCCCTTGCTTGCACTTCTTCCACCGCTTTATACCGCAAACCCGCTCCCGCTCTGCTTTGCTTCGAGCCGCGTAGCACGCATCGTACCAAGTGTTAGTACCCAGAAGGCCGCGCGTGATGGACGGCCGTGCCTTGAGCAGAGGCCTCTGCTTCAAGCACGGCAACCCCGCGTTGCAACCTGGCTACTACACCAGGGTTATCGTCGCATCGCTAACGCTTGTTCCATCGTGCTCTCGAGCACACCTTACCATATCATCACCCTTTTGGCTGACCGTAACTCGATTCCTTTCCCTCTCTCGGTGCTGCCACCGCACACCTTGTTCTGATAATGCCTTACCTAACTCGTTCCACCTTACTCCTCTCTCTTCATCCTCTGAGCTTCCACTTTGTTGCACCTATCTGTTGCGCTAATACCTTGCAGGCGCAATCACCAAGGCCCTTAGCCTTTGATCGGCAACCCAACCTTGAACTAACCCTTCTCTCTAACTTGTTTTCTAGTATATAAAGCTAGTAGCTTAAAACTATTTTAATATAAAACTAATTACTTTGATTTCCTTAAATTAAACTAGTGTTGCTTGTAGCTAGATCGGATTTATTTGGTTCTTCTAAATTGATGTTATTTGGAGTTATTGCATAGATGATTGTTATTATTTATTTCTGCATCGCATCTCGTGTAGGCTTGTAACCTTGTTTGAAGACCCGAGCTGCGACGACGTCCCGAGCTATGACGATTGGAAAGACTGTTGACCCGAAGGAAGGGCCCAACCTCTACTACTCTATGACGACTACCGCGTAGGTGTCATGTCACTCCCGACCACGTAGATCCCATGCATGCTATTTAGTTGCTAGTGCTTTATTTATGATGCTTTGGATGATTGAAATGCATAGACAATCTTTTAGCCATGCCTTGGATTTGATACACCCTGTTCCTTGAACTTCCTACCTTTGGGACTAGCTACAGACCCCTAGCTAGTCCCCTATACTTACTATCCATATATTTTACCTGATTTGTGCTACGCATGGATCTCTGGTTTGGACCGAGATTGGGATATCTCGGTATTCTAGCGTGTGTTTTGGGTGAGTGTGTATCCTTGACGTGTTACCGCGGGAGCGAGCCGCTTTGGTTACTTCTGAACGTCTGTCTAGGGGAGATGCGACCTGGCCTCCCGCCCTAGCGGCGTGTCGGACGGGTGGAGTTGGTGGAGTGCTCGCTCCTTGCAATTAAGGACCGATCGACTATGTGACCTTGATCTTTGGGCTATTTTCGTACAAACCGTTCGCCTTGTTATGGGCGGGGTTCGGTCCGAGAACTAGTTGGTGGTGGGCGCTCCGCTTGTAGGCGGACCGGTGTGGTCGTGTGAGGGGGACGGGTTATACCCCCCGAGTAGACGTCGCCCCGGCTCCTCCGGGGATGGTTTCACAGCTCCGAGGCCCTGCTGGAAAGTTTCGCGCCCCAGTTCAGGACGAGTCAGGCTCGGAGAGGCAGGAGAGTGCCACCCACTGCTAGGTCTCCGGCCGTTAGGTAGGGATGTGGAACGGCTGATCCCCGTTTCTGCCCTATCCGGCGGGTCCAGTTGTACAACCTCTGTAGAGTGTTCAACCTATAGCTATAGTCCGTGTCTACTGGTATGGACAGCCCTTTCGATCTCTCACCTGGCTAGTATTTTCTTGTGCTGCTTCTCTCCCCCGAGTGTGTGAGCCCGGCTTTGTGCCGTTGAGATGTGGGGATAGGAGTTGGTGACCCCACATCGCAGATGAGAGTGGGATGCTGAGTCTTGGTTGAGATTCGGTGCTTTGGTGTACTTTCCTTGCTTGGGGTGTTGACCCCGGAGGTGTGGGCCTCGGAGGTGTGGATCTCCTCGGAGATGGTGACCTCTCTGCAATACCGCTTACCTTGATGTTGCTACCGCTGCTTGCATAAACTTACTACAGCCAGATATAGGTTTATCCATGCATATTAGAATTCATCCACCGCTTTTGCTCTTTGTTGGGAAGCTGACATGACCTACCCGCTTATCGGGTAGATGATAATGCTTTCAGACTTGGTGATCGACTACGACAACGACGAGGAAGGATGGGAAGACTAGAGCTGGTCCTACACTCAAGTTTACCTGTGGAGCTGGAGACGCTTCGCTTTGATAGATCCGCTGCGTAGATGATTTACCTTTCTTGTTTACTCCAGTTGGACTTGTACCCGGCTTATGCCGAAATGTTGTACTCTGATGTATTAATAAAATTATGTAATTTTCCCTTTATTCCCGTGTTGTATGGATTTGAACCACTTGAGACAGGGTTTGCACGTGATAGCCACTTCCTGGGACTATCACAGAGGTGTAGAGGATCGGGTTTCCAGTTTTGGAAATCTGGTTCGTTTCACGTGAGCACATGTCGTACTCAACAAAGGAACATAATTATAACAACATGTCGTACTCTTTGGGTGGATGGCTTACATGGTTAAAGCGGTGAGCATTTTTAGTTGGTCAAATTTTATTTAGCAACTGATTACTAGCAATGTAAGCGTATACCAACCCAGAGAATAAATAAATGCAACAATAATAAGATGCAATGCACAAGATTAAATCCATATTCCATAGTTTACTCATGTGAGGGTCCAGGCCGCTCGTGACCGTGAGCACGGCTGATCGATCAGTTTATGCACTCTGCAGAGGTGGCACATCTTTACCCACAAGTCGTGTTTCCCATGTCGCCCGGGTTAGCTAGACCCTTAAACACTACCTTTGGTGAGTGGCTAGGGATTCACTACGAGGCCTTTACAAAGATTCCCTAATATGGGCTGCTCGCTAGGTTACATGGTCAGTGCAACGCATAACCCTCTCTCAAGCTGCGAAGCTACCATAGAGCAGATCAGGTTGAGGGTCGGGCTATACATCATCTACCACCACCCCCTCGCCCTTATCAGGTAAAGCATACCACATACTAAGGTTTCTAATTAATTAGCCAAGACAGAGCCATTTGTCTTGTGGTTGCACTGTTATCCTGAGTGGTCGCTCCATGTTCCGATTAAAAGAGTAATCTTGTTTAATGATAGTCACACCTTAATCATAGGGTCGTATCAATTTAATGCAAAGCAATAAAGTAAATAATGTAATTAAAATGCAGTTGTATAGGAAAAAGGGCATGCATCAAGGACTTGCCTTCCAGACTCTCGGGTGGCTGCTCAAGATCTTCGAACTCTTCAACTGTAGTGTAGTCGAAGTAACGATCGTCCTCTACGCATCACACCATTCACATACAGGAAAACAATAGAAATAAATAAGAAACATACACCAAGCAGTATTAACAGAGCAAAACAACTGCGTAAAGCTATTCTACTCTTCGATACGATCGTTTGGACATAAAGAACGCTAAAAACGGAGCTAAAACGCATAATCTATGGCTAAAACAAGCTTCAGGGACCTATCTGTGAGAAAACTAAGGCTCCAGGGGCTTAACTGCTAAAGACCAGGGACTAAAACATAATTAAACTTGTAAACACAGGGGCTAACGCCCAAAACTATAAGCTATGAACCTCGGCTACTAAAACCAGAAAGCCTAGGGTCTAAACCGTAAAGATCAGAACCTATTCGTAAGGGTTTTACTATGGTGGAAGGACCGGCTTGTGATATTAAAAAGCTCAGGGGGTTTTCTGCAAAAAGACGCTGACCACGCGGGGGTTGACTGGTATGACTCGGTTTGACTCTGGGCCGATCTAATCTAAACCGTCGGTTTTGGATCTGACGGCTCAGGAGATGCGCGCGCGAGGGGCGGCGGCGAAGACAGCGGCGGAGCTGGGCGACGGACTCGCCGGCGCGGAGTGAACCGGCACTAGGGTGCTCCGTTCGCTGCAGGAGCTACACCAAAACGTGGCGCGTGCCCTTGCGAACTAGATAGGGGCACCGGGGCACCCACACGGGCGACGGCGACGGCGCAGTGCGCGGCATGGCGGACGGCGGCGCTGGAGCACTCCAGCGAGCTCGCGCGGCCAACACCGGGCACAAGGACGTCAACACGCGGCACCGGGACCTTCCTCACCTTCACGCAGATCTCCAGAGCTGCTTCGCGTCGAAGGACCGGTGGCGGACGAGTAGATCAGCGGCGGCCGGCTAGGGTTCGAGGGCGGCGGCGCTGCGGAGCTCTATGGTTTAAGGTTCCTGGGAGGTACGGGTGGCGGCGCCTTAAAAAGAGGCCGACGAGCCTTGGCGTGCGGGCCAAGACGCCAGGGGGGCGCGTGTGCGACGCGGACGCAGGGGACGCCGGTGTACAGACGCGGGCGACTCGGACCTGAGTTCGAGTCCGGCGCGGCGAAGGAGATGACGCGCGGTCCCCGCTCGTCAGTGACCAGAGCGGCGGAGAAGCGAGCGGGCCGGCGTTGGGCCGAGAGTTTTGCTAGGCTGCGCGCACAAGCCGGGAGGGGAGGGAGAAAGGGTGAGCTGGGCCAGAGAAAAGAAGGGTGTCTAGCAGACTTTTGGAACTAAACGGGCCGAGCAACCAGGAAGAGGGAGAGGGAGGGAAGAAATTCCTTTTGAATTGTTTGAAAACCTTTTGAACTTCGAACCAAAATTTGAATTCAACACAATTTGAATTCAAACACTCAAAAATAATGCACCAGCATGAATGCAACATTCAACTTCTATATTTATTTATTTTATTAAAGAAAGTTATTTAAATGCCTAGAAAAGTTAAATACCACCTTAAAAACCTTAAGCAAAGACATAGTTGCTAACAAAATTTTAAAATTGAGAGAAAATCATTTATTAATTTATTTTTCCTATTCACATCCTGAAATCGGAAATTTCAGGGTGTGACAAATCTACCCCCTTAAAAGAATCTCGTCCTCGACATTCGGATGGATTTTGCAGGATTGAGAATACTAGGCTCCAAACTCATGAGTGAAAGATAAGGGATTAAGATAATGAAGGACTGTTGGTATTTATTAAGCCCACAGAAATATTATGATGGATAATCCGCAAGCGCACGGATACCGGTGAGCATTTCACTCAGGGAGATGGGTTTTAAAAATATCGTATCCACAGGGAAGATGGGATGGATTTATCGGTTGACTAAGGATGGCAGGAGACTACTACATGAGACTTTGATAGAATGGCACATACTTTAATAGGGTTAAGCCACTAATAAATATATAGATATTGATAACTCAGACAGGTAGAGGCACACGTGGAACATAGAATATACTACTTCCTAGTTAGATTAGAACTGGATAACATAAGAGGCACAAATTCTATATAGCATACAAAGACTAGTTATTCATCTATTCCATCATAGCATATCATCACAAATAGCATAATCATGAGTAAATGTGTGCACCCCGAAGATTACCCAAGAAGATCAAGAGCGAAACTTGATCATCCCAAGAACCATTATTGACTAGTCTTATGCTCGGGGGTGGATTGCAAAGGACTCAATAGGCCTGTCACGCCTACGATCTACCACACGACCCGGAGCATAAGGTGAATCCGCAAGTAAATCATATCTAAGCACCATGCTTACATAATCTCTACTACCTAGCATACTCGAGTAATATACTAGGAGCTCTACGAATAAGTGCGTGCATTTATCATTAATCATGACTATATCAAATATACTACTAGAACAAAGTAAGAACTTAGCAATTGCATACATAATATTGAAATAGCACAAAGTCATTGAGAAACAAAATAAGAACTGAATCTTGATGACTTACAGATCTGGAATTGGAGCAAAGCTCAACTCTACTCGACTCTGACTTTCTATCTAGAACTAGGTTCTAGATCTATGAACTAGATCTAGAACTATGAAGTAGCTATCCTATTTCTTGTGTCTCCTCTTCTTCTCCTGTCTTGGCCTGATGATCTGAAGATGCCATATGATAAATCAGATGCCTCCTAAGGGGGTCAGGGGGGCTGCTTATATAGTCCTGAGGACTTGCTATGCGCCGTAAGATCAAACCGACCTAATAGGTGGTTTAGATTGCTCCTCATAGGCGGTGGAAGAACCTTCTGGAAGTAGGGCTGAGGTGGCACCCAGGGGGGCCGGTCGGCCTGGGGTGGGCCCCCCTCGGGGTCTGCTCTGGCGCGGCGGTTCCTTGCTTCTTCCAGAAGCCTCTTTCTTGCAAGCCACGTTGTCTTGGGTTCGGGAGTCTTCCGGAGCCTTCTAGTTTTGATTCTTTGTGTATTTTTCTGAGTAGTCTCTGAAATTATATAATTCACCAAAACTCGTGGAAATCATTAGTATAAAGCCCTATACTACTGTTGAATTATTATTTTGGTCCTTTTTTCTATTTTGTTGATGCATAGAAGTAAGAGTTAGTGAGCATCAACAAGGACGTACCAAGCTGATTGGGTACTCTCTGAGTGGTCCTAGCATTCATGTGATTCAGCTTCCCACGCATATAGTTCTGCCGTCCCTTGCTCTGAGGGGTCTGGTTCCCATTCCTCATCTACTGACTCTGCACTGGAGTATTCTGAACACTTCTCTGAGGACAATGGTTGGCGAAGTGACCAACCTCTCCACACTTGAAGCATGAATTGCCAAAAGGGGTGTTGGGCACACTAGATCTCACTGGGGTTCTCGCAGGGGTGTTCTGACTAGTCTGCTGATCGTTGGGACGTGGAGTATGCGGAGTGGATTGCTGTAACTGCTGAATGGGGTGCTTGAACGATTGATTGTTACGGTGTATTTGATTCTGGCTAGTGTTACCACTCGGGCCTCCAAAGCGGAATGGTGCTCCCTGCTGTGGGTCAAAACATGGGCGAGTGATGTTCCCAGACTGTCCATAAGTAGTAGCCTTCCTCTCGAGATCTCCCAACTCCCTGCGCTTGTACTCCAAGCCTATGGCCTTATCAATCAGATCCTGGAAGGTAGGGAAAGTGTGGGACATCAGCTGGTACTGAAGCGGTCCAGCTAGCCCTTCCAAGAACAGCTCTTGCTTCTTCCTATCTTCATCAGTGTCCTCAGGAGCATAGCGTGATAGCTCAATGAATTTGTCCTTGAACTCTGTCACGGACATCCCTCCCTGCTTGAGAGCAAGGAACTCCTTCTTCTTTAGCTTCATGAGACCGGCAGGGATGTGGTGGCTCCTGAAGTTAGTGGTAAACTCCTGCCAGGTGATCGCATTCTGATTGGCATGTGCGGTGACAAAAGCATCCCACCATGCCGAAGCTGATCCCTAAAGTCGCCCTGAAGCATAGAGGACTTTCTCTCTGTCATCGCATTGAGCTATAGTCAGCATCTTCTCAATGGTCTTCAACCAGTCCTCAGCTTCTAGTGGATCCGCTGCGTGAGAGAACACTGGCGGCTGATGGCTCATGAACACCCTGTTCCTGTTCATAGGAGCTTGCTGCTGAGCATGGGGTGGGTTGTTGCCTTGGGCCTGAAGATTGGCCACTGTGTTGGTCAGGTTTTGGAGAAGCTGCGTCTGAGCTTGCGGGAACTGCTACATGACTGGATCCATTTTTGGTTGACGAGGTGCACTGCTGGAACTACTGCCTCGCCTTGGACGAATCATTGGGGGTTGATCAACTCCTGATCCTGACCTGGTTGTCACCATCTGAGCGTTAGGATCATAGGTTTAGATGATTGAATCAAGAGAAAAGCTTAAAAGTTAATGCAATGCAGATTTCCATATTAAGACAGATTCTGTTGATCTTAAAGAACTAGTTGTGACTCTCTGTGTGAATAGCCAAAATTTGTGCAAATATTCGGAGATAAGTTATACATAATTACTGAACCAACCCAACTAGAATCAACTCAATTGGATGTCTGCAACTCGAGATATGAAATAAATAAGACGACTGTGTCAGCCGTGTTTACAGATTCTGATACCCCCAAAGTTTCGTGCATAACTCTCTGTATGTGGATCCTAAATTTCTGAAATTTTTACAGAGAACCATTTATAAAGTTTCTGAACTTTTCCAATTGGATTTACTGCATTTGGAGTTATGTAGCTCAGGATAAAATTAGAACAGTACTGCTGACTCAGAGAACTGCGTGCGGGAATTGAATTTGCGTCTCTCACGGGGGAATTTATTTCCCCAGCAGACGCACATGTGTGCGGTGGTTGAGCGGCCGGATGGCCCTCCCAGTAGTCTGCTATTGTAAAAAAATCTCCTCGTCTGTCCCATGCCAAAGCACAGGTCTAAGGCCAGCCTTATCTCACGTGTGCTGCGGTGCCGCTGTGTATGGGTGGGGCAGGGGTTCGGAGATTTTCTCGACCTGTGTGAGAAGGTCTTCTTCTTAATACAATACCGTGGGGGTGGTCTTACTCCCCGCAGGTCGAGTTTTTTTAGATTGTACTAGGGGTAGAATTAAGAAAAGCAAAGGATTATGGTAGAAGAAAGATTGATAGAGACAAGGATAAACCCAACTAAACACTTCACTATAAAACCAATGTCATTGTGGTCATTACTCCACAACACATTGCACTCAAACAAAAATCCAAATCAATCATTAACATAAGAACAAGCATTCAAACATACGACTAAGCTAAGCACACTTATACGATCGTTTCGAAACTAACGATTACATAGATCTTAAGCTTAGAACTCCTAGATCTTAAGGAAGCTCTTCAGTGCGGGCGTCTGGGGAGTTGTAGCGGGGTCTCTTTGGTACTGGAGAGTGATGAGCTTCTATTCCTCCGTCTTGGATCACAGGGGGTTCCCTTCCCTCTAGAGTAGCTTCTAGCTGACGCTTCTATACCTCTATTGTATAGATCCTCTGTTGAACTGTGACAAGCATGTTGTTGGTGTTATCCAACACGGTGTTGACAGCGGCCAGCAATTCACGGAGGTTGTCCAAGGTGGGGCTATGGCCATTAGCTGATGCGATGTAGGTCTTGGCTTCACCACTAGCTTTGTAAGGGGTGTACAAACTGCGAGTGTGTACCAACTCAGAACGCTCCCTGTGAGAGAGAACATAGAGTGCTCTCCTAGCAGCTTCGGTAATCCCATCTTCCATGGTGTCTCGAGTAGCAACATCATTGTGCCTGGATATCTCCTTAGGTCCATAGTGTTGAACCCTCTCAAAAACGATTATTGTTACCTCCCAGTGTGGCTCAAACCAAGGATGGGTCCACATCTCACACTGGTAGATTGGGTCTTCACCATAACCCAAACGATACACTGTCCTCCTTAGATTGTCAGCCATTGAAATGCCTCTCCCATCCTTCTTGTATGAGCTCACTGTCCAGACTACTTCATCTGGCTCTCCTTCCATCTAGAGACAAAGGAGTCAGGTGACGAGTAAGACCAAATGCAAGGATGAGAAAGATAACCAAAATCAAGGTAGAGAACCAAAAGATAGCTAAGGATGAGCATTATAGAATAGTTTTAAAGCAAGCTTAAAGAATGTGTGGCTTCTAAAAGATTATAATCCTTAATTTCGACCATTACTAACTAGGCTAACATCTTACAGTCAACACGGCTCTGGTACCACTTTGTCACACCCAGTTTTGGAAGCAAAATCAGATCATAGCTTACATGCATCCAGAATCATGTTCACACATGCAAGTGACATAGTGGAGTACCAAGAATCGCAGTGTCACAACATTATTATTATTATAGACCGATTGTCCAATAGTCTAACACACTGAACGAGTAGCTAACAGTGGAAAATAAACGAAGTCGTCCACCACAGGCAGTCGACCAGAGCAACGCGCCTAGAAATCTTCAAAGTCTTCAGGGAAGTCTTCAAAGCGACCGTCTGAGCAGCAGTCCGAGTAGTGTAGTTGCAAGAAATAAAATCAACAAGCGTGACCACATGTCGTACTCAACAAGGGAACATAATTATAACAACATGCAAGGCTCTTTGGGTGGATGGCTTACATGGTTAAAGCGGTGAGCAATTTTAGTTGGTCAGATTTTATTTAGCAACTGATTACTATCAATGTAAGTGTATACCAACCCAGAGAATAAATAAATGCAACAATAATAAGATGCAATGCACAAGATTAAATCCATATTCCATAGTTTACGCATGTGAGGGTCCAGGCTGCTCGTGACCGCGAGCACGGCTGATCGATCAGTTTATACACTCTGCAGAGGTGGCACATCTTTACCCACAAGTCGTGTTTCCCATGTCGCCCGGGTTAGCTAGACCCTTAAACACTGCCTTTGATGAGTGGCTAGGGATTCACTATGAGGCCTTTACAAAGATTCCCTAATATGGGCTACTCGCTAGGTTACATGGTCAGTGCAACGCATAACCCTCTCTCAAGCTGCGAAGCTACCACGGAGCAGATCAGGTTGAGGGCCGGGCTATACATCATCTACCGCCACCCCCTCGCCCTTATCAGGTAAAGCATACCACATACTAAGGTTTCTAATTAATTAGCCAAGACAGAGCCATTTGTCTTGTGGTTGCACTGTTATCCTGGGTGGTCGCTCCATGTTCCGATTAAAAGAGTAATCTTGTTTAATGACGGTGGAGCATAAATAAATCAAGTTCACTTTGTGTTCAATTAAACCATCCTCAACCCGTAGTTAGCGACTAAGCATGTGCTACCCAACATAAATAAAAAAATACCCAGGTTATCAAGGACATGGTAAACAACACTAGTCACACCTTAATCATAGGGTCGTATCAATTTAATGCAAAGCAATAAAGTAAATAATGTAATTAAAATGCAGTTGTATAGGAAAAAGGGCATGCATCAAGGACTTGCCTTCCAGACTCTCGGGTGGCTGCTCAAGATCTTCGAACTCTTCAACTGCAGCGTAGTCGAAGTAACGATCGTCCTCTACGCATCACACCATTCACATACAGGAAAACAATAGAAATAAATAAGAAACATGCACCAAACACTATTAACAGAGCAAAACAACTACGTAAAGCTATTCTACTCTTCGATACGATCGTTTGGACATAAAGAACGCTAAAAACGGAGCTAAAACGCATAATCTATGGCTAAAACAAGCTTCAGGGACCTATCTGTGAGAAAACTAAGTCTCCAGGGGCTTAACTGCTAAAGACCAGGGACTAAAACGTAATTAAACGTGTAAACACAGGGGCTAATGCGCAAAACTATAAGCTATGGACCTCGGCTACTAAAACCAGAAAGCCTAGGGTCTAAACCGTAAAGATCAGAACCTATTCGTAAGGGTTTTACTATGGTGGAAGGACCGGCTTGTGATATTAAAACGCTCAGGGGGTTTTCTGCAAAACGACGCCGACCACGCTGGGATTGACCGGTATGACTCGGGGCCGATCTAATCTAAACCATCGGTTTTGGATCTGACGACTCAGGAGATGCGCGCGCGAGGGGCAGCGGCGAAGACGGCGGCGAGCGGCGGAGCTGGGCGACGGACTCGCCGGCGCGGAGTGAACCGGCGCTAGGGTGGTCCATTCGTTGCAGGAGCTACACCAAAATGTGGCGCGTGCCCTTGCGAACTAGATAGGGGCACCGGGGCACCCACACGGGCGACGGCGACGGCGCAGTGCGCGGCATGGCGGACGGCGGCGCTGGAGCACTCCGGCGAGCTCGCGCGGCCAACACCGGGCACAAGGACGTCAACACGCGGCACTGGGACCTTCCTCACCTTCACGCGGAGCTCCGAAGCTGCTTCGCGTCGAAGGACCGACGTCGGACGAGTAAATCAGCGGCGGCCGGCTAGGGTTCGAGGGCGGCGGCGCTGCGGAGCTCTATGGTTTAGGGTTCCTGGGGGGTACGGGTGGCGGCGCCTTAAAAAGAGGCCGAAGAGCCTTGGTGTGCGGGCCAAGACTGCAGGGGGGGCGCGTGTGTGACGCGGACGCAGGGGACGCCGACGTACGGACGCCGGCGACTCAGACCTGAGTTCGAGTCCGGCGCGGTGAAGGAGATGACGCGCGGTCCCCGCTCATCAGCAACCGGAGCGGCGGAGAAGCGAGCGGGCAGGTGTTGGACCGAGAGTTTTGCTGGGCCGTGCGCAGAAGCGGGGAGGGGAGGGAGGAAGGGTGAGCTGGGCCAGAGAAAAGAAGGGTGTCCAGCAGACTTTTGGAACTAAACGGGCCGAGCAAACAGGAAGAGGGAGAGGGAGGGAAGAAATTCCTTTTGAATTGTTTGAAAACCTTTTGAACTTCAAACCAAAATTTGAATTCAACACAATTTGAATTCAAACACTCAAAAATAATGCACCAGCATGAATGCAATATTCAACTCCTATATTTATTTATTTTATTAAAGAAAGTTATTTAAATGCCTAGAAAAATTAAATACCACCTTAAAAACCTAAAGCAAAGACATAGTTGCTAACAAAATTTTAAAATTGAGAGAAAATCATTTATTAATTTATTTTTCCTATTCACATCCCGAAATCAGAAATTTCAGGGTGTGACAATTTATAATCCTATAAATAATACTGTTCAAGAATGTCTCGCTGGACATACAAGATTAAACATCAATAGTAAATTTGTTACCTTCTTAAACATACTAGTCTCATAAGACATTGCCGTATCCATTTTCTACTTCATGCATAGTAGGAAAAACAAAATGAGCGGAAGATCAAAATCAACAGTAAATTCTGTGCAAGCAAGAAGTCGTGTATATAGAAAGACACAAGACAACCATCAAGAGAGCACGAACCTTGTAAGGTACAAGGTTGCATACTATTGCAAAGTATGAAGTTGAATTTATATAACACATTCAAATAATCAAGCCTTCATTCTCAAAAAAAAATCAAACCTTCATAACTGATGTATTTGACTATATAGAGAATTACAGCATGAAATCTATACTATAAGAAGCGAAAATAATTGAAAATTTTTCTCACCCAAATCAGGTCTACCGTACCTCTCACGCCGGACCCACCCGTCATATGTTTTTGGGAGTGGATAGGGTGGAAGGCCCATGTAAGGACAAAAAAATCGCAATTTGGAGAGTATTTCTGCCAAAAACGAATTATTTTTCTCACCCACCCAGTGTATACCCGTCCTGTGTACCCGCATTGGGCCCACCCCTGTGTACCTGCCGGAGAGGGTGGCCTGCCTGCAGGACCACCGCGCCTGAGCTCCGGTGAGGGAGGGGAGGGAGGAGGGGCGCGTAGGCGAGGGAGGGAAGAGAAGAGGAGCGCGCCGGCGGCCGAGCCGAGGAGGGAAGAGGGGCACGCCGACGTGCCCGACGCAACCCGCTGGCCAACTTTGTCTGGCTCCCTTAGCCATTCTCAAATCACCACCACCCAAGGCTCCTCCACCTCCCAAGCTTCCTCCCCGACCCACCAGTGTCGCCCTCCATCAACACCTCGACCGGGAATCGGCCTTTCCCCTGGCCGCCCGTGCACCACGGCCGCCATGGCCATGTCTATGCCGAACTCCACACTCCTGGCCTCCTCTTCACCGAACAACCATCAAAATAGAATGTGGGTGAGTCCTAATGCCCAAGAGCTCTTTGTCTCATGATTTTAGGCCGCTTTCCGGGTTCGTTCTTAAGCATGTCGCCATGGGTGCACTGGCCTTAGTTGCGGGCTAGGGTAGGGCTAGGGTTTTGGGGAGAAAAGTAGGGGAGCAGGTACGCCATAGTGAGGGAGAAGGCGAGGGGGAAGTCCACAGGGTGGGGGAAAGTTCCATCGGGCCGGTGCCAGCGCACCACTGTGCCCTCCTGTGCGTGCGCACGATCTGTCCCGAGGTGGAAGAAGGCCGAGGGCGTGGGTGTGAAGAAAACAGAAAGTCTAGGGGGTCGTCCATAAAAGTGTGAAGTTATGTTTTTAAGTGGAAAAGTTCCAGGGGCTTAAGCGCTAGATCCGGGGGCCTGAATGTAAGGGGAGGGCTGATCTAAGAATAAAAGTATTAAGGGCTTAAACGCGAAGTTGGTTTTGTTCTTTTCTTTTTCAAAGGCTGAGAATTAAAAAATTCATTAAAAATCATAGACAAATCAGAAAAATGCAAAATTAGTGTCTATGTGCTCCTTGTAATGATTAGTTTAATCTCTAGAAAGCATGTGTATACTTTTGATGTTTAGTTTTTAAACTAGATTCAAATGACCATTTGAAGTAAATCACAACTGATTTGAGGATGAATTTTTAATATGTTGTTCTTATGCTAATTTGTAGATCTGGAAAAAAGATGGCACAAAGTTATGATCTTTACCACATTATTTCGTGTATTTGTTAGCAACTACCTAATTGTAATAAAGATTGAAATAACAAAAAATTTAATCGAAGATTATAATACAACTACACATGTTCGGAAAGTATATCATGTTCTCAACAACATGAAAGATAGAGCTATACATATAATTGACCTAATGACTGTCTGATTAGGCACCGAAAGATGATCCATCATAGTATTATCTAGATAGAATACAAAAAATTGGCGTAACATTTGGTCTTGTTGTGGAAGAAATAAACCCAGCATGGAACGATAATGTTTAAGACTTACGTTGTAGAATTCCCGATTGTGTCCCAAAAACAATCGACATATAACATCCCTTCATGATTTAAATAGTACACACATGTCTACATGCCAACATGTGCCAATACCTTTTCCTACAACAATATAACAAGGTATTTAATAATCATCTTAATGCGTGTGTGGGATGTATTTTTTTTGGATCAAGGATAAAAATGGTTTAAACTACTATTCAATTCCATGACATTCGTGCAGTTAATAAAGTTCAAAATAATCATAATGCAATTTTTTCAATAGAATGCTTTTGTACTCAGAAAGTGATTCTTGATTGACATGCTCAAATACAAGAACGAAGCAACAGAAAACATCTCGAAGGATTTGCAAGAAATACTAAAGAGAATATGGAATACAGACAATGAATATTTGATGTAATACTTATGTAATGGACATGTCCACGTATAATTAATGGTTTGCTGAAAAATATAGGACGAAGCTTGTTTCATTTAAATAACTTATTTCCTAAACACATGCGTGTCGTACGTGCACTTTACTAGTCAAATAAAATAATCAATAGACATATGAATTCTTTGACCATGTATTCTTGTGCAAAAGAACTAACTTGGAAACAATAGGATAATCACTATTTTACAGGTCATCGAGTCCTCGATCTTATGGCAGTATCGAGTTGTTGCGGCCAAGGCGAGGTACGAGTGCGGCAACTTGTCCATGACGCGGCGGGCCAGGGAGACGGGGTTCTTGACGGTGGAGACGCCGGAGACGGCGCCGCAGCAGCGGCCGCGGCCGTCCATGATGCTTGCCTCCATCTGGACGGTGCCGCGGTTGGTGAGCCCGGACCCGCAGCCAGGGTTGAAGAAGGGGTCGGTCTCGAGCTCGCGCACCACAGCCTCGACGATGTCTCGAGCCCGGAGGCGCCCGCGCGTAGAAGGTCCACGACGGCCTGCAGGCACCATGCTTCACCTCCTCCTGGTGGTGCTTCGGCAGGTTCGGGTCCACGCCGGCGCCACCGTGGATGGCAATGGCGCAAGGGTGCCATGTCTGTGCGGGTTTGGTCTGCGGCGGCGCGAGGGGACCATCGCGCGGTGCGCTGCGCGCAGCACGGGTAAGCTACACGCGGGTGCGGTGCGGGGCGCTGGCCCGGCGCGGGTGCGGCGTGGCGTGGACCGACGCGGGTGCGACGCGGTTAAGCCCAACGCAGGTACATGGGCCCACCAGCTCCTCCTCCCCGGCGCCCGCACCGCGCGGTCGTTTCTCCGTCCGCCGCCGCAGAACGAGCAGCCGAGACCGAAGGAGGAGCGGCCTCCTCCCCGGCTGGCGCGCGACCACGGAGGACGGCAAGGTGAGCACACGGAGGACGGCACGCAGGGGTCACCGAATACTTGTTCGTGGAGCGGCGGCGCGTTGGGGAGCGTGGCGCAGGGTGCGGTCGCGCGGGTGGGTGTTACCCGACGTGGCAGAGTGCGGGTGGTGGGTCCAACGCGGGTATGGAGGGCGGGTAAGGCCGCGGACGGGTGAGAAAAAATTAAGATTTTGGCAGAGACGTTTCTCAAATTGTGATTTTTACAGTTCTACCTCATATTCGGTCCTCCAGTTAGATGACGGGTGGGTTCGGCGTGAGGGGTAAGATGGACCCGAATTTGATAAGAAAAGTTTTCAAATATTTTGATTTTTTTAGTATAGATAGAAATATTACATCAATATTATTTTCCATAGTTCGAATCATACCTCTATACTACTCATACTACCTATGAATATTACCCATACTACCGCTAAAAAAATCGATAGTATACTATTAATTTCAACTGTTGAATCCTTCAAATATGTCTTTTTATATTACATACGATTTTTTTTCAAACGATAATATAGGATAATATTGTGCACCTAAAAGACCTCTCTTCAGAATATCGACAATGTCTCTTTATCCATGCACACGATCGGCAAAAGTCAGTTTTTTTCTACTTGTTAGTTTGGGGTTATCAAATTATGTTACTCCTACATAGATTACAAAAGTACCCAACTATGGTAAATATGGTGATGTGTACTTGCAACAGGAGAAAGATATATGATAGTTTTAAAATCAAGAAAGAATTGCTCTTCGGCGGTTAGCAGATGGTTTGCATTGGGTATCTCTTGGGATGATCAATCCAATATCCATCAGAAAATTTACGTTGCCAAGGATGGTTTTGGTCAGCCATTCTTCATGGAGATTTTTTTAATTGGCGCTTGGTGTCTTTGAAAGGAGAGAAATGATTACATTTTTAACAACAAGCCACCCAACATTGCTAATTGGAAAACCTCTGTCAAAGATTCTGTGCTCAGCCACCTTATTCGGAGTGTCTTCATATAGCTCTATTCATAGTTGGCTCGATACCCTGTAATTAGCTCTCTCCCCTGTTGCTTTAGCTTCTTTCTGGTTGCTTCTCTGTTCCCACCCTCCCAACTGCTGGTTGGGCGATATGTAAGTCCTTTCTTTTAAACTATGTTCACCCTTTAATTTATTTCGTTGCCGGGGGCTTTGCCGCACAGTTCTTGCTCAAAATTGTACGCATCACATGTTTCTTTGGTTTCACTCGGCCCATGTTTAGATCCCTCTCTAATTTTTTTTTGAAAAAAGAATCTTGTATGCATGTAGTACTAAATGAAGTTTATTTGTAAAAAAATTTCACAGACGAGTACAACTTTGTGTGATGAATGTAATGAGCATAATTAATTTAATAATTTGCTAAGGTAATCATCCTTTAATCGTGTGGTCAAAAACCGTATTAGATTTCTCTCGAAAATTTACATAGGGATGTGAAGGTAATTTTATAAACTACTTTTATTTAATACCCTTAGTTAATTGTCAAAGTCGTATTTAATATTTAAAAAAATTTAGTAAATACGGTGTCGGTTCTTTTGACAAGCAGCACAACTGACGTGGGATTCTGGGCAAATCAGATATGCACTAGTATATTATATTCATATTTTTTGGCCGTTGCTCGATCAGAAGGTGGGCAGCCCAGATCGCATGCTAGAGAATATGTGCTACTGTATATACGCAGCAAGTCGTTTTGCGCTTCTGCTCGATTGCGAAAAGGAAGTCGCGATGCGGGTCGAGCTAGTTTGACTCTCTGTCTCCGGCTCCCGTGCCGCGGGGCTCGATTAGACTATCCGCACTAAGGTACGGGATAGCCTCCGCTACCCGTGTCCTGTTGTCATTTTGAGTAAAAGGACTCCGCAGCGGGTACGGAATGACTCCCGCAACAGCCCCTCTGTGTCCCGTTTACGAAATTTCTGGCGGAGGTCGCGGACGTCCGGGAAGCCGACGTGGCGCGGGGCACGCGGGAGTGTCGTTGCTCCGTGCCGGCAGCAGGAAGGAGGGGAAGAGAAGAGGAACCGGTGCCGGAGCAGGGGAGCTGCTGCGGAACCGTCCGCCTCGCGAGGAAGTCCTTGCTCCTCCCGCAGTCGCGCCGATGCTCCGCACGCCGCGAGGAGGTCGGTGGAGGAAGCTGCAGGGCCACTCGATGACGTCTCCTACTCCACACCTTGTCCGCCTCCTTAGCGCCTCCAACGCGTCGCGCGTGCCCGTCGGCTCGCCGCCGCACCGGAAGTGAGCTGCCGGCGAGGGAGGAGGCGGCTGGCGAGCGCGGGCAGGAGGACGTGGGTTGGGGAGCCCTGCTCCTCCACCGCACCGGAGGCCGCTGCCTCGCGCCACGGAAGCTCGCCGGACTGCCGGAGGCCGGCCCGCCTCACACTGCCCCGAGCGTAGCAGCGCACACGAGCAGGGGAGGGAGGAGTAGCGCCGCGGCCGGGTCTCCTATGTGCGCAATCCCAACATCTGCGCGCATGAAGAAGCCGGAGGAGGCCGCGCCGGTGAGCTGCAGGGAGGCGGCGTCCGCATCGGAGTGGGAGCTGTGGAGCCAACCGTCTCCAATCAATTCCTCACTTCGAGGAGAGAGAGGAAGAAGGCGCAGATCTCACCATGGCCGCACCTCGAGGAGAGGACGAGGCTGGGGAGGACGAGGCACCCCGTGCTCCTTGCGGAGAGAGGATGGGTGCGCGGCTGCCGCCGCCTCCCCAAGCTCCTCCCGCCACCGCGCGGAGAGAGGATGGGTGCGCCGGAGCAGGAGGGAGGAGGGTCGGGCGCTCCGCCCGGAGAGAGAGACAGGCAGTGGGAGGAGGGAGAGGGTGGCCGGGGAAGAGAGGAATGGGAGGGTGGGCGGCGGAGGGGACGGGGAGGGGGAGGGGGTTAAAAAAATTGGAAGGCTGAAATATGGGTCCGGATGCTGGTAGTTGAGATAGAGGATGAGTTATAAAGTATGACGAGTGCGAAATAGTATAAATGATAAAATTTTGATGATAAAAAATATTCTGTTTTGAAGAAGAATATGAAGTATGATGAGTACAATAGTCTTAGAGCAACTCCAACAGCTTCTCTAAATCATTTTCCTTCGGTAAAAAATAAAAAAACGCAGCAAAAACCGGTTCCAACAGCTTCGGTAAAAAAGCCCCTCGCAATATTCCTCGCCATCCGCCCCCGTCGGCTCGCAAAGTTTGGCGAGGCCGTCGGCCTCGCAATCTCCCTGTGTCCGCGCGAAATCCATCCCCCCGCCCTGTAACACCCTAGGTGTTTATTAAAGATAAATACCTCAATTAGTTGTGTTAATAATGTTTAATTATCTCCTAAACATGTTTGACATGATCTTGATCACTTCTGCACTTAAACCCTTGGTCAAAGTCCAAATTCATGGTCAAATCCCTAGAGCTCCAAAAGGCTGATTCGGTTTTCTTGCGCGTTCTCCAAATTTCTCTATAGAAGTTCAAAATCGGCCAATATAAAAGTTCTTCATTATTTCCGGGGACACATTTCTCATAATTGGCAGACATTCAAATTTTGAGTGCAAAGCCGCTTAAATTTGAGTTGAAGTCCCTGTGAACAGTAAATTGGGGCCGAGAAAATCAGCGACTTTGTCACGTTTTTCCCATCAATCCGTTCACCAAAACATAGGTCACCCTTTGTGAAAGTTGTAGTCCTATAGTTTCTATACAACTTTTGTATTTGGGGATTTTCGAGTTGTATTCAAGAATTTGGTTTTTCGCAATTCTAAAAAGGGCTAAATGAAATAAAAACTGGCGCCTTGCGCCAGCACTCGTGCCCTCGCGCGCCAGAGCGCGGCGCCGCCCCAGGTCGCGTCGCCACGCGTCGCCGTCCGCTGGCTCCGGTGTACGAACGTCTCGTCCTACCCGTGATAGACCCGCACGCACCGTGAAGACTCCGCATGACCCATGGGACCGTGCGCCGCGCCCATGAGCGAGGCCGCTGACCGGCCGCGGGCCTTTGGCCACGCGCCGTCGTGCGCCCGCGCCGCGTGCCATGTGCGCATGCGGCTAAGGCCACTTGGCCGCCCGTGCGGGCGCCAATAAGCCGATGCCCCCTCGTTCTCTCCTCCCTGTTCGCAAAAACGAGCTGAGCAAGCCGGAGAAGCCTCTGTCCGCTCCGCCGCCGTTCCTCGGTCCGCCGCCGCTGCCCTTTAGCGTCACCGACGAGCACCAATTTCCGCATCAATCCGAGCAGCATGTTTGCCTCTACACTCTTCCTCTAGTACAGCCGCATCTTCTCCGCACTTTTCCGCCACCGAATTTAGCCGCCGCCGCCGGAATTCCACGCTCCGGTGGGCGCAGACCTGCGCGCCACCGTTGGAGCTCGCCGGCGCCAGCTCCGGTCGGGCCGGCCACCCCGGCGACTCCAGGTAAGCCTCCAGGCGCTTCCCAGCAACCCGCCCGAGCCGGTCCGCCGCTCCTCCGGCCGCCGGAGATGGCCCCTGCGGCAGCGAGGACGTGTTTGTGAAGATTGGGTTTTTAGTAAGGTCTGCTGTGTAAAGTAAGGGCATGTTTGTAATTTAAGAAAAGTATGCGAGGGTCTAGCTGTAAAAGTCTCTTTAGGGTTTCAGCTGAATCTTCAAAAATCCTTTAAAATCGTAGAAAAATCAGAAAAATGCAAATCCAATTTTGTTGGGTTCCTGGTGAAGAAACCTACCTTTTCTAGAAAGCATGTATAGGGTTTTTCTGTGTATATTTTGAATGAAAATTCAAACTCAGTTTGAGGTGTTTTTAGTGTAGTTTAAAATATACACATGCTATGGACTTGAATTTTGGATATGTTGCTCTCTATGACATTTTTAGATTTGTGACCAAAATTGGCATGAGTTTTATGTGTAGATAATTAGTTATGATTTATGTAAGCTTTATGCTAGTTAAGCTTGATGCTTTTTATAGCCCCTTTAGTAAACTTTTGTTTAAGCACAAGTGCACCCTAGGGCTTTGCTTTGATGAGTCCTACCTCTGGTAGGATGGATGTGATTTTAGGATGTGCTTTGATAAAGGTTTTGTATTTAATCTTGTGTAGCAGTTTAAATTCAAAAGATGAAAAATAATTTGAATCTGCACTTATGCTTTGGTCAGAAGCTTATATTTGACATGTATGACTTGTAGGAGAAAGTTGAGACCAAAAAGTTTAGTAAATCTTTTTATATGAATTAATGGTGATTTACTAGGCTAAAATTTGTCTTTTTCATATAAATTAATTTATAAATGATCTTAAGATATATTTTGGTGTGTGAGCTTAGAATGGGTATACTATGATGTGTGCAGAAGTTTAGACTTATTTGAAGTGTTTTTGATTTTGTATGGATTTATGGTTGTAAGGTTTGTTTTAATTAATTAATTAAAGAAAGGGCAATTAAGGTGTTACTTTGTGAAAACATGTTTGCTCCTGTTTTTAATAATTTATTTAAACACACCCCTTGCTGTTTATGAAGTTATTTAATTTACTTATGTTTAAATATGTACACAATCACCATCAAAATGGTGCTTAATCTTGTTCAAAACCACCTAGTGCTTTTATAGGTTAAGTGTGCTGCAAATTTCTTGTCAAGGTGAATATGGCTAACAGTACACCCAGAGTTTATTTCAGTTTTCAGAAATGCAATTTATTTCCTTTTGATCAATTAAATTTATGCATATGCATATCGTGTAGAACTGTCGGGCGGTAGCTATACGCTAGTCCAGGAGGGAGAAGGTGCAGCGGACGGCGAAGTGAACTACACCTGTGTGCACCAAGACCTGGACCAAAGTCCAGAAGAGCCCAAGGCTAGTGTTGAGTCAGAGGAAGGCAAGCACCGGAGTCACATATAACCTTTTTGGATTAAAACTTATATTCTTTTACTTTTTAGCATTTAATGTTACTTTGTGCATTTAAGTTTCAGGAGTTGTTTTGAAACCTAGATGCATGATCCTTAGGACTCCTATGCTCTTTTACTAGTATGTTAGGAACGCTAGTGCCATGCTTTAAGGACACGGTACAAGTCGAGTAATGACTCATTACTCGCGAGATATAGGATGCTTATGTTGGAATCATAAGTTGGATAAATTGACTCGCTCATGTGGTAAGAGCAATGGGTTCGGTCTCGACCGAGTAGCATGGTGCTGGTCTAAGCTATTGAACGTACCAAGTGCTTGTCGGGAATGGGACCGGTAAGCCTAGTACCTAATGAACCAGTGCGGGAATTTTATTACTGCTAATCTTGAGATGCGTCTCCCGGTTCGCTACCGGTAGTGCAAGTGTGATTCTGGACGTGCCATGTTTGGGCGTACCAGTAAACCTTGTACTTAGGACTGTATCATCTTTTCCTAATCTGGGGAATGACGGGAACCGCTTGGTTGGGGTAGACACTGCACTTGGTCTACCTTCTTCCGTGTATCTTGGGTTTACCTTGCAAGGATATAAATCGATCGATCGTCGGTCACTCGCCGTTATCTGAGTCGGCTTGACCACTGGCTACCCCATGTTTATTTATGGAACATTTCGGATTATTAATCTTGTTTGTACAACCATGCTTGCTTAGCTAGGTGCTTACCTAGAATGGTTAACATACTAGAACTTGAGCTAAAATTTGAAAGTAAGGATCAACTCTTAGTTGCTTTTGGCAAAACCAACCCACCAGCCAAAAAGCCTTGCATGTCTAGCTGTGTCTTTTATTTTTGTCGGGTAAGTCTTGCTGAGTATTAGTATACTCAGCCTTGCTTTTGTTGTTGTTTTCAGGTAATCCCATCTGACCTGGTTCTATTCCAGATGGTTGGGAACTTGAATGGGAGAACGATGATGAGGAGTGATATGCATGGATGGCCTCCTGTGTGTATCATGCGTTTAGTTTAATTTTCGCTGTCTAAACTCTGAACCACCTTTACTTTTATGTACTCAAAACCTGGTTTGTAATTTTAAGTACTTGAGAACTTTTATGTAATGTAATGTTGTACTCTGGTCCCACCTTCGTGTGGGCTTAGCGCATAATTTGATCCTGTGTAAGTGATTTACCGGGCATGCCCCGGCAGAGGCGACAGAATAGTTCTTTATTATTGCTTAATGGCCACGTGGACCGGCTTAGGCGATAATACGGAATTATTTTGGGCGGTTCTGTCACACGCCCCTACCTCTCATGCCAAATCTCGCAGTTCCGTGCAATCGATCCCGCGCCACCGTGCCCCTGCCTCGCACCTCCGCACCCACGCAGCTCCGCACCCTTGCGCCGACGCCGCTGCATTGCGTCGTACCCGAGCGCGCGGAGCCCGTCCACCACCGCGCGCCGGACGTCCGCCTTCTTCCTGCCGGAGCCGCCGCCCCTGCACTTGCGGCAGCGCTCGGTGATCCGCGACGCGTCAGCGAGGAGGTTCCGCTCCGCCGTGCTCGCGCACTGTACCAGGCCCTGCGATGCGGACGCAGACGATGTCAAAGGGGAACAAAAGGAAATTAAAATTAATTTGTGGCCACTCGGATGGTTCCTCCGGAAGCGACACGAGGTGAAGAATCCGGACATGAGATGCTACCTTGAGGAGCTCCAAGGCGTCACCGGCCGCGGCAGGCGTGGCAGTGGGGGAGGAAGTCGAAGTCCTCGTCGTCGCTACCGTCCTGGTTGCCGTTGTAGCAGTTGCGGGCGCAGCGCCCGCGCGGGGGCCGCTCCGCCATGGCCGCGGAGTCCTCCATGAAGCTCAGCACCATCTGGTCCAGCCCCAACGACCCGACCTCCGCCTCCACTACGGCAGGCGGGGGCCTCTCGTCCTTCTCGCTCTCCTTGGTGCCGTCTGCGGCCAGGCGCTCGGCCGGGGTCACCCGCACCATAAACCGCCGGAACATCGACGACACCCTCGCCGGTGCTGGCGCCGGCTTGCTCTCCATCGCGCCTCCCCTTGCTGGATCCTTGCCGGGAACAATTTGATCAAAGGAGGACCGACGGACAGGAAGAGGGCGGCGGACAGGAAGGAAGAAGCCACGGCAGCGTGATGCTTGTTCGGCGAGGGCGTCGTCGCGATGTCGTACCGCGCGACAGGCAGGTCGCAGCCGGCGGCGTTTCAGCAGACCAGGGGCAGGTAGCTATCCAATTTTTAACTAGTCTGTTGGATTATCTCATCGAATTATTGAGTTTTCTATTTTTACAAAGGGTTAAAACTTCAAATTTAGCTAACAAAAATAAAGAGGTTTGTTGGAGTTGCTCTTAGTGAGGCATTTGCCGCGAACACTGTGAACACGCGAATGCCTGCAACACCCACCCGCGCAAACTCCAAAATAAAATCTACATCCGCGAACGCCAGCAACCGCGTGCACGCAAACAGTATGGTGCCACGTAAAATTCAAGCCAACAGCAAAATAGGCGTCCGCAGAGGTTCGAACTTGCATCTCGAATGTCTTGGGCTCGCTGCACCAGCAAATGCAGAGTATTGTTGAAGTAGAAAAAAAGAGGCTTCAGTATGTGGTGACGATTGACAGCTTCCTGTGGTTAATATGAAATCAGTCATTTAGATTTGTATCTGTCTATCGATGTAGTTCCTCAGTGAAATGTTTCCATGGTTGTGCTCCCTCGCCATTACATCATCATATCACTGCATTTTTTCTCTTACTGTTTAATGGTTAGCATGACCATTTGATTGAGAGATTATCCTGTGTGAAAAGCAAATAACACAAGGAATCGAGGAGGAGCAAAAAAAATCATGTACTTTTGTTGATTATTATGATTGGTGAGAAGATGACGTTATAGGAGGATTCTTTCTACAACTTAGACCACTTGAATTCATGAATTTACAGACCTACTACCAACTTAGTGTTTATTTCTGTTTTATTTGGTCACTACCTGATTTAATACACAATTTTGTGTTACTTGGTATAATAAGTTGCTCATTGATTTTTCTTTAAAAAAAACTAAAGTTGCTTCTTGATTGGCCTTTCATGTTCGCTTCACCTGATGTTGGGATCATGCAAGCATATGAGTTTTCTATTTCTTCAGATGTCCTCGAGGAAGACGAAAAATCCCACCTGAATCTTTATCTTTACCTATATTATCTATACCTAATATTAAAGTGTGGTAGTTTTCGTCAATTGTCACATCTGGTTTTTAAAATAAAACCCAAGTGCTACATATATGTATATATGTATGTCAGGATCTAGTTTCATACATATAGTGACATATAAGTGAATAACAGAAATCATATCACGTAAAGAAAAAAAGAGAATTATCCTGGAAACGAAGGCACCAAACTCCACAAGCAATCGACTGGGGGCTACGTACGCCTAGAACTTAGCAACATCTTCAATATACTTCATAACAACTTCTCCTTCTGAGCAACATTGTTTATAGCAAGGGTGAGCACATGTCGTACTCAACAAGTGTGGCAAATATATGAATGCAAAGACTTAAACAAGGAAAGGCTGACATGTTGACTGTATTAAACAATTTTAGTTGGTCAAATTTTTATTAGCACCTGATTACTAAAATATAAATATATATCAACCCACAATTAACATAAGAGGTGCCATAAGCATATGACAAACATAACCAGAAACCACAATTTAAGTCTATTTTTAAGTTCAATTATCATGTGAGAGTCCAGACCGCTCTTGATCTCGAATTAGTATCTGTATTTATGATAAACAAAGCACAAATGTAGTTCATGTCCGGGATAATTTATCATAAAAGATGATATCTAGCTTGCATGCAAAATTTTACATTGAAGCCTCCATGTTAATCCTCGACGTTCCCCGCTGTTCTTGCATTGCCAACGACGCCGCTTCCTGTTCCTCTGCTTTAGGAACACGATGACGGACATGAAAGGAACGCGGTGCCTGAGCGTTCAGCCAGCCCTTGGGGGACGTTCACTGTTCGATGTCGCAGTGCACGGGTGAAAACTGAAAACTGGTGTTACCGAAGTAATAATCTGGGAGCTAGCGCAATGCGCAACCGCATCCATTTTGCTACAACCTGCAGGAGTTTGCCATGCAGACATATGGAGTTTCGTGCAGGAGGTGAGCTATCAGTGAACCTGCATACCAGCAAGGCTGGCGAGTCTGAATATAGAAGCCGATTTGCATAGTTGATGGTATCTCAAATTGTCTGGAATTTGAATGCATATCTGAGCTGATCGAGCGTGCAACATCAACGGGACCGGGCCTGCATGGCGCGCACGAGCTCCCGCAGCTCCTCCTCCGAGTCACGGTCGCCGCTGCTGACGCCGAAGACCCTCGACGACGTCGGCCGGCCCACGCCGACCCTCCTGAGGCTCGCCGCCGCGAGCAGCCTGTCGAGGCCCCTGAGCCCGCGGACGTAGAGGTCGCGGGCACCACACAGCGCTGGTCCCAAATTATTATTCATTTTATTTACTTTTTTAAAGTTTGGTCTTACTGTTAAAAAGTTGCCTGATTTATTCTCCCAGATCTCTGGTGTAAGTTAATTTGTCGAATTTATATAGAGAGTGGCACGATCTTTCTTTCTTTTCTTTTCATCATTACTAATAAAATCAAAGTTTTTCTTCACGTGTCATCCCTCCATTCACTTTGGTATGTCGTCTATCGATCCGCTTCCGTGCATCCGCCTCCGCGTGTCTGCTTCTACGTGGCTAGCACCTCTTGCGCCGCGTGTCCACACTCCACCTCTTACCCCCACTTTTTTCGATCACCGTCCTGACCTCCTCCTTCTCGAGCCACCACCACTGCATCCCCACATGGTGTGACCTCGACGCCACCCCCAACTCCGTGTCCTTGACGCCGCCTCCCCATCCTTGACCCATCTCGCCACCACTGCCCGCCACCTATGCACCGCCGGATCCACCGCCGTCCTATCTCCCAACGCTGCTATCGCCGAAGTCGACGCTGCCTTCGCTTCTGTCCCCTTCATCGCGCCCTCCTTCATCGCCTCACGCCGCTATTGCCTCGACCACGTGCTGCCATCGCCTCCAACATGCGTCGTCATCTCATTACGACCAGAGGCTGAGAGGTCTCATCGGACCGGAGGCTGAGGTGTCCTCCGACCCAGCGCCATCGTCCCTACGGCTCGGCACTGAGGTCTCCTCCAATCCGGCACCGTCCTCCCCAAATTTGATTTATCTTCGATTCAGATTTTTTATCTTTTATATATTATTACTAATAAAACCAGTTTTTCACGCGTCGTCCATCCATTCGCTTTGGTACATCGTCTATCGATCCGCCTCTGTGCGTCTGCCCTCAGCGCGTCTGCTTCTGCCTGGCCAGCACCTCCCACGCTGTGCGTCCACACTCCACCTCCTACCCCCACCTTTTTTCCATCCTGACCTCCTCCTTCTTGAGCCGCCACCACCCCCATCCTCACACTGCGTGACCTCGACGCCACCCCCGAGCCTCTAGCCTTCGACGCCGCCTCCCCATCCTCGACCCATCTTACTGCCGCCTCTGTGCTGTCGAGGCCACGCCGCTGGATCCACCCCCACCTTATCTCCCGATGATGTTGTCGCAAAAGTTGATGCTGTCGCAGCTTCTGTCCCCCTCATCGTGCCCTCCCTCATCGCCTCACGCCTCTACGCCTCGATCATGCACTGCTATTCAGAAGACTAGAGATTAATGGATGCCAAGGCTCCCCGTGCCCCCCTACTAGCTTCGTCCCTGGTCAGGAAGAATGACTAGATTTGTTCCTTTACAAAAATAAATTTTGCTAACTATGTGTGCTACTGAGTTGGAAATGCCTGATCCTTAACTATCCCTTGATTGATTGTTTTAGATTGTGCAATATTTTCTCTACATCTTTATTACTATACAGATTGATCTTTAGTTCAAACGTATTTTTCGGAGGGAGCATGAGCTCACTTTGATTTTGCTGACTGGGCTCCAGGTCGGCTAATATATCGGCCGTGTTTAGTTTGGTGGAATTTTTTGGAGAAATTTTTAAAGTTCCCTTTCAAGGTCTATTAGAAGTACTAGTAAAATGCATGTGCGACACGCACATGTCTCAAAAGTCATACTCTCTCCATACACATAAACATGGCATTTAGGACAGCGACACGATCTCAAAAACATAAGTTTGACTTTTTTGATAAAAAAATTTATTAAAAAGTGGCATATCTATACTTTTATGAAAGTATTTTGCAAGACAAATTTATGCATGTAGTTTTCACATTTTCAAACGCAACAATTTAAAAGTTATTCATGATTTATATTCTCAATATTTAACTGAAATCTTGTCAAAACGACTTGTTTTATGAGTATGGAGGGAGTAATAAACAAAAAATTATATTTTTAAAATGAAGGTACATGGGCATATTCAATAACAAAAATATGGAGAACATGTGAAGCCACCAAGGTTGGAACCAAAACAAGTTTAAGTGCATCCTGATTAGACCAGATTTCCTATACCAATTGAAAAAAAGGCAAGGTTGTGTTTGAAACACACATCCAGAGCATAATATATAATCTATTTGAACTATTTAAAAAGACTGACTACTACTAATGGATATCCATTTAGCCAAATTTATCTCATTTTTGTAAGTTTAATGTGAAAGATCGGCAAAATATATGAGACATTGCAAGGAATAGGTCAAAATATATGAAAGTTGTTTAGTCAGTCGTGATGGCACATGGACACCGTTTGCTCAGGCTTATCCTCTCCTTCATTTTTCCTCTGTCTGTCAACTCTTGGCCGGTGGCTCACTAGTGTTATGGACCACTCACCGCTCTTCTCAAACTGCATCAAGGCCGTTGCCGTCGTTCTGCTCCCATCACTCGCCTTCTTCCCTGCGCGCCCGACGCCCCGCAGAGCAGGCTTCCTCCGGCCTCGGCAGCTGCTTGGTGCTCTACCTTGCCCCCCCCCCCCCACCGTCTGGGAACATGAGGCAAAAATCTCAAGAGCTTTGGTTGAGTTGTGACTTTTGACAAAGTAGTTGTGAGCTATGGAAAAGTAGTTGTGCATAAGCAAATGTGGGAAAAGCATAGGATCGTTTGGTGAAAGTGAAACAATTGTGCTTTTGAAAACACTTACAAGCGGACCCACGTGCCCATTCACGATCCAACCTACTCAATTGTCTCCCTATATTGCTTACAAGTGGACCCACTTGTCAGTCTTGTTTTTTTATCTTCCTCTGTTTTTTTCGGGTAATCTTCCTCCTCTGTTCTCTTTCGTTGTTCCTCTCTTCCCTCCCGTCAAAGATATCAGCCACTCAAAGATTAAATTCGTCATTCATATGGAATCTCAGCTCAATTAATTGCAAGTGGAGCTTCGTTGATATATTGTGAAGTCATTTGACCACCCATCTTCGTAAATCCAGGAGGGATGGATTGAATCGAAGAGAGGAGGAAACTGAGCAGGCGGAGCACTGGTTCTTTGCTTTGCGTGTTCATGCCCCGTGGGCACTGGCGGAGCTATGCCTTGGTCAAGGTGGGCCATGGCCCCCCCTTCCCTGACGCTAGCCTCACTGCTTATACGTTGTTTCCTCCACTGCTGCAAGTTTGCAACTAACAGTACAGAGAAAAATAACACAGGAAGTGGCGGATCTAGGGGACGGAGAGGGTAAAAAAACAGCCAATGCACTGCAAAAGATTGAAACAATAGTACTTGGTCCATCGAACTAGTCAAAGCATCAGATTAATCAAAGTTGAGCATCAGATTGATCAAAGTTGGGCGTGAACAGGTGATGAAGCCACGCTGTGTTACTGCAATTACTGTAGCACTGGCTCCCGCTTAGGTGCAATCCTAGCTCCGCCACTGCCCGTGGGGGAGCTCTTGGTCGCCTGACCGCCGCGCGCCGGGTAGGGCCACGCCCGCCACCGCGCGCCAGGGCTGGGGATGCGCTGGCTACCGCACATTGAGGCAGGGGCTGCACCCACCACCAGTACTACGCGTTGAAGTTGAGGCCGTGCCTACCACCCGCCACCAGTCACTGTGCGCCAAGGCCGGGGCAGGGGCCACGTCGGAGTCAGAGAGAAGGTGACGCCGGAGCTCGCGTGGAAGGGGCACGGTCCAGCGGCGGAATAGGGGCGACGGTCACTCGCGATGGAGGAAAAAAATAAAAGAACGACGGTGGGTCCAGCGGTATGGAGGGCGGGTATGCTCGGTGGGCCCGGCAGGTACCGGGGGCGGGTATGCGCCGGGTGGGTGAGAAAAATAATTCATTTTTTGCAGAAACACTCTCCACAATGCGATTTTTTGGTCTTTCTATGGGCCTTCCACCCTATCCACTCACAAAAATATATGACTGGTGAGTCCGGCGTGAGTGGTACGGTGGACCCAATTTAGGTGAGAAAAGTTTTAATTGTTTTCGCTCCTTATAGTATAGATTAAACGTAGACTAATTGCAAAACTAATTACACGAATGGACTAGAAATCGCGAGACGAATCCATTAAGCCTAATTAATATGTGATTAGAGATTGTTTACTGTAGCATGACATTGTCTAATCATGACATAATTAGGTTCGTTAGATTCGTCTCGAAAATTAATGTAAGAGTTGTGGAATGTGTTTTGTCATTAATCCACATTTAATACTCCTAATTAGTGTCCGAAGATTGATGTGACGGGTAGTTGGTGAAATTTGGGGAACTAAATATAACTTTTCCCCCCTAAATAAATATGAGATATGTTCTCCGCTTGCACCTTTACCTGTTTCACTGCATTGCCAAAATGCCAATAATGATTGATCGTTGTGAAATATTGTTTGCACATTAAGGATTTCAAAAGATTACTACGTGAGTAGGAGCGGATCTACCGAGGGGGTTAGGGGGCTCTAGCGCCCTACTGCCAAAAACTCAATTGAATTTAAAGGAAGAAGAAGAGAGAGAAAACAAAAAGAATAAGAGGAAAAAGAAGTGGAGATGAAGAAGGAAAAAGAACTTTGCCCCCCTATATTTTGATCTGGTCTCCGTCGTTGTGCGTGTGGGAGGTCGAAGATGGCACTCAATGACTCAACTGACAAAGTTTTTCCGGATATTCTTTGATTGACTGCAACTTTACTGCCACTAGGATAGTAGGATTTTTCTTTTCCTTTTTGCATACTCATTCCGTCCTTAAAAAAAGCACGATGTTTTAGGATTCAAAAATTTTCCAAAAAGTATGTTGTTTTAGTTAATTTGGCATGTACGTATGCAAAAATCAATTAGCATTAAATCTGGCTAACAAATAGGAGCAAAAGAGATTATTTTATCTTCTTAATAATTTGTCCTAAAATTTCTAAATGGCAGTCTATTCGGGATGGAGGGAGTATCAGGATGCTATTTTAGTAGATGCTATAAACTCCAAGCGCCATGGTCCCATCACTATTCACTAGTCGCTACCATGCTCCAAGTTGCTCACATTCCCCGAGCCTCCTCAGCCAAGAGTTCTCAACGTGGCTTGTACAGTTGTACTCGCACCGCACTTCCTGAGCCACATACCACGGCTGGTACGGTCCACATTTCTGTCGCCATGGCGTGCCACATTGCCCAGCGTCATTGGTCCAGAACTCCAGATCGGAGCTGAGCGCGAAAAAAAGCGAACTATATCCCTAATCCACAGGCTCGAAATCTTGTGGCGCTGAGTAGCAAGTGCCTCCGGCTCCACACGTTCCTCCTATTTACATGCCGCTCGCTCTCTCCTACCAAGTCACTAGCACCAGTCTTCTAATTGATCTTGCGATCAACCTCAGCTCCAAGCACGCTCTCGCTTGCTAGCAATGGAGACGTCTTGCTGCTTCTTGGCATCCAAACCATCCCCCAAGAGCATGACGACGATGCCATCGTCGGCGGCCTCCGTCGTCAAGCCCAAGCCGTATCTTATCTTCAGCAACACGCGTGCGGCGAGCTCGTCCGCCGTCACTTGTGAGTGATCTCCGGCTCATCATCTCGTGGTGTTTTTCCTTCTTCTTGCTCGATCAATGCCGCTGTGCTCACCATGTGGATGCACACTTGGTTATACGCGTGCAGGTTGCAGCAGCTTCAACGCCGCGCGGCCGTCGTTCGAGGATGGCGCCGTTCCGGTGATCGATGCCGACTGGCGGTCGTTCCGCGCGCATCTCTACTTCAACGAGCAGCACGCCAAAAACGTGAACCCGACCGTGCCGCCGCAGGCGGTGAAGATCGGCGACAAGTGGGCGCACCCGCTGGTGGAGCCCGAGAAGGGGTGCCTCCTTATCGCCACGGAGAAGCTGGACGGGTCGCACATCTTCGAGCGCACGGTGATCCTGCTCCTCTCCGCCGGCGGCGGCGTGGTGGGCCCTCTAGGCGTGATCCTGAACCGCCCGTCGCTCATGTCCATCAAGGAAGCGGAGTCCATCTTCGCGGACGACGCCGACATCGCGGGCGCCTTCTCGGGCCGGCCGCTCTTCTTCGGCGGGCCGCTGGAGGAGTGCTTCTTCCTCCTGGGACCACGGCGGGCCGCCGGCGGCAGCGGCGACGACGTGGTGGCGCGGATGGGGCTGTTCGAGGAGGTGATGCCGGGCCTGCACTACGGCACGCGGGAGAGCGTCGGGTGCGCCGCGGAGCTCGCCAAGCGCGGCGTGGTGGGCGTCCGGGACTTCCGCTTCTTCGACGGTTTCTGCGGGTGGGAACGCGAGCAGCTGCGCGACGAGGTGCGCGCGGGGCTCTGGCGCGTCGCGGCGTGCAGTCCCGCCGTGCTGGGGCTCACCAGCGTCGTCAAGAGCGGCCTTTGGGAGGAGGTGCAAGGACTAGTCAAGGAGAGGAGGGTGTGGTGACTGGAGTGTCATCCGTAGCCGAGTGTGGTTGTGGGCGCGCTCTAATGGACGTTAAGTCCCAAAGCTTGTTTTGTGATTATTTAATCAACTACCCTGTTTTAAATTATAGGTTATTCTGACATTTCTACATTCATAGATTTTGTTATTTATTATACGAATATAAAATATATCTTGATGTGTACCAAAAGTTATGAAACTTGTTTTTAGGGCAACTCGACACGCAAGAAATCGGTCTGAACTTTCATTAGATTTGTGGCAAACCACAGGAACATAGAGCTAAGGAGTACATTGGACACATCTAAGAAAAAAGAAAAAAAACACAACAACTGAGAGAGAGGGACACACATCAAAGACCAACTAGGACACAAGATGGAAGACTACTCCCAATCGCTAGCTTGTGACCCCATCGAACGACATGCTCGCCGGCAGAACAATTACCGTTGCACCCTCGCACAACCCCTCATAGCTGCGCCGATCCGATGATACCCTCCATCTGAGGGCCGCTCAACGAAAAGGGGACTAAGGATGGTGAAAAGGGGGCGCGGACCAGAGCTTCACCGGGCACGACGATCTCCCTTGAAGCTGATAATGACACCGAGTTGCACATCCAGGCTCCACCGCCTCTCACCACCCAACGCCGCCCAAGGGGAGGAAGCCTCGAGGGAGAATGGCAGATCGATGGAAAGACCACCCGGCATAAGATGTGATGGTAGCACCAACAAGGAGCGCGTCGACGGAGCTGAGGTGCCAAAGGAAGGGCACTCGCCAGGTCCCGGAAGAGGCTAGGCACCAGGGGCATAGCAAGCCCAAGATCAACACCCACTGGGAGAGAAACTGAGCACTCATAGAACACATGGAGCTGCGGAGGACGAGGGCTGCCGGTTGGCTTGACAGAGGATTGATGCGGAGGCAAGAGCCTCCCCGCGCACCGACGGCGAAGCTTTCGCTGCAAATCCACTGTCAACACATAAGTTACCAGGCGGCGAGCGAGCCCAAGAACACCAAGAGATTGAGATTGTGCACAGGTAGAACACCTCCCCAAGCGGAGGTGGGGCACCTCCCACGCGCCGGGCGTGGTACTTTCGTCGCACATCTCTGATGGTCTTCATGGCAAGGCTCAGTAAGTGGCACCACACGGGAAGACGAAGCACCCCGAAGAGAGGGGTGCCCGCGCCGCCACCACGGTCATCCACAATGGTGGCACAACAGAAGCCTTGGTGTGCCAACACGAACGACGAGCGCGCCACCGCGGGCACAACACACACCACCAGACGGCAGCCACCACGCGTTGTGCCCACAGTCGTGGCCGCCGAGAAGAACAACGGCAACCGCCATGCAAACACAACAGAGCCGAACATCGCCGGAGTCCACAGGACCCTTGCTCCCGACGCCCCGGCGACCATGGACCACTCACCCCATGGGCAGCCGCGAGTAGATGAAGAGCAGCAGCAGAGCCTCACCGGCGAGGTGGGGGCGCACCCGGCGAACCAACGACGAGAGGCAGCAACAACAGGCGGAGGTTGACCGGCCGAAGAGCACTGGTCCAGAAGCACCCGAACTAGGCGCCGCTAGGGGAGGGCCCCCAAAGGCCCGGTTGGTGCCGGATCCGAGGGAGCCGGCGCCAGATCTGAGCCACGCGAGGCCAGCGCCACCTGTCACCGCCTACAACACCCAAGGAGAGGCGGCGGAGGAAGAATAAGGAGGAGGCGTAGAGGAGCAGGAGCCACTCGGGGTGGTGGTGGGCAGCAGATCCGCCTCCTCGAGCACGCGGATGTGGTTGAGGAGGGGGCGTTGCCGGCGTCGGCGGCCGCCGCCGCGCCGGGGCCGCCCTCCGCCAGGGCGCGCCACGAGGCCGGCCGAGCGGGAAGGCCCCGCCTTCGCCATCCTAGGGGGGTCGCGCAGTTTTTCCCGGCGACCCCCCTCTGGCGGGGACAAGGCGAGGGGAGGCGGGGTGGGGACGGCGACGGGGTGGTTGCGGTCGCCCCCGAGCCGCCCGAGCGGGGGACGACTGGGGGGAGAGAAAAACGGCCACACCGGTAGTATTCATTTCAAAAGTTATGAAACTAGTAAAATCAAGACTAAATTTGGGACGGAGGGAGTATAGTAAAAACAAAATAAGGATATCAGAATAATGGCTCTCTGCAACAGACCTAACAGTGATAACTATCGTTACACACTCTTGTTAGAAAATGTTACAGGAGTTCATTAAAACGTCCAAGAAAAAGAGTACATCGGACAAATTTTACTAAAATTTACTATATCTTACAAGACCTAAAACGGGCCAATTCTTGCTACACCATTGCGCCATGTCAGACGGCGCGCGGATGACTGGGATCATCCATAAGGTTCGGCAGTTTTAAAAAAAATCCTCGCACACTATCGAAATTAGTAGGTAGTCCAGCCCACACTCAGGTAATTTCACTATGACCATTTCAAATTTTGCAGAAATAGCATTTGCTCGAGCTACCTCTCAGATTTTATGGAAAGCACATCGAGCTTTGAAAGAATGCCAACAAGGCTGTCAATTTTATAAAATCTCCCTCAAACTTTATCGAAATTAATATGTAGTCCAGCCCACACACAAATAATTTTATGAAAACCCCTCAAACTTTGCAGAAATATAATTTTATTCCAGCCGTCTGTCATACAGCTTTATGTAAACCCCCTCGAGCTTTGAAGGAATGCCAAGAGGGCTGCCAATTATAAAAAAACCCTCAAACTTTATCGAAAATAAATAGTAGTCCGACCATTGCTCCGACATTTTAATGAAGCCCCCTCACAAAACTACCATTTATTTCAACCACCTCACAGACAATTTGACAACGTCTCCCTCGATTGAGCCACCTCTCAGGTAAGTTTATTATAATAATCAACCTGCGATCCATGAATCTCCCACAAACCTGAACTTTACAATAACTAACACACAGTCCACTAGCTTTTACAGAAAACACCCTAAATTTCTGCAAATCTACCCACAACCCAAAATTTTGCGGAAAAGTCCCCCAGCTCTGTCACAATGAATCTGTGGTCCCTACTTTTTAACTAAGAAGTGCCCTAAAGTCTTAAAAAATTAATCCACAACCTAAAATCCTGCAAAATATCTCTAACCTTCCCACCAATCACCTGGCTACAGGTCATGGCGTGACAACGCCGCGCCAGTCTTTCTAGTGTATTACTGAAAGTAATTGATGCTTAATACCTTAACATACGACTTCCAATACAGAGCATCAAAATATAAACTACATCATGCTTAAATATGTGTTTGATTTCTTGGTACCTACTTCTTTCTACTTCGATCAGTTGCTGGCAAGGCCATGTATATCTTATCTTTCATGTGAGCAACTTGTCTATGTTCCTATATATAGCTGTGTGTGCTCCTTTTTGTACGAACCTCAGTAATTTAATTAATAAGCTTGTCATGATTTACAGTGACAAACTTTAGTTTCAGCTTTAACTGCACAGTAGAATGTCTTGACTGCAAAGATCAAAGAGGAGGTGTTTGGCCGGTGCAAAGTGACTTGGAGTTGTTGTCACTACTTAATAGTGTATAGTTCCGGTGGTTTTTTTTTTTGTGGTTTTTCTTCTTTTTTTTTACCCGGTCTGTACAATTTTCGTCATCGTCTATGGCAATACACAATGGTCAGTGCTTGCATAAAAAAACATCAAATTTGCCAGATATATATGCCTGCTCTCACCTCATGTTGATCTCTAAAAAACAAAAAAGAACAAAGCCAGGATCATCGGATTACTTGTTTGTGCTAACAAATCACCAACTGCACTAAAATCCAGTATAAAAAATAAATAAATAACTATATTATATTTAAGCTACCAATCAACTAACATGGATTATCCAAAGTTAAGAACTGACTAAGGTAGTTGTTTGTTAAGCACACCGACTATATTAAAGTACCAACTCTTGTGGGAAGATCCACGTTAACCACCTACTCCAACATAGATTAATTTGCAGTGGACGACTAGATGGGATACAGGCCCATGATGTGGTGTCAAATACAGGCCCATTTTCAAGTTGGGGATTATGTTTATCTCAAGGTCTCACCTTTTAAAGGCACCTAAAGATTTGAAGAAAAGGGCAAGCTCGCTCCCCGCTATGTTGGTCCATTCCGGATTTTGGCAAAGCATGGGGATGTAGCCTATAAATTGGAACTTCCACAATCACTTTCTTCTCTTCACGATGTTTTTCATGTGTCCCAATTGAAGAAATGCTTTAAGGAGACAAACCCAAACGATAGGGCCGTCAACCTTGATGACATCAATCTTCAACCGAATCTCTCTTACAAAGAGTATCCTATAAGAATTCTTGATCGAGCCAAGAGGAAAATAAGAAACAAAGTCATCAAATTTGTGAAAGTGCAATGGAGTCGCCATTCCGTGCGGGAAGCGACTTGGGAACAAGAAGACCAACTTAGGAAAGATTATCCAAATCTCTTTATTGATGAGTAAGTTCCATTGCAACTCTCTTTTACATCTTAGAGCATATCTATCTTGCTAGATTTATGTTGGGTTTTAACCATGAGAATTATAGAGATCAATCCTTTGTTGGCTGAAATTTCTGGGCTGAAAATTTCGTGTAGGCCGGACCGTCCGAGCCTCATCGCGGATAGTCCGCCCTCTCTATACGGACGGTCCGCCCTCCCTATACGGACATTCCGTAATTGATCAAAATCTAAACAGAAACTTCTTAGAATTTCAAGTTGTGTCGGACAGTCCGACCTTACCTGTCGGACAGTCCGTCGTTACTCCACGGACGGTCCGTTTGTGACCATCGGACGGTCCGTCATGGCTGGTCCTTAGCCAAATCTCGGGACGAGATTTTTCTAACGGGGGGAGATTTGTAACAGCCCAAATGAAGCTCACGGACAGTCCGCCCGTGTGGCGCGGACAATCCGCCCGGCGCCGCTGCGCGTGTCGCGCGCGCAGAACTTCGTCGCCACGTCACTCCCTTCGGCCCCACTCGTCAGGCCGCGCGTCCCCACCCCGACCAGCACCCCTGGCTGTCCCTCTCTCCCTCCCATTCACTCCCTTACACTCTCTCTCTTCCATCCAAGAAACCATGGAGGAACCCCCAAGGTGATTCAACCTAGGACCGCCGGAGCTCGACGCTGGCGAGCTGCACCACCCCTCCTTCATCTTCTTCCTCAAGCTTGGAGCTTGGAGCATCCCCAAGCTCTTCTTCCTCCACCCCAAGTTCTCTCCCTCAAGCTCAAGGTGAAGGACGAGCTCAAACTTCACCAAGGCCACCCTACTCCAACTTGTGGCACCTCACCGGAGTTGCCGGTGAGCTATCTCCATTCCCGATCTATCTCCATTGATTTAGGATCTTGAACCCTCCCATGAACCAATCACCATTGATGGGCTAGAGCTTCAAAACTTCAATGCATGTCGAATCTATCACTTGGTATGACCTTTAGGCACTCCTAGAAACCTATAGAAAGAAATCCCAATCAAAACCATCACCGGAGCTATCGCCGGCGTGCTCAACGGTGAGGCACGGCCTGTTTGCGGATAGTCCGCACCTCACGGTCGGACAGTCCGTAAACAACTCAAATCCTAACAGAAACATTTTTGGTTTTGCGAGGTCCCGCGGACAGTCCGCCCCTTCAGTTCGGACAGTCCGTCATCTCCGGGCGGACAGTTCGCCAATTCATCACGGACGGTCCGCAGTTACTATTCATTCTATCATTTACCATCTTGTATAATTCATATAAAATTGCATATAGCTCAGAAAATTATGAAATAAATTTTGTTGGTTTTCTAATGATCTCAAAAACCTGTTAAAAATAAGTTTGCCCTCAGATTTAATAATTAATTATCTGAATTAATTATAAGGGTCTTTATCTTGTTAATTACATAGTTAATTCTTTATTAGTCCAAAAATGATGAAACCAATTTTGCTAGTTCACTTATAATACTAATGATCCAATGGATGTACTGTTTAGCAATTTATTCATGATAAAGCATATCATTTATCATATCATATCATTGCACTCATTCATGGCATATTTATTTACCAAGCATCATTGCATTTCGTGTAGAGATCGAACCGTCGGAGCAAGAGGAGGTTGAGACCGAGCAAGAGCCCGTGATCGACGACCCTTCTCTTGAGAACCAAGGCAGGCACCTAAGCATTCTTTAACCCTATTTTGGATCAATTGGAGTATACATGTCTTGTTTGCGCATAAATAATATTTTTTGTATATGATTGCTTAGCTAGCTCCTACTTGATGCATTACCCTCCTTGATCTAGAATAACCTTTATTAGTTGAGTATGCTTGTCTAGGTGTCACGAATGTAATTTCTTATTCATGCTTAGCCTCGGTAGAAGTCAAGAGGTGGCAAGGTCACCACCACTTGCGAGTTATATGATGTTTGTTTAAATATACATATGTTTAGCTATGAATGCCTAAAATATTGAACTCCATGAATAATGATTCGAGACTTGAGCAAGAATGGTAGGGTTATATTGAGATTGGAGCTCAATTGACTTAGTCTTGCTTTAGTCGGTTAAGGCCCGGACGTTATCGCTTTGATACTTGAGCACTTTTTCGTACAAGCCACATGCCTACTATGGGCATGGCAAGTTAAGTAGCATAAGTCGCACCGTACCTTGACCGGATTCGGTGTGGAGTGGGATGAGATGTGATCGGCCGTGTCTGGTGCACCTATACACTTCCGGCCGTTCGCTCATAGTAGGGTGCGGGTATGTGAAAGGTTGAGGGCATGAATTAACACTTATCCTCGATCAAGGGTATGGTCGTTGATCTTGCGCCTCGTGTGGGAAAAGTTGTACACCCCTGCAGGGTTATGATCTATTACAATAGCCTCGCTCCAGGTTACGGAGCACGCTCTTGTACTTTGACTTTAATGTAGAGTTGCGGATGGAGTTCTCGAAAGATTGAGCTCATGATCATGATATCACTTATTGCAATTTACTTGATGCTTGACTTAGAGATCATAGAATGTCATGTCTGTTGCTTATTACAACTTGATCAAATGTAGATGCTTTTATGCAAAATAATTACCTATGCCATTCCTTGCTACCTAACCAAATGCATACTCATTGAGAGTCGGGCAAGTATATACCCATATGTGGATAAGTCCTGTTAAGTACCCTTTTGTACTCACGGTGCTGCCGTTAAGTTGTTTTCAGGTGAGGCGCAGCCGGAACCCATCTTTGGGTACTTCCTTGCCGAGGACGGAGGTCCGGGGAGGAAGTAGGTGGCAATGGCTAAGAAGGGCACTATCAGCATATAGTGTTCACCTTCGTATTTTGTGATGTATCGTATGAGCGTGATGATAGAACTTTCTGCTGCAAAACTCTAAGACTTATTGTAATGTAAACTTGAATCTATCTTTGTAATGTGATGGACTATGTTTGGATTGCTATGTGATGATGATGTTCGTCCTGTTGTGCTTTGTGAGGTGTGTATAAATCCTGGGCATTGCTCATGACACATCTCAAGGACGACCGGGGTTATTCTCATTTAATTGAGTTGATCAATGGTGATGACTTGATTAAATGAGTTTAACTTGGAGGTTCCTCACAACTATCATCGTCATCACTTTCCTCATCAATTAATCCAGCTCCAATAGTCTTCCTTCCCTTCAGACAATGGGTTATTAATCAAGCGCCTCTCTTTGGTAACAATGGGCGTGCCATCATCATGCTTTTCGATTCGGAAGGCGAAGAGATCCTCGTTAGGGGTGATCCCATAGAGCCAATCTCTGAGGAACGCGACGTCGACGACACGAAAGTACCCCAACACATCCGTACCCTTCCCAGGGCGCAACAGGATGACGTTGTAGTTCCAGTTGTTGGTCACCACAGCAATGACGTCGTCGGGATCCGACGATCGCATCAGCACCTTGCCGATCCTGAAAATCCTGGAGACACTCGTGATGATGCCGTCCAGCTCGGGTAGCGGGAGGGTGGCTCTGGAGAAGGGGTTGTGCAGCAGGTAGCTGGGCCTGCGCTTGACGCCGTCGTCGAGGATCTTGCGGGAGCAGTCGCCGCAGGCCGTGCCCTAGAGGTACGTGCGGTGGGCGTCGTCGTCGGTGCAGTCGAGCGCGAGCCAGGAATCGGTGGAGCCAACGCAGGTGACGTTCTCGGGCAGGCCCGGGATGGTGTCGCAGTGGAAGTAGCAGCAGCTGGCGGCTCGTCGCTGTCGCCGCCGCTGCCGACGGTGCAGAAGGATCCGCGGGGAGGACGAGCCACGGGTCGAGGTGGCGCCCGTGGCGGCGCGCGGCGGAGTGCCACGTGCGGCAGATGGCGCGGAAGCGTGCGCGGTCGGCGGGGAACGGCAGGTGGGCGATGACGCGGCCGAGGAGCTTCGGCTGGAGCTCGGACCACGGAGGAGACGACGACATCGCCATCGTCATCGGTGGTGTTGTACGCGTGCACACGGGCATCTATCGATCGTGTGGATTCGTGGTTGTGGTTGATTATTATATTGATCGGTACCAGGGAAAACATTCCCGGCCGGAATCCCCCGAAATTCCCGGAATTTCGTCTTTCCCGACGGGGTCCGGAATTTTATTTTCCCGGCCGGGATTAATATTTTAATATTTTCTGTGAAAAAAATAAATTTAAAAAAATAAAAAAGCAGAAAATAATAATAAAAATTTCCAAAATTCCCGAAATTCTCGGAATTCCTTGTTTCTCGCTGGGGTCCGAAATTTTTTTTCTCCCGGAATTGAAAACCCTGATCGGTACTAGTATATGCTTGCGTACGGCACGTAGTTCTGTTCGACTACGCCTAGGGTGGCCGTTGTCGTGGTGATGGAAATTACGGAAGGTCATTGCGTCATTGTTTACAACTTATAGTTAAGTTCGACTACAACAGATGATCGAGTTCGGTCCACACACCAAGTCATGTGTACTGACCTAGGAGTACAAAACTACTTTAGGGCCTGTTTTGCAGGACTCCAAAACCGGCTTCAAAACCGACTCCAGTTGGAGTCCTGCCAAACGGTGTAAAATCAGATAGCTTCAGGTCTGGAGTCGCAAGCCGTTTGCGGCTTTCACTTGGGAGGTGGAGCCACAAAAACGTAGCTCCACTCAGGGCTTCACTCGATGAAGCCGTTTTGCTAAACGTTTTACAAAACGGTTTCAGCTCCATCAGAAAAGCCACTCCACTGAAGGAACCAGAGCCGGAGCTATTTTTGGAGGAGCCGGAGCCCTGCCAAACAGACCATAATGGTATGTTTGGTACACTTTCATCTGTTCTGACTCTCTATCATAGCTTATTATTTGAGAGAAGTGATTCTACGGTTGAAAGTGATTCTTTTTTATTCTGTGACACTAACTTTTAAAATCAAGATGGAGAATCACTTCACATAATCAAGAGAAAATATATAATTGAAAATCCCAACTTATTAGTTCATTTTAGAGAATCACTTTACAAAATTATCAGAGAATCACTTCTCTCGGGAAAATTCTTTGGCTGAGATTCTGATAGAATCAGTAGAAAATTAGCTTTAGGAGGTCTACCAAACGCAACCTAATATAAAGACCTCCGCCAACGGGAGCTTTTAGCTAGCTCAAAAGGTAGAATTTTTTTTTATATATATTTTTTTAATCATTTTGCAAAATTATACGACCATTTGAAATTTTAGCAGATTTGGCAACCAACCGCCGTGCGCCACGGCGGTTGGCAACGCAACCGCCATGACCCACGGCGGTAAGGGGGCCGGCAACGGTCCGCTGCAGCGAGCGGGGCCCGCGGCAGCATACCGCCGTGGGCCACGGCGGTTAGAGCTGCGCCCGCCGTGGCCCACGACGGTAGGACCATACCGCCGTGCGGGACGGCGGTAGCCGCGCCTATATAAGGGGCGACGGCGGTTCGACGGGATCAGCACTACGACACGGCGGTGAGTTTGAAAATTCACCGCCTTTCCCTTATGGTACTTTACATTCTACCATTTACTAATAATTTCTTTTGCAGGTCGACGTGATTGCGGACCTTTCACATATTGTAGAGGACTCGACGGCGAGGCTGGACCAGATGTCACACCAGGAGATCGCGGAGACGTTCCTCAGGATGGGTGCCATCACCAGGAGGTTCCTTGCCGCGGTGAACTACCGCGGCAACCCGGCTCTACCACTGTTTCCACGGTACCCCCAGTCGTCCTCCAGCTCCGCCTCGACTGGTCGTTCCCACGCGGCACCGTCGTCCTCGTTAAGGCCACCCTACCAGGCAGCTTTCTACCCGGCGCGCCCTCCGGCGCATCCTCCCTCGAGGATGTCTCCGCTAGGGGGGCCTCCTCTCAGAGGTCCTGCGCCTACACGTGCACCAGCACCAGGAGGGCCAGGACCGGCACCACGAGGACCCGCACCTGCACCAGCACCAGTACTAGCAGCAGCAGCAGCACCAGCAGCAGCATCGGTTCCTTCCTCGTCCCTTGGCCCTGCTCTTCCGTCAGGTATTGACCACTACTCTATAATACTAGATTGTATTAATTAGGAAACGTGATTTAATATTACTATTTCTTCCAGTTTACGACTCCAGGGTCGACATTCCTGACTCCACCCTAGGGGACCAGGCCGGAGCGTCCGGGTCCGGCTTCGACGACTTGGCCCTCGACTTCGACTGGTTGCAGGGTTTGCAGTCGCAGGACGAGCTCGCAGGGTCGCAGCTTGGAGGCGCGCCGCCCACGTGGACTCAGGAGGGAGCAGGGACGCAGCCAGGAGGCTCCCAGTTGCCAGGAGCGACCGGTGGGGCACAGCCTGGAGCCTCGCAGCTGCCAGGCGCGAGCGGTGGGCCGCAGTCGTCTCCAGGAGGCTCACAGCTGCCCGGCGCGCGCGGTGGGGCACAGCAGTCTCCAGGAGGCTCGCAGCTGCCAGGCGCTAGCGGAGGGCAGCCAGGTTCGTCCCACGAGGTTGCAGGGTCGACGGCGGCGGTGGCGACACCGCAGCCGACTGGTGATGCTAGGCGTCGGCACATCCACCCTCCTGACCCGTTGACGTACCCTCGCGAGCAGACGCACGCCGCAGCCCGAGCTGCCAGGCTGCTCAAGAAGCCCAGGCGATGCTAGATTAGGTCGAGTATTGTTTTTACAGGAGCACTGTTATATGTGATCATGACTATTTTTTAGTATGTCACTTTGCTTTTCTTTATTACAACGTAGTGTTTTTTTCCTTAAATTAAAAAACAAAAACAACCGCAGTACGGTAGGTATTAGGTTGGAGATCGTGTCCTGAATTTCCCTTTTCTACTAGATTTATTAAAAAAAAATTTAAATGAACCTAGCCGTCGTGACCCACGGCGTTTGGGCCTAGCCGCCGTGGCCCACGGCGCCATGGCCCACGGCGGTTAGGCCGAACCGCCGTGGGCCGCCGCCAGCCACCGTGGCCGGCCTCCAACCGCCGTGCGCTACGGCGGTTAGTTCTTAAACGCCGTGGCGCACGGCGGTTGGTTGCCAAATCTGCTAAAATTTCAAACGGTCGTATAATTTTGCAAAATGTTTAAAAAAATATTTAAAAAATCCAAAAGGTAGGTGCTCCACTCCGCGTTTAAGCTTGCTCATGTCTCGATGTGCTCCGTGTCTCACGTACATTATCTAAAAGTGGTGTTTAGTTCGTCAAATTTGCGCGAATGAATAGTGCTGAAATAGTACATTAAGGTGGAAAGTTGTGAAAAATATGTGTTGGAGCACGTGCTGTGAGAGAAGACGTGACTAAGATGTGGCAGATGAATAGTGAATTAGAATCCAAATTGAGAAACTAAACTTCTGATTGTGCCCATTTTTTTCCACTGTGCGTTTGAGCTATGATGGCTCAATAGTTGGAAAGAGCCTAAGGCTGTCCGCACTGGGTGCGGTAAAAGCCCCGGCACGGGACACGGTGGCGGGGTGGCGTTGGCCTGTGGCGTTTTTCACCCCGCACCGGGGGACGTCAAAGGGAACGGGGTATCCCGTTCGGGCCGCGGGGACGCCATGCCTGGCGTCTTTCCGGATGCGCTACGACACACTCGGGCGGGCCCCAGCTGCCTCCCGCCGCCGCGTGCCCAACCACCCCTGCCCTCCCGCGAATCCACCGAGCTGTCGCCGCCGCGTCGCGCTGCACTGCTCCTGCCGGACGCCAGCAAGGGAGGGGGCGAGGTCGAGGCCACCGTCGCTCCTCCAGCAGCCGTGCCCCTACTACAGTTGCTCGCGCCGGCACTGGGGGAGCGGCGGCCTGCTCGGTGGGGGAGGGGATCCGCCGGCCTCCGCGCCGGTCTCCGCGTCGTCGAATAGCAGGGGAAGGGCGTGGCGGAGATCCCGTGGAAGATTCGACAGAGAGGACCTCCATGGCGCAGCTCGATTCGCCGCGGCGTACTCGTTGCCAGCGCCGGCGACTCCCGCGTGGTCCTCTGCCGCGGCGGCGTGCGAGGTCGTCAGGGCGTGCTTCGGGAGCTACGGCCCGCCGTCGCCGGGAGCGCGGACGAACGGTGTGCTCCTGCTCCCGCCCTCCGCCGCGTCGGGGCGCGTGCCGCCATGGAGCATCACCGCGTCGGGAGGGCACGCTGGAGGACTCTCTTGCTCCACGCTGGCCGCCTCCGTCGCCGCCCCACCTCCACCTCCCTGCCCCGAGCTCGCCCGCATCCGCTCCCTCCCTGCCGCTGGTCCGCATCCGTCGTCTTCGGGCTCGCCCGCCCGCCGGAGGCCCGGTGGAGGCTGAGGGCGGCAGCCGAATCGACGGCGCCGGAGACAAATTGTTGCCGCCGCCACCGCAAGGGGAGAGAGATGGGGGCCGCCGCCTGGAGCCCGTCCTCCACACGCGCGTGCAGCTCGGGCTCCGCCTCCGTCCGAGCTTCGCCTTCACCGCGCTCGCGCGCAGGGCAGAGGCCGCGGTCGAGCTCCCTGTCGACGACGAGCTCTCCAATTCGTGGCTGCGCGTCCCGTCGCCGACGCCGTCGAGGTCGCTGAGGGGCCCGCCGCCGAGGGGGAGGGAGAAGCAGGGGAGGAGGGGGCGGGAGATGCGGCGTGGGTCGTCCATGGCGCGGGCTGGGAAGGGGCGGAGGAAGAGCTGGCCGGTGAGGGCCGCCGCCGGAGAGCTCGCCAAGGGAACAGGGTAGGGGCCCGCTGCCGCGAGCTGGGGATTGTGGCGGAGGGAGCGAGGAGGGTACGAGCGGAGGGGAAGGGGAGAGAAGAAGAGGGGAGGGAGGCCAGTGGGGGTTAGAAGTGTATGACAAGTGGGCCCCGGAACTGGTAGTTGGTGTGGAGTATGAGATTTAGGGGATGACGGGTGCGGGAAAACTAGTGCTGTACTGGAGAATCTTGATGATCAGGCAGAATATTCTGTTTTAGAGTATGCAAATAGAGTACCACGAGTGCTACCAGTCTAACAGGCCGTGGGGACATCCGTTGCAATGTGGGCTGTTAGCTTTTGTTTCTTCATTTTTTTTTCTACGAAATTCTTTGTTACCGTAAACAGGGAACTCCAGATCAGGGCCCTGGGCGCGTGAAGAGGGGGACTCCAGGTCTCCTCCAACAATCTTTCTGGTAGCCACTTTTTAATATGACTTCAAACTTTTAAGATTTGTGCTACATAAATAGACTGTATCATAGCAAAAAGGTACGTAGCTTAGTGATTACAAGAGTCTCGGTAGCACCTCAGATCCTGAGTTCGACTCCTCGTAGGAGCGAATTTCTCAGGATTTAACGGTGTTTACGCTTTCAGTGGTAGGCGACGTTCCCGTCGACAGCGAGACGTCTGTGGTGACTTCGTCAATTTTGAGGATTTACCGACTCAGTCTTCGAAGATACTCCTAAGGGTAGGGTTTGCGCGCGTGTGTTCATAAGGTTGAGTGTGCGTTCGTTGTGAGTGTCTCCGATGTACTGTGTAATTCAAAAAAAATAGACTGTACCATAGGATCCAACATTATCTTCTCTGCCCTGGCTAGCGTTGCTGCTCGCTCATGCCGTCGGGCCTCCTCGCGCTCCTCACGCTACCAGGCCCACCGCTGTTGGCCTCCCCGCACTTCCCCCTCCCTTTCGTCCTCAGGACGGGTGATCTTGAATATAGTATTTTTTTAACAAAAAATGTTGATTTTACTATTTCAAAATGTTGAACTGCTTGTATCTGTTTGTATAAAATGTTAAAATTAGATCTCTAATTGGGGAGGAAGAGGAGGAGGTTGAAGGACTTTTGCTGGGCCTAATCTATAACAACTATATATGTGAGATCCACTACAAGTCATAGATATATTTATCTCAACATGCAAGCATTCCACGTCACCATCCATTATACGACATGTCACCATCCACTACACGCTATTGTCATCATTCACCAAACCATCTATTTATGTCTTCAAGCGATTTTCTGTGACTAATAGCATGTACTTGTGAGTAGCACACCACAAAATTCTCGTAGTTGAAATACATGTAAGAGCAATCATTTAAGAATGGTTCACTCTCAATAAAATAACATACTTTCATATATAATGTTGTTTACAAATGAATGTTGTCATGTAATCACTTTGGTGTTTCTACTTTCACATTTCACCTTTAAATTTTGTTTAAAAAATTTTCGCAGCAAAACGCGGGTATGACCTAGTAATAAGCTCTATAATTGTGTGGCTTGTGGAAACCCCCGCACCCCCCCCCCTCGTGCATGGCGGCGGGTGACTTCGGAAGAGGGGTTGTGTGGTGTTCCACCTTGTTGGTGCTATTCCAGTGAAAGAGTAAAATTTATGGCCGGCCCATGAACTTGGCAGCGGGTGTCATCTAGGTCCCCAAACTATCAAAATGCACATCTGAATCATCGAACTTGGCAATTAGTTCACGTGAGGTCTAAATTTTTATAATCCACTTTAAATTACCTTTGTGGCATGCTGAATGTGTGCTGATGTGGCTCTGACATGTGAGACCCACTTGTCATCCCTCTCTCTGCCCCTTTCAATCTCCTCCATCTCCGACGGACTGCTGCCGAAGGAGGCACTGTGGCCCTGGTACAGGCCATGAGCGCGCGCCCTCTAGGTCCTGGCGCTCCGCCGTCGCCCCGCACCATGCCAACCCATGGGGCTTCCAAGAGGATGTGTCGCCATCCGCCCCCACCTCCCACGACGGCACCAGCGCAGCCTCATCGCCATCCGCCCGCGACCCCCGCAGCGGCACCGACGTGGCCTTCTTCCTTGTCAAATGAGGAGTGTGTGGTGTGGCGGTACGTGGTGACCGTGCTGGCTGTCGCGTCCCCGTCTATCGCTGCCGACATGACGCTGGAGGTGGACGTGAGGAAGTAGGCCCCCACGACACACAACACGACGAGTAGCACCGTCGTGGTGTAGTAGACGCACGCGGCGGCCACCGCCGAGGAGGAGGATGACGCCGCGACACCACCACCGTGCTTCCATCCGACGTGCGAGCCCCAGAGCCGTGCACCTCATGCCCATGGCGCCGCTGCCACTACGCCGGGCAGCACGGGGCGACGGCAGAGCGGCCGGGACCCGAGGGCAAGCACTCATGGACCGGCGCTGCCGCCGGTAGTGGTTCATCGGACACTGAAGGGCCGGCCACGCTGGGCGCCGCGTTGAGCCTAGAGGATGACGAAAGGTACCTATGCAGGGTCGTCGTGGGCGGCAGGATCGACCTGCTGTGGTGGCTGCTCAGCTTCGGCATCGACCCCAGTTGCAGGAACTACGACCGGTGGACGCCGCTGGCAGCAGTCCATCGGAGATGGAGAAGGAGATGGAGGAGATTGAAAGGGGGAGAGGGAGAGGGATGACAAGTGGGTCCCATAGGTCAGAGCCACATCAGCACACGATCAACAGGCCACATAAGCAATTTAAGGTGGATTATAGAGATTTGGACCTCATGTGAACTGTAACACCCTAAATTTACAAAAATTTGCTTTCAATAAAATTTGATAGAAACAAGGTTTAAGTTTAAGGATTATAAGGTGTATTTAAATTTTTAGGCATTTAAATATATTTTCGAAAAATAATTAAATAAATATAGGAGTTTATTGTTGCATACATGCTGGTGCATTATTTTTGGTTGGTTGAATTCAAATTTGAATTTGAATTCAAAGTGTTTGAATCCTTTTAAAATTTCAAAACCCTTCTCCTTTTAACCCCTTACCATTTCTCCTTTCCGGCCCAGTTTAGTTCGAAACCCAGCCAGCCAAGGTCTGCTGGTGCCCCCTGTTTTCTCTGCGCTGCTCGCTTCTTCGCTTCGGCCCAACAGGTAGACGGCCCAGCGCCGCCCCGCGTAACCCGCCTCTGTCCGCAGCCGCTGCCAAGTGGGGTCCGCTTGTCATCCCTTACCCCGCGTCGTCCTCGACCCGGACTCGCCGCCGTGTCCGAGTCCCGGTCGCCCCCCGTCTCCGCGTCGTCGTGGCTCGCACGCCAAGGCTCGTGCGCCGGGCTACTTAAGGACGCCGCCACCCCGGGCCGAACCCTCAAACCCTAGCTTCAGCCGCCTCGAGTTCCAGCCGCGCCGCGCCGAAACCCTAGCTGTCGCCGCTGCTGAACCGCTGTCCCGCCGCCGCTCCGTCGTCGAGGTGGCCACCAGGAGAGCCGCAAGGAGGTGAGGAACCCCCCGGTACCGCTTGTTTTCGTCTGGGTGTCCTGCATCGCGAACACGAGCTCGCCGGAGTTGGCTTTTTCCGCCGCCGCCGCCTCGCCGAGCGTTGCGCCGTCGTCTTTGCTCGTGCCGCCTTCCCGAGCCTCTAGAACGGTCCGCCGTCGCACCAGCAACCCTCCCGGCTAACCCGCGTTGCCAGCCGAGCACCCCAGCTCGAGTTCTGATCTCGCCGGTGAGATTTCCGCCGAGCGCCGCCGCTCGCCGTCGATAGCACCGCCGCCAGCCGCTTACGGTTCACCTCTGCCGCCCGATCAAGATCCGACGGAACAGATCCACCCCAGCCGGAGTCAACCGGGGTCAGTACCGGTCAACAGCCGTGTGACCGTGCCGTTTTGCAAAAACACCCCTGGTCTTTTAAATATCACAAGCTGGTCCTTCCACCGTGAAAAGATCCTTACACATAGGTCCTTTTTCTTCTGTTTTAGCCCCAGATCTTTATAGATTTAGCGCCCGAGGTCCAGATCTTTAGTTGTTCATCCAAAATCTTTGGTTTATACGTTTAATTACGTATTAGCCCTCGGTTTCTTGCTATTAGACCCCTGTAAGTTTAGTTTTCTTACAGATAAGCCCCTGCACCTTGATTAGGCCATATCTTCTTCGTTTTAGATCCGTTTTTAGCATTCTTTATGTCCAAACGATCGTATCGAAGAGTAGAATAACTTTTTGCCTCTGTTTTGCTCTGATATTACTGTTTGGTGATTGTTTCTTATTTTATTCCGTTGTGTGCTTGTATGTACTTTGATGTGATGCGTAGAGAACGTTTGGGCTGAAGGATTTGAAGACCAAGAAGCTGAAGTGTCTGAACAGCAACAGGGATTTGTTGAAGGCAAGTCTTCCTTGATGCATACCCATTTACCTATACAACGTGCATTTAATTCACTGTATTTACTTTTTGCTTGCATTAAATTGATGGGTCCCAATTAAGGATTTGACTAGATTATTTTATCCCTTTACCTTGAACAACCTGGGTTTTAATTTATTGTTGGGTAGCTCTCGCTATGCTTAACTTGGTGGATGGTATTAATGAAACTTTATGAAACTTGATTTATTTATGTTATACCTTCATTAATACAAGATCACATTGTTTAATTGGAACATGGAGCGACCACCCAGGACAATAGTGCAACCACAAGGCTATATGGCTCTGTCTTGGCTAATTAATTAGGGACTCTAGTGTTGGGGTGACCTTACCTGATAAGGGCAAGGGGGAGCGTTAGTTGAGGTATAGACTCGCTCTAGTAGGGAGTTGGGCTTTGCTAAGATACAATACCTACTAGGGGACTTTATACTTTGCGGCGGCTAGAAACCTTCGCGGGTTGCTTCACATTGGGAAAACTTTGTAAAGACTTCGTAGCGTCCTTATGCAATCACACCTAGGTAGTGTGGTATGATGCTTGACCGGCATCGCATGATTAGGTTTAAAGTTCTTAGAACCCAACTCTCATTGAAAAGTCTCCAAATTTTGCATGTCCTAGAAGGTTGAGACCCAAATCTCGTGATCGATCGAACTATTGTAGACCAACGCGCGCGCACACAAAACTAAGAGAAAGAATGTTAAAAAAAAAGGTATGACACGAAATCTTGTACTACCTCCGTTCTTAAATATATAACATTTATGATAAGAAAATTAATTCAATTTTTTTAATCATAAACATCATATATTTAAGAACGAAGGGAGTATTAGGTGAAGGCCTGAAGCCGGCCGGTCTTGCACGGTCTCGAACTCGAACGGATGCCATAGCTGAAGCAAGAAGCAGGCAGGTCAGGAAACCACCAGGTCAGTGGAAGTTGCTAGGATATGGTCTCTACTGGTAGAAAATATCATGACTCGTCTTTTTTTTACAACATCATGACTCGTCTTTGAATTGAAAAAAAAAATGAGCAACTAGTCTGTCAGTGGTATGGCGTGACGTCGCTGGTCAGCGACGAGCCAGAGGCCGACAACCACTCCGGTTCAGCTTTCATGGCCCACCACGACCGAGTCGGCTCGGCTGCATGCATGCATGCGCTGTCTCTGCGTTCCCCCAACGCAACACCCAACGGCAACAAGTCAGCGACAGCCGAACAAATCAGCGGAGCTGCAGGCCTGCAGCTTGCCCGAATCTCCATGGCTTCACACACCGTGAAGAACAGAAGAAGGCGGCTGCAGACATGCTGCTCGTTGACTCGCTGACCTTGAATTATTGCACCAAAAAGGCAGCGCCACAACCTCGAGAGAGAGAGAGAGTAGACTCCACGGCTCCTCCGTGCAGAGTGAATTCGAATGGTTCTTCGAATACTAGTTGCTTTGCTTCCAATCCAAAATTATTAATTAATTAATGTTTTTTGTAATTACTGCAAACAATTCCTTGGTCACAGACACGGATGACGCCTCTGCTCTGCGGCTCCCATGCTAGTAGTACTAGTCTGCTACAGCTACGCGCCCCAGCTCATTGACTCGCCACCTCGAGACCAATCAACCCCTCGCCCAAGAAACCAATGTCAATGTGGATGTCGACTCCGATAATTCAAGTTACAGCAACTCGCTTTTTTTATATATAATTCAGCAACTCGCTTTTTTTTTAATAATTCAGCAACTCGCTTTGAATCTGGACAGTAGCCACCAATGGCGTAGCACCTCAGTAATAAATTCAATAATTTCAACGCGGCAAAAAAACAATAGCGACGGCGATCAATGGCGGCCGCGTGGTAGTTAATGTACAGTTACAGACACTTCCTCTATAGCAGGAAGACGAGCGAGGCCTGCGGCGACTCTGCTGCTGGCCTACAGCAACGCCGACCGGTGCGAACAGAGGGGAAGGCCGCCGGCCAGAGTAGGGAAGGAGAAAAATGAAGGAATGGAATTCATTAATTAACAGAGTGGGACAACAAAATTGTCGTCGCGGCGACGAATCGACGACGACGCAGCTAGGGGATCGGGAACGCGTCACTCTTCAGCGGCCGAGGAGGAGGATGAGAGGCGGCTGGGCCGCCGGCGGAAGGCGTCGCCGCGGCGGCGGTGCTGATGCGAGGACGGTGTGGGGCGGACGAGCGACGCCAGCGCGCGCCTGATCTGGTCTCCGCCCTCCACCGCCGCGATGCGCACCAGCGGGTTCGCCATCGACGCGCGCCGCGGGGCGCTCAGCCTGCTCGACACCGGCGCCTGCTGCTGCTGCGACAGCGGAGGACCCGCCAACGAGGCCGCCGCCGGCTGGCCCCTGTGCAGCGCGCAGCGGAAGGAGCCCGGGTGCGTCGTCGGGGAGCACGCGCACGTGGGAGCACGCCTCCGCGGCGGCGCCGGGCGGGGCGGGGCGCCGCCCTTGGACGGGTGCGTCAAGACGCCGCGGGGACCGGCGGCGAGGCTCGCGCGGCGCTGCGGGACGCGCGCGGGAACGGCGGGCGTTGAGGGTGCTGCAACGGCGCTCGGCGGCCGCCGAGACGGCGCGGCGGCTCTCGCCATCCGTGTTCCAGGCGCGGGAGGGGAGCAGGTGCAGGGGTGTGGCTCGGTCAGTGGTGGCAAGCGGCAAGCCGATCGATTTGGAGGTGGCGTTTCGGCGGTGGTGCGGCCAAACCTAGGGGCGCCGCCGCGGTGCGCTATTTATAGGGAAGGGAAGCGAGGAGAGGCGACTTGGTCCAAGTCCAACCCAAGGGGCGCGCTGGAACTGGGCCCAGTTCGGTCTAGTTGGGCCGGGGGATGGAAGACTGTTTGTTTGTTTAATTGGTTCGGTCAGACAGAATCTGGAAGTTGGACTGACTAGTCTCCTTGTGGGCCTCCCGCCCGACCGCTTCATGGGAATGGATGCTTGGCCACTCCGTGTGCTTTCTGGCCAAGAGGAGAAAACTGATTGACATTAGCCATTTAAAATTTTAATCCAGATTACGTGACTTACTAGGTATTCATCAGCGCTGGGAAGAGAAATTAAAGAGAAAACGCTGCAAGCATAAAAATTAAAAAATATATCATTTTCTTATGGAGGCGACTAAACGGAGAGGACTATCCATTTAGTCTTACATGGAGAGCCCTCTGAGGTTACTTCCTGCGACACAAAGTTACTTTCCTCAACAGAAAAAGCACACACGAGGAAGTAACTTTTAGTCATACATGGAGAGCATTCCGAAGTTACTTCCTGCGACACAAAATTACTTTCCTCAACAAAAAGAAGCGCAGAAGAGGAAGTAACTTTTTGTCACGGGAAGTAACTTATGTGTCGCGGGAAGTAACTTTTGTCGCGGGAAGTAACTTATGTGTCACGGGAAGTAACTTTTGTCGTGGGAAGTAACGTATGTGTCGCGAGAAGTAACTTATGTGTCACAGAAAATAATCTCGAAGAGCTCTCCATTTAACACTAAATGGTGAGCGCTCTCCGTTTAGCATTTGGGTTTTCTTATTAGAAACAAAAATAGAGAGACACAAATACTCACGTCCAACCATCGTCAACAACTTCCTTCTATCATCAACCCCTCGCAACCGGCAACCGCAAGAACACCCTTTGTTCCGCCACTTTGGATAATTTGTTTTAGGTATACAGATATACGTCGGCGAAGCTAGAGTAAATTGAAGGGGTGCATTTACTTTTGTGGGTGCATAGAAAAAAATTTAAAGGTGCAAATATGGTGAAAATTTGCATATAATTAGTGTTTTTCTATTTTAAGGGGGTGCATTGGTTGCGATTATATATCGCAGGCGCGATGGATTCCCAACCATCGCGTCGGCGTGGCGCGAGCGCACGCAGGAGGGTAGGAGGTGGGGACCACGGAGGAGTTAATCTAATCTAGAATTTAAAAAAATTATAAATCATAAACTGTGAGTCTAAATTAAATTCTGATTTCAAAAATAGATTTCTTGTGTCGAGATCTTCAAAATAAGATCCCACTTGACTATGTTTTGATGAAAATTTTAAAAAATATTTTTTAAATACCAAAAATTAATTAGGTTGTTTCTCAGAACAATCATGTGTGTTTGTAGGAACAAGTTAGGTCATCAGAACAGTTTATACGAACAAGATTAACATTGTTTAAGACAAAGTGAATTCCATGGAACAAAATGATGAAGTTGAAGAATAAGTAGAGTTGTTCAATGGAACAAGCATATATGTTTGTACGAACAAGTTAATTTGTTCATCAGAGCAAGCATCTACAAGTCAAGAAACCAAGTTGTTCCTCAGAACAATCATGTCTGTTTGTAGGAACAAGTTAGCTTGTTCATCAGAACAAGCGTATATGTTTATAGGAATAAGTTAGCTCGTTCATCAGAACAAGCGTATATGTTTGTAGGAACAAATTAGTTTGTTCATCAGAACAAGCATATATTTTGTAGGAACAAGTTAGCTTGTTCATCAGAATAAGTGTATATGTTTGTACGAACAAAATAAAAAACAAAAAACAAAAATAAAAATAAGAAAGGAAGAAATAAAAGAGAAACAAAAAAAAAGATATAAAAATAAAAATAAAAATAAAAGGAAAGACTTAGAAAAATAAAACAAATGGAAAAAATAAAAAAGAGATAAAAATAAGAGATAAAAAGGGAAAATGGAAACCAAAAAATAAAATAGAAAATATGAATAATAAAATAATAAGAAAAGAAGAAACAAAAAAATAAAAAGAAAAAAGGAAAAAGAAAGTAAAAAAGAATAAAATTGAAAAATAAAAAGAATAAAAAAATAAAAAAGAAACAAGAAAATAAAAATGAAAAAGGAAATAGAAAGTAAGAGAAAAAATATAGAAAGAATAAATAAAGAAATAAAAAGAAACAAAAAAAGAAAAAAAACCAACCACCCATATCCCCACGGCTCCCCCCACGTGCGTTCCCCCGCGCCCCCACACGCCTGCGATGCGCGATATATAGTCGCCACGGGGTGCATTAGCACCCACTGACCCCTATATAGCTTCGCCCCTGCAGATATAAATGATATTCCATTGAACCAATTTTTGTTCAATCAAAATTGGAGCGATGAGGGAATGGTTAATATATAAATCGGTAGTACGATGAGATCCTAGAAAAATACTTTGAAAAACAACACACTAGGAAAAAGCACACAAAAAAAATCAACAAAGTAAAAGAAATGCAGACAGAGACAGAATTGATCTTATGGGGAACTCTTCTCTCATTCTTCCTCCATCATCTCCTTCTCTTTTTCTTCTTTCTCAAATTCGTAAGGGGAGCTTCTTAGATTCCAGTGAGTAGGGGGCCCGAGCCTCCCCCAGCCCCACCACTTGATCTGTGGCTGAATGCTGCCGTAGAAACCTATAAAGAAAAATTATGTGGGCTTAAGTTCAAGGTGTTGACACTCAAAATTGGCAAAAGCCGACTCAGGTCAGGCAGGCCGGTCAGACCGGGTACCAAGGGCGGTCTGACCGGGTCGCGCTGTAGCTGGTCCGGCAAAAGTGGCCAGGGCGGTCAGACCGCGTGGCCGGGGCGGTTAGACCGCCTCCCCCTGAGTCCGAACCAAATTGAGAAATCCTTGTAGATTTCGAGTTGTAAAAGGTTTCCTTGCGGGGCTAGACCTCCCCACCCTATTTATAAAGGGCCGTGGCCGATTGAGGGCCTATCACCCAATCGATCATTTATCTTTTTACACTTTTATCTCCAAACCCTAGCTTTTCCAACCCTTTTGCTTTCTTTGCTCGTCTCTACGGCGTTCAAGGACGTTCTGAGTGGCCTGCCGATCTCAGAGCAACCCTAGGCTCGTTGTCCCTGACGGGGTCCCTCCCGGGGCAGCGGATTTAGGTTTTCGACGATCCTCTGACAGAGGCGGTTAGACCGCCCCCCATAGGCGGTTAGACCGCCCCCTGCTGGTGGTTCCGACGAGAAGCATTTCGACGACCGCGCGACCTAGCGCACCAGTGTGTTCGACCGGAAAAAGGGTCAACACACTTTTGGCGACTCCGCTGGGGAAAAGAAGATCTGGTTTTCAAAACCGTTCAATCTTGCCCTAGTAAGATGGGATCTCGGTGCGAACTTGATATGGAGAATATCATCACGGCTTCGATGGAGGATCTCTCTCTGGAGGAGCAGCAGAAGTTCCAGGCGCTGCAAGAGTACATGAAGGTACAATTTCTAGCAGGCGTCAAGAAGGATCGTCATGGCAAGGTAGCAAGATTGAAGGAATTCGAACTGCCGGCGATCAAGTTAAACGACAATAATGTTGAGGTAATTACCGTTGTAAGTCAATCTCCACAAAATCCTTCTATTTCTCAAAAAACAACTGTGGAAAGTGATGAGTTGATTGCCTCGTATATTGCTCGTTTAGAAAGATTAGAAGATCTTGAAAAGGATAGGAGTGCTGGTTTTTACAATAATAATGAAACTAATAATAGTGTTCCTAAAATTAATACTAGTGGGGTAGTTAATCCTAGCTTAGCGCCTTTGCCTAGTACTAACACTGCAAATTACATGTATGGCATGCCACCTGACTTCAACGTTGGTCAACAAACGCCGATCCAGCCGCAATGGCCGAACACGGCCAGGGCGGTTAGACCGCCCCTGACAGGCGGTCAGACCGGCCTGACCATCGCCATGGAATTGGTGCCCGAACAGCCTTTACCACTTTCTGTTGTGCCGAGTTCAGTGGTTCCTAATTTTTCTAATACAGTTGGTAATGCTGGACCTCATTATAATACAACAGTTAACACATCTGCTCAACCAAATTTAATTCCTGATGATGTGTTTGAAAGTTATAGGCTAGCTCAAGCTAAGATAGCTCCCTACTTAAATAAGATGAATTCGGTGAATGCAGCCCCGCAGCAGCCAAATAATCCTAATTGGGCGGAATTTAATAAATTTAAGGAAGATTTGGCTAGCGTGGTTAAAAATAAACTTGGTGTTGATATTGGTAATACTAATCTATATCAAAAGCCATACGATCCCGAGTTTGATAGGTTTCCTCTCCCACGTGGTTGGCGTATGCCTGATTTGATCAAATTTAGTGGTGATGATGACCAAACCACATGGGAGCATGTTAGTCAGTATACGGCTCAACTTGGTGAAGCGGGTGTTTATAATGCTCTTAAAGTGCGTTTATTTTCTTTATCATTGACTAGCACCGCTTTTGCGTGGTTTTCTTCACTTGCTCCCGGTTCTATTATATCTTGGGATATGTTAGAGCATAAATTTCATGATCACTTTTATATTGGGAGTGTGCAATTAAAATTGACAGATCTAATATCGGTTAGGCAAGGTAGAGATGAAACCGTCTCTTCTTACATTAAAAGGTTTAAAGAAACTAAAAACCGGTGCTTTAATTTGTCAATTACTGATATGGACCTTACTGATATTTGCTTAAAGGGCTTAAGGTCTTCAATTAGAGATAAAATAGAGGGTTCTGATTTTCTTTCGGTTGCTCAAGTTCAAGTGAGAGCTTTAATTGTTGAAAACCGAATGAATAAGGAAAAAGATAGCTCTAAGTCACGTCGTTCTAATATGCATATTATTGACTATGATTTTGATAGTTCGAGCGATAGTGACAAAGAGGTATATGCTACTGAATTTGTTTGGCCCTCTAAAGAAAAAGCTTATTCTTGTTCATCACTTAAACCGGCTCATAAGGGTCGGCAAGAAGAAATAAAATTTACTTTTGATGTTTCTAAATGTGATCGTATCTTTGATGAATTGCATAAATCTAGAAACATTAAATTGACTCATACTTTGCCTCCACTTGAAGAAATAAAACGACGTGCATATTGTAAGTATCATAATTCTTATTCTCATGCTACTAACGATTGCAATGTGTTTCGTCGTCAGGTTCAATCGGCCATAAATGAAGGTCGTTTGATGTTTCATGAGATGCAAGTGGACAAGCAACCTTTTCCTGTCAATACCATGGATTTGCAGCAGCCCAAGGTACTGGTTCGGCCTCATCAAGTCGATTCAACCAAGGGAAAGAATGTGGTAGTCGGGGAGGCAAAGCCCGATTTGAGAGGAAAAGAGTTGACAAGGGAAGTAGCATATGAGAAGACCCCTGATGGCAGAGAAATATTTAAAATTACTGTCAAAGCTTCTGGACATGGGGGGCAAGGGTCGTCCACATCTGCAACACCTACTAATCAACAGCCGTCTGCACCTGTTCAGGTAGGGGCGGTTAGACTGGGTGTGGCAGGTGGTCAGACCGCCCCTGTACATGGCCGTCCAAAGATGCTTATTCCGAAGCGGCCGGAAGTTGGAAACTGGAAGCTCAACATGGCAAAGAATTAGGGGAGTGTTTCAAAACCAAAGGTCACGTTTGATATGCTATTTGACAAATACTCTAAACAAAAGGCCGTTACAAGTGATCGGCCATTAAAAAAAAGGATGAGATCACCTCCACGTCAAGAGAGGCCGTCGTCGCCTCCAAGAGCAGCTACAAGATTAAAAGGTGATTCATCACAGTAAGGACAACGCTTTACTCCACAATGGGAACCTCGTCCGGTTTATGATGACAATGGAGTAATGTGGGTGCCTTATCAGCAGTCCTTCCATCCTGGATGGGGAGGGCCAAGAAGACCAGCATTGGATCGGATTTCACGACCTACACAGGATCGTTGGGCTCCACGTTGGTCAGGGCAGCATCAGTTGGCCAACGCGGTCAGACCGTCTCCTACACGCGGTCAGACCGCCCTGAGGGCCAACGCGGTCAGACCGCCCCCTATACGCGGTTAAACCGCCCTGCCCAGAGAAAATGTTCAATCTCCTCCGCGACAGGTGTACAAGCCCAAGATCAGAGAAGAGGAGGTTAAGAAGATGGATATTGATCCAGAGAGGACTACTGGCCAAGACATCATACAGATTGGAACAATGGATGTTCCTATTGAGAAAAGTGGCAAAGGACCGGTTGTGTTAAACAATCAGGTTATGACACCTGTTCAGAAAGGATGTGCTGCTAATGATCATGAGGCCAGTGGGAGTGATTCCAACTCCAAGTACTTCTTACCAAGGTGGTGTCCTCCCGGTTTGACGCGTACACAAAGGAGGAAGCTTCAACGCTTGAGGTTTCGAGAGAAGAAGGAAAATGAGTTGGAAAAACAGAGAGATGATATGTTCAACCTCTACAGACCAATGGCACCACAAGGGAAAGAGTGGAGAGTCAAGGCGACACCACAGGCAACACCTCAGGCAGAGGCGGTCAAAACGCCAGCTGAGGCGGTTAAACCGCCTGGGCCGGTCAGACCGCGTCTAGAGGTGGTTAGACCGCCTGGTCCAGAAAATTTGCCCATTTCAGATTCTTCGACTCCGATATCTTCAGTTCCTGCGCCAGAGGAAGATGAGCAGCTTGTTGACTACAGTTCCTCTCCTGAGCAGATGAACCTTGAAATTAATGTTATACATATGTCTAGTGATGGTTTTATGCTTTCAGAGGAGGACATTGCTCACCTTGATTTGGGGCCGAAAGATGCTGTATTCCAGAAGCCAAAAGAGACTGAAAATCATCTGAAGGCTTTGTACGTCAAGGGGCACATCAATGGGAAGCCGGTCACTCAGATGTTTGTTGATGGGGGAGCGATCGTCAACTTAATGCCCTACTCCTTATTCAAGAAGCTTGGAGGTTCAGATGAGGAGTTGATCAAGACCAACATGACCGTCAGCGGTGTGGGAGGAGGCGAGCCGATGAGTGCCAAAGGCGTTGCTTCTATGGAGCTCACCGTTGGGAGCAAGACGTTAGCTACAGCTTTCTTCGTCGCTGAGACGCAAGGTAACTATAGCTTAATCCTTGGTCGTGATTGGATTCATGCAAATCAGTGTGTGCCTTCTTCCTTGCATCAGTTTTTAATACAATGGGTAGATGATGAGGTAGAAGTTGTGCATGGTGATAATTCTGCTTGTGTAGCTATAGCTGATAGCAATTCTATAGGAGTGCATGATGATGTAAAATGTCTATCTGGCTTAGATTTGTCTAATTATGAGTTCATTAGTTGTTCTAAAGATGGCTTTGTCCCTGCTGTCATAAAGCCGGTGAATAATCGGCTAAACCATTTCATGTGATTTGATGGAGTCAAATCAAGAGTGGTTGCAGCAGAGACTTGAACACTATCGGGCGCAAAAGAACGATACGTGTGAAGCTATCAAAGATCTTGATGATTTGGGCAAGCTAGGATAAGGGTTTACGTCGGCTGATCCTCTTGAGGAGGTAGACATTGGTGACGGCACTATATCCAGGACGACATTTGTAAACAAGAATCTTGATCCTGTTTTTAAGTCCGAATTAATAAAGTTATTAAAGGAGTATGTTGATTGCTTTGCATGGAGTTATAATGAGATGCCTGGTTTAAGTCGTAATTTAGTTGAACATAAATTGCTAATTAAACCTGGTTTTAGACCTTATAAACAACCTCGTAGGAATTTTAATTCTGATATTTATGACCGAGTGAAAGAAGAAATCAATCGGTTGCTTGATGCTAAGTTTATTAGGCCTTGTCGATATGCTGATTGGATTTCTAATATTGTGCCTGTGGAGAAAAAAAGAACTAAGAAACTTCGTGTTTGCATAGACTTTAGAGATCTTAACAAAGCTACTCCTAAAGATGAATATCCTATGCCTATAGCCGATTTTCTTGTTAATGCTGCATCCGGACATAGAATTCTTAGCTTTCTTGATGATAATGCTGGTTATAATCAAATCTTTATGGCCGAAGAGGATATTTCTAAAACGGCCTTTATATGTCCGGGATTTGTAGGCTTGTTTGAGTGGATAGTCATGACTTTTGGTTTAAAAAATGCTGGAGCTACCTATCAAAGAGCTATGAATTTGATTTTTCATGACTTGCTTGGTATAATAGTAGAAGTTTATATCGATGATATTGTAGTCAAATCGGCTGGTTTAAATTCTCATTTAGCTGATTTAAGACTTGCATTCGAAAAAATGCGCCGATATAATTTAAAAATGAATCCACTCAAATGTGCTTTTGGTGTATCGGCTGGTAAGTTCTTAGGCTTTATTGTACATGAGAATGGTGTTGAGATAGATCCTAAAAAGATTGAGTCCATTCGAAAAGTACAAGCTCCTACTTGCAAGAAAGAGTTGCAAAGATTCTTGGGCAAGGTAAATTATTTGAGGCGATTTATTTGTAACTTGTCCGGGAAGGTAAATGCTTTTACTCCTTTACTTCGGTTAAAAAGTGGAGCTGAATTTACTTGGGGGCAAAACAGCAAGAGGCATTTGATGAGATTAAAAATTATTTAACTTCGCCGCCCGTTCTTCAAGCTCCCAAGAGTGGTGTTCCTTTCAAGTTATATATAGCGGCCGAAGATAGTGTTATTGGGGTTGTTTTGACTCAAGAGACCGATGGCAAGGAGTATATTGTGGCTTATGAGAGTAGAAGGTTATTGGACGCCGAGACAAGGTACACTTTTATTGAGAAATTATGCTTATCCTTGTATCATGCTTGTACCAAGTTAAGGCATTATTTGTTATCAAGTATTTGTGTGGTAGCATGTCAAACCGACATAATTAAATATATGTTGCAAAAACCTATTCTAAGTGGTAGAGTCGGCAAATGGGCTTATGCACTTGTTGAATATGATTTATGTTATGAGCCATTACAAACTATGAAAGGACAAGTTGTAGCCGACTTTATTGTAGAACATAGAGTTGATAAACAACTTGATTTAGATGTCGGTTACATTACTTTTACTCCATGGAAATTGCATTTTGATGGATCGGTTTGCAAAAGTGGTTGTGGTGTTGGAGTAATTATTATTTCCCCCACTGGAACGATTTTTGAAGCTCTTAACCGATTGGATCATGATTGTACTAATAATCAAACCGAATATGAGGCTCTCTTGTTTGGTTTGCAAATCTTGCATGACATGGGAGTAAAACATGTAGAAGCTTATGGTGATTCTCTACTGGTGGTGCAGCAAGTTTCCAAGGTATGTCAGTGTCTAAATGGTTATTTAAATGCTTATCTTGATAAATGCTTGGACATTATATCTTGTATGGATGAATTTGTGATTTATCATGTGCCACGAGAAGAGAATCCAAGGGCAAATGCTCTGGCTCAGCAAGCATCTGGTTATGATGTTCAGAAAAGAAATTTTCATGAACAAAAACCGATGTTTAGCAAAGCCGAGGGTTATGCCCTGGAGGAGGCGGTCAGACCGCGTACTCCACCAGGTCAGACCGCCCTACCCGGTCTGACCGCCCTGCCAGGCCGGTCTGACCGCCCTGCAGAGGAAGAAGTCGCTTCGGCCATTGTTTCTTCCAAAACTGATAAGGACGAAGTTGACGATTGGAGGAATCCTCTGATTAACTATTTGCAGGATCCTAAAGGTACAATTGACAGAAAAATCTGACGATGGGCTCTCAAGTTTGTTTTGGAGGATGGTGAATTGTATCGTCGGACTGCGGATGATTTGCTTTTCAAATGTTTAGGACCTGATCAAGCTAGGTTGGCTATGGCAGAGGTTCATGAAGGGATTTGTGGTACTCACCAATCGGCTCCTAAGATGAAGTGGCTCCTTAAGAGGGCCTGCTTTTATTGGCCTACTATGATAGCTGATTGTTTTCGGTACTACAAAGGGTGTGAAGATTGTCAAAAGCATGGGGATATTCAGTTGGTACCTGCTGCGTTGATGCATCCGATTATCAAGCCGTGGCCTTTCAGAGGTTGGGGTTTGGACTTTGTTGGCAAGATTCATCCTCCTTCATCAAAGGGACATTGCTTTGTGATTGTGGCGACTGATTATTTCACTAAGTGGACTGAAGCAATTCCTCTTAAGAATATGACTCATCAGGAGGTAATTGAGTTTATTACGGAGCATATTATTCATAGGTTTGGTATTCCACAAACTTTGACTACAGATCAAGGAACTTCATTTATATCTAAAGAGGTGCGTGATTTTGTCAATTCCTATGGTATTAAGTTGCTCAATTCATCTCCATATTATGCTCAAGCTAATGGTCAAGCCGAGTCTAGCAATAAAACCTTGATTAAGCTCATTAAGAAGAAGATAGAGGATAATCCTAGAAGATGGCATGAGGTATTATCTGAAGCTTTATGGGCTCATCGTATTTCTAGACATGGTGCTACTAAAGTTACTCCTTATGAGCTTGTGTATGGTCAAGAGGCCGTTTTGCCCGTTGAGGTGAATCTAGGCGCATATAGACTTGCAAAGCAAAATGATCTTGATTTTGACACATATTATGCTTTGATGATGGACAATATTGATGAGGTGACCGACAAGCGATTGGAGGCCTTGGAGGCAATTGAAAGGGACAAGAGGCGAGTTGCTAGAGCATATAACAAGAGAGTTAAAGCCAAATCTTTTCAGGTAGGTGATCTAGTTTGGAAAACTATTTTGCCTATAGGATCTAAGAGCAACAAGTTCGGTAAGTGGTCTCCAAGTTGGGAGGGACCATACAAGATTGTGAGAGTTTGCTCTGGAAATTCTTATATGGTGGAGACTTTGCAAGGACAGCAGCTGCCCAGGGCTATCAATGGGAGATATTTGAAGAAGTTCCATCCAAGTTTTTGGCAAGATGCTTGAGAAGACATGGCCGATTTGATAAATCGCCCTTAGAACAAAAAATGGCCGATGAAAGATATCACATCGACCTTAGATTTATTTTTTAGCACGCAAGCTTTACTAAAAAACAGGGGGGCATATGTTGACACTCAAAATTGGCAAAAGCCGACTCAGGTCAGGCAGGCCGGTCAGACCGGGTACCAAGGGCGGTCTGACCGGGTCGCGCTGTAGCTGGTCCGGCAAAAGTGGCCAGGGCGGTCAGACCGCGTGGCCGGGGCGGTTAGACCGCCTCCCCCTGAGTCCGAACCAAATTGAGGAATCCTTATAGATTTCGAGTTGTAAAAGGTTTCCTTGCGGGGCAAGACCTCCCCACCCTATTTATAAAGGGCCGTGGCCGATTGAGGGCCTATCACCCAATCGATCATTTATCTTTTTACACTTTTATCTCCAAATCCTAGCTTTTTCAACCCTTTTGCTTTCTTTGCTCGTCTCTACGGCGTTCAAGGACGTTCTGAGTGGCCTGCCGATCTCAGAGCAACCCTAGGCTCGTTGTCCCTGACGGGGTCCCTCCCGGGGCAGCGGATTTAGGTTTTCGGTGATCCTCTGACAGAGGCGGTTAGACGGCCCCCATAGGCGGTTAGACCGCCCCCTGCTGGTGGTTCTGACGAGAAGCATTTCGACGACCGCGCGACCTAGCGCACCAGTGTGTTCGACCAGAAAAAGCGTCAACACAAGGAAAAAAGGAAAAATACAAAGAGCTAGTAAGAAATAGCAATTGAATAAAATGGCATGGGTTAGCTGGGATTCTAATTTGAACACGGCTTACATTTGGGAGGCGGAGGGGGCTCATGCCCCTTCTGCTCTCCCCCAACTTGAAGTATTTGATTAACAGAAACCTATATTTATGACCAAACAATGTGAGGTGACAAGCAGCATGATGTTGATCACCCTATTATTGTTCTCTGTTGATCAAGTTATACATGTGTTCACGCTCTACAATCAGTTGATATATATGTATCTACCCTACGTAATGTTCATCACCAAAAGACTCATGTTCTATTCTCTGTCTCATACATAATGAGACATAATGATATATACTATCACTATCAGATATCACTCTACAAGCACAAAGCTGAACTCCAGGACTATTCATAATAAGCGGAGAGTCCAACGTGTCAAAGAAATGCCAATGTGAGATGAGGTTATATTCCATTTCCATCTGAGATCAAAAGAAATAGGTAAAGCTATATGTTACCTGTGTGATTTGGAGCAACTCCTCACACGAATTTTTTCTTCCCCAAACTCACCTTCTTCTCCAACTCCGGCGAGCTTTCCGACGAGTTTAGGGTTCGGGTTGCCAGGGGAGCTGCTTGTCACACCTGTTTTTCCAAAGAAAACCAGATGCATAACTATATGTATGCAAGGATCTATTTTCATACATATAGTGACATATAAGTGAATACAGAAACAGTATCACGTAAGAAAAAGGAAGATTATCAGAGTATTATCCTTATATCCTGGAAACGAAGGCTCCAAACATCCACAAGCAGTCGACTGGGGGTTGCGTACGCCTAGCGCCAGCATCATCTTCACAACATCTTCATAGCAGCTTTCTCTTTCTGAGCAACATTATTTATAGCAAGGGTGAGTACATGACGTACTCAGCAAGTGTGGGGAAAGTATGAATGCAAAGGTTTGACAAGGTAAGGCTGACAGGTTGACTGCATTAAGCACTTTTAGTTGGTCAAATTTTATTAGCACCTGATTACTATTAAAGTGTAGGTATATACCAACCCACAATTAACATAAAGAGATACGCCATAAGCATATGGCTAACATAACCATAACAACGATTTAAGTTCATCTTCAAGTTCAATTATCATGTGATGGTCCAGGCCGCTCCATGACCAAGAGCACGGCTAATCGATTAAATTTACACTCTGCAGAGGTTGTACACTTTACCCACAAGTCGTGTCCCCCATATATGCCCGGGTTTGCAAAGCCCTTAAACACTTCCGAGGTGAGTGGCATGGGTTTCACTACAAGGCCTTTACAAAGATTCCCTAGTGTGGGCTGCTCGCTAGGTTTCATGACAGCGCAATGCATAACCCTCTCTCAAGACTGCGAAGCTACCACAGAGCAGATCAGCTTGAGGGCCGGGCTATACACCAACTACCGGCACCCCCTAACCCTTATCAGGTAAAGCATACCACACACTAAAGTTTCTAATTAGTTAGCCAAGACAGAGCCATATGTCTTGTGGTTGCACCTGGTTCCTGGGTGGTTCTCCATGTTCCAATTAATGCATATGATCTTGTATTAACCAGAGGTATATAACATAAAAGTAAAACAAGTTCATCATTGTTGTTCATTAGAACCACCATATCCCAAGTAGAGCAACTAAGTATAGCTACCCAACAAAAAGGTAAACCCAAGTTGACAAGGAATGATCATAAAGACTAGGATAATCCTTAATAGGACCCATCAAATTTAATGCAAGCATATGCAATGAGTGATTAAACACAGTTATTGGGACAAAAGATCAAGGACACACTTGCCTTTATCCAGAGTAATGTTGTTGCTCAGAATATCTTCACTTCTTGCTCTCCAAAGCTCTAGAACGACGTTCCTTCTACTCGCATCAATAATCGAGCACAAGCATACAAAGCAGACAAACAAGCAAACTAAGAACAATGCACCAATCAAAAGAAAAGCTTTGAAAGAACGCACTAAAGATAGGCTCGATTTTATGGATCACTGAAGCACACAAACCGTGCTGAGATAAGGAAAGGCTTGATTAGCTTTATGGAAGACACTAGGTTTGAGCAAGAACTAAGATCAAAAGATCTGGAGCTTGAAAGAAGATTAGCTCTACAACAGAGACACACCGAGACAGAGAGCTTTGACAAAGAACGACTACCGATCGATTTGCATGAGAGAACAAACTATAAGCTAGGTTTATTTTAATTAGTAAAGGATATGTAAAGGATATTTCATAAGAAAATACCCTAAAGTGGAATTAATGCAACATTATATTTTATTTGTAAAAGACCGGAGTAAAGAACTAGTCAAATTTTATTTATAAAGATTCATATAAAATTATATCAATTAAACATTTAATTTAGAAAAGCTAAACTATATGAATCCTCTATTCGAAACTTTACGATTCGAGTAAACTAATAAAGTTATAGTTAAAAACGCATTCATGTTGGTATTTAAACAAATTAACATTTGTTTATAAAAAACCGGTGTAAAAGCCTATCAACTTTTAATTAGAAAAGTTAATTAACTATTAAACAAATTAACATTTGGTTTATGAAAAATCGTGGTAAAGATCTAATTAGATTTTATTTACAAAAGCATGTAAAATAATCATTAATCAAATTAACATTGATTATGAAAAACGGTGTATGGCACTATATAGCTTTTATTTAGAAAAAGCATGTTTAATAAGCATTAAACAAAATTTAATATTAAATTTATTTTCGGAAAACAAACATGATGAGAACTCACTACTAACGTGTACTTCATGTCATTATGAATCTAACGCAACTTGAACGGATTAAAACGAAGCTAAAACGTGGAAACTATGGATTAAACAAGAAAAAGGATAGCTGATTGAAAATGACCTAAAGATGATGTCACCATGGAGCAATAATCAAGGAATTAAATGGATATATAAACAGGTTCAAGAATTTGTTTTAGATAAATAAAAGATTATTCTATAGATGACAGATATTCAAAGCCTAAAGATTAATTGATCTATGAAGTTTTGATATATGGGAAAGAAAATACAGAATAACCATTTTAATGATTTTGCTAAAGGAAAATCCTAACGGTTGCTGCATATCGAATGATCTCACCATGATGTCATCTTTGCATGGCACATGGCTTCTTCCCTTCTGTACGTAGGATGGCTTTGCTTCCATATGCATGTATGCATGCATGAGTAGCTAACAAGAACATCACTGGTGATCAGGTGATACATACACGGATCAGTGTGATAGAAGATGGAATAGGAAGGTGCATATATATGGAGGTTCTCACCAGCAGCGTCGACGGCGAGCTCGGCAAGACGGCGACCGTGATGGCCTACGCGCTCACCACAGACGGCCAAGGACGAAAATTTGTGGCCGGCTGGAATCTGGTTGATGGCACAGCCAGCAATCTTCACGGGGCGCACGGTGCTTCATCGGCGTCGACTAGATGGAAAGGTGCGACCCTTCGTCGTAGGGGCTTCGAGGTGGCTGGGCTGCATCTTGACGAGAGGAAGCTCGTGGTGGTGCGCGGCTCCGGTCTCCGCGGCCGACGGTGCTAAGGCAAACAAGAAACGACGGTGACGATCGTGACAGCTTGAGATCAATCTTGAACAGAGTTCGACCTTCAGCTTGGACGCGCGTGTACATGTGATCCTCAGCAACTCGATGACGGTGACCTCGTGACGGATCACTCCGGGTCTGGCTCTTCTCGTGTTGCAGTCCTTCCCGGCGGCCAGCACACATGAACTCGTGGACAATGGACGGTGGACGGCTCTTGCTGCAGTGATGGATCCCCGGTGACGAAGATGCTGCGGACGACTTCATGGTGCCATGGTGCTGCTCCTGGTGACGACGACGACGGAGTCACTCGTGCTGATGGATCGACGGCACCAGCCTACAGCTTGACCTGGACGCCTGGACGGCGCACCACAGCAGTGCTAGGGTATGTGGGGGCTCTGCGATTAGATCAATGCAGAAAAGAGCGCTTGGTGGATGCAGCTCGAAGGACCTAGGGCAAAAGATATTGCGGAGGTGGTTGTGATCGATGGATTATAGGCTGGTAGACCTGGCCTCGGCATGCATACCAGGCACGGAGTTTGTCACGACGGCGGCGGCTCGCGGCAGCTCAGGGGTCGTCGGAGGTACTGATCGAGCTAGGGCACAGATATGCAAAACTGGGCAAAAGGAGAGGGCATGCGTGGCTCCGTTTTGGGCCGGCTTGGACGTGCTTAACTCCCCCGATCGAAGCTGTACGTGGGTTGTGTGTGTCAGAGTCCAGGTCGACCACTCTAGTTGGACCTTTCATCTATCTGGTGGAGGCGGTAAGCTGATTGCAGGTAGGCCTGGCCTGGCAACTGGAATGGCACCCTCGACGTCTCACATGTGGATTGAAAAGAAAAGAAAAACATAGTAGAAGAAACAGGAAGGGGACAACACCAGATAGTGCAAGGAGATTTAGATAACTACAGATATTGTCGTATAGAATTTTTGATAAGATAACGAAAGGTAGAAAATATGCTCAGATGGCATAGTAAACAAAAGATGGATGGAGGAGTTCAAAATAAAATATTTGAAGCTCCTGAAAAAGATTACAGAGCCTTCTAATAAAATAGGTTATGCTCTGAAAAGGTGAGAACAAATTTCAGGAAAAGCTGGAAGTTCTCAGAAGAACCTAAACTTGATCTAGACGCATTTTAAAGCATTTTGCACTCAAGAAACACCAAGATGCATCGGCATGAATGCAACACAAACACTGAACCATTTTATTTAATTTAGAAAAAACAATCAATGGTTTTTTTCCTATACTATATTTCCTGTAAAGAAAATAAATGTTGGAAAATTTTAAAATTGAGCAAAAAATTGTTGCTTAATTATTATTTCTATTCACATCCTAAAATTGGAAATTTCAGGGTGTGACACTGCTGTCCCCGCCGGACCTAGAGGGAGGGCCGGCGGCGGCAGGCCGGCCCGGCGGAGGTGGCGGTGGGCGGGGCGGTGAGGTCGGGCGGTGGGGGCGCCGCCGGCCGGGCGGTGGAGGCCGGCAGTTGGGCTAGGGTCGGGCGGGGGCGCACGACGGCGTCGCGGTGGTGACCGGAGACGCCGGGGTCGGGCGGCGGCGGGGGTGGTGGGTGGGGGCGGCGGTGGTGGCTGGAGACGGGCCGGCGCGACCGGGCTAGGGTCCGCCGGCCCCCAGCCCGGCCGCGCGGGGTGGGGGCGCGACGGGGCGGCGGCGGTGGAAGCGGCCGCGGGTGGGAGGCAGGGGAGGTCGGGAGGAAGAAGAAGGTGGGTCCAGGTGGGAGTAGGTAAGAAATAGAGGGAGGGAGAGGAAAAATAGTAGCCCGAAGATGTAAATAGTTGCAAAAATTCGTGCGAGGAGAAGCCTAGAATTGCGTGGGTGAGTTATAGACAAACCCAAAGAAATACATTAAAGTCACGGGAAGAGTAAGACTAGGCAGAGGGTAAAGATTAGGAGTTTAGGACACACCCCTTTCACACATCAGCAGATTGTTTTTCCATAGATGTGTCCCAAGCTTTCTTTCAAAAAAAACCTTCAAAAAAAAGGAATCTTTATTGTTTTGGATCGATAATGTTTTGTTTCATTTGTGCATGAATGCATGGTATTTAGATCTTTTTTTACATAAGAAAAGTGGACTGAAGTTCAGTAACAGAGGAGTGTGCCTCATAGTGTCAGCTAATCTGTCACACCTGGTTTTATAAAAGCAAACCAAGTGCATACTTATATGTATGCCAGGATCAAGTTTCATGCATATAGTTGACATAAGTGAATAACAGAAACAATATCACGTAAGAAAAGTAAAGATTATCAGAGTATTACGCTAAATCCTGGAAACGAAAGCACCAAACATCACAGGCAGTCGACTGGGGGTTGCGTACGCCTAGAACTCATCAACATCTTCAAAGCTTCTTCATAGCGGCTTCTTCTTTCTGAGCAACATTGTTTATAGCAAAGGTGAGCACATGTCGTACTCAGCAAGTGTGGGAAAAGTATGAATGCAGAGGCTTATCAAGGAAAGGCTGACAGGTTTACTGCATTAAGCACTTTTAGTTGGTCAAATTTTATTAGCACCTGATTACTAATAAAGTATAAGTATATACCAACCCACATTATCATAAGAGATACGCCATAAACATATGGCTAACATAACCATAACAACGATTTAAGTCCATCTTCAAGTTCAATTATCATGTGAGGGTCCAGGCCGCTCGTAACCGTGAGCACGGCTAATCGATTAGTTTTACACTCTGCAGAGGTGGCACATCTTTACCCACAAGTCGCGTAAAAGTCCCGAAGAACTTTGAACCCAACCATGCGATGCCGGCCAAGCATCATACCACACTACCGAGGTGTGATTGCATAGGGACGCTACGAGGCCTTTACAAAGATTCCCTAGTGCGGGCTGCTCGCTAGGTTTCATGACAGCGCAATGCATAACCCTCTCTCGAGACTGCGAAGCTACCACAGAGCAGATCAGTCTGAGGGCCGGGCTATACACCAACTACCGGCACCCCCTCGCCCTTATTAGGTAAAGCATACCACATACTAAAGTTTCTAATTAATTAGCCAAGACAGAGCCATATGTCTTGTGGTTGCACTGTTGTCCTGAGTGGTCGCTCCATGTTCCAATTAATGCATTGTGATCTTGTATTAACCAGAGGTACACAACATAAAGTAAAGCAAGTTCATCATTAAGTTCTTTAAACCACCATAACCCAAGTAGAGCAACTAAGCATAGCTACCTAACAGAAAGATAAACCCAGGTTGACAAGGAATGATCATAAAGACTAGGAATAACCTTAATAGGACCCATCAACATTAAATGCAAAGCATATGCAATAGTGATTAAACATAGTTATTAGGACAAAAGAACAAGAACACACTTGCCTTTAACCAGTGTAATGATGTTGCTCAGAATGTCTTCACTTCTTGCTCTTCAAAGCTCTCGATCAACGTTTACTCTACTCGCATCAATCATCCAAAGCATAACATACAAAGGAAACAAACAAGAGTACAACTAAGAACAATACACCAATCAAAGAAAACTTTAGAAGAGCATACTAAAAAGCACTACTAAACTAATCTCCACGTTAAGACGAACATGCGAGTGAAAGAATTGTTGAAATCGGAATTGAAATAAGAAAGATATAAGTATGGAAAGGAGCTCACAATGTACTGTGCATGCATGCTTCACTGTTGGAGTAAAATTTCAGAGTGCCGCATAGGCAATACATCGATGGGTAGAACTGAGAGAGTGTCCTGAGGATCAAAAGGAAGATAGTGCCCACTAGCTGCACATACAGGCACACATTACTTGGCTGGTGCTTACGTGCGTGAAGGTGAAGGAATACAGAGTGATTATTGCTAAGCATGACCTAAGCATGACATCACCAGGGTACTTATTAATCAATGAAGTAGTGTAGCACAGAAGTTAAAAAGGTAAATGCACCTTCCAGGACGGTATCATGGTGAGTAGTAAAGTTATCTTGTCCATAGAAGCTGGACTACGCCTTGCTGGTCGACAGGATCGAGTTTGGGCCAAGGAAAAGCTTACGGCTAGCGTCTCATCTGGGATCAGAAAAAAATAGCACGTGTCCATGACTTCAATCTCCTCAACCAATGGTATAAGAAAAGAGAAGCCAAGACTTACTTTCAGCTGCAGATTGATCACGACTTCCACATGGACACAAAGAATACATAAGCTGGAAAACCAGGAGAGGATTCATGGCCGGCGGCATGATTGGAAATTAGGGAGTTGCAGTTGAGAATTTGAGATGCAAAATAGTACAATTTAGAAAGAACTGAACGAGAGGATGGCATGCATGCTCACGTATGGCAAAGGACATCTGACGGAGCGGTGATGACGGCGGCGAAACTCGAACTTGACGAGGAGGGGCTATCCATCACGTGAACGTGTGCTGCGATCCGACAGCAGAGACGATGACGAACTCAGCCGGAGGCGAGCAAGTCGGACGACGACGTGATCGGCGGCACGACTTCAAGTGCGCTGACAGCTCGGTGCAGACGATCTTGGTGTGAGGACTTGGAGATAGAATGGTGAAGACGACGTAGATCAATGCCGGCGGCTCAGGTGTTGAGCGAGAGCTATGGCGGCGCGCTAGGGTTTGCGGCTGCGAAGTTGTTGCACAAGGAAAAGAAAAGGATTGGATCGGCAGCCAGGATTATATATATATACACACACACGCACTTGGGCAGAATATTGCCAAGAGGTGTACGTGGACTCTCAGATCAATGTGGCGGCCGTGCAAGGCATAGAGTATGTGTTGCGCTCGAATTCTCTAAGTGCGTTGCTTCATACAAGCCGGCTAAGCTACTTGTTTGGGCTGCATGGAGAAACAGACATTCGTAGCCTTGGTAGTGTGTAGCTCTATAAGTACGCACGTACAGGTGCTTGATGTTTACATGCATGAAGGCTTGCATGGCTGTGTTGGAACAGATACGAAATATAGGATCAAGCAAGGTGAACAGAAAGAAAGAATCAATACTCGAGTATGATGTAACCATGACATCACAAGAGTACTTATAAGTGATAAAATGTGGCAAAAGAATTAAACAACATATCACCTTGGATGGAAGGAAAAGGAGGAGAAGATGCATGCGAGCTTAACGGTGTCGCCGGCGCTCCAGCAGCCTAGGGATCCAATTGAGGCGTGGAATGGTGGGAGGAGGTGGAGGGGGTCACGGAGGTGTGCTCACCACGGGTGGAGACGGACGGAAACGGCCGGATTTCGGTGGCGGGCGGAGACAGCGGTGTGCGGACCGGCTCGAGGACGGCGACGCCGCTCCAGTGCTCCCCTGGTGATGAAAGCCAGCAGGACGGTGCGGCTCGATCTCTCGGAGGTCCTGGAACATACGGCTTGCTCCGGCAGTGCTCGTGGGCGACGAATCGAGCGGCGGAAGCGGCCATGGCGCACGGCTCCGCGGCGGACGACGTGCGGCGGCGCTGTGTTACGCAGGGGCGGTGAGGTGAGGTAGAGACGGCGGCTAGGGCGCACGAGCGGCCAGGGCACTCGCCCTTTATAGGGGTGCGGAGGCACGCCTGGCATGCGCGGCATGCACACCGAGACGGCAGCGGCGGCGGCGGCGCAGCCGAGCTGTGGCCTTCAGCCCAGATGGGCCTCACATGGGTCGAAGCGGGCTGACGTGGGTCAGTGCGGGTCGGGCCTTCAGTCTCGGCCCGGTAAGAAAAGAAAAGATTATTTTTTTTTCAAAAATAATTTCTCGTGTAAAGAAAAATTCAGAAAAGTCTAGATGATTCATTTGAAGCACGAAAAAATACTCTGAAAATTCCTAAAATTCTAAGAAAATTCTCATAGATGGATAGAGACACGAACAATCTAAATAAAATATTTGGAGCTCATGAAAAGGATTTTAGAGCCTTCTAATAAATAGAATAAGCTCAGAGAAAAATGAGAATAGATTCCAGAAAAAACTGAAAAATTCTCAGAAGGTCTTGGTCAGCACCTAAACGTGTTTTTAAAACATTTTGCACTCAACAAAGATCAAGATGCATCGACATGAATGCAACACTCATCGAACCATTTATTTAATTTGGAAAATCAAACAATAGATTTTTCTTATACTGTATTTCCTGTAAAGAAAATAAATGTGGAGAAAATTTTAAAAAATTACTGTTAAACTTTTCTTCTAATTCACATCCTGAAATTTAGAAATTTCAGAGTGTGACATAAACCGAACAAGAAAAAACAGAAGATGAGACGTTGTCTGTAAGCAGCAACCAACTGAAGATGAGACGTTGGAGGAAAACTCAGATCTTTGGTCCACGCGCAATGTCCCTATGTAAACTTTATCACCAAAAACTCTATATTCCAAATTATTTATCATTTTGGCTTTTCTTGATATATTTCTTTTGTTATGTATCTAGACATAAATATATATCTAGGTGCATAACAAAAGGATGTAAGTAATTTGGGACGGAATAAGTATTAGATATCACTATATATACAAGCACAAAGCTGAACTCCAAAACTTTTCATATGATAAGCGAGACTCCAGCGTGTCAAAGGAATGACAATGTGAGATGAGGTTATACTCGGTATCCATTTGAGATCAAAACAATACATTGAAGTGACAGGAAGAGTGAGACTAGGCAGACGGTAAAGATTAGGAGTTTATAGGACACATCCCTTTCATGTCGACTACTCCCTCCGCCCCTAAAAATGGTCGCCGTCAGTTTTCGTGCCACAAGTTTGACCGAATTTGTAGAAAATTTTTGAAATATTTGGATCTTCAAATAAATTTGTTAAAAAACTAGATTCAAATATATATCTAATGATATTAATTTTATACCATAAATACTAATATATATTTTTATATATTTAGTCAAAGTTGTTTCTCGAGAAGCGAAAATGACAGTCTTTCAAGGACGGAGGGAATACACGTTAGCAGATTGTTTTTCCCTAGATGAGTCCCCCCACCCTCTTTCAAAAAAAAATATTCAACAAAAAGGAATCTCATTGTTTTGGATCGATCTTTTATTTACATAAGAAAAAGCAGACTGAAGTTCAGTACTAACAGAGGAGCGTGCCTTATAGTTAGTAGTGTCACCTAAACCGGACAAGAAAAAACAGAAGATGAGACGTTGTCTGTAAGTAGCAAGTAGCAACTAACTGAAGATGAGACGTTGGAGGAAAACTCAGATCTTTGGTCACATTTACCCATCAACCTGCTGCAGACGCTGATGATGAATTCAGTTCGTTTTCCTCCAGCTACTTCCAGTGCCTGACAAGAACATAAGATTCAGAACTAAGGTCATGTTCTTTACCTCACAAAGGAACAGTGAAAAACAATATTCACCTATCACATCCATCTCATCTTCTCTCACAAAAAACATTATTCCAACACTATTTATTTGTAACTTCACTATTCCTTTCGAACGAAAAGAACAGACCCTAAACTAGCCATATGAGCCCATGACAGTTAGGGATGGGAACACTGAAAACTTGAAGCTGTTGTTCTCCAACTTGACCCAGATTAATTCCATCTCGAAGAGATGCCCATGGTATCCTTGAGATTTCAGAAGTGCTGCAGCTTCTATTTCTGTTGCACTGGCCCTTCACACCGTTGGTGCCCTGTCCTAGCACTGTTGGAAAGCTGCAGGCCATGGTTTGCTGCTCTCGTTTACTCTGCTTCGTGTACTCGAGTCTCTGTCAAAAGCTTCAGTTCAGTTCACACGAACGATTCTTTCAGTTTAGAGCAGTGTCTGAATGGCACAGGGAGTTTTTGTCAATCAGCAGCTGTTGCAGACTCGACAATGGTTATGGGAGCCCATGATGAATTTTCATTATGGAAATGTTAGGAAAAATATGTTCAACAGCAAACGATGCAGAACTGTGAATGGCGCAGCAGATTTCTTAAAATATGCAGAACTGTCAAGGCGTCTGAATTCTGAAAACCTTTTTGTTCAGGCTGCAGAGTATCAGAGTCCGAGCGGCCCTGTTCGTTTGGCTTATCAGCCACCAGCCAACAGTACTTTTCTCTCAGAACAAATCAGCCACCAGCTACCAGCCAGCAGTATTTTTCTCTCAGAACAAATCAGCGTCAGCCATCAGCCACCAGCCAGCCGAACAGTTGCGCTGCAGGTTTGTAGATGGTATTCTCCCTTGCTGTATTATACAGAGCACCAGGTGCTTCCTTCTCTTCTCGCCACAGATCAATCTAATAATTATTTCTCTCCAGGTCATCGACGTACACTAATCACCGCCATTAATCCTCTCTTCCCCCCTCTTGATCGCCCAGTTAACCACTAATCACCTCTCACCGACACCGTAGCACATCCCTCCAAGAAACGGCAAGAGCTAAACAAGAAGCTAATTAACTAACTCGTCCAGTTAATCACACTGTTTCTTGGTTGGCCTTGAGCTGGTTCATCAGATTCTACTACGACCCATCCATGGCGCTCGTTCACCTTGGCTTGAGGCGGTCGAGCGCGACGTAGGCGACGACGCGGTAGCCGACGAGGAGCAGCGCCATGACGCAGACGTCGACCCAGTGGTTGTTGAGCCCGACAGCCTTGATCGCCGGGAACTCGGCGACGGGGCACATGTGGCCGCCGCCGCAGTCGTAGTACCCGCCGCCGCCGGGGAACTGGATCCCGAGCAGGAGGCGGTAGCAGTAGAAGCTGTAGTTGAGCCACCGGAGCCACGCGACGAACGGCGGGATGTGCTGCACGTAGTACCCGCCGGCGATGAGAAAGACCATGGTGATGACGGAGGCCAGCGTGGTGCCCTGCTTCACGTCCATGAGCACGGCGCCGATGGCGAGCCCCAGGCTCTGCGCGACGAGCACGCTGTAGAGCACGACGGCGAGGGAGAGCAGGAAGGGCCCCGGGTGCGGGTCGAGCCCGCCCATGAAGTAGAGGATGAGCACGAACGCCGTGGGCAGGCCGAGCTCCATGGGCAGGTCGGCGGCGGCGCGCGACGCGAAGTAGGAGGAGAGCCGGTACATCCCCGACGAGCGCTCCTTGAGCAGCATCGGCCGCTCCAGCGGGAAGGTGAAGACGGCGTTGTAGAGAGGGAAGAAGCCCCAGAAGACGGAGAAGAAGAATACGAGCGCCGTCCGGTCCTGGAGGTGCGACGCCGGCGTGCGCCACCATAGAAGGCCGGCGAGGCTCGCCACGCTCAGAACCTGGAAGATGCGGAGCTTGTTGAACGACTCGTGGCGGCGCTCCTTGAGCCCGCGCTGGAGGAGCACGAGGAACTGCGTCGACCACCCGGTGGTCCACTCCGACGAGGCCGAACCACGGCGGCGGCGCGCCGACGACGGCGCCTGCCCGCCGCCCTGCGACGCCGCGGAAGCGAACGTCTCCCGGGCGCAGATGTCAAGCTTCACCGCCGGCGCAATGTGGCGTTCGTACGCCGCAGCCAGCTTGGCGCGCACCTCCTTGTGCTCGCTCTCGCTGCCGCCGGTCACCGCTGCCATCATCCGCGCCTCGCCTCCATCGCCGTCGCCGTCGCCCCCCGCCGTCTGCGGCGCGATACCTGCATGCACAGCGCGGGTCAGCACAGTGATCGATTAGCCAAGCTCCACGAGCTCGACAAGTGTCCGCCATTGTTGACCGAGATTGAGCCAGCCATTGGTCGTGTGAAAGAGAAAAAGAAAGAAAGATCAAGATTGGAATGGAAAGAGGGAGGTGCGGATCCATGATTGGGAAGGGACAGAGGAGTGTGTCCCTGACTGTCCATGTCTCCCCCCACCCAACCCCCAACTGCATCATTGCAATTTGCCCATTTTGCTCCTTTGTGCACTCCATTTGCATTTCAAGGGGTGGTCGACATCGAAAAACCATGAATTATCCGAACATTTTGCGTAAAAAAATATCTTTTTGCTGCCTATGTAAGATAATCATGTAACACCTAAATATGATTGATGTACTCTATTGTTGTCCCTCACTAAGGAACTTAAACATTTATCTTCTTTGATTAATAAGAGAGTTTCAATATGTATTTTCTTCATTTATGAAACTATATGCAGTACTTGTCTTTTTTAACCTATTATGCAAGTTTCATTTCACCGATTCTTTGATTAATTTCATGTAATTATCCAATTGTTAAACCTATATGCAGTGTGTAGATAATGATGTAACGCCTAAATCTGATTGATGTACTCTACTATAGTCTCTCAATAAGCAACTTAAACATTTAATATTTATATACTTTGATTATTAATAAGAGAATTTTAATATGTATTTTCTTCCTTTATAAACTATATGCAGTATTTGTTCATTACCTATTATGCAATTTTCATCTCGCCGATTCTTTGATTAAATTCATGTAATTATCCAATTGTTAGTATTCTATTGCATATATGCCACGAAGATGAAGATGGTGATGGATGCTCAAGGTGATCATGACGCGGATCAAAGGAAAAAAAAAGAGAGAAAGCATCGCTCTCGTCAGGGGACCCCCAAATGGGCCAGGAGACCAGCTGCATGCGCGCACCGTATCAGGAACGCAATCTTGGCACACATTTGTTTGTGCTGCTCACACTCCCCTCCAAGTATGTGCTCATTTCTTTTCGCTTCTTTATGTTTTTTCAGAGCCTGGTGTATTGTGTTCTGCGCTTTATTTTGTCCTTACCTTTTTGATGTGGTTACCTTTCGTTGGACAGCTAGTAAGAAATTCTCAGTTAAGGATATGTATAATAATTTGGTTCTGAGATCGGGAACGCCGGCCGAATGTTGGGCTTGGAAAGCAAAGATCCCGTTGAAGATTAAAATCTTCCTTTGGTATCTTAAAAATGGAGTGGTGTTAACCAAGGATAATCTGGTGAAAAGAAAGTGGAAAGGGTGTACTAAGTGCTGTTTCTGTAATGTGTCCGAGTCTATCCAACATTTGTTTTTTGATTGCCCCTTGGCCAAGCTTGTGTGGGGGATAGTGAGTTTCACCTTTGGGATTAGGAAGCCAAATGGAGTTGAGCATCTTTTTGGTCCTTGGCTTCGAAGTTTTTCGAAAAAGCAAAGGAACCTAGTTTTGATCGGGGTGGCGGCTTTTTGTTGGGCCATCTGGATCAGTAGAAATGATATCGTGTTTCATAAATCACATTATATATCTATTTTGCAGGTGATGTTTAGGGGGACTCACTGGATCAGGAGTTGGGCCATCCTCTCAATGGAAGAGGGGAGGATCATTTTGAAGGAAGGTTGCCGATTGGTGGAGATTGTGGCGTTGGAGATCTTCCATAAGTCGGGTTGGAACGCCTTAAGGCGCATTGGCTTTTAGTCTGTGTTGTTTGTGTCCTCCTGTCTGCCTTGTACTTTTGAGTTGGGTTTGTGGCTTAATTGTGGTCCTAGTGGACTTGTGCGTGGATGTTTGTGTGGTTTCTTGCAGCCTAGTTGCTGCGTTATTGTTGACTGTTGGCTGCAGACAATTCCGTGGAATTGTTGAGGCCGGAACTTGGTTCCTTTATCTAAAAAAAAACTGAACAACTACTGTCTAACGGACCCGATTCCTCTGCTTTTTCGTTAAACATGAACTGAAACTCACTATCTTGGTCGTCAAGGAAGGATCTTGACGACCCATTTTATAATAACAAGAAAATAAATAGATTTATGCATCGTTGTGAAAAATTCATTATCCCTCTTGTACTGCCTTTGAATAGTGGAATGCTAGTTTGTCCGAGAACCGACATGTGTGTCCTTCGATCTGACAGGTGAACACAAGTCATCGATGGGGAGAAGAAAACATTTTGGGTAAATGTCCTTTGCAATGCTGGAGCTTGTCCAATTGAAAGTTTTTCGATGACCTATAAGGAATTAGGGCTGATTTACTCACCCACCTTTGATGCTTGCTATTGAGGGGAATGGATGACGTCATCGCAAGGAATGGAATGGAATGGCACATGGCAATGTGCCCTATGAATTGGAAGGCATCGTGGAAAGGTAGTGAGAGAGAGAGAAGGAATATTTGTGCGCGAGTGGGTGTGTGAGGGGTGCATGGCAGCGTACCGTTGGCGAGGTCGAGCATGAGGTCGGCGGGGTTGAGGGAGAGCGGCGAGGCGAAGCCGACGGAGGCGAAGTAGGAGAGCGCGTCAGCGGCGCGGCCGTAGTAGATGGGGCACCCGTCGGCGGAGAGCAGCAGCACCTTGTCGAACATGTGGTACAGCCGCGACGACGGCTGGTGGATGGTGACCACGACGGTGCGGCCGCCGCCGGCCGCCATCCGCCGGAGCGTGCCGACGATCCGAGCGGCGGTGGTGGAGTCGAGCCCCGAGGTCGGCTCGTCGAGGAGCAGCAGGCTGGGGTCGATGAGCATCTCGAGCCCGATGCTGACGCGCTTGCGCTCGCCGCCGGAAAGCCCACGCACGCCGCGGACGCCGCCGACCATGCTGTGCGCGACCTTGGCGAGGCCGAGCTCGCGCGCCACGGCCTCCGCCTGCGCGCGCTTCTCGGCGGCGCTCAGCGCGCGGGGCAGCCGGAGCAGCGCCGTGTACCACAGCGTCTCCGCCACCGTCAGGTGAGGGTACAGCACGTCGTGCTGCGTCACGAACCCGGTGCGCCGCTTGACGGCGCCGGAGAAGGGCTGGCCGTTGTAGGTGATCTTGCCGGAGAGCATCGCCCGGCCGCCGTGCCGGCCGCCCAGCGCCGTCAGCAGCGTCGTCTTGCCGCTCCCGGACGGGCCCAGCATCGCCAGCATCTCCCCCGGACACACCACGCCGGACATCCCGCTGATGATCGTCTTCTCCCGCGCCGACGACGACGACGACCCCGCCACCGACGAAGCCTTCTTCTTCCTCGCGTCCCCGCCGCCGACAGCCATGCTCGCCGCGGCCGACAGCTTGTCGCACCATCCGGCCGTCGGCTGCCCGAGCTTCACCTTGTACACCACTTCTTCGAACTAATGCACAAAACACATGCATGAACACGTCTCATCACCATGCACCCTCAAAATATTACAAACGCGCGCGCACGTGCATACTAATTAACATACTCATTACATGTTTGTATATATACATTATTACCAAGAAAGAAGCATCCACATATATACATATATGTATATATATAAAGTCAGATTATTACTACCTTGAGGACGAGAGGGAAGGAGTTGGCGGCGGGGCCGAGGCGAGCATCGGCCGGCGACGGCGGGCTAGAGGTGGTGGGATGCACGACGGCGGCAGAGGAGGAGTTGGTGGTGGCAGTGGTTGTGGTGGTGATCGCAACAGAAGTACATGAGGGAGCGCCGCTGCTACTGCAGCTGCTAAAGGGGAGCATGTTCGTCGGAGTAGGGGGTGGCGCTGCACGGTGGCCGCCACCTCCCGCTGTCTGCTGCTCATCGTGCTCCAGCGAAGGCGGCATGGCAGCGACCGATGTATCCTTTTGAGAATCCGTCTCTCTAGCTCCTCCCCTGTGCTATGATCACTTCACACAAACACTACACTTGGTGTAGGTGTGTAGGAGCTTGACAATTGTGGTTTGCTGCTCTCAGCACTACTACTCCTACTTGGTTGATCAGCTGCAAGCTAAGTGTGGTTCTGGAGTGGGTGTTGGCTCATGGCAAGGTATTTATCATAGGAGAAGGGGAGGGGCATTGGCAAGGGCAGAGGTGGGGCCTACTAGTGGGCCAGGTGAGCAACACTTGATGCTGTCACTTTTTTATTGGCCAGGGTATATGGCACCCCAGTTAGTTACAAGGGGCAGTGGTACTTGCTACTAGTGATTAGTACCAAGTTGCAATTAACAATTTAATTGCGTGGTGTGGGGTGATAAAGTAGCATCATATCACCACTAGCAGTGTATATATATGTAGTTACAGAAGGTAGTTATTGTTGGTAAAGATGGTTTGCTGGTATATATGGTGGTTGTTGTAGGTTGTGTTATGGAGGTGGATGTCTGCACACTGCATATGTGGATGATGGGTGGGTGGTGGATATTCAGGAGATAACATATCCTTTTTTTCCTCTCTTGATAATGGAAATTACCTGTGGTGTGGCTTGTCTGTGGTGGTGCTCATGTATGTTTCAGTGAATTGGGCACTTTAATTTGTTTGCAACTGGTAGATTCATCTCTGCAGATCTCAATAACAAGTTTTGTTTGACGCAATCCAATTTTTGGAACCTTTGAAATAAATAAGGAACAATAATTAACATAACTATATAGAAGACTAAAAATTCTATTTCGCTGTTGCATCGAGTTTAAGTTAATTATAACATAAAGCTTTACAAATTAGCTTCGTAAATTTTTGTAAAATTTCAAGACAGTAACTGTAAAAAAATCAATGAATCAATATATTGACCGTCATGGAGGGAAAGATTCAAAAGGTTGCGCCGTCAAAACTGGAATAGAGACATAAGTGATTATCAGCACTTGTCTGGTAGCGTATGTGACAGCTTAACCCGCCTTCATGCGCAAAATGAGGATGAAACATCAATCGCGTGGTGTTGGCATGCGTTAGCCTTTGCGGCGTTACGTTGCAACCCATTAATTAGTGGGTGATTGTGGAGGCTGACATAAGGAGATCTTAACACTCGTTTTCAAAATGTTAGGACTGATGAGCTCCTAGCCTTTAGCTAGTGTTTCCCATCCTTAATATGTTTTTATTTTTGTGATGCATCTTTTATAGACCATTTCTCCAAATGCTTTGCATTATCTAGCGGCTATTACCGACTACCTTGATATATGCATTCTCTCAGTTAATGTTCTTGGATATACAGTGCCTACATACAAGCTGTTACATATTACCTAGATCCATACCTTTTGATAACCTTGCACACCCTTGTGCATATCATAGACATATATAGTACTTAATATTTTCATGCCCGCATATGCAGACATATTAATTTTGTTGGATGCCACCTCAGCTACTCCACATTACCTCCCAACTTATGCGGAAAAACTATGACGCACTAGATGCCTAATTTACTATACCTAATTTTTGCACTACCAATCTCTATATTCTCATGGCTCTTGGCTAACCGAACCAACAAATCCTATAACAGGGTGTATATATTGACCATGACTTTTTTCAAACCTCTATTGCAAAGAATCAAATTAATTAATCTCTTGCTTGAGATGGCCACACAAACAAATTTAATTTGAAGTATTATTTCTGATACTTTGCATTAGCTAAGTTTGGTTGGAACTTGCATGCATGATAAAATATATGACAAGTAGAAAGAGACATAAATAACAAATCACATGTTTGTGTGAAGTGAGACAACCATACACAGTCCCCTAATAAATTTCGAAGGAAAGAAAAAATTCTAACTTATGGTAATTGTTAATAATATTCAGTAAATTTGTTTGCAGAATAATCCTTGGGGGATTCAGTTGTGAGTTGTCCTTGCAAACAAGCCTCTAGAAGCTTTGATGACGGAACACCAAAGTAATTAAAGACCATGTGAATGTATATGAACTCGAGAGAAGATGATTGCGATCCCCAGCTGTTGTTGGGTGCGCTCTGACCCAAATTAATTCTGGAAAAATAATTTATAAGTACACATGCCCTGATCAATATCTCCCCCCCCCCCCCCTTTCCCCTTTTATTCTTGAGGAGTTTAGTATAGAATAAAACGCCTGTCTTCTAACTCAATCCCCTTTCTTGTGTGCAATCTAATCTAGCGCACCAACTGCCACCTTTGCTTTATTTTTCTCGATCACCTGTTCATTTACTCTTTTTATTTCTTCAGATCACTATAAGAAAACCCAACAAAATCACTAAATATTCTAGCTAGACCACAAAGAAAAATGACGTCACCTAGATAATTACATCCAATTATACTCAAATGAAAAACAAATACCGATGTTAATTAATCAGCACAATTGTGTATGCTATTGATGTCTACCAAGAAAGCATGCTGATATTGTTCAGAATCAGTTGAGGAATAGAGAGATCCTGAAACAAGATCTTCCTTTGGGCAGTGATGTCACATTATCAATAAAGCCCCAAACTTTGGCTACTTGCAGGACAAGTGCCGGTCCCAGCACCTTTACTTGCAGCAGAGAGCAAGCTGTGCAACCATGCAGATATAATCCAAATTACTGATGTGAATGTGAGTGAGACCTGTTGTAGCTAGGCTTGTAGCCAGATGCAAGGTAATTACTTCCGAGAGACAGCACTCGAGAGCTAGCAGCAAGAGAAATTGTAATTGCTGATCTTCTTGCTCCAAGGCTTTAGGTACCTAACGATAACTCATGCATGTCGTCACTAGTTTTGTCGATAGGGAGCTGGTGAATCTGTGCCACTCACGTCAAATTGTCATCTAAATTTATGCTGCCACCACTAACCTCTTTTATTTCTCTCCCTCTCCTCACTTCCCTCTTTTCAATCCCTCTCCTCATTTCTATCTTTTCTTTCTCTTTGGTTCTTTGTCGCCTTTTTACTGCTTTTTTCTTGATAGCCTATACTAGCCATAGGGCTAACAGCTACAGATTTTGTAAAGGCTGCCAGTTTGAGATATGTGGTAGATCAACTGTTTTGTTTCATGGGCTAGCTTTGCATAACCATGTGCAGGCAATGATGCATCTGAGGACCAAAACCAGCCACATCAAAGGTGTGTACTGTAGTACATACATACCAAATCAGCTGGGGTTCCCTTTGCATGACATGGAAAAAGCATGGTGGTACTTGTTCAGTTTTTCCCCAGCAGCTTGCATTCATTGCATGCTTTTCCTCTTCCCTGCTTTGGCCACAATGATCATGATGTGGGCTCACAAAGGTTAGCAGTGACTCAACATAAAGACGGCGTTAATTTTTATGTTTCCGACCGCTTGCTTTACTAAGCGAAAACTACACCAATCTCAAAGCAAAGCTGGTGATTCACACCTTAGGCCCTGTTTAGTTCCCCAAAACTCTCTAAAATTTTCGCATCGCAGACCGTGCCACCTCTCACAGAACACGTTTTTCAATGCAAAATTTTCACCACTTTCACAAAAAATTTCACGAACTAAACGGTGCCTTATTTTGCCGTCAGGGATTAGTATGATCACACGTCACATCTAGAGATCTGTGCTGCTGTTTTCTTTTTGGAAAGAGTACAAATTAAGCAGAGGAGACCTCCTGAAGTTGGGTTTGATGGAGTTGGGTACCATGTGCTGAGCCTGAGATATTGTAGACTAATGAGCTGAAATTCAGATGTGTCTTTGCTCTAATTGTAATGTAGCAGTTGCAATCTAGCCTTGATTGGATGATACTCTTTTCTGTGGATGTGTACTTTGTGCCATTTTATTGGTTGGGCATATGATGGTCATGAGTAGGGGGGCAGACTCAACTGCTACATTCAGAATCTAGTGAGAGGCAATTGAAGGTACTTGAATTTTTGCGTCCATAGGCTTTCTCCCTCATATCATGTATTCATGTGATGTTGTCCCAGCAGAACTAACATTTGTTGCCTCAGATATATGCCAAGGAATTTTCATATGTATATAGCTCATCAACTCATCAGTTGGCTAGTATTAGTGTGCTCCACTCGTCCACTGAGCAATTGCTCATGTGTCCTTTTCGCATATCAAACATGCAACAATTGGGGACCATTGGTACACAATTCATGACCGAATAAGAGTGCGGAATGATGGATATACATGATGATCATGGCCTGATGGTGATGCATCGGTGTCGATCTGCTAGTAGCTAAGCTTGCACTTGTGCTGTTCCTCATGATCATCGGTCCACCCCGGAGGATCATCACAAGAATATATGTCAAGTCGATGATCTATGGACCAACAGAGCAAGATCAGTATCGATATCGATCGATCCCCCACAAACTTGGCCCAGGTTTGGTTATAAGTGCATTATGCCCTTTATGGACAGCTGGGTGTGATCCCTACGTCCATTGATAATGCCATGCAGTCCTGATTAGCTGTGGAGAATCCCATGCAATACGCATGCATGCGCAGATATGATGATCTCGGTGTTAATGGAAAGCCAGTGTGGGTGCACATATACGTAGTAGCTGCTAATGCTGAAACCAAATCAAAGGATCTCTGGTTAATTCCTTTCTTCAAAGACAAGAACAGGCATCTAGGAATAGAAGAACATGCTAGTAGATCACTAGCACACAGAAATGTGTGTGTATCACGCTTGGCATATTTGACGAATTCTTTCTGGATGTACATATATAGAGGTTCCCAAGGAACATAGGGGGACAATAATTCTGCGGGAATATCGACTTTCTCTCGGGTTTGTAGGAACAATTAAAAGGAGCTAGCGTTGGACCGAAAGCTAGGACCTCTCTCTAGTAGAGACACATAGCTGGATGGATGGGTACGTACTCATGTTTGCTAATGTGCGTTTAGTAATCTAATCCTGTAGAGCTTGGCCCCTGCGTCAATTATTAGTAGGGCGTCTTTCTTTGTTGTCACTCCATGAATGCACTTGATGGAATATTTTAGAGTTCCCCCTTTGTGGAATATAGCTAGTAGCAAGCAAGTATATATATGTGTCCTTTTGGTATGGTGTTGTTGTATAGCTCTAACTAGCTAGATGCATATATGCCAAGAAGTATGCATCAAAGGCACATGCTGCCCACCACAGGCACACACATATATGTGCAAGCAACACAGTACAACATATATGCAGTGGAACATATATAGGGTGATAAGATATTATATGTGCATGCATGGAATCACTGGTGGAAAAACGACCTTTGTTCCCAAGCATTTGTCTCGGTTCAACTTTGGAACCGGGACAAATGCTTTTGGGGCGACGTGGCCTCGAAAGGCTGTTTGCGACGCCCCCCTTTTAGTCTCGGGTGGTAATAGGCCTGACGTCCAACGGCTCCGAGCCGCAATTATTGGCGCCAGACTTTAGTCCCGGGTGGTGTTACGACCCGGGACTAAAGGGTGAGCCTTTAGTCCCGGGTCGTAACACCACCCGGGACTAAAGTTTTTGTCCCGGGTGGTATTACCACCCGAGACTAAAGTCTCATCTTTAGTCCAGGGTGGTAATACCACCCGGGACTAAAGGGTGCGCCTATAAATCCCTGCCTCCCTTCTTCCTCTGCCCGAGCTCACATTCACCCGAGACTTAAGAGATAATTTGTGAAGAGAGCTAGCTTGTTCTTCTCCTAGTCAATTTTTTCGTCATCCATTTGTGAAGATTTCTCTCCTCCAAAGTGTTGCTAAGGTTTGATTCTTCATCCTTTCTTCATTTGTTATGATTAAATTTTGTTTTTATGGTTAGAAATGGAGAAAATATGGATTTAGATTTTTAGTGGTAGGAGGAGCTAAGAGATGTTTTAGATTTAGCTAACATTGTATTTAGTTTCACATATTTTTTAAGCATAGTTTCACATAGGGATTTATCCTCTGATTTTATAGTTTTTGCTATAGAGATAATTGATTTTAACTTTTAGATGAGAGATGCATTTAATTTTACATTTAGCTTAATTTATGAGAAGTGCGTGTGCGAGAGCGATGTGCGTGTATATGATGGTGAGGTGAGGCTGTAGTTCGTAGATGATCAGGGTCATTAGAAAAGGTATAGTACAGACTTACGTCGCCTCAGGGCTCACTGCACCTGAACGAGCTCTTGCACTTATCTGTTTATTTATTAGAAAATGAGAAAATAGGTCTTATATATGTTGTTTTTATATAGAATAAATTTAAGCATTCTCTTATTTAAACATTATTTTATATATATTACAGAGTAGTCCAGAATAACTATGGCAAGTCATGGCGGCGGTCGTGGAATCAGTTTTGATGACCGGCCACCTTTGGCTCGTCGTCCAGGCATACGCTTCACCCATGGTGTGATTGAGTTACCTACTGGTGATCGAAGCCAGGGACATCGTCCCAACATAGTAATATTCTTTCGTTGTATAAATTTCATGTTTACGTACTACACACGGATAATAATATTATTTTCATACAACGCAGGTTCTCAATCATTTGCAGTGGCTCGCACATGTTGTTGAAAATTTAGGTGGTACCCCTCCTGTTACACAATGCGCCATTGTCGGTCCAAACAATTGCATACAATTAAAAATCTCATTTGACATACCTGTTCGTGGACAAAATCACTCCTCGCTGTCTTCAGAACCCATCCAAATGGTATCGATTGTTGGGTGGGGTGCCCCTGCACTGGTTAAGAGGACTTATGAAAGGACCGCCGTGCAGGCATGCTTACAACAACTAAACGCTAATGGGTATTTTGTGCCAGATTACTCTTATTTTCTAATAAAGTCACTCGAGGAAGGACAAAGTGTCACCAGGACCACAGAGAGACTTTGTCGGCTAAATAAACATGACATGGTATGCAGCACCATTTACTCTTATTCAGCATTTTTAATGGGCTGTAATAACATTATTCTTAATTGTAGGATATGTTTGGTCAAACTTTTGCGGCAATGAGCTTTCATGCAATTCTAGAGCAAGTAATGGATGTTGTGGGATTTTCTTACACAGATTCAAATGCTATACAAACAAGAAATTGGAAGTATCAGGCTCATCTTTCATTTTACAGGCCATATCAGTTTGCCTCGGCGCCACTGTTTGAAATTTATGGAAGTCCATGTGACCGTAATTGTGAAGCGATAGAGAGTGCACTGATCCATTCTCTGGCATATTTCGCTGAAGTTCTCGACTTCAAGATCGGAGACTTCAACTATATTGACTATCTAAGGAAGAAGAATGAAGTGTGAAATATGTGTCGTGCATTGATGCACCCTCTATCTTTGTTAAGACCGTACCTTAAGTATTCATGTATGAACTTTTTATGTTTGTAAGACCTTAATTAAGTATTGATGTACGAACATTTTTATATTTTTTTGTTAAGATCTTAAGTATTGATGTTAGGCCAGTGACTAATTTATTGGAAACCTTAATATTAGGGTTCTCACCTCCAAAGTATTGATTAAGCCTTAATATTAGTCTTTATCACAATATTTGGAGACCTTAATATATATTAAACTAAAAAAACAACAGGGTCATTGGGGGGCAACCCTTTAGTCCCGGTTGGTAATCCAACCCGGGACTAAAGGCCAGCCATCCACGACCGCAATAATTGAGGCCGGCCTTAGAGGCCTTTTGTCCCGGTTGGTAAAACCAACCGGGACAAACTCCCTTTTGTCCCGGTTGGTTTTACCAACCGGGACAAAAGGCCTCCCCTATACAAAATCGACAGCACGCTCCCTTCTTTTTCCCCTGCCCGACCATTTTTCACCGAGAGCTCAAAAGCAAGCTCCTCTAAGCTCCATGGCGCTTCAAACCTAGGGAGGTGCTGCCCAAATTTTTCGTCATCAATTTGTGGAGTTTTCTCACCTCCAAGGTGTTGCTAAGGTATTATTCTTCATCCTCCATTCATTTGTTGTGTTTAAATTTCGTGTTATGGTTTAGAGAAGGAGAAAATAGAAATTTTGATTTAAGAACTAAGAGATGAGGTTTTTAGTATACATTAGATTTAGTAATAAGTAGTTATCATTTGTTATGATAATCTTCTATCATTCATTTGTACTAAGATTTTTTTTTGTTTTTATAAAAATTTTACTTTTAGCTAGCTTTATGTATTATTAGAGAAAATAGAATTTATTAATTTAGTTATTAGAAAATGAGACCTAGGGATAGTGTATATTTTTTATACTTAAAATTTATGCCATAATTAAGAAAATAGAAAATTTGATTGAAGAGCTAAGAGATGTAGTTTTTATATTAGTATACTTTAGATTTGGTAATAAGTAGTTTTCATTTGTTATGATTATCTTCTTTCATTCATTTGTACTAAGATTTTTTTTTGTTTTTTATACTTTAGTGTTGTAGAATTAACATGGATATTTTTCACTTAATATGATGCAGATGAACCGGCAATGGATGTACAACACCGACAGACGGTCAGCGGAGTACATTACCGGCATGCATGGTTTTCTCGAAGTGGCGAAAAAAACAAGGATGCGAGTGGGTTCATGTGTTGTCCATGCTCCGATTGCAGAAACGAAAGAGACTACCATGACCCGGGCACACTTCACCTCCACTTGTTAAAATACGGATTCATGCCGAACTATGTGGTTTGGACCAAGCACGGTGAAAGAGGGGTTGTGATGGAAGACGACGAAGAAGAGGAGGAGGGTATTCTGGACTGGGCCGCAGGTCAAGCTTTTGCAGATACTTTAATGGAAGATGCTGACGAAGAAGAGTTACCAGCACATGTTGATGGGCCTGCTGATGATCTCGGTCAGGTTCTACAGGATGCACAAAGGGACTGTGAAAACAAAAAAGAAAAGGCAAAGTTCCAACGTATGATCGAAGATCACAGAAAACCGTTATACCCAGATTGCAAGACAGGTCACAAAAAGCTTGGTACTACACTAGAAATGCTGCAATGGAAGGCAAAACATGGTGTGTCTGATAAGGTATTTCAAGGGATGCTAAAAATTGTGAAGGACAAGCTTCCGGAGAATAATGAATTACCGTCCACCACATATGAAGCAAAACAGACTGTGTGCCCTCTTGGGTTGGAGGTACAGAAGTTCCATGCATGCCCTAATGATTGCATCCTATATCGGGGTAAGGATTACGAGAATTTGGATGCTTGTCCTGTGTGCAAAGCACTACGTTATAAGATTCGGCGAGATGAAGATGCTGGTGATCTCCAGGGGCACCGTGACAAGACGAAGAAAGTTCCGGCGAAGGTTATGTGGTATTTTCCTATAATACCACGTTTGAAGCGTTTGTTCCGGAACAAAGCACATGCTAAGTTGATGAGATGGCACACCAAGGAACGTAAGCAAGACAACCTGCTGAGACATCCGGCTGATGGGTCTCAGTGGAGAAAGATTGATAGAGAATTCAAGACATTTTCTGAGAACGGGGAAAAGAACATAAGGTTTGGTTTAAGTACGGATGATTTCAATCCATTCGGGGAGTTTAGCAGTGGTCATAGCACTTGGCCTGTGACCCTATGCATGTTCAACCTTCCTGGTTGGATGTGCATGAAGCGAAAGTTCATTATGATGCCGGTGCTCATCCAAGGTCCAAAACAACCCGGCAACGACATTGATGTGTACCTAAGACCGTTGGTCAATGAACTATTACTGCTATGGCGGGAAGAGGGCGTACGTGTGTGGGATGAGGATAGGCAAGAGAACTTCGATCTACGAGCATTGTTGTTCATAACCATCAACGATTGGCCTGCCCTAAGTAACCTTTCTGGGCAGACAAACAAGGGATATCGGGCATGCACGCACTGTTTACATAGAACACAAGGTATTCATCTCAAAAACTGTAAGAAGGTCGTGTATAATGGTCACCGTTGTTTCCTTCCAACTAATCACCCCTTACGAAAGAAAGTGATGCATTGGAAAGGGAAGGCTGACCATCGTACGAAGCCACCCCATTTTAATGGAGATGCCGTATTTGAGATGGTAAATGATCTAAGGGTAGTCTTTGGAAAGGGTGCTGGTAGTGAACCTGTTCCAACTGACGCCAACGGGCGTGCACCAATGTGGAAGAAGAAATCTATATTTTGGGAGCTACCTTATTGGCGTAGCCTTGAGGTCCGACACGTAATTGACGTGATGCACCTTACGAAGAATCTTTGCGTGAATGTGCTAGGCTTCATGGGTTGTTACGGTAACCCGAAGGATACCAATGAAGCACGAGAGGACCTGAAAGAATTTCATAAGATTCCCAAAGTTCCGCGGGAGGGTGATGATGAAACTGATCCGGAAGAGGATGATGATGATGTTGATTACTATGGTCCTGCTAGTTACACTCTCACCAAGAAAAAGAAGGAAAGCGTGTTTGATTGCCTGAATAGTATTAAGGTTCCGTCTGGCTACTCGTCGAATTTAAAGGGGATCATAAATATGAAAGAGAAGAAGTTCACAAATCTAAAGGCCCACAACTGTCACATGTTGATGACACAGTTGCTTCCAGTTGCGTTGAGGGGTGTTCTATCAGAGAATGTACGATTACTGGTCGTAAAGCTTTGTGCATTTCTCAATGCAATTTCACAGAAGGCAATCGATCCAGCCAAGCTAGGAAAGCTACAGAATGATGCGGTTCAATGTCTTGTCGGCTTTGAGTTGGCATTTCCACCTTCCTTCCTCGATGTTATGACGCACCTCCTGGTACACCTTGTGAAAGAAATTACTATTCTCGGTCCAGTATACCTTCACAACATGTGGCCTTTTGAGAGGTTCATGTCGATCCTCAAGAAATATGTTCTTAACCGTGCCCGTCCGGAAGGAAGTATTGCTAAGGGATATGGAACTGAGGAGGTCATTGAGTTTTGTGTTGATTTTGTCGACACAATTGACTCGATTGGGCTTCCTGTATCACGACACGAGGGGAGGCTACAGGGAAAGGGTACCATCGGAAGGAAATCAAGTTTGAGCAATAATACTGATTTGTTCCATAAAGCACACCTAACAGTCCTGCAACAATCATCACTGGTGACTCCGTATAGGATGGAACACGAGCAGATTATTGCTTCTCAAAATCCAACCAAATCCCCAGTCTGGATTGCACGTCGTCACTTGGAAACATTTCCCTCATGGTTGAGTGAACAACTAATCGGAAACTCAACGATTCATCCACAACTAGCTTTGTTAGCCAGGGGACCTTGTAGCACAATTACAAGATTTCAAGCTTATGATATGAATGGTTACAATTTTTACACGAGAGCTCAAGATCGCAAAAGCACAAACCAAAATAGTGGTGTCCGTATGGACGTCATCGGAAAAGATGGGGGCAAGACCTGCTATTATGGTATCATAGAAGAGATATGGGAGCTTGAGTACGGAGCGATAAACGTCCCTCTTTTTTTTTGCTAATGGGTAAACCTGAATGGCGTAAAGAAAGATGAATATGGAATGACAATAGTAGACCTTACCAAGATTGGGTTCAAAGATGATCCATTCGTGCTTGCCAAAGATGTGCATCAGGTTTTCTATGTGAAGGATATGACTAGTATACCGAAGAATAAAAATCCCCAAGAAGCAGGACCACAAGAGGTAAAGCGTCACATAGTTCTTCCAGGTAAAAGAGTAATCGTGGGAGTCGAGGACAAAACAGATCAATCCGATGCTTATGATCAGTTTGATGGCATGCCTCCGTTCGCTGTCGAAGTTGACCAAAGCATATTGCTTGGACGTGAAGAGACACCGTACTTACGTGCTTGAGATTAATATCGTAATGTAATGATTATTGATCAAATCAATTGTGTATCGGTTTAATTGAATTTCCGTGCGACGTCACCTAGAAATTAAATGTTGAGCTGAGAGCACCCCTGAAACGATCCAGAATGGTGCCAAACTTGGCCACAAGTTCTCTTGTGCCTTAGGAGTCTAATTTATCTGGAAGTCGAATCATAATTCTTGAGTTATTGATGTGTAATTCACAATATTCTAGCTCCTTTAGCACGAAGAAAAAACCTAAAATACATTTAGTCATCAGAAAAATCTAAGATCTTGCGTGAGCTAATATTTTGAGTGTAAATGACAATCAAAATTTTTATGAAGCTTGAATATGTCATGTGAGATTGACCCACCAAGTTTGAGATTTTTCTGAATTAATTTACTATTTTTTCGGTTTAATTGAATTTTATTGGGAATGCACATCAATATTGCAAATGAAAATTGGAAGTGAATGTTTACAACTCTAAAATATAATTTTGCATAGCAAAGTACAGTTTATTATATTTTAACTAAATATAATTTTGCATGGAAAAAATAGTAAAAGTTACTATACTTTTTTTGATTTCAAAGAGATGGAATGTGAAAATGAGAAAAGAAATGGGAGGGGAAAAACAGTTCGCGCCGAAAATTACACTTTAGTCCCGGGTGGTGTTACGACCCTAGACTAAAGGGGGCCTTTAGTCTCGGGTGGTAACACCACCCAGGACAAAAGACCGAAATTTTTGCCCTTGCTGCCCTCCTGCGCGCAAGGGGCCTTTAGTCCCGGGTGGTGATACGACCCGGGACTAAAGGCTCTTTGCTCTCGGGTTTGATTACGACCCGGGACTAAAGGGGGGTGATATAAATCCCACGGATCCACCCCTTCTTCCCCAACTCCTCCACTTCACCGTCCCTGCCCGCGCCTCCGTCGTCTTCCCCGCCGTCGCCCCTGCCTCCGTCGCGCCTGCGCTCCGTCGTCGTCGAAGCTCGCACCCCGCCGTCGTCGACCCCGTCGCACCCCGCCGTCCCTGCCCGCGCCCGGTCGGCCCCGCACCCTCTCCGTCGCGGGAGCTCCCGGCGCCGTCGTCCGCACGCCGCCTGTCGACCCCGCCCGCGCCCGGCCGTCGTCCCCACGCCCATCGACGTCTCCGTCGTGCCCGGTCGTCTTCCCCGCCGCCGCTCCCGGCCGCCGTCGCCCCCGCTCCGCCGCCGCCGCTCCCGGCCGCGCCCGTCGACCCCGCTCCGCCGCCCCCGCGCCCGGCCGCCGTCTCCCCCGCGCCCGGCCACCGACGTCGTCCGCGCCCGACCGCCGTCTCCCCCGCGCCCGCCCGCCCGGCCGTCGACCCCTCAGCCCGGCCGCCGTCTCCCCCGCGCCGGTGAGGGAACTGCTGACGTCAGCCACATCAGCATTTTTTTATGTTTTCATTTAATTTATTTATGTGCTGAGAATTGAATTTAGAGATTTTAGAATTGAATTTTGAGATTTTAGATTTGAATTTTGAGAATTTAGAGATTTTAGAGATTTTAGATTTGAATTTAGAGATGAAATATGTATTTAGAGATGAAATGTATTTAGAGATTTTAAATTTTTCGCTCGCCCAACAATTAGGTAGTATCGCTCGACACGCTCGATTCTTTCCCGACTCGCTCGACCCCGTCCGACACTTAGGTTTTCTCGCTTGACTCGCTCGACTCCCGCCCGACTCGCTCGACTCCCGCCCGACTAGCTCGACCCCGCCCGACACTTAGGTTTTCTCGCCCGACTCGCTCGACTCCCGCCCGACACTTAGGTAGACTCGCTCGACTCCCGCCCGACTCGCTCGACTCCCGCCCGACTAGCTCGACCCCGCCCGACACTTAGGTTTTCTCGCCCGACTCGCTCGACTCCCGCCCGACACTTAGGTAGTCTCGCTCGACTCTCGCCCGAAAATTATTTATGTGCTCAGAAAATCATTTACGTGCTCAGAAAATCATTTATGTATTCAGAAAATTATTTATGTATTCAGAAATTCCTTTATGTATTCAGAAATTCATTTATGTATCCAGAAATTCATTTATGTGCTCAGAAAATCATTGATGTGCTCAGAAATTCATTTATGTATTCAGAAATTTCTAGTTATGGATCACAATGAGGAGGAGCGGCTGATGGAGAGCCTTATTGCTGGGGGTCCAACCTTCACCGAGGAGGAGCGTAGCCAGGCGGACGCGTTCCTCAACATAACCGGGGACATCGACACCCGCACCGCGGACATCGACTCCCGCGTCGCGGACATTGACTCCCGCACCGCGGACATCGACAGCCGCGCCGAGGACAATAATGAAGACCTTATCATAGTTAATGCAGAAGGTTCCAACGAGGTATATATATCATGCATTAACAAGTCCATAAATGCATTAACAACGAGGTATATATATCATTCTGGAACCCCGCGTGAATAACAAATCCGCAACTTGTAGGCTTCAACCTCGACAATCAAAAAGACTAAGAGAGGCCGTACAAAAGTAATCGTCGATCAAGACGTGAAGTTTCGTATCACTGAAGTCAATGAGCTTGGCCAGCCATGGGAACGTGCCCATATCATATAGAGAATGGAAGGGAAGGGAAGATAATCCATGGATGGTTCCAAATTCACTTAAGAATATGTTATGGGAGGATATCCTAAAACACTTCACACTTCCACCGGGCGTGAACGCAAACCTTGTGAAGCAGTGGACTCTCACGAAGATGGCAACTCAATTGCAGAGTTTCAAGAAGCAGCTGCACAGAGATTATATCAAGCAGAAACGAACTCCAAATTTTGATGATTATCCCAAGCTAAAGGATCACTGGCAGTCCTTTGTGGATTACAAGAATAGTGAAGAATTCGCCAACAAGAGCGCACGAGCTCAGATAAGTGCCAGTAAGAAGACGGATTACGCCCATTGTCTTGGTCGCAGTGGTTACGCGGTTGCAGCACCCAAGTGGCGAAAGATTGAACAAGACCTCCTCGACAAAGGTATCGTACCAGCGGTCATTGACTGGGAAGAACGATCGAAGAATTGGTATTATGCCCGCGGTGGAAGATTGAACCCTGATGATGGTTCCCTCGTATTCCCACCCACGTTACGGGAGGCGGCACATGAGATAATAAAAAAGAATGAAGACATCAAAGCGGGCAGATTGGTTCCTGACAGAGACATGGATGAGCTCACTTTGGCGCTCGGGAATCCAGAACACCCAGGACGTTGCAGGGGCTACGGGGTAGTCCCGTGGAAGTATGCTTTCAAGGGAAGTGCCGACACCTACAGAAGTCGCAAAAGAAGAAGGGAGCGTGAAGAGGGGCGGTGGCGTGAAATGATGGAGCAGAGACTTAAAGATCAAGAAGATCGTGTGAATGGAGAGATTGCACGACGAGTGGCCGCCGCGGTAGCTCAGATCACCCCTGCCGGAGCACTGCCCCAAGCACCGGTGGATCCCGTCATTAGCCCTTCCGCTCGCAAAAGCAGTTGTGCTTCCACAGAGGCCCCCGAAGAACAAAGGGCGGCAAACCAAGAAGAAGTTCAAGTAGAGGAAAATGAACGGTACCCTGTGGATGAACTCTGTCAGCGCACCGCATGTGAGCTGCACAAGCCGATCGGCAACATCACAATGAAGGTATATATAAACCTGATTATACGTGCAATTATCTCAACCTTTGATGCATGTCTCAGGCATTTAATAACTTCATCATTTCTCTACATATATATAGGTGGCGTACGGAATGACTTTAGCACATCTCCCAGGACGTACAAGCCACGGCATGGAGATTCCAGCTGGCTACGCCTCAGTTGGTTTGGAGGAGATTGCTGACCCGATGTTTAACGACATAGAGCTAGACATCCAAGGAGGTGACGGCGAAAGGACACTCCGTGATGCGCTTCACAGTATCATATTGTGGCCCAAACGTTACATCATAATACCTAACACGCCACCACCGATCCATCCGAGTGTTGCCGAGCAGCAGCCACTATCTCCCGGGCCGTCAACGATCCCTCCGAGTGTTGCCGAGCAGCAGGCACCATCTCCCGAGCCGTCACCGGGCCGGTCGTCGCCCAATGATTGGAGCTCACCGTCTCCACAACGAGGGAATTCTCCTGCCGCGAGCGATGACGATCGTCAGCAATCACCACCGAAGCATCAATCACCACCAAAGCAGCCTTCACCAAAGCCTGCCAAGAGGCGGTCCCGATCAAAATCTACCGCGTCTATGCCCGTGCCAAATCCGGATCCCCCGAAGAAGAAAGGGAAAAAGCTGCCTGTTAAAAGGAAGCTGCCATATGACATGACAGCATCAGAAAATGAGGCGGAGTGTGATACGCAACTCAAGGCGTGGATTGAAGGGAATAAAGAGGCTGCTAAACAAAAACGGCTCGATGAAATGGAAGCAGAAAAGAATAAAGATCGTCCGCAGAAACTCAAAGCTTTCATAGAGAAGAAGGAAGCAGAAAAGAGACAAGAAATTATAAAACCCCTACTAAGTGATTATGACCGGTCGCTGCTCAAGTCCATGAAGAAGAAGAGACAAGGAGGGTCACCAAATAGTTACATCGACCAAGTACCGGGGTCGACGATGCCACAGGATTATAGGAAGAAGAAGAAGGCAACACAAGCGTCGACGTCGACGAAAGAGCCTTCAACGAAGAAGGCAACACAAACATCGACGTCGGCGAAAGAGCCTTCAATGAAGAAGGCAACACAAACGTCGACGTCAGCGAAAGAGCCTTCAACGAAGAAGGCAACAGAAGCGTCGACGTCGGGAGTACAGACTTACGTCGCCTCCGGCCTCACTGCAACTGAACGAGCTCTTGCAGTTATGGACGCATAACAACTAGCGGAGGTCATTGCAATGCAAGAAGCAACAGGGATGCCACTAGAATATGTTATCGGCCACGAATCACCTCCTCGGGACCCAAACTTCGTACCTAGATGGCACTATGAGCATGGGAAATCTTTTGTCAGGCCTAAGTTGGTGAAGAAACTCCCTACTCAGATGCGCAGATTGCATGACTTCTACATGAAGACGTCTAAGGCGGGCCTGGAGATGATTGGCATGCTTGTTAAACCAGGAGATTTTGCTGGTGAAGGCGAGAAGTTGTCCTGGCTGCGATTCAAGGATATTTATGAAATTTACCATCTTGACTCCTTGAATACCGATCTTGTCATGGCCTGGTGCCTGTAAGTGACGGTGCAATACATACCCTAATTAACAAATTTATGCATACTCTAATTATTAACTTTGTCTTTCATTTTCTGTAGCTTGGAAATGCATAACATGGGGAAGAATGATTACCGACGAATAGGTTTCATGGACCCATCTTTAGTTAATCAAGATCAAGTAAAGAAGCAACCAGAAACAACATTCAAAACAATCGTAAGGACCTTGTGTGAATTGCATTACAAGGATTTGATACTTCTACCTTACAACTTCGAGTAAGTGTGATTACCATCTTAATTGCTAAGGGTTCGCATTTCTAATTATCTTAGTTAACATTATTTAGTTCTAATCTTTTGAGCTTCTATGTATATACAGTTTCCACTGGATTCTTCTCATAATTGATGTCAACAGAAGCAACGTCCTTGTCTTTGATTCGTTGAGAAGAAATCCGAACAAATACTTGGACCTTCAAGATATGTTTCAAGAGTAATAATTCTATCCATACGTTCTCTTTTATGCAATAGTGTGCTTTTACTAACACTATCTAGCTCTAACTTTTATTATTTTCTGCCAGAGCTTGGGAAAAATTCAAGGCTGGACAATGGAAACCTAGAATAAATTTCACTACAAATTTTCCGGTACGTAAACCAAATAACAACTTCAGATTGGGCAAATTAAAAATGCATAACACTAATTTTTCATAATTATCTTCTTCAATTTAGTGTATGAGACAGGAACCAGGGACACATTTATGTGCATACTATGTGTGTGAGTTCATCCACAATTTCTGCGAGGCAGACCCGTCAGATTATACTGTAAGTATTATTTTAAATCAATTAATAATACTTTTTTTCTAACCGCTTATATATTTAATTCTTGTGTGTAATATATTAAATTATTTGCACATTGCAGAACAATATGATTAGGGACGCAATCATTGAGAAGGACCGACTCTTGGCGATTCAAGAAGGTCTCTGCGGATTCATAATGGACCAGGTGATTAATCCACAAGGTAGAAATCACTATAACGGTCATCGAATTGATAAATTTTAATTAGCACCTCCGGTGGAACTTTAGACTAGAATTAGTATGAAACAGTATTTTGATGTATATATATATACTACTTTCAGAAAATACTATCTATGCTTTTGATGTAATATAATGTGTGTATATATTTATTTATAAGTTTATTCTCTTCATATAGTAAGTATAGTAGACACGTATAATTAGTGCAAACATTTATATGTATACGTAAATTACACCCAAATACGTGAGAATATACGCGATTAATATTATTAGAACAATTTGAAATGAAACAAAAAAAATTCACAGCGGGGTCTTTAGTCCCGGGTGGTAGGCGCTGGTGTGCCTCTCCTTTTGTCCCGGACGGGGCTACCACCCGGGACTAAAGGGGTGGCGCACAGGCGCTGCTGGCCCTCCCCTTTTGTCCCGGGCGGGGCTACCACCCGGGAATAAAGGGCACCCTTTATTCCCGGTTGCCCACCCGGTGACAAAAGGGGGGCCTTTTGTCTCTCCCTTTTCGTCCCGGGTGGGCTTTAGAGACTTAAAGCCTTTCCCACCCGGGACGGAAGGCTGTTTTTCCACCAGTGAATTGAAATAAGGCATTACAGAATTCACAAACAACAAAAGGCAGACCTGTTGTGAAGGACCTTTAGGGTTGTGGGGTGATTGTGTGTTGAGGAAAAGGCAGGGAATGAAGAGAACTCAACTCATCAAATCCATGTGCTAGCTCTCTCAGAGCCAGTCATCCTTCCTTTGTGCAAGAGGTCCAGCAGCTAGCAGCCAACAATGGGACAGAAAGCCTAAAGGGAGGTAAAGAGGACAAAAGGGGAGGCTGTTAATTGTTTGTGAATGGTGCAAGGAGAAGATGAGTCAATTCGATTCTCAAGTACATTATAAGAAGGTTGATGGATTGTTTTATTAGCCCCAGAGGAGAGGGCATCCGTTATTCATTTGCATATACATATTTATATATATGTATGAATTGAATTTCTTGCACCCTTTGGCTTTTGCAATGAGGAGATAGCAAAAAGAAAAGGAAAAGAGGCAGACAGTGGATGGTTGATCAGGTCCCTTGAGAGATGCCTCCTGCACCCCCTCTATGTCTCTTCCTTTCTTTTACATATATAATCAAACAGTATCGGTACCTAGCTAGTTCATTGTGATCAACCAGGAGCGGGAACTCGATCAACTACAGAACATCTGAGATCTATCATACAGATCTTCCTCGTCGGTGCCCGACCACGTGCAGTTACGATAACAATAAGTGGATTAGAGCTTTTCAATCTTCAATTATCTGCAATTTTATAGATACATCGTCCCTCATTTACATTTTCGTCCTTGCTTACTCCTACGACTCTCCCTGTTAAGCTTCCATATCATCGTTGAACTAACCAAAACATCCACAATCGCGCAAAAAGGCTACTAATCGCACCCGGATAACTGAATACCCGGGTACTACAATTGAATAAAAAGTGTTGATGCAGGGAGGGGAGTGTGCACGACATGGTGATGCCCACTAGATCTTGTACCCCTGATCTGCACTCACCTCCATTGGCCCAGATAAAACAACACTGTATGGATAATGCAAGGGCACCACATGCAGTGAAGCAGACCCGTGCCCCGTTCCATCAGAGGCCTCAATCTGACTATCCCTTTAACTACTTGCTGCACGATTAGCTCCTCCCCTGTACGTCCTGCACACGCATGCTCTCGATCAGCTCATCAGATCAAAAAAACTGCGGCGCATGCCAGCTTGAGTGGCGCGCACTCAGGGCACAGCCTGGGCCTCACATGTATATTCTCGTCATTCTGCTCGGTGATTGAGTTTGCTGGATGGTCTCTCGCATATGTAGTGCGATTACTGCCTATGGTCCAAAATACATGGATGGGTGCTGACTTTGATGAATTGATGTGGAAAGAAAAATTTGTCATTGGTTGGTGTGATTTTTCTTCGGAAGAAACATTTTTATCTAAACTATTCTTAGTCTTTTTGCTAATTGTTTATTGCAGTGGTAAATACCAAAAGTTTTCTAGTCTAGTTGGTTAGTTAGAGGAGTTGAGGCATCAGCGTCACTAGTAGACTCGGGCTCGATTATTCGTTGGAGCGGATCTATATATGAGGCTGGTTTTTGAAAAAAATCTTCTCACCGGTGTGGGTGCGAGGGTTTTCTAGACCCGAAGAAGGTTACTCTTCTTAATGAAAACCCGTGAGGCTCTTCACCCTAACAAGTATAGTTTTTCATTACAGTGGTAAATAATACACATGTTCAATTAATATTTAAAATTTAATTGATTGAGGGTGTCAAGATAAACCACCTAGTGACATGAAAATGATGAGACCCCTGTGTTTTTTTTTATGTGCAGTAGTCAATTGGTGCAGTCTGACGAGACATATTCTCTGCCTCTGGTCCAAAATACATGGATGGATGCTGATTTTGACGCGGAATGAAAAAATGTCATTGGTGGGTGCGATTTCTCTGGAAGAAACATTTTTCTCTAAATTCTTAATGTCTTTGCTAATTGTTTATTGCAGTGATAAATTATATACATGTTCAGTTAACATTTTTTAAATTTTATTTGAGGGTGTCAAGATAAACCCATGACAATGATGAGACCCAGGGTTTTTTTATGTGCAGTAGTCAATTGGTGCATTCTGACGAGACATATTCTTTGCGCGATAAGGTAACAAGCGGAACAAAGGAATGAAGATTATATTCTGTCTACCACTCGTACGTGCAATGGAAGGGAATAATAGCATATGTAGTTTGTGCATCAACACGTCAAAGTAGCACATTGGTTTGCCCTTGGTTTCTCACCACACTAAATAACTCGCTAACAGTGGATAATTGCACTTAAAAGGACGAACTTAGACATGAGCCTCTGCAAATGTTCTCGTTTTAGATTGTTCTATTATTGATACAGCTGTGTATAGGAACAGTTTTCTTCCCAATCAAAAGCATAATCGATCAGTAATCTATTAGTGTGACCTGAAGAGGAAAACAAAAGTGACCTTTTTAGGGAAAAAAGACCAAAGAGATAAACTAACTGCTTCTTTTGATGAAGCAGTAATAAGATTATTACCCAAGAGAAATGTTATTTTGAAAAAAAAAACTAGAGGTGATATATATTGTTAAAAAATAGAGGTGTTTTCTTACAAGTTTTCCAATGTTACAAAAAATAATGGTTTCTGTTCTTTCAGAATATATTTGCACAAAGTACCATAGAATGTATCTAGTTTAGCTTCTATAAAAAGTGGTGACTGGTGACGAGGTTAATCCGGTGTGCCCAGTTGACTCTAGTTGTCTCCACTAATTTCTATAGGCGGCACTGGCCTACAACCTACATTCAGAAGATCAGATAATCAGCTAGTCTGCATTTGGGAACCAAGATGAATCTACTAAGAGATTTAGTTAGTGTGCATGATGGAACAATATTGATTATTATAGCTAAAATAAATCTATACGTCAAAGCAGCTAGTATTGAATATACATATCGGCATAGGAGCATTATGTTGTATGTGCTGTCATTTGTGCACCAGTTTAAACTTTAAGGCATCACTTTCTCTTCTCCTTTGATTTTCAGATCATGGAATCACACAAAGACTAGGGAGGCATCAATACTCTGTCTACACATATAGCTTTGGCTAGTTCTAGCTAGAGCTGAATAAATGCAGAAACGGCTGCCCTAAGCACCTATGAATAACTAGACTAATTCGGCCGATTGTTTAGGACAACTTTTCGAGAATCTATTACTTGCGTTAGCATCAAGGCACATACTAACCATCCTTTTCACAGGAGAACAAAAGGGAGTGGAAATGTGTTATATTATACTACTGCTGTGGCCGACAAAAGTTGGGACTTCTGGATTTACACAAACCTCAACATCTGTCATCGCAGATATCAGGTATATGTTCAAGAATTTGTTATGAAGGGATGGCTCAAACAATACTTTCAGGTGATGATTCGCGTAACGTATTACAATTAGTTTCTTATGGAATACCTATGCTTGCCTCAAGTTACAAGCTTGGGAAAAAATATGCATGTGACACAAATTAATACTTAGAATCTGATATTCTCAAATGGAGAATTAATAATAAATTGTCCAGTTTTCCCATGTAAATTGGAAAAATTGATTTGTTAGTTGGGTTAGGGCGTGCTTAGTTCGTTGGAATTTTTAGGAGAAATTTTTGGAGTCTCCTTTCAAGACCTATTAGGAGTATTAAATGTAGACTAATTACAAAACTAATTACACAAATGGACAGGAAATCACGACATTGTTTACTATATGTTGTCTAATCATGACATAATTAGACTCATTAGATTCATCTTGAAAAATTAGGAGGATTATGAAATAGGTTTTGTCATTAATTCATATTTAATACTCCTAATTAATGTCAAAAATTGATGTTGGAGAAATTTTTGCGAACTAAACAGGGCCTTAGTGGTGCTCTACGAGGCATTCGAAAACGAGTTGTAAGTTGAGTCGTTGCTGACCTAGCTAGTTGCAGGTTTTGCCGGTTTCCCACTAATTAATCGTGCAGTTGATCAGTTTTTGGTCTCATATCCCCTTAAAAAAACTGGGACAACACTCAAAATTGTTTGTTTTCTTCTACTAATAAAACTTGAGGCAAAATTTCTGCTGTCCTTTTGAAAATAATTCTAAGAAATTGGTTTGATTAGGCAAATAATAGTATTATGCAAAGTTATTTATGAGGCTTCATCATAAGTTAATTATTTCACAGCAGGTATCTATGTATATACTTCGTGTGTGGAAGTTCAATTTGATTGGTGCAAGTATATTTTATTTCTGATGATTATCAATTGGGACCCCAAAAGTTTCATTTGGTAGTGGATTGTGCATGTATATATGTGAAGTGATGTAAGTGTTAGTACACCTGGAGTAGGTCTTTTTCTAACCTATAATATAGCCATTATGAGCATATGAAAGGTGAAAGCACTAGATAAATTTTGCATTTTAGATGTCGCATCCTGTCCATCCCCTGATCGGTAATGGAGGAGATCTGGACCTGATGTTGTATCCTAGGACAAATTATAGCTCCCACTTACTCCATTCAAGATATAACTTTCTGCAATAAAGTTCAGAAACATCAATCATATCATAAATACTACATCAGGTAGATCAAAATATACTACCCCCACCCCTACCCCTGCCCTATACACGCACGTAACCATCAATCGAGAGTATCAAATAAGCTATTATTTGCCTTAATTTGCTACTAATTAACTGTCCGATATCATTTGTATATATAAGAAACAGGAGTGGAAACTGAGAAAACTAACGATGGTAAAGTTGACATGTGTGATTAACCATAAACTTTTATCCATGGACATAAAACCAACAACACTTTCAAAGAGCACATCCAAATTTAAAGGGGGTAGAGAGAAGTAATTAAAAATAAAAAAAGGAATTTTAAGTTTTTTTAGCAAGTGAGAGGCTGATGTGCAACAAAATTTGTTTCTCTGGTTTTTTACTTCCGTTTAACCGCCAGTATTTGTATCTACTTAGGAAACAGTAAAACCATCAATCTGAAAATGTAATCACTCAGGTAGATTATTTGAAACAGCAGTTGGCAGTATGTATGAAACTTTATTATTAGGTTTTAAGTACAATAAATGAGATAGCATATGCAAACATTCTTTCAACACTGGTGAGCTACCAGTCTGGTATGCTGAATCTATGCTCAACTAATATGCCGCACTAATGGGATGATGAAATATTCTGTAGGCAACCGAAAGATAAATATACTGGGAGGAAAGTGGTAAAGTGAATTTGAATTTAATGGATGCCTAACTAACTAAAATTAGTCCTTACTTAACTAACCAGGAGATCAATGCTTAAAATAGGTTATCTAAGGGTAAGGAAGTGGGCAGGATGGATTCTCCAGAATCCCACTTCGAATGGTGGTGATCAATCATGCCATGAATCCTGAAAGAAGTTACTCAGCTTAACTCTAGATAAAGCTAATTATGCTCTAAGACTCATGTGCCCAGTTTCTTAACAATTAAGGTCCTACCACAGAAAAAGTTCATAGTTAATATTCTTGTTTTGTTCATTTGATAGATTTGCATCAATCCCCAGACCGACATATCCCATATGACATCTGTTAGCACTAAACCCCTCGTAGTAGAATAGGTGTTTCCTTGAAAAGTTCATAAAATAGTTGTGCACAAATAAGTATGTAAATATGTAATGCAGTACCAGTGAACCAGAATTAGGCCCTGTTTGGTTTCCATAAGTAGGGTGACTTAAAGTGCAAAATAAGTCACTTGTGAAACCAAACAACCCTGACTTAAAAGGCCTGACTTATAAGTTGCATAAGTAGCTCCACACTTACTTAAAGTGACTTATTTCTACTTTTTCCCTCTCCTACCCTGTGTGGAGCCCACTGACTTATAAGTCGCTGCAACCAAACAGGACTGACTTAAATCCAACTGACTTATAAGTCGGGTGACTTATAAGTCAGGTGACTTATGAGAACCAAACAGGGCCTTAGTATATATGCTAGTAGCTGTATTGGTTTCTCAAATGAGTTTGAATTGTGAGGTAGAGAATGGCGGTATGTGTGCAAAATGGAAGAAAGCCACACTTTGGGACCGTGCAAAGTCAACCACATCAAATAAAAATAAGGATACATATACACTACAAGTGATGTCTTTGACTTATCAAGTAAATCTGGAGTGACTTAACCACTTTTTGCTTTACAAACTATTTAAATTTATGGAACTATTTTTTTATTTATCTTCTCATGCAAAACTCTATTTATTCTAGACAATATAATCGGTCAAAATTTCTTTAGGGCAAGGTTTGGTAAGTAGTGGACCTTTTATTTTATTTGTTTCCCAAAAAGAATTGAAATAAAATCTTTAACACAATCATGTCCTTACCCCCACAACAAACACAAAAATTAAAATAAAAATAAAACACAACACCCACACCTTCTCTTTCATAATTCACAGAGGATTATCAATTATCTTACAGATTTGTGCAATCTAGCTAGTGCAAGCAAAGTTGTCACCTTATTCTCTTTAATGCATATGTTTAGGATAATTAGTGCTAAGCTATAATATCCACAGAACACTATTTGGAGTCAATAATGTATATATTCCTCAGCATGACCACATCGATACCTATTCTTCCCTGTCTGTTGCTTGATTGCTTCCATCACCTAACCCACTATTCCCTTTCGCTGGAATACTGCAACTAGTGTACTGTTACTAGCTAGGAATACTTGCAATTTGCGAAGTTCTCTTGTTCCTATTATCCAAACGGAATTTGTACGCAACACGTGACATCGATCACGATCATTCATGCAGTCAGATCAGAAAGAAAGACCCATGCATGAATGCAGTTGATGATGCTATCTAATTATACTTCAGTATTATCTCTAAAGTGACGAAAGGAACATTGTTATTTCGGACCTGGAAGACTAGTGATCGATTGATACAATGAACACATGCACGTGTGTCTCGAATCAAAAGTGTTGCTTTCAATTCTCTGTCTTCGAGTATCAGGTAAAATGCAAGCCTGTATTCCTAGTGATTTTTTATACTACCATGCAAATGATCATATTTTAAATTCTACATTTGTGTACATAGCACGCTAGACGATCAAGATGGTTGAGACGGTTTTAGTGTAGTAGTAAATATCCAAATTTCACCATTCATCACAAATCAGTTCAACCCCAAATTTCACCCACCACGGGCACCTTATCGAGCAAAACCTATGCATTTAAAATAGAAATTTCACCCACCACGGGCACCTTATTAGCTTACGTAATTCAAATACAGGAAATTTCTCCCCATTGCTCTTATTAGTTACATCTCCGAGGGGATTAGGCGAGTCTATTCATTTGTTGGATCCCACCTGTATGCTCTTCTAATTTCGTGTGATGTCTCCTTTGGTGCTTGTTTAATTTTACAATAAGCCTCTCATATATATGGTCTCACGTTGTAACTTTGGTACAATATTGTCTCTTGTGCTCTTAATTTAACCAACTTTCTTGGTACTTGCACCTTATTGAGAAGATGATACTATATCTTCCTCGTTAAGCATGTTTAGTGTTAAGTATGCAGTAATCATGCATGGGGTATTGTGTATTGTTGATGTTGCTCTCAGCTGGTTCTCAAAAGTAAGGAGAAACCAGATGACATGTGTGGTTATCATCTCTTAATTTATGATGTTGCAGTAATCAACAATGTTTACTTGTTTGTCGTATGGCAAAAAAAAATCAGCATACTATTTGTGTAGGGCTTATTTGGTAGGGCTCCATCTAATTATAATTCTCTATACGATCTTATTTTTTGAGAGAAATGGTTATGTGGCTGAAAGTGTTTCTCTATTATTAAACTTTTGGATAAAGGGTTTTTGCACAAGAAGTGAATCAAGAGAAGCTAGTTTTTTTAAATTCAGCTCCTAGTTCCTTAGTTCATTTCAGATAATCACTTCACAAAATCAGCATAGACTCACTTCTACCTAAAAAAACTATTTGTCGGAACTTCTCCTGAATTCAGCCTAGAAGCTGCTACAGGAGCTTTGCCACTATCATGAAAAAACTCATAGCACATTTGATCGAGAAATGAAGTTAATATTTGAAGAACTCTGTTATCCGGTCATTATTTCTTTATACTTGTTCTTCAGTTTGAAGAAGCATAATCATAACACAGCATTTGCAACTTAGATTAGACAGAGAAAATGTTCAGCCAAGTTCCAGCACATGAGGCTAAGGTGGTCCACCCACCTAAATATACCACCTATATAGGACAGCCAAACCGTCATTTTCGTTTTTCCTAATTTTTATGAAGATAGTTCTAACACGGCCCTATCTTTTTCAAAAAGTTGCAACGCCACCCTATCGAGATGACATGTGTGGTTGAATAAGCATGACAGGACATGATGCACCATGCTTTCCTAAATTCACCTTTGGAGTTAATTTAGTAATAAATGGGTTACCTTAGTTTGCTCCCTTCCCTTGCCCTTGCAGCCAGGAACAATACCACTGCCTTCTCTGTCTCCCTTTTCAAAGGCTCCCTTGGGAGTCAGAACTGGTGATGGGTGATGATGCTACAATGCAAATACAATACAAAACACCAGCCAGCATCTCATTCTAGCATGGAGATCTAGGTCTTGATTTGGCATATCAAGTATAACATTTTTGTAACTTGTACTTCTTCCTGACAAGAAAGCACTGTCACTTGAGATACATTGTTTATATGGGTGATGAAATCATTTGCAGCTTGGCGAGTTGGGGAGTTAGTTCTAGGAATACTTTGAAGGGTGAGGCCCAATGCCAACTAGGCTAGTTGCATCGAACTCCGACACTGATCTCTTCATCCGCGGCAACTTTACTCGAGTGAGCATCACCATCCGCTCGCCCCACGAGCTGATTATATATTTGATCTGAGCAAAGATGTCATCCAAGTTGATGATGAGCCTCCAAAAGGAGAGCTAGGATATCATTTTTAGGGAGGCGAATTCGCTTTCGTCGTGTTGCGTATTACAACCAAACTTAGTAGGCGTGGTACAAGCAAACTTTGCTTGGTAGGGGAGGAGGTGTCAGCGTGCAACCATGCCGTCATTTTTAGTTTGGACACGAAATCAACATGTTGAGACCCAAAACACAGTATTTTTCTCACATAATAACTATGGCGATTTCACTTCCTAAAAATCTAGTCCAAATCTCAATTCTTTCCATCTTATATATAGGCCATGCTTGGTTCCCTGGTGTTAGTGTTAGTGGTAGTCTTTTGCACCCCCAACTAACATGTAACAAATTAACACCTTAGATGTTTGGATTCATGTGTTAGTTTGCATTCAATACTACTCTTTCAATCATTTGAGGATCTAAAGATAGAGAGAAAAGGAGTAAAAGAGGTGAGGTCCACCAAAACTAACACCAATTACCACCTCTTGGGGATGTTAGTATTTTTGGGATGTCAGTCCCAACTAACACCAAACTAACACACATGCTTGGATTTTTTGTGTTAGTTTAGTGTTAGTTTACTCCAAACTAACACGGACACCCTCAACCAAGCATGGCCATAGTCACCAAAAAAATTAAACACATTTGCTACACAGATGAGGCACATGGAATCGAGCACTAAGTCACATTGGTTGGTTTCGCTTCAGTTTAAGTATAGAACATGACTAGATTGGATGAACTGGTCCACTTCTCTTAAAGAAAGAAAAGCAAAGAGAACTCACTTGGTCCACATTGAGTATGCCCAAAGAAAGGGGATGCAACAGCTAATCACAATATTATCCAAGTGATGCACGCTCAATTATCCATCCGGGTGATCAGAAAGGTTTGACATTGGACTAGTCATTGGAGAGGGGATTAAGGAAGCTACAGACATCAGCCATGTATCCTGCATTATGCAGGTGACGAACCCAGCAAGGCCTGCAAAGGCAAAAAGCACGGTTGAAGGAGCAGAGCTTAGGGAGGTTAAAGAAACCCAAGCATGCTGCCCCCTTACCCTCCAGCCGCCAATGGCTGCCCAGCCTAGTGCTCTATCAGTTCGGCCACAAGCTCCACACCGGCGACAACACACAGCACACAACCTATCCCTATCTCGGCCGCGCGGCAAGACCGTGGGCCGGCAGGTTTGGTGGGGGCTGATCAACAGCCGGATGGAGACGTGTGCAGGGAGGGAGGTAGACGATGCCACATGCCGGGACACGTCTGCCTGGGACTGGAAGCAAGCACCAAGGAGCCTGAAACTGAGAGCTCCAGTTCTGAGCCTGACACTTGCAACCGCACGACTGCCACCAAACCCTACAATTTGCAACTGAAAACCCACCACCACCTTCTCACTTTTGCACAACACGGGCGATTGAGGGCCTGATGCAGGATGCACATGCCTGATCAGTGGTCACTGATGCACCCACCTTGCATTTTTTTCGATATGGAGAAACTGTGGTCCTCCTCCCCCAACTCATTTCTGTTCCCAGGTAAGACATCACAGTGGTCAGAATGCCAACAGACGACGATCGCAGCATGCTTCTCGAGCTAGATCTCGTGCCTTGTCTGCACATATGCTGCTTTCTATCATGACAGATCTGGGCATGCTAGTCCTTCTCTTTCTGTGCTGTTACTTATCATCCACTGTACACGGTTTGTGGCCTGATGTGCATGCGTGGTGCTGTTCCAGAAAGGTTCAACTGATCTTCTTGCCCCCAGGAACATGTCCAACAGCATCCTACAAGTTCCAGCCATGGAATCAGATTTGCTGTGAACTGTGAAGACATGTGTTCTGCTAGGTGTCATCTTTTTCATCACACTTGCTTAATGCTTCCATAATGGGGGAAACAGCGTGCCCCTTTAATGACTCCACTGTCTTTTAGTTTTCATTTTGCCAATTACTGTAACAAACTGTTTACATCGACAAAATGGCACACAGAAAGAGTGACCTCCAGCTGAAAGCATGTCGAAGATGCTGACAGGATCTTCCAGGAACTCTCTCAAGATAACAATGATCTGAAGAAACTGAAGCACACAGACACCTCTCCTGGACATTCAGCCTCTCCTGGACATTCAGCCTGCTGTCAACTTGTAATATGGCGTGCAGCTTGTACTGAACACTACTAACAACCTGTCAACAAAAAGAAAAAAGAAAGAAAACACAGCACACATCACGGTCAGCTTTATCAACCCCCAGGTACTGAAACAGTGAAAGAAACCGACCAAGCATGTAAGAATTACAGTATTTGTAGGATAACAGTGGAGCAAAACCAATGTAAAGGTCATTCCAGTCTTCAGTGTTTCTCCATGAACCAAACTGCACCTCAAAGCTGAAATACTGCATACCTCAGATAAGCTATTTGATGTGTTATTGAACTCATTCCTAGACTAGGAGAAAAAAATCACCTATTTCTCAAAATAAAGAGGAAACAAAGCTCTGTTAAAAAAAAAAGAAAGAGGAAACAAAGCTGCTCCTGAAACTAACCAGGAATGAGCAAGTGTTAGATGCTACCAAATTAGTTACCCAAGCAAAGCAATAAGCATAGGGAACCACCACATGAGGAAAGACTGAGACATGTACAATAGGAGTTCAATTGGCCAGGTGCGGTATGAATTGAAATTGCAAAAAAAAATGATATATGGACGTTTGACACCTGAAGACAGAATGAAAATGTCGTCAAGCGACTTAAACTGTTTTTAAGATGTACTGCAGCACTTCAAGAAGGAGACTCCAAAATACAGGTACTGCAATAAAGTTAAAGCTTAGGAGTTAGGACATGAATTTTGGGGTGAGCAAGTGATACACACATTACAAATCAGAAGTTGCAACATCACTACCATGCATGGCAGAGAAATGATAAAAGGAACATAATTCCGTGTAGTCTCCTTTTTTTTCTCAAACATGTAATAGTGCTGTGTACCATTATATTAAAGATGAAGAGGACAGGGGTAAATAACCCCTAGTAGTCATCAAAATATGTTATTCATTTGCAAACAAAGGAAAATACATTGGGCATCATAATGTATTCAGGATCAATGTTGAGGCCTGTTTGGATGCTGAATCCTATACCAGTCCACATGGATGCCAGGAATTTAGTTCGAATTGCCTCCCCACAGATGTAGATTAGAATAGGATTAGGTGCATCCAAACAAGGCCTTAATGACGGTTTAAAACAGTAATAGAATACCTATGGCATACAAAATCCAATTTTTCAAAGATCAAATGTTGACAATTATGCAAACATGGCATTGTCCAAAAGTTAACTTACACTTCCAGTCCAGTAAAAGATGAAATGGATACGAAAAACAAGCTACGACACAATGGTACAGGATAGAGAAATAAAAAATACTGGAGCAATATTTGGGTTGCATAAATACAAATCATGTTGCACAAAGCTATGCGACCCGAAAAGAGGAAGTCAAAATCACTATCACCATTCTGATAAAACAAAAGTAAAGCCTGTTGTGCCAGAGACTCAGTATTTGAACAGGGAACCAAAGATTATATTATAATTTAAAAAGCACATTTGCAGTGAATAGAACCGGAGGTAGAGAGGGCACAGGAGACAAAATATGGCCTAGCTGAAATCCATGACTAAAAGTAGATGTGCGAAACACCTATTTTTTTTAGACACCTATTTTTTTAGCGGGAAATGCCTCACTGCTTTGTGCATGCGCTATGACGTGACCAAGCAATAAAATGCATACCAGAGCAATTTTTTTATTATTTATATCGCTAAGAAGCTAGAAGGCCTAGGTTTGAGTGGTATTATCATATCTGTTAGGTAAAGGTTTTGGTCATGTTTTTTTCTGTTTAGTAGGCTGGTTGATGTTCTTTTGAACCTTCTCTCATATTTGGTCCCCGTATGAGAGAGGAGAGTTGTAGGGGAGACCATTTATTTCTCTCTCTAATACAAAGAAGTGCAGTTCTCCTGCGTTTTCTGAAAAAAAAAGGCCAATATCTAGCAGCGCAAAAATTGAACTGCGACTAGCCTGCAGAAAAGCAAATTGGTCCGCAATGCACAAGGAAATCAAAGACCACAGTTCCCTATTTAAAAAATCTATCAGGAGTAGTATTCATAAATGTCTCCACAAAAAAGGCATCTGTTCTACAACTTTCTTGAGCATTAATCTCTCAAGTTCAAGGGTTCACTATCACCCTTACAGCCACTAGATCCGCTAATAGCCAAATCATGCAGCCAGCTACAATCTAACTAGTAATTATTAGATTGCATGGTGCTACATACAAGGTGACAGGAAAATCACGCTGTTCCCTAATTCCAGGTACTTGGTCATCTAATAACATCACTCTCCATAAGGGCACTTTTAGATGCTGACCTCTTTAAGCTTTTACCCGAGGATTCTTTGGCCTTACCAAACTTCTTAATTGGCCTTTTTATTGATGTTGTACAGCTTTGCAAATTTTGCTGCCCTTGAAAGTTCTTTGATGACAATACTACCTCATCAAAAGCCTTGTGCAGTGCATCTTTAGCGACTGCGTAGATTTCAGCAGATTTGGAACCTTCTTTTGCACATCTCACTGCATCACAGCAGAGATCATTGAACCTTGCAGTTGAGGGATCCTCACTGTCTCCCCTCAGATCAACATAGTTATCAGAGGTGATTATATTTTTTGCGTGCTTTGTCCAACGTTTCAAGATATATGCTTTTGGAAGAGCACGTACTCCTTGGATAATAAAAATCCGGAGAGCATGCCTGCACAACATACCACAGCTCTCAAATAGGCAGCAGCTACAATTCACAGTACTTTGATCTGGATAGAAAGAGACAGTGTGTATCTCCTCATCGCCTTCATATCTTGTGACATGGTACTTGTGTACTGTCTCATCCTCGAGTCTCTCTGCGTGGTACCCAAAAGACTCAGCAAATTGCCCCTGAAACAAGCCAAATATTGTACTAGTGAATATTGAACTCCCTTGTTTTTCTAATGGTGAGGCAGTACTCAACGGTGGCATTTGAAAAATTGTGAAATAATCCGCCTGAACTTCAGCTTCAAATGAACTGGAAATAGCTTCTCCGAGTTGCCAGACTGCCACCCGCAATTCAGTCTTTGAAGAAAAGTACTTCTCAATAACCTTATCTATATTTTCACAGGTTGTTGGCAACTGGTTTCCGGGATAAAATACCTTTTTCGTGTATGCGGGGGCCCATTGTTGGCGAATATCATAGAGAGACTGTAAAAGTTCATTATTGCTAAGTTCATGCTTTGTGATGACCGAGCTCCAACCCGATTCAAACAGTTCTTCTATTCTAGACCCATCAATGCACTTCCTCAGATCAGTTATGAAAGGCTCTAGATCTGGAAACGTACCATGTAGCTCCTCCTTCACGGTGTCTAAGATATGCTTTTCACAGAAAATATGGTGGGTATCAGGTAATACTTTGGCAATAGCAGCTGTCATTCCTTGGTTCAATTCTGTCACCAAAGAAATAGGCGGCCCCATGTGCATTGCTTCAATCCATTTTTCAAATAACCATGTAAATGATGCTTCAGACTCGTCAAGAAGTAGTGCACAGCCAAAAACAACTGGCTGCACATGATGATTGACACCTAAGAATATGACAATAGGGATAGTCTCCTTGTTTTTCCGGTATGCTGTCTCAAACCGAACAGCATCACCAAAATGGTAGTAAGCCATCCTAGCTTTAGCATCAGCCCAGAAGATATTGGCCGACTGCCCATTCTTTCCATGCTGCACGGCGTAGAAAAATGAAGGGTCCTCATCTTGTCTCTTCCTCAGATATTCAAATAGACTTTGAGCATCCTCTGGCCCTAAATCATTATACCGCATCTCTCTGGGTTGCTGAGAATCCCGGCCATTCAGAAGGAGATTGCGTGTGTCAGCAAAATTATTTGCAATGACAAGCACCTCGCCTTGCGAGCGAACACAGTGAACTCTGCTTGCTGGTGCTGGGTTCAGCTCATGAGTATGCTCTAGGATGAGTTTGGAGACCGACCATACATCTTTGCCCTTCCGAATTATCTCAAACAATGCATCACAGCCATCCCTAGAGGGGTCCAACGCACGGACTCTCTTGTTATCCTCCCCATTGTTCTCACGGCCTGAATGGTATCGATGCCTGGAGCACACGAGCTTCAGCATCTTGAGTGACTCATCTTGCGACTTGCGGGACTGCCGCACACGAGCTTCGAACCCCGCACGGCTGGCATATGAGTAGTAGAATGTCTTGGCAGACTCAAGGGACTCAAACTCCATACCAAGGTAAGGGTCAACCACAGCATCACCCTCAATGGCAATGTAATGCACCCGGCTGGGCAGCCCAACCTCGTGATTGTGCTCCTTGACAAGCTTGGTAACAACCCACTTGCTATCACCTCTGCGGAGCACCTCGAGCATGGCATTGCAGCCCTCCCTAATGGAGGCGGGACGCTTCCTCGTCTTCTTCCCAGCCGCAGCCGCTCGTTTCTCCTTACTGAACCCTTCCCTCGAGCACACAAACCTTAACATGATGATGGACTCGCTGCACTTGGACTTGCGCGACCGGGCAATGCGGACGGAGAACCCAACACGGCCAGCATAAGCAATGTAGAAGGTCTTGGCGGCCTCGCCGGACTTAAACTCCATCCCCAGCCGAGGCTCCAGGCAGGCATCGGACTCGACCGGGAAGAGGTCCCTGCAGACGGACTGCGGCTGCGCCGCCGCGGCGGCCGGCGGTGGCTGAGCCTGGTGGTCGACGATGTGGACGTTGTGCAGCGGCATCTGGTCCACATGGGGGCTGACGCCAAGGGAGGCCCAGAAGTTGATGCTGTCATCCTCGAGGTCCACCACCTGCGGCTCCATCATCCCGAGCGGCCGTGCCCCGCCGCCAGTGACCCCGACCTCGGTTAGCCTGCCCCCAATCTCCTCCCTTGTGCTATCTCCTCCACCCCAACTGCAAACCAAGAACCATGGAAACTACCAGGTGCCGCCCGCCGCCGCTCGGACGCCCGCCAAATTGCTGCGGAGAAGCGATAAATCTTAAGCTTCGACAACCCCACAAGCGCAGAAAGAGGAATCGGAAGCAGGTGGCTCCAATTGCGGAAATGGGGAGCAAGAACCCTAGAGAATTTGACTCGGTGAGACCCGGGATTCGACAGAAATGAAAGAAAGGGGGGCGATTTGGGGGGAGCGGGGGAAGGAAAGGTACCTTTCGGCGCTTCCGGCGGCGGCTGCTAGTTGCTACGGTCTGCTGCCGGGGCAAGCAGAGTGCGGCTGATTTGCGTTACTTTCGCTTTGATTTCCCAACATTTTTGTTTTTTTTTCTCCACGATAAAACCGCTTGATCTTCAAACAATCAAACTGTGAGCTTGTTTTGTACGGAGTAGCTTTTTTGTTTTTTTGGGAACAGAGCTTAACTCTTCGAAGAGTAGAATGTTTAAATTGTCTTCACTCTTCAAAGAGTAGTGTCTAAATCTCTTCTTCCTGATTGAATTTTATTTTATGTTGGTTAGAGTACGAGTAGCACTCACTAGGTTCATTTTAAAAGGAGGACCAAAATGCTTTTTTTTTGGAGAAATTGAACCAAGAGACCAAAACTAGTGGAATAAGTTTCTCTTCAAGCAAAAAAATTATATATATTCCGTATATTTTAATGAGAATACTGAAATTTTCCAAGTAATTTCAACGTTTTCCTTATCCCAAAAAGGAGCATTTCATTTATTCTTGATACTCCTTTTTCTAGAACCAAGTTGAACATTCCATTCATTTTCCTATTCCAAGATGAACGGCCCATTTCAAATAATAACAGGATAGTTTTTCTCTTGAAGGAGTACTGGACAAAGATTTGCTTTACCCTTTTTTTTTTGAGAGAAACGGTGCTTGTGACTTGGGAGGGTGGAGCGTTTCGGAGTGGAACTTGACTTGTGAAAAAGGGGAGAGAAAAGTAAACACTTGCAAATGGGTTACAGAAACATGCAGCCTAGTCAGAACTGAGATTAGGCCCATCCATAGCTAAGGTTCTGTTTACTTCTCTGAAGTTTCACCAACTATCCATCACATCAATCTTCCGAATTAGAAATATTAAATGTAAATTAATGACAAAACTTATTTCACAACCTTCCTAATTTTTCGAGACGAATCTAACGAGTCTAATTATGCTATGATTAGACAACGTTGTGCTACAGTAAACAATCTCTAATGACGAATTAATTAGTCTTAATGGATTCATCTCGCGATTTTCCATCATTCGTGCAATTAGTTTTGTAATTAGTTTGCGTTTAATACTCCTAATAGATCTTGAAAGATGACTCCAAAAATTCTTACAGAACTAAACAGGTCTAAGTCAACCAGGACTCAGGCCCACGAGTCGTGTCAGTTATTGGCCCGCCATCACGCGTGTTGCGCTTGTTTAGCTATTTTCTTAAAATCCCTTTTTCAAACTCTTAGGAGTTAACACATTTGATCAAAATCGAGGCATGCAGGTTGCAGAACTTGAGGAACAGCTCAACCAAGCGACCTGAAGGATCGGAAAACAGGGTATGAACGTTGTCAGTTTCAGCCTGTCTGGTGTGCTGTCAGGATTCAGAAATTAGAGCGACCGAAATGAACACGATGGTGGAGCCTCATGTTCAGGTGGTGATATGATATTAGATCTCAGTACAGTGCATAATCCCTATGGGCATAACACCAGAACCAATCTACTGCAACCATTCTATGGCTAGCAATCTGGGAAACCAAAATTGTTCAGACTTCAGACTATCTGATCAACCCCTACCCAGCAACAATCTTCTGAAGTTTCAGAGTTCAGACCAACCAAAACTGCTTCTCCCTGGCACTAGAATGACTTAGGACTTTAGTCCTCTGAACCTATCTGTGAACAAAGAGAGAATGAATCATCCAATCCTCATGCCATCAAATCTGGGACGAACTGTGATGCTTTCGAAGCGACGAGTCGCGAGGAGATCATAAGAATACACCTTCCGTTGCTGGCCCTTCTGTCTCCTTATCCACATCTGGGTATCTCAACTGATCAGCCGCTGCAGGCACAATCCAAACAATGTTGTAGTTAGACATGCAAGAATTAGCATGCTCATGAGCATAGAAACTGCTGAAAGCCTGAAAAACAATAGTTCTGAAAGTAAAACTATTATGCAGATGCTGCATCTTTCACTGAAGAAAGGACAGAAAAACTATTCCCACAACAAACTGAAATCAGCTCCTACTAAAATATGCAAACACTGGCTGTTTGAACTAGTTTCAGGCCATCTATGAATGTAAACTTGTAAATGAGCCACAAGATCTTCTACAGATGCAACACTGCATTTCCAATAACAAGCACATTGCACAAGCAGCACATTTTACAGCAAATTAAATAAACCCAAAAAGATGTCTGATGAAGATATGCACTCATTGTCGATAATAGTTCACGCTGTTTATGACGTGCATCCCATTCAGAGCAAAGATTCAGTGCTACAGATATTCGAAAAAGCCTGCAAGTTCAGAACTACCGTCTACTGATTAACTGCATTAGCAGCATCAAGATTCAAGCAAGAACCTCTGGAATGCAGAACTAGAGATCCAGACTAAGCCAGCAAGATGTTCAATTAACAAGCACAAGCAGCACATTTGCCAGCCAATAAAATAGTAAACCCAAATGAAACTACATACACTAACTGAAAATAATTTACAACGTTTTATGCCCATGCGTCCCATTCAGAGCAAATTCAGAACTACAGAATTTCAGAAAAAGTCTGAAAAATATTTACAGGAAAAAACAGAGGAAATTCAGAACTACCAATTAACTCTGCATGAACACCATCAGGAACCTCTGCGATTCAGAACTAGAAACCCCGAATAACACGGCAAGAAGCAATTAACCATCACTGACCTCCGGTGTCGGCCCTGACGACGACGATGTCGAGGCGCTCCCTGCTGCGCGGCAGGTCTGTGACGAGAGGGGTCAACTGTCCGTGGCGGCCGGCGCGAATGAACAGCGTGAGGCCGCAGAACCGCAGCGTGAGGTGCGCCAGCTTGCTCCGCAGCAGGATCGCCGACCTCCCGGAGTACTGGAAGGAGGCCCAGTCCTCCTCCCTGAACTCGCCGGAGCCGTCCGCCAGCACCCACCGGATCTCCCGCTGCTGGGTAGCCGCCGCCACCACCCACCGGCAAAGGCCAGCCAGCAGCGGGCATGATGCGTCCAAGAACTTGACCCAATCCGGCTGCACAAGATCACCAGGATCAGATTAATTCGGGGTTCTTGAAAGAACGGCAGAATCATGGACGCGAACAATTCAAGAACTCAAGAACTCGATCGCACAACGAAATTGGGAGGCAGAGGAATGGGAGGAGGGGAAGATGATCTCACGTCACTGGCGAGCGGCAACTCCGGCTGGCCGTGCTTGGAGGGAATGGCCTCGATCGCCCACTTCATCGTCGGGCCTAAGCAGTCGCCGTCGCCGAGGGCGACACCGGCGCGGCAGGGGAGGCGCCTCCATTTCGCGCGGAGGAAGCGCATGTGCGCATCGTGCAAGAGGACGACGCCAGCGCCGGAGGCCGTCCCAACGGCTCGCCACATGACGGCCTTGACCTCCCGCTCGCCCCGGTCGCGCTGGGCAGCGGCGAGGCGGCGGCAGGGATGCAGCGGCCCACTGGGGTCGGGGCCGCAGAGGTACCGGCCGTAGACGCCGCGGAGGAGGACATGGACCGTTCCGGGGCTTCCGCCGCCGCGGAAGCTTCCTCCTCCTCCTCCTCCGGCGGCGGATTGCTCCCTCTCCACGGCCCACGCCGCGTGGGGCGACGCGCCGCGCGCGTCCAGGAGGACGCCCCGGCCGTCCTCAGCGGCGTGGAGGTACGTACCGTGCTCCAGGCTCCGCAGCCGCACGAACTCCACGCCCTCGAACACCTCCATTGCTGCTGGCGACTCCAGAGACGGGGAGGCCGACGCGGGTGGCTTCTTGGTTTCTTGGTGTCGCGTCGCGAGGAAGACGAGACCAAGAGACTTCGTTACGAGACGGTTGTATTGGGGGCGCGGCGGCCGGTGGGGAAGCATTTGAAGGCGCCGTCAGCAGAAAGTCTAGTCACTGACGGGTGGGACCAAAGACTGGATCCAGTCCCAAGAAGAAACCCACATTCACTGACGTGTGGGCCAAGATGGTCAACGTGGGTCAGAGAGACCGAGTCAACGAGGTCAGTGCTGGCCGTGCAGAGGCTCGTCGGCGACGAGAAAAAAAAATGTGGCAAGATCACAAACCAGGATAGGTATTTTTGAATCTATGATCAAACAATAGAGTGTTGATTTCTGCAAACGATGCTATCCAGTTTTTGAAAACAAGTGAATTTACAGAGTTTGATGGATTTGGATCCCATGGCCATGGATGGATGCTACGTGGTAGTCAATTTACAGTGTGTGCCCTGAGCTGCACGCGCCTCTACGTGTCGAGCTCGAGAGGGTCGGGCGACGGCGAGGCGGCCTTCTTTCCGGGCTTCCGTCGGAAAGTCCGGCACGCCTTGACGCTGAGGTCGACGGCGGCGGCGAGCGCGACGAACATGGCGGCGTCTTCCATGCACGTGACGTGGCGCATGGCGAGCTGCACGAACGGCCTGCTGCTCCGCGCCTCCCCCTCAACCTTGCAGCTCATCACGAACCCGCCGCCCGCGCACGCGGCGCCCAGGCTCGCCGCGCAGTGCCCGGCCGGCGCCGCCGGCGCCTGCCTGTCCATGTCGATGGAGAACTCGCCGCCCTTTTCGCTGCCCAGCGGCGCCTCCGACACGAGCACGCACTCGTCCTGCCCGTCCGGGAGCAGGTGCAGCCGCAGCCGCACCGTGTCCCTGCTGCTCGCTGCCGGCGCCGGCGCAGACGACGACGACTCCCGCCACGCCTCCAGCCGGCCCCACGGCTGCCAGCTGTCCGACGCCCCCGACCCCGTGGCGCCGGCGCGCACGATGAGCCACGCACCCGGGTTGGACCGCGCCACCGTGTCGCCGCCCGGCGCCGGCACGAACGGCGTGGCCATGAACGCTGCCGCCACGGCCGACCCCGACAGGTCGTGAATCACCACCTTCCACCCCTTCCTCTCCCTCCTCATCGCCATCTCCATGTCACTCTCCTCGCTGCCGCCGGAGCTCGACCAGTACTGCCCGTCACCCTGAGACGGCCTGCTGCAAGCACATCGACATCAACCGCCATTAGTAATCTCTTCCAATCCGAACCGACAGCTCCCAGATTTGGCGTGCAAGTAAATCGAACGAGTATTCGAGATGCTCACCGGCGGTCGCGGATGAACTTGCAGCTGAAGATGGGCTGCCGGGAGGTGCCATGGAGCTGGACGACCAGCGGGTTGAGCGCGACCTCATCGTCGAACTGGAACATGTACCGGGGGTCCGCCTCCATCTTCACCCTGAGGTGGAGCTCCGGCCTGGCCTCCGCCACGCCCTTGCCGATGCCGGCCCAGCCATGGTGGAGCAGCACGGGCTTCCCGTCGCGCCACTCCGACGACGACGCGAGCTCCACCCTGAACACGCCGACGAGCCGCTTCCTCCACGCGACGCCGCAGCGCGATCCGCCGAAGCGTGCCAAGTAGACGGCGACCTCGAGGCACGGCCGCGGGGGGCGGAAGCACCCCGGCGCCGCGAGGGACCTGAGGTCGGACTCGTCGAGGGAGAAGACCGCCGCGTTCGTGAAGGGGGCGAGGTTGAACTCCTGCGAGTGGATCAGGGGGACATGGACCGTCTGCACCGGGAAGCCGCCAAGCCGGACCTCGCAGTCGCAGAGCCGGGAGGACGCCTTGCTGGCGTTCCCGCCGGGGAGCTTGAGACCTAGCTGGCCGACGGAGAGTCGCACGAACGGCTGGGGATCCATGGCGCGTGTCACTCACTGGGAACCAGCTCCCGCCATTGATGTTGCTGCTGATGGAAATTTGAAATGATGCCCATGCTGTCAGTGTCAGATTCTATGTAACGAGTCCTACAAGTTACAAGTTAAATTAGAATTATATTTTAAGCATTACTTAGCGACAGAGTGAGCTTGCTGTGACACAATATAGGACTACACAAACACAAACACAAACACAACGTCTGAAACTCTAAATAGCCTATGTGGTGTTGTCTCACGACAGAGCTCCAGGATTAAGAATTCTTGTAGCCCCTCATATAGTCATATGTACATCTAGAAAAGTTTTTAGTTGAAGCTGTAGCCTGTAGGCAGCTCAAAGGTATTTTGTTAATCAAACTTCAGTTTTATTTCAAATCAAATAGAGCTTTAAACTGTTTTAGTATGCTGTACAAATTTCAAATCCCATATGGATATCGAAGCTGGAGCTCTGCCGAAGTATGCCTTAAAGATATATACTCCTCCACATCCCTACTCCCTTTATGTTAGCGTAGAGCCGTAGATATACCACAGGGCAAAGTAACTAGGTTTGCTAGGGCAAAGCAAAGTATCCATTTCACAATCCCCCTAATGCAACTAGCCTATCAAGGTTTAGGATCAGGGCAAGACAAACAAACACAATCATATGTTTTTCGGTTGAAAAACATGTTGAGGTATCTACTTAACTTAGATAAATACCTTTTAGGTTCTTGGTCAAAAATTATTTTACAAGAAAGGTGTTTAGGTGGATGTTGATCCAGAATATGCCCATTTCTTAATGTAAGATCATCCATAGGCAAAGTATCCACCTGAGCCCTACTCCAGCTATATCATATAAGGTTTGAGTAAGAAATGAGAATGCTGATCCTCTCGGATTAAGCGAAACAACAGAAAGCTACTGATTTTTTTCCGGTCCAAAAAATGTGGTTAGAAAATACTGTATTAAAGATGTGATCCAGCAATATCCCCTTTTGAAAACCACTATCTTTCAAGCACTGCAAAAAGGCACACAACACCACCAAGTCTAAACAAAACAGAGAGCAACAGAAAAGCAAAAGGCATCCAGTGAGTGCTTTTGCAATCGCAACGGTGGCAGTGAACATGTCAACAATGTCATTAGCACCCCGTCAGCTCGATCAGTGCAACGCAAAGCTGTATTTGCAGAAAGCTTAGTCCGCCAAAGCAAGCATCCAGCACCAATGGCGCGATTAAAATTAAACTACTCAGGAATCTGGATCAGCACCTGGGAAGGGAAGGCCCGCCATGGCAGTGGGTGCGCGGGAGGGGAGGTAGCCCAACCGCGGCGTGCTCCTTGCCTCCATTTCTTTAACCCGACGCCCAAAGCTTCCTCCCTCCTCCCCTCCGGCATCCCGATCAGGTCAGGAGGATGCTTTCTGCGGCGGCGTACAAATGAGCGTGCGGGAGGGGGATCGAGATTCCAAAACCTCTGCCCGCCACCGCGCGAGCGAACGAACTCCCCCTCCGCCGGGCAACGTACGCCCACCCACACGTCGCCGTCGCTCCCCGCCCACATATTAAAGCGCCCGCCACGGCATCGCTAAGCTAAATCCCACCCCCGATGCTGGCATGCTGCCGCCACCGCCGCTTGCCGTCGTAGCTCGCCATCGCCGCCGCCGCCATGTCGACCAGCCGGGACCATCCGCCGCACAATGGTCGCCCCCCTTACGAGCCCAGGCAGCTGCAGTTCCAGTTCCAGGAGCACCACCACGGCGGCAGCAGCAGCGCCGGCGGCCGTCACCGGCGTGACGACGGCGTGCACCAGCAGCGGCGGCCGCGGTACAACAACGACCACAGGGGCCAACGGTCGGGCGTGATGGAGTGGGCGGTGGCGGTTGTGTTCACGGTGCTGGCCGTGGTGGTGCTGCTGGCGGCGGTGGCCGTGCTGGTGGTGGTGCTCCTCCTCCAGCCCCGGTCGCCGTACCTCGCCATCCGGACGGCGAGCCTCGACGCGCTCGTGTACGACCAGAACGGCGCGCTGGACGACGTGCAGCTGTCGCTCCTCGTCGAGGCCCGCAACGGCAACGCGCACTCCGCTGCGGGGTTCTCGCGCCTGGAGCTCCGGCTGTCCTTCGGCGGCGGCACGGTCCTCGCCGTGCTCCGCGCCGACCCGTTCCAGCTGCCGCCCAAGGGCACCCTGCCGCTGGCCTACGTGGCGCGCTCCCAGGGCGTCCCGCTCGACGCCACGCGGAGCGCCGCCGTCGAGGCCGCGCTCCGCGCCGGCGTGGTGCCGTTCCGGGTGGAAGGGGAGGCGAAGACGGCGTGGAAGATGGCCGGGCTCGTCAGCATCCACCACTGGACGCGGATGGGGTGCGACCTCCGGTTCTTCTGGCCCAACGGCTCCGCGCTCCACTTCACCTGCAGCTCCAAGTCCAAGTTCTTGTTCTGATCTGGATTCTGGTCAGGCCGCCATGCCTGCCGTGCCGTGTGCCCGTGTCTAGCTAGCACTACTAGTCTTCCGAGCTCGAATCCATGGCTCGTGGCTGGGCGTGGGCGGCGTAGGAGAGCTACATCTCCATGGATGGATCAAAGATTCAAGAACAGTAGCCGATGGATTCAGTTTCTTGGGTGGGTTCTTTGTTCTTTCTGACTTGATTGTATAGGTGGGGAAGGATGGATGGATCAATTCTTTACTACTAGTTCTTTCTACCCATTATTTGTAAATGAATTCTAGATATATAGTAGGAGAATCTGGAATCAGCAGAGAGCCATAGCTGCAGGAAACTTGAGGTGACAGATACTGGAGGTTGGAACAATCAAACTTTGCAACAGGAAACCATAGCAGTAATATTCATCAAAAGTTGATTTGCAGAGATTATCGTGTTCAATTTGCTGTAAGAATTGGTGCTCCACTGCTCCTGCTTTCTTTTCATTTCATAATTTCATTTTCCTCCTCCGAAGCTAGCTTTTGTTTGTTGGGGAATTGAATGGCAGCGAGCGGCAGCCCTTTTGATCCCCACCCAAAGGACAAATCACAAAAGGCAGAGGGGATAAGGGGAAGGATAGAAAGAGACCGCCATGGAAAAGGAGAACCGAAGCGTGTGGGAGGGAGCGAGACGGAGAAGAAGAAGAGATGTGCTGGCAACTAACGCGCGGCCGGTCAGTAGGCTGCATGTGCTCGCTTTCTTCAGTTCTTCCTTTCCTTCTTCCTTCCTCTTTCTATCTCTCCATGATTGCTTTGCTTGTGCTCTGTCTAGAAGAAAAGAAATCAAGGGAGCTCTGATCCCAAGAATCTCCAACGCATCAACCCAAACCCCTCCTCCCAAGTCCAAAGTCCAAACAATCAAAAGCTGGGATCAAAAGCGTGTGCGTGCAATTGTGCGAAAGCGTAGCACAAGGAGTACGATCGGATACTACTACTCGTAGTAGATACACATGTATGTATCCATGTCTGCAATTGCAAGCAGCAGTAGACGATCGCCGTACTGCATCAACGCCTGTATAACAATTGACGAAGTAGTAAAACGAACTGAATTTTTACCTGTATTTCGATCGAAACCGCCGCCTCCTCGGGCGCCCAACGCCGAGCTTCAGAACTTCAGAAGGCTCGATGCTTTGCTTAGCTCCAACTCCGATGGACGCGCTCGGCCGCTATAGCTGCTTGGACAGGCTACAGGCAGAGGCAGCGGCGATGAGGATGCATGAGGACGGCCGCGCCGCCAGAGCCCCGCCCGCACAGCGCAGCCCGTCGTCCACGGCAAGGCCCCCGGAGCAGGAATTCATGGTTTAGTCGGAGACCCAAGCGATGGGTGTGGAGCAGAGGGAGGCCCGGTGGCTGGAAGTGGATAGGGAGAAGAGGCCGGCCAGCCAGAGGAGGAGGAGGAGGAGGAAGAAGCGGACGATGCAGAGCAGAGGAGAGGGTGCGAGGAAGGAGAGTGCGACGGTGGCGGCGGCGGCGGCGACCGCGACTACTTATACTACCGACCCCCGCGGGAAGGGAAGACAAAAGAAGTCGCCGGCTGGCTCTCTGTAGCTAAACAAAGCGCGGTTAGTTTTAGTTAGGCGGGCTGAGCACGCAAGCGAGCAGCTGAGGAGCAGGCGGAGCTCGAGGTGACCCTGAGATGAGCTGTTGTTGCGTGCATGGTCGCGATTAGCAGGGCGATTAGCTGAGGGAGGAGACGACGGTGAGGCGGTGTGATCCTATGAGATTATACGCTACTACGACGAGTACGACGACGACAGCGAGCGGTGGCTGCCGCCTCACGGGTAGGGCGACGGGATGGAGAGAATTTGGAGGGTTGAGGGGGGTGACGGCAGCAGTGGGGATGGGGATGGAAATGGAATAGGGATGCGTGCCAGCTGGATCGCACCGCGGGCCACTTGCCGACTCGCTTTCCGACAGCCTGGCGCGGACCGCGACCCACTCCGACGCAGCCACGCAGGACAGGAGAGCTTTGGGGCCTGTTTGATTTCAGAGCTCTACAAGACCTGGCCGGAGAGCCAGGCCCTGGCCAGCCACAGCCAAGCTCCGGAGGGCAACTGTGTTTGTTTGATTCAATTGCACCAAATGATCCAGGCTCAGCAGAGAACGTGTTTGATTTGCCTGTACCACAGGTATGACTACCTTGCACCCAGGAATACGTAGCCTTACCGCCCATCATTTGCCTGCTCTTTCCTTTGACTCATTTCGTCGAACACTTGCAAGTCGCTCGAGCTGGATTGCGCCGCCGCCGCCAAGGGAGCATGCTTGCACCTGCTGCCACCCTGCAGCTCACACCGACGCCTGTCCTCAATCCGTTCGTTCGTACCAGTACAGCAAAGCTGCGGCGTGCGCGGGCATGTCCGCCGTCGAGCCGGCGGACAACTGCTGCCGGTGGAGCTGCGACTTCGTCGTGGCGCACGCTGTCTTCGCGAGCGACCTCGTCACGGCGCCGGCGGCCGTGCTCCTCCTGGTCCACCGACCGCGTGAGGGGCGCTCCATCTTCTTCGCCGCGTTCGCAGCCCTCTGCACCGCCGCCACCCTCCTCCTCTGCCTCCACTTCTACGCCGATCTCAAGCGCCCGCCCTGGCCGCGGTAGCGCTCCGCGTCGTCGATGGCAGCGGCGGCGGCGGCGTCCGAAGGCGGCCATGGCCCCGCTCGCGGCCCATCCTCAATCCGTGCGAAGAGATCCCGCGGTGAGCGGGTGGCCGCGCCGGTGACGAGCGTCCCCTCCGCGCGCGCCTGCTGCTCCGGGTGGCCGCGCCGGCGACGAGCGTCCCCTCCGTGCGCGCCTACGCTATCGTGGGTGCGGGAGAGGTCCGTCTCGACGCCACCGCGGTGAGAGGAATCGAGCGAGAGCTCGCGGCAGCGCGGCCACGACCTGGCTCTGGAGAAACGAAACTCCAGAGCGTGCGGCCAGAGCCAAGAAAGAGAAGGCTTTTTGCATCTGAGGAACCATGCCCGTGAACAGTACAAAGCAAATCAAACACGCGCACTTGCACGCGACGGGCCTGGTCGGCGATTTTTGGCCCATATCAAACACGCTCTTGTTTTCCCATCTCGGGCGGGACTCGGGAGTCAATACAGTCTGCGTCTGCGAGTCTGTACTGTACTGCGTAGCGCGTACGGTATACGTACGTATAGATTGCGTATACAGAGGCTACTACAGCCTACGGGGTACGTAGTACGTGTCGAGTGTCGACGTGCGTGGTACCTCCAACGGTCCAATCGAATTACGTACATACTGTGGTTCAGTGTGCTTGAGAACGAGAAGTCAGCATCTTTAACCCCTTCTTGCGCCTACATGTCAAGCTGAAGAGAACTAGCAAAGCTCTCAAGGTCTGGGCCAAAAGCAAACTTGGCAGGAATAAACTGTTGCGGTGCGCTGCTGAGCAATTGATTGGTGTTTTAGATGTGGTCCAGGATCATAGGTAGTTAAGTGCTGATGAGATTCAGCTTAAAAAAGACCTGAAAGTTCGGTTGCTAGGTTTGATTATGGTGGAAAAATTGAGAGCCAAGCAAGCGTCTCGGCTAAATCATATTAAGGCCGAGGAGGCAAACTCCAAGCTTTTCTTTTTGCGTGCTAATGGCAGAAGGAGGAAGAATCACATCTTCTCCTTGCAAGCTGGAAATCAGGTCTGCTCCTCTCATGAGGACAAGGAAGCTTTGCTGTTTCAACACTTCAGTACTCATTTCGGCCAGCCGACCCCTAGGGAACAGACTCTCAGGTGGGATAGCTTGGGGTTGCCTACTTGTGACTTGAGGCATTTGGAGGACGAATTCACTGAGGAGGAAGTGAGGGTGGTGATTGCTGATATTGCCGCTGAAAAAGCCCCTGGGCCGGATGGGTTCATAGGGGTTTTCCTAAAGCAGAGTTGGAACTTAATCAAAGCTGATCTGTTGCAGGCCATTAACTTTTTCTACCAACAGCATGACCAGCACTTCTCCCTCTTAAATTCGGCCCATGTGGTTCTCTTGCCAAAGAAGTCTGATGCCAAGGCTGTGACAGACTTTAGGCCCATCAGTTTAACACACTCGATGGCTAAACTTTTTTCCAAGTTGCTTGCAGCTAGATTAGCTCCAGAACTTAATCAGCTAGTCTCAAGGGCACAAAGTGCGTTCATTAAGCGTCGGAGTATTCAAGACAACTTCCTCTACACTCAGAATATAGTGAGAGCTTTGCATAGAAACAAGAAGGCAGGGCTCTTCCTAAAATTGGACATTGCAAAGGCGTTCGATTTAGTCCGTTGGGATTATCTGCTAGAGGTGCTGGAGAAAATGGGGTTTGGACCAAAATGGAGAGGTTGGGTCTCCATCCTGCTATCAACCTCTTCTTCGGCAGTTCTTCTGGATGGTGTTAGAGGCAAATGGTACAGGCATTTCACGGGGCTGCGGCAGGGGGATCCTTTGTCCCCTATGCTCTTCATTTTGGCCATGGAGCCGCTGCAGTGATTGTTCCAAGTTGCTGCATCAGATGGTTTGCTCTCTCCGGTTCATCTACGGGCTGCAACATTGCGCATTAGCTTATATGCGGATGATGCTGCAATATTTCTTAACCCTGTCAAAGAAGAGGTCCAAGTGGTAGCAGATATTCTTGACTTGTTTGGCAACGCATCAGGGTTAGTCACAAACCGCAGCAAGTCTGCAGTGTTCCCAATTCAGTGTGAGGGGCTGGATTTGAATGATGTCATGGCTGGTTTTTAGTGTCCTATTCAAAGTTTTCCTTGCAAGTACCTAGGAATGCCGCTACATACCAGACAGCTGCGACGAGTTGATTACCAGCCGTTGATCGACAAGATGGCAAACAGGCTGCCCGCTTGGAAGAGCAGGTTCTTAAATAAATCAGGAAGGCTGAAACTCCTGAATGTCGTTTTGTCTTCTCTCCCCAACTACATGTTCACGGCTGTGGCACCGAAGAAATGGTTAATCAAACGATTAGACAAGATTCGCAGAGGGTTCCTATGGAAGGGTTCGGATGAAGCACATGGTGCAAGCTGTTTGGTGCAATGGGACAAGGTTAAAAGGCCAAAACCCTGTGGTGGGTTGGGAGTTCTAGACTTGGAAAGATTTAGTAGAGCCCTGAGACTGCGTTGGCTGTGGTATCAGTGGTCTGAGCCAGATCGGCCTTGGGTGGGGATGGAGGTGCCCTGCAATGAGATTGACAGGCAGCTGTTTCGTGCTAGTACAGAGGTAAAGGTGGGGAATGGCCAACTGGCTAAATTCTGGGATTCTTCTTGGTGCAATGGGCATGCGCCGAGGGACTTGGCTCCTCACCTATACCAGCTAGCTTGGCGTAAGAATCTGCCTCTGCGGGAAGAACTGGAAGGGGACAAGTGGACCCGTGGACTTTGGCGAATGTCCACAGCTGAGCAAATTGCTGAATTCATTTCCTTGTGGAGCTTGGTGCAAGAGGTTCAGTTAACAGACGAAGTCGACACCATTCGATGGAAATGGGCCTCTCATGGTACTTACACTGCCAAATCAGCTTATAACATTCAGTTTGTGGGCACGTTTTGTCCTTTCAATTCAAATGCGATTTGGAAAGCAAAGGTCGAAGGAAAGCACAAATTTTTCACTTGGTTATTGGTGCAACAGAAAATCTCAACCGCAGATAATCTGCTACTGAAAGGCATCCATTGTGACCCCATCTGTGCTCTCTGCAACCAGGAAGTGGAGACGGCAGATCACCTGTGTCTGCATTGTGTTTTTGCGAAGGAGGTTTGGTTGGCTGTGCAGGTTTGGTCTGAAAATTCAATTGCAATACCGGCGACTGGTGTCAATCTTTTGGAGTGGTGGAACAACGCAGCCAAGAGTAAGCCTAAGGACAAACGGCCGTGGATGATCTCGATTATGATATATACAGTTTGGAATCTTTGGAAGGAGCGTAATCGCCGGATCTTTGAAGGGAAGAGCACCTCTCCAAGCCAGGTTCTGAACTTCATCAAGGAAGATTCAGTGGCGTCGTTTGGCCTGTGGGGCTGTTACCCCACAGCCGAGAGCTTCCTAGTTTCTATGTTAGTCTGCCGTTTGAGCTCGGAGTTCCCTTTGTTTTTTTAATATCGCCTATGTATTTCTAAACTTCTTCGTCTCTCTTAAATGACAAGGCAGAGCTCCTGCAAAATAAAAAAAAAACAGAACTAGAGACCAGACACGCCCTCGAAGACCAGCCACTGTTTCTGCTGCACTCGATAATTCCGCCGTGTTGCCCGTGGCTCTCACCGGAAGGTGGGCCCACTCACGCGATTGCGTCCAGCAGGGATTGAGATACTACCGTGAATCCGTGATTATACCCAGAAGCCATCAAGCTACACAAATCCATAAACTTTGAAAAGCAACATAGTTACGCACCCGATCCCAATTTTTGGAGCTCTGACCACAGGGGATGCTCCGTGTGCTGTGGATGTACTCGTACGCGGTTCATCAGGTGGACTCGTTCGGACCAAGTGCAAACCACCGGAAATCAGGGTGCCTGTCTGTGTGGTCAGCAGGGCCTAACACGACATCTTGGGTGATTGGGTCAACTGGTGGCCTAACAAAGTTGGCGCGGTTTTTGACCTTTGCAGACACGCACCGTGGATCACGGTGCGAAACCACTACTCCTGCTACGACGTTCAACTAACAACCCAAGCAGTTTTTTTTAGCAGAAAGTAACCCAAGCAGTTAGTAGTACTCTAGCTAGTAGATTTTTTTGAAGGGACCGGGGGCTAGGCTAGCTATAGTAGATCGATAGAGGCACCATTTCGGCGAAGAGTCCGTTCCGGCGGCCACGACATGGTGGGAGCTGCATGCATGCACGCCACCTCGCGCACGTACCGGTGGCGAGCTCACACGTACGTCTGCCCGTGCATGCTTTTCTTCCTACGTGTGCTCGGAGACTCGGAGTAGTAATATTTTAGTTGGAAGCACACGCTGTTTGGATTTTTGTTTTTGTTAGCGGAGTACTACGTACACTCTACACTCTACCGGCAGATCTCAAATTCTGATCTAGGCTTACTACACGTGGACGAGTCGTGCCTTTGCATTGGCGGAGGTCCGTCATGCCTGCCTACACTTCTTGCTTTGTGCTGTGGTGTGTGTAGTTGGTGAAATTTTTGCATTGGAAAGCGTGTTCTGTGAGATATAACACGGTGTGGGATGTGAAAATTTTGAAGACTTTTGGGGAAGTATAAGTAAGATTTCAAGTCACGCACCGCAATTTTTTTAGCTGGTGAGCTTTTTCAACAAGATAAAAAGGATTCAACACCAATTGAATCCTCGCCAGCTAGCCAGAGAGGTCCCATATGCATACGGCCATGTATACATAACACACATGAATCACACCAACTTCTCTCCTTCAGTAAAGGGTACAGAGTAGTAGGAGTTCTCGCATGATGTTGTCTGGAATTTTCATCAGGCCTTTGCCCTTTCAATTCGCCGCAGTCAATTCCACTCTCTCTTATTTAGTTATTTGTCCTTATCATAATTTCATCTATCACAAGCAAAAAGACAAAGCGATGCAGACCATTCCACCATTTTTACCGGAATACCGGCCGGAGCACCGATTTTGTCTTGAGGGTCAGACAAAAAGGTGGCGAAGAGTTTGGCAGAGAGTGTATTAAGTCAAATTAGGCCATCAGCATGCAAACATGGCTACTACGGCTAAGTGAAATTTCAAGGCAACTCCACCGATTTTATTTTACCGGTGCCAAGAGCTAGCACACCATTCTCCTGACGACACTGAAAGCAAAATAAAGGCGTACGCGTTCTTCAGGACGCCAAAGGCAGCAGGCGCGATCGGCATGAACTGAAGGGCAGGTGTAACAGAAACATCCGCTGCATTCCGCTTCAATGATTGATAGGGAGAAGGAATCTTTCAGTTCCACACCAATCATGGTCGCGCGTGGCTATAAAATTTGCCTCCGGCTGAAAGCAACTTCAGTAACCCGGATCAGTTAGCTACAAAACCTGCAAGCAGCTTCACTGTCGTCTCGCTCGCCCCTGCTCGTCTGCTTGCAAGTTTTTTTTTCTTTTTCCATGGGATTTTTCTCGGGTTCAGGCGCTGAAAGTGAGAGTTGGAGGAATACAAACTGATGGGTGCGTGTTTGGATTTTGAAACACGCGTATGGTCACTGAATTATCAGCTTGTTTTTCTCCAATATCTCATCTTCAGACAAGTGCTTGATGTCTTGTTGGTGTGGTATGAGTTTGGTTCAGATGTCTGAAGCATGTGAGCAGATTGGGTATACGAGCGTGTGTCTTCTGCGTGGGCCATTTAGGTTGAGGATTAGAGGGAACCGAAACCACATCGACTCGGGAGTGGTGAGAGTTCAGTTTCCTCTAATATCTCACCTCGAATGCTCCACTATTATAGAAACCATTTTAGCACTGACAAGTGACACATACATAATTACACACATATATATAAGTTAGTACAGTATCAAGCATTGAAGAAACTCCCACGCAGTCTGTTTTTTTAGAATTTTACACAGTACAACGTAGACGCTCACAACATACACGCACACTCACCTCTATGAACACACGTACGCAAACCTCACCCTTATGAGCACCTCCGAAGGACTGAGCGCACTGAGAGATTCCCGAAGTCACCACTGGCACCTCGTCATCGACGGGAACGTCGCTTACCACTTAACGCATATCGCCGGAAAATCCCGGAATATATCCAGGAAAAAGTGCGAGCACCAGAATTTGAACTCTGATGGGTAGCGTCCCACTGGACCGTCCTACCATTAGACTAAAGCCCATGCAGTCTGTTAATTTTCGTGCAATGGCCAAACTAAATTCGTCAGAATTGCTTGAAGCAGCCAAAAAAGAAAGGAACCTATAACACTGCAATTTTATACATACACGAAACACGAGTTGCTTGTTATACAACCCCGCTTTCAGATTGCTGACCCCATCCATTATCATATTGCAAGCATTCGAATTTTTTTATATATATTTTTTGATTTCCGAAAAATAAATGACGCAAACAAAATTTATCAAAAATATATCCCTGCGGCTGTACCCTACGGCGGCAGGGACCTAACGTCGTGGTGCACGACGGCAGGGAACCCCTACCGCCATGTGGCACGGCGGCAGGGGTGCCGCCAACGGTCGGGTGCCCTGCCGCACCTGCCGTCGTACCCTACGGCGGCAGGAAATCCTACCACCGTACCATACGGCGGCAGGAGTCTGCCGCCATACCCCACGGCGGCAGCCTCAAGGCTATATAAGCAGCCTGAGGCAGCCGCCACCCTCACCCTCTCTCCTCCTAAATCTTTGACTTTCAACCTTTCAGAGTACTTTTGACTCAGGTATGTTTCTGACTTTAGTTAGTTTAGTTTAGTTAGTTAGTGTAGTTTAGTTAATTTAGTTTTAAAATATTAGAAATTTTATAAATTGGTTCAGAAACAGTTATAATTCAAATAATTCGTTAAAATTGATATAAAATTTGAAGAAAATAGTTATAATTCAAAAAATTCGTTTAAATTGATATAAAATTCCTAGAAAATAGTTATAATATAAATAATTCGTTTAAATTGATATAAAATTAGTAGAAAATAGTTATAATTCAAAAAATTCGATTAAATTGATATAAAATTCCTAGAAATTAGTTATAACTCAAATAATTAGATTAAATTCATATAAAATTCCTAAAAATAGTTATAATTCAAAAAATTCTTTTAAATTGATATAAAATTCCTAGAAAATAGTTATAATACAAATAATTAGATTAAATTCATATAAAATTCCTAGAAAATAGTTATAATTCAAATAATTAGATTAAATTGATATAAAATTCCTAGAAAATAGTTAAAATTCAAATAATTTGTTTAAATTAGATATAAAATTCCTAGAAAATAGTTATAGCTCAAATAATTGGATTAAATTTATATAAAATTCCTAGAAAATGGTTATAATTAAAAAATTCGTTTAAATTGATATAAAATTCGTAGAAAATAGTTATAATTCAAATAATTCATTTAAATTGATATAATTTAAATAATTGGTTAAAATTTGTTTTTTTTGCTATAGCTCAGCCACCGTTAGAGTACGTACGGCCGGAGTTGTTCGAGGAGGCGGTGGACCGGCACCACCGCTCGTACTTCTCAGCCGTTCTTGGATAGACGCCCGGTAGTTTACGTTGTCGGACCACCCGCACGTTGATGTCGATACACCAGCTCTGGATTCTAAAGTACGTAATTCATTTGTTATATTTATTTCTGTTTCTTTACAATAGTAATTGCGTTAAGTAAATTGTTTTTGTTCTTTTTTTTGTTTCAGGCTACGCGCTGCAGGACTGCTGCCTTTCGCGCGGTTGGTCGAGGGGGACAAGCTACGATGTCAGGTTCCCCAGGCAGAGCGGTTGACGCGGTTCAACTACGACACCCCTCTGATCGCCGCGTTTATAGACCGGTGGCGACCAGAGACGCACACCTTCCACTTGCCCGTCGGCGAGATGACGCTCACTCTGGAGGACGCCGCGCTTTTGGGGGGGACTCCCGTGTGCTGGTGAGGCGATGGGGCCTATCGACATCACCGCTTCGTGGCAGGCCGACTTCCTTGCTCGGTTCGCGAACGTTCCTTGGAACGATCGCGCTCCTCAGGCGTACGTGCCTTTCGCCAACTCGCACGGTCTCACCTGGGCTTGGGTCCAGCAGTTCTGCATACGTGCCTCTAACTCTTATTTTCAACGTTTGTATGCATTTAAAATGAATGTGACGATCGACCTTTGTGTGTAGGCTGACTACATGGCGGATGACGTCGAGGAGGAGACGTCGGACAGGTTTCTGGATGTCTACCTGCTCTGGCTGTTCAGGTGGGTGATGTTCTGCGAGTCAGCGGGAGACTCGGTGCCGAGGTACCTGCTCCCTTGGGCTCAGAAGATCGCCGACGCACCCCTCGATCAGATGCCCCAGATCAGCTGGGGCAGCGCTGTTCTGGCCTCTACCTACAGGGGGTTGTGTTCGGGTGTGGCGAAGCCGGAGAGTAAGGAGGGGATCCTCCTGGGTTGTCCTCTCCTCCTGCAGATGTGGATCCACGAGCGCTTCGACATCGGTCGGCCCAAGGCCGACCTCTCCGAGTATGCCGCGCTGCCAGCTGACACCGACCCAGCGGACCTCCCCACCATGGGTTCTCTGTGGTGCCTCCGGAAGGTAATGACCTCCCTTATCGTTTTCTTCGCTTAATGAGTTCCTTAGTTCAATTGAATTAATTTTTCATGTTCTGTGCAGCACGTTTGGGCTGGGGAGCAGCCGAAGAAGGCGTACAAGGACTTCGTGGGTCAGATCGACCGGATGGTCGATGCCTAGGTCCGGTGGATGTCGTACACTCCTGCCATGGTCGCTGGCCGCGCACCACAGGGCCTCTCATCGCTGTGCTTCCGAGACCAGCACTACTGGATGACGAAGAGACGATTGGTGTTCGACGTCTACGTCGAGGAGTACGCGGTCCACCGGGTGATGAGGATGTTCGGCCTCTACCAGGAGTCGCCTGTACCTATTGCGAAACGTCTATCGCCCACAGCGCATAAGTGAGCTATCATGAGCTTGTTATAATTTTTTCTGTTACAAGTAGTCAGTTGCAAATAATTTTTTGTTTTATCTATGATAGGTGGTCGCGTAAGGGTGTGGCTGCAGCGACGTCGTTCGTCGACAGGTTGCAGCCGTACATGAACAAGTGGGCATCTGCGGCGCATGAGGATAACGTCGTCACCGAGCAGCGCCCTCATGACGTCGCGGCCTGGGTAGAGTACCAGAAGTGGTACCTCCCGAGGATGCGGACCCGGGTGACGTACGTCCCTGCTGCCCCGCCACCGCCACCGGTCCCGGACCACGAGAGGCTACTGCCGGACGGCACGTACCCGGTGCGACGAGATCAGACCACCGACACAGCGGTAAGCTACGATACTACAATCATATTTAATTCATGTTACTATTCATTATAACGTGTGCTACTAATTTCGTGAGCAGCACGACGTGCTTGCTGAGGTCGTGCGGATCGCAGCGGCCGCGAAGGAGACGTTATACACCATGGGACCTCAGCAGCACCGCCAGACGTACGAGAGGATCCTCGAGGTCGCCACGAGGTACACTACCGTCGTTAACTGCGCCGGGGCCGCGGACATTCCTCTTTTTCCGCGCCACCCCACATCATCCTCGAGCTCCGCCTCGACAGCTCATTCGTACCAGGCGCCTTCCTCCTTTGCACGTGCTGCTTTCTCGGCTCCGACGGCACAGCAGCAGCCACAGCCGCAGGCTCCGCACACCTACGTGCAGCGGTCGTTTGTTTTCCCCGGCTCAGGTACATTCACTGGAGCTTCTTTTCAATTAATGCACGAAGTTGTTGTGTGTTTTTGTTATATTATCTTTTAATCGTACAGGGCGACAGCTGGTCTTTCCGACGGGACTCGGAGCTTTCCCCTGGGCTCGACCGGCAGGTACGACGGCACCTAGATCAGCAGTACTAGCTGCAGATATTCCTTCCTCGTCCACTGCGCCTATTTTCCAGCATGGTAACGACCTTAACTATTATAGTAATATTTAAATTCGATAAGTACGATACGTGCAAAATTAATACTATTTGATGAGGCCATGGACCAGGGCCCACCAGGACCTCTAAAAACGTACTACGGACCAACGCACAGCGTACTTAGTGGCTAACACGGCGAATGTTAAGCTCCGAGTACCTGACAGTCCGTACGACTTGTTTCCGTCATGGGCCGGAAGGCAGATGGCCCACGGCCACCAGCGCCCCTTCCTCCGGGTACCTGGCGGCCCACGCGACGGGTCTTCATCTCTGCCTCTGACTACTCGCTCGTATGAGTAGTTACCGCCTTCCGTCCCCGACTACTCGTTCGCACGAGTAGTTTCCGTCATCGACCTGCGCAGGCTTCGCACAGAAGGCAAATGTGGTGTGGGTCCCCCCGTCGAGATCCCAGGATCTCCGCGCACAGTCCCCCACGCACCGCCACGCGTCCGCTCCACCACAGCGGCCCACCCGGGTCAGGCTGATTCGGTGTCAGGAGGCGGATTCGTCCACCCTGCCACGAACGGCACAGTGAACGCCGTACCACGAACGGCGTAAGATGTGCTGAGCCACGAACGGCACAGTGCATGCTACACCCTAAGCATCGGAAGGCGCGGCGTAGACCACCTGCTCGCACGAGTTGTTTTCCGCCTCCGACTAGTACAAGACTTGACCGTCAAGACTGTCGATATCCCGTGATATCCGGGCGCGTTAGCCCGCGACTCACCACGTGCCGGCCCCTCCACGCCGGTCCACCCTGACCAGGTCGATTTGGTGTCAGAGGGCGGATCCGCTTGCTCCTCCACAAACAGGGCAGTACACGTCATACTACGGACGGCACGGGAAACGCTGTGCCACGAACGGCACAGTGTACGCCACCCCCTATCCCTCGAACGTCGTGGTATAGACCACTTCACCTCCACAGTACATGGAAAGGACAAGCCCCTGTTCTACTGACAGGGGTAGGATACGAATCCTGCTTCCCGTGCTCGACTAACTACTCGGAGAAGGGTACGGGAAGTCCCAGAAGCAGCTACTTGGGGCGCACGATTCCTGGAAGACCTACTCCGTCACGTGTGGCGACATAACAGTTCTTCGCCGCTCCGCCTGACAGCCTGACGGGGGAGGAGGATGTCCTACGCTGTAGACTAGCTTACACCCTCGATGTAACCCCCGTGAACCTCTCTCTTATGACTATAAAAGGGGAGGAAGGGGACGCTCGCAAGACACGTTCGTTTCCACCCCCACACGCACTCAGTATCGATATATCATCTCATAAGCCCTCATAGACACACTCACACTCACGTACGCAGAATCCTGCTACAAGAACCACATACACGCCAGGGACTTGGGCTCAAGACCCTCTCCCGACTTGTTTGTATCCCCTACTGCAAACTCCTGAGCATAAAGAACACCCCCTCTCAGACTGGATGTAGGGTATTACTCTCCGGAGGCCCGAACCAGTATAATCTCGAGTGTCTCTTGTGTAACCGTGCGGACCCGTACACACATTCTTATAAATTTACTTGCCAGCGGTAACAAACCCCGACAGTTGGCGCGCCAGGTAGGGGCCTTTGCGTGTTTTCGACGTTCCTTTTAGGGTCCGCACGGCCCTTCCATCGTTTTCTTCAGCGGAAGCCATCGCCAAGCTGTCACTGATGAGCTACCCCATGGGATCATCCGACCCACTCCTAGCTGGGCTCGAGATCCGTTTCGGGAGCCTGAACTTCCGGGCGACTGGAGACGGCTATCTCATGCGCCTCGTCGACGAGACTACCGACGCACCTGCGCCGGCTCCTGCTCCGACCGCCACGCCACGCTCATCCTGACGCAAGAGGCGCTCAGGCAAGCACTTGCGACAAGCCAAGGCGGAGCAACGCAGGGCTGTATGTGCTAGCTCCCCTCTGCGGGTCGAGGCTGGCGCACTGCTGACCACCGACGCAGCCGAGGACTCCCTGCCGTCGGACTCAACAGAGCGCATCGCCAGAGAGAGCGCGTCGATGCCATCACTCTCCCGAGGGACACGCTACACGGTGGCAGTATATTCCTCTTCGTCGGGCATGGACCTGGCCGCGTATGACAACTACCCAAGCCATCGTCTGTGGTGTAACAGGAAGCTTCCGGTAACCTCGCCCGACGAGCAGTACCTCGAGTCCGACGGCACGGACGATGTCTTGGACTCGGAGTGGGACTACTCCGGACTTCCAGACGCTAGCGCCTTCCGTCGTTTCCAGACGGCGGCAGACTACTGCTTCGGCTACTCCGACGACGGGGGATACGACCCCTCGCGCGAGTGCTTCGTCGTCGGCAACGCCCCGGTCGCACCGGCACCGGCCCACACTCCGGAGGGGGCGGTCCACTCCGCCCACAGCTGACGGCGGATAGTGCGGCCGAGGCGTAGGTCCCGCCCAATGGAGCCGCGTAACGAGCACGACTAGACGAGTTGGAGGACGCACATCGCCAGCTCAACGACAAGCGGGCTCAGCTTCACCAACAACTCGAGCAGGACCCGAATCCAACTCCCGCCCGCGCACGAGTGAGGGACGTCCAGCAACGCATCGTCAACGACGACCGAGACGTCGTCAACGGCACGCTCGTCTTCAAGAGGGCGTCACAGAATTTGGCGGCAGCTGCAGTTCTTCTCCAGAAGATACCAGAGCCTGCCACCCCTCAGGAGAAAGAAATGCACAAGCAAATCAAGACGCTCCTCGAAACCGCCACCGTACAGCAGGCGGAGAGCTCTGCTTCTCGTCAGCGGGGCTCGCAGGGTCGCGGGCACTCCGAGCCATGGCAACCTGCGGCGCCATCACAACAACCACGACGATTGGAGGAGGTCAACATGCCGGTCAAAAGCCGCTTGGGTCCCCACCGCGACGCGCGCGATACCATTAAGGCACGGCGGAGGGTGGACGTAGGCCAAGACGACGATTACGAGCAACAGCCTCGCAAGGAGGACAGTCGGCGGCGCGGGGGCCGTTACGATAGCGATGAAGACCGAAGTCGGAGCAACTCGCCTGACGCCCAGGGGTCTCACGTTTTCGAGCTCCGACCTCCATACCTAAGTATGATGGTGAAACCAACCCCAGCGTTTGGTTGGAAGACTACCGGCTGGCGTGCAACACCGGCGGAGCACGGGACGACCTGTTCATCATCAAGAATCTTCCGCTACACCTCGCGGACTCGGCTCACACGTGGCTCGAGCACTTGCCACATGGCGCGATGCTTTCATCGGCAACTTCCAGGGCACGTACGCCGGACCAGAGAACCCATGGGACTTGCGCAACTACAAGCAGATGAAGGGTGGGAGCCTACGCGACTACATCTGGCGCTTCTCCAAGCGATCCACCGAGTTGCCCAGCACCACCGATAGGGACATCGTCTCGGCCTTCCAGAACGGTACCACGTGTGCCACGCTGATCCATCGTATTGGGCGACGGAAGCCGCGAACTACTCGGGAGTTGCTCGACATCGCGACCGACCACGCCAACGGGGAAGAAGGTGTGGCCGTGACGCTCAGTCCCGGCACCAGCAAGGGGAAGCAACCGGCCGAAGGTGATGGCGGTCCGTCCGCGCCGACCAACAAGAAAAAGAAGAACAAGGATAAGCGGTACCGGGATGACACCTTGGTGGCTGCTGTCGACCAAAAGACAGCAAGACCCAGAAGCGACCCGCCAAAAGATCACTTCGAGAAGCTGCTGGAGGCCCCATGCCCCAACCATGAAGGCCCGGTCAAACATGCCTTCAAAGATTGCAACCTAATGAAGTCCTATCTAGCCGGCACATTGAAGAAGCGGAACATTGCTCCAACCAGCGATGGTGGGAAGGACAAGGGCAACGACGAGACTGGGTACCCTCGTGAAGATGGAGCCATTATGATGATTTTCGGGGGATCGGAGGCGCGGCCACCCAGATGCCAGGAGAAGCTGATCCGGTGAGAAGTTTACCACACCGAGCACGCAACTCCGATGTACCTAAAGTGGTCGGAGACACCGGTCACGTTCGACCGACGCAATCACCCCGACCACGTCCCACGACCGGGCAACTACCCACTAGTCGTGGCACCCTTGTTCGGCACCAAGCATGTGCACAAGGTACTGATGGACGGAGGCAGCGGCCTCAACATCATCTACATGTCGACCCTCGACGACATGGGGATCCCGCGGTCTCGACTGCAGCCGTCGACGGCGCCTTTCCATGGTGTCGTACCCGGGATGGAGGCGGCCCCCCTCGGGCAGATCGATCTACCTGTCACGTTCGGAACTCCGAGCAATTTCCGAAAGGAGACCCTCACCTTCGAAGTGGTAGGGTTCCCGGGGACGTATCACGCGATACTCGGAAGGCCAGCTTACGCGGAGTTCATGGCCGTCCCCAACTACACGTACCTCAAGTTGAAGATGCCCGGACCAAAAGGCATTATCACGGCAGGTACAACATTCCAGTACGCATACGAATGCGATGTTGAGTGCTTTTAGTTCGCTGAAGCACTGATCTGGTCTGAGAAGCTCACCGCTGAGCCCCCCTCCGAGGATCAAGATATCCCCGAGTCGTCCAAGCGAGCGGCCTGCTCCTTCGAGCCCACCAAGGACGCCAAGGAGGTGCCCATCTCCGAGGACGGCCGCACGATCCGTATCGGGACGGCGCTCGGTTCCGACTAGGAAAGCGCGCTCGTCGACTTCCTCCGCGCGAACCTTGATGTGTTCGCATGGAAACCCTCCGACATGCTGGGGATTCTAAGGGAGTTCACCGAGCACAAGCTTAATATTAAGCCCGGCTCGAAGCCGATCAAGTAGCGTCTTCGCCGCTTCAACTCCGACAAGTGTAAGGCCATTGGCGAGGCAATCAAGAAGCTCATTAGTGCAGAGTTCATTCGTGAAGTATACCACCCCGAGTGGTTAGCAAACCCTGTACTCATTAAGAAGAAGAATGGAAAATGACGGATGTGCGTTGATTACACGAGCCTGAACAAGGCATGTCCGAAAGATCCATTTCCTTTACCGCGTATAGATCAAGTAGTCGATTCAACGGCCGGGTGCGAAACCCTCTGTTTTCTCGACGCTTACTCCGGGTACCATCAGATCGTGATGAGTCCGATCAACCAGCTCGTGACCTCGTTCATCACCCTGTTTGGTGCGTACTGCTACGTTTCCATGCCATTCGGGTTGAAGAATGCAGGGGCCACGTTTCAGAGATGCATGTGATGATATCGTGGTCAAGTCAAAAAAGGTGGGCGACCTGATCCCCGACCTCACCACGGTCTTCGAAAAGCTGAGGGAACACGATGTGAAATTAAACCCCGAGAAGTGTGTTTTTGGGGTCCCTAGGGGCATGCTACTCGGTTTTGTCATATCGGAACGAGGCATAGAGGCCAACCCCGAGAAGATCTCTGCGATCACGAGCATGGGGTCCATAAAAAACCTGAAGGGAGTACAACGTGTCATCGGATGCCTCGCTGCTCTCAGCAGGTTCATCGCTCGACTAGGTGAATGCAGCCTGCCACTGTACAAGCTCATGAAGAAGTCGGAGCATTTCGTGTGGACACCTGAAGCGCAGGAAGCACTTGATTCCCTCAAGAAACTACTCGAGAGCCCACCAGTGCTCACCGCACCAACGGAGGGAGAGCCGATGCTCCTATACATCACTGCAATGACCCAGGTCGTGAGCGCCGCGCTGGTGGTCGAGCGAGACGAGCCCGGGAAAACGCAGAAAGTACAGCGCCCAGTCTACTTTGTGAGCGAGGTCCTCTCCGACTCGAAGACGTGCTACCCGCAAATCCAGAAGTTGATCTACACTATCCTCATCACTAAGCGGAAGCTCCGGCACTATTTCGACTCACACCGCATCACGGTGGTGTCCAAATATCCGCTTGGCGAGGTCTTACAGAGCCCAGAGGCAGAAGGAAGAATTGCTAAGTGGGCCCTCGAATTGATGGGACAGAACATCGAATACGCGCCCCGCAACGCTATCAAGTCGCAGGCGTTGGCCGATTTCGTAGCCGAGTGGACCGAGATCCAAACACCCCCTTCTCCCATCGAGCACAAGACGTGGCTCATGTACTTCGATGGGTCACTCATGAAGGAAGGAGCCGGAGTCGGACTTGTCTTCGTCTCGCCTCTGGGCGTGCGAATGGAGTACATGGTCCGACTACATTTCGCGGCCTCCAACAACATCGCGGAGTACAAGGCGCTCGTCAACGGTCTCCGGATCGCCCTCGAGCTAGGAATCTGACGCCTCAAGATCAGGGGAGACTCCGACCTGGTCATGGGGCAGGTGATGAAGGAGAAAAATTGTCTGATCCCAAAAATGGCCATGTACTGCCGGGCGGTGCGCGAGCTCGAGGACAAGTTCCATGGGCTCGAGCTCAATCATGTGCTACGTGAGTACAACAAGGCAACAAATACCCTCGCGAAAGCGGCATCGAATCTAAAACCCGTACCACACGGGGTCTTCGCCAGCAACCACTACGAACCGTCTGTCCGCTCCGAGGAGGACAAGTCACCAGAGCCGTCGACACAAGAAGTCATGGAAATTGACGAGGTGCAAGAGCCCAACCTCGAGGACCCAGATTGGAGGATCCCGATCCTCGAGTGGATGGTGGAAGGAAAATTACCACCCGACAAGGAGACGGCTCGACGGATCGCTCGCATGGCCAAGTCATACAAACTGGTCGACGGCGAGCTCCGACGAAAGGGTGTTGAAGGCATACTCATGCGTTGCATCGTGGCCGATCAGGGCAAGGAGCTGTTGCAAGAAATTCATGCAGGCACATGCGGACATCACGCCGGTCCAAAGACCATTGTCGGGAAGGCTTTCTGACAAGGTTTTTACTGGCCAACCGCGGTCGCCGACGCAACTCGAATCATGCGCAGCTGCGAAGGCTGTCAATTCTACGCATGACAAACTCATCTCCCGACGCAGGCGCTACAAACCATTCCTATCACCTGGCCTTTCGCGGTCTGGGGGTTGGACATGGTCGGACCACTAAGAAAGGCGCCCGGGGGCTACACCCACGTGCTCGTCGCCATTGACAAGTTTTCAAAGTGGATCGAGGCCAAGCCCATAACAAACGTTCGCTCCGAGGAGGCCGTTGCGTTCTTCACTGAGATCATCTATGGCTTCGGGATCCCAAACTCTATCATTACCGATAACGGTACCCAGTTCACCGGCAAGAAATTCCTCAAGTTCTGCGACGACAACAACATCCGCGTGGACTGGGCCGCTGTTAGCCACCCGAGGACCAATGGACAAGTGGAAAGAGCGAACGTCATGGTCTTGCAAGGTCTGAAGCCGCGAATTTTCAAGTGCCTCGAGAAGTTCCGGGCGACGTGGGCTGCAGAGCTCCCGTCCGTCCTATGGAGCCTACGCACCACGCCTAGTCGAGCCACCGGCTGCACGCCTTTCTTCCTGGTCCACGGGTCGGAGGCAATCCTCCCAACAGACATCGACTACGGCAGCCCACGGGTTCAAGCCTGCACCGAGGAGGGCAACCAGGCCGCCCTCGAGAACGCCATCGACCAGCTGGACGAAGCGGTGCAGCGTCGCTCTCCTCCACTCGGCACAGTACCAGCAGGCTCTACGTCGCTATCACGAGCGCAACATACGAGAACACGAGTTCCAAGTCGGCGACCTCGTCCTCCGACGAGTTCAAAGCAACGAGGGGCGGCACAAGCTCTCACCGCCATGGGAGGGTCCATTCATCGTCGACCAAGTACTCCGTCCGGGAACCTTCAAACTCAAATACGAGGACGGCAGGGTCATCTCCAATGCTTGGAACATAGAGCAACTATGCCGTTTTTACCCTTAAGTATTTCCTTTATTTCATCTTATGATAATGCAAGAGCCCCGAGCTACTTTCTTTCTTCGTGAGATGATATCTTCTTCAAGCTTGCGTCTTTTACTCGAGTAAAACGTCTTTTATGCTTGTCTCGTCCCATGGACAAGTCTCCGACTAGTCCATGGGCTCGGGGGCTACCCGGGGCCACAGCACCCCTCCCCCGCGCGCTTCGAAATCCTTTTTTGATCAAAAACCGTCTACGATTTCTCGTACGATAGTCGCGGTACACCTGCACTCGTTAAAGGGAGATGAACGACGACTCTAGCAGTCATAAACCTGCGCTCGTCCGGGCCCCGAGTACTTACGCTCCCGCGGCTACGGTACAAAGACCCACGAGCAAAGTTTGTAACCTCGGGTCGTCATTCATTCACTTCCTCGAAGGATTGCCGGGCAACTGTCTAAGCCATGAACTCTGAAGAGTTTTCTTGTTCGCAAATATACGCACGCACACGCCTATCCTTCTCAAAGTACTCGGGGGCTGCCCGCCCAAGTAGTGCCGCTTCAAGGCTAAGCCCGGCCGGGTCACCAGGTTCCTACGCCCCCGCGGCTATGGAGCAAGACACCGCCAGCAAGGTCTTAAGCTACACCACTGGGGTCCGCAAGTTTCCTAGCTACTCGGGATAAGGATAATGAATATACAAACAAGATGCTTAACTTGAAATAAAAATGGGCACTCGACCCATGAGTTTGTCAAAAGTACTCGACCCATAAGTTTGTTACAAATCAAGCATGATCAAAAGCCCTCGCGAGGCAACTTTCGTTTTTTCTACAGGCCCAGGTCGTGGAGGGCATGTTTCATCATAATCTGGGCGAAGTTGACGGCGCCTTCTTCAATACGGTCGTAACCGTCATTGTCATAACCCGGACACCATCCTTGGCCCAGCAGCTCCCTGTCCATTTCAGGATAATGTGACAAAAGAAGATGGCCACCACCTTGCGGACGATGTCGCGAGCCACATCCATTGACTGCCGACGAGCTGTCGTGGCGACCTGTTCCAGGCGATCCTTCATGTTGAGACCGGAAGGAACCCCAAGGTCATCCATCGCCTTGGTGATGACCACGACCACCCTATCGCGAATTGTCTACACCCGCGCGAGGTCTTTCTTGGTCACCTCGTGCAACCTCCGTTCCTCCTCGAGCTCCATCACGACCTCTGAGGAAAAAGAGGAACAAACGTTAGCGAAGGACATCTTATTCGAAGAAGGCGAAGCACGACGGGGACATGGCTCTTACTATTGAGCCTCTCGGTGGACTCGCGAGCGAGCTCCGTCAGCTTCTCGTTCTCGATGAGGTGGGTGGCCGCGATGCTCTCATGGTCTGCGACCTGCTTCTCCAAGTCGGTGCGGACCACGCGAAGAGCTACTCACCCCAGAAGACAGGGCATTGTCACGAAAACAAACAACTACACGCAAGCAGAAACAAGAGGACGACAGGTCATAAGGCACTCACCAACGATCTCTTCCTCATGCTTTTTGGTGATTTCTTTGAGTCGGCCCTTCTCGGCGTTGATGCTGCCGACCTAGGCCTCAAGCACAGTCACCCTCTCGCGGGCCACCTGGAGGTCGGACTCGGTCCGACCCGCCTTGGCCTCGAGCTCCGTCTTCTCTTGGAGGGCAGCATGGGCAGCGGCCTCGGCGTTGGAACGCAGCTCTGCCGCTGCCTGCTCCGCCGCGGCTAGTTTCTCCTCCAGGGCGGTTTTCTCCACCTGCGCTGCGGCCGCGCGGTCCTCAGCAGCCTTCGCCCTCTTCTCGAGGGTCGCGCGCTCAGCTGTCCGGTCGACCTCGTTGGCCGCTGCCGCAAGACAGGTCGTGGCCAGCTGCGTTTCCAGCTGGGTAGTACCTCGAGGGCCCATGATTTGTCGTCACAGCGCCCGACAAGCTCCTAGACCACACATGAGCGTCACAATCAAGGAAAATGAGAAAACAAGCATGGAAATTGAAGAGGTGGAAAAAGAGGGCTATGACTCACCCTCGAGGCGGGTAGGACCAGCTCCATGATCGCCCGCTCCAACTGACGTAGTGCCCGTTCACTCAGGCGCAGGCCTCGCTCCAAGTTGCGACGGGCCAGGAGCTCCGCGTCGTCGTCAACGTCCAAGCCAACGGAGGCCTGAACTCGCGAGACAGGCACCAGCCAGAGCGGCGAAGCCTCCGTCTCCTCCTCCACCATCGACGCGGTCAGCCTCAGCCCCCTCGAGCTCTCCCCGACCTCCTAGGTCGGAGGTAGCATCCGTTCATCCGCCGCCGTGAGGGGAGAGGCGACCGGAGAAGGCGACTTCGGGATGACGACCACTTCTGCGGGGCTCGGCAGGGGGGCGGCGTCGCTCACAGACGCGGCGGCCGACGAAATTGGAACGGCCTCCTCGGTCACTCCAACGACCGTCACAGTCGGGGGCCTCCTCAGAGTCAAGGGTGGCCGTCTCCACCACCGCTGTAGCACTTCCCGTTCCCGCCAACAACTCGGGGGCTGGGGTCTCGGAGTCCTCCGCGGCACCGCCCGTCCCCTCGAACGACTCAGGGGCTGGCCGCTCAATGTCTGCGGCGTCGTCGCCTGCCCCCATTGATGACTTGGGGGCTGGTTGTTCAGCATCACCTGCCTGCGCCTCAGGAGCAGGGTCTCCCTGAGATTGCTCCAGAGGTCCAGACAGGCACTTCGCTAACTCAGCCGCCCGGGCCGAGAGCGCTTCTTCCGTGGGGGCCTCACCCCCCAAACCCATCGTCCCCATCGACAGGTCACTGCCAGCCGGGCTCCCAGCTCCCCGCGGTGGGACTGTCATCCCCTGGGTCCTGGACCCTCCTGTCTCTTCAACCGGTGTTGACGGCTGATATTTGCCATTTTTATGGCCGTCAACTCCTGCAAATTGGAGCATGAATTGCACATTCACACTAGAATAGGAGCTTAAACTCATACTTTCCACCAGTGTTGATGTCTATTCGAATGCAGGTATTTAGCATAAGAAATGGGAGGAATCCATGCACTTTCACTCCACTCCAATCCAAGGCACTCAAATGCTGGCCAATCAGGGGCTGCCACATGGATTCTCCTGGATCCATGATGTCACCAATCCATGTGAGGGACTCTCGACGAATCATACACTGCCACGTCAGCATCACATGGATCCATGGGCCCACTTTGCCAACTAAACCGCCAGGAAACGTGCCATGCATGGAGGAGAGGCACTAGGGCCCACATGGAAGCGAGCCAGAGGAAGCACACCCCAGATGGAGGGCTGGGAGCTTCGGCCGACCCTAGGATCGACCGAACCGACCTAGGGTCGGTTGATCTCCCCCCTCCACGTGTTGCTTGCTCATTGGTCCTTGGCTGCATCCCGGGGTGTTTTGGAGCACTTGGAGCCTCGGAGCAAGCCACCCCCTTGTCTATAAATAGGAGGGGAGGGGCTCCATTTCACACACACCACCAAGCTCTCAAGTTCCACTTCTCTCTTGTGTAGCTCTCTCCCCCTCTCTCTAATTCTGCCCATGTGAGGTGATTCTCACCTCTATGTGGTAGAATGGTGATGAGAAGAGATCTAGATCAGGATTAGTTGAGAGGTAGAGTAGGGGTGAGGAGTGAGTTGATGTCCTCGTGGATGCTTGTTCTTCATTTAGATCAAAGTGAGTATTTCAGCATTTCTTATTTAGACTATAGTGGACATCATGCATGCTTGATTTGTTCTTGTGTTCGTGGCTCGTTCATAAGTTAGAGGCTTGTGTTCTTCGTGACACGAGGCTTTGATCCTTTAGAGCCAGCTCAGTAGTTCATATACCTATTTGCATGCTCTGATCCTGTTTAGCTAAGTGAGTCCGATGTGTCTCATTTATTTGCATCCATAGCTTCCTTTCTGCTCTGTAGCTTAATGAATGATAAGATGATCTGAATCCAATCTTTCTCTAGTTCGTGAGACTGTATCTATACGGTTGTAATAGTGTAGTCAGCGGGTCGACAGACATAACCGCACTATAGTATTTATCTGGGGTACAGACGTGGTGTCTGGGCCCTGGTTTTCCTGCGAAGACCACGTACATTCGTAGCGTAGAGGTAGACCGCAGTGGTGACAACCTGTTAGACCCTTTGCAAACCCTCTGCGTCGCGTACCGAGTTGGGCTCGATGTTAGCACATTGATGTGCTGTCGCCTCGCGGAGATGACTGAGACCGGATAGATGCATCTTGAGAGCTAAGTCCCTTAAGGAAGTGCTTCTCGTAACCAGAGAATCGCCGGATGCTCGGAAAAGAGAGTTTTTCCTGCTATCCCTCTCCGGGGAAGCACGAGATTGGCACCGTTGTTTTGGTAGAGACAACCTTACTTGAGAAAGGTTGAGAGCAGCTTTTTGCTCCCACTTCATCCCAATACGACGTGTCATCTCGTTAAGGGCCAAGATTCTCTGTTTCAAGCAATGTGAGGAGGAATCACTAGGAATGGCATGGGATCGTTTCGCCTCTGCAGTGGAAGATTGCCCAGTCCTCTACATTCCAGATTGGATGTTGCTCCAGCACTTCTGGTTTGGATTGCGGAAGGATGATGCCATGAGGCTTAATGCTCTCTCCGGAGGATCCTTTGTACACCTAGATGCTGTCGAGGGAAAAGAGATCGTGGATAATCTCCGGGATTTCAGCTCCCCTTGCATCCCGATCAATGAGGCACCCACCAGAGGGAATGTTGAGCCGCCTAGATCTATCATTAGCCGAGCCCGAGATTTCATATCCATTCTTTCTGAGCTCTGGCTGAAGATGTCATTCCTGAATGGCAGGAGTCTAAGGGAAAGATTTCGTGGCGCGAGATCTACCCTTGGGTTCCCTCTCGTGCATCTTCTTAGACCTTATCCTCGAGACTTTGTCTCGTGGGAGGACGGAGAGAGTAGTTCCAAAAGAACGACCATTCCCGACCAGGATGACTTGTTCGATCCTCACTACTATCTCCTAAGGAGGGTATGAGAGGCTTACCGTGTTTCTACGTCGAGGTTTGAGCTGAAGTGCTTTGCACTGAAGTTTCGTATAAACCAAGACATCGGTCTCTGCTTTATAATCTATTGGATTCATCTATCAGACTGAAGGAGCACAATCATCTACCGATCGAATGGAGTGCATTCACTTTTTATCTCGAGCCCATCGATCGATGCCGATCATTCAGGAGAAGCTTGCACTTTGTATCTTATGCCTGACTTGATCGATGCCCAATGGGAGGTGCACTTTCCAACTTATCCATAATCCCCCATTGGAAGCTTAGGCCAGACTTCGGAATGTTTCTATCGCCCCGATGAGAATATCGAACCCTCTGCCTAAGGTAAGAGCGAGTTAAATCTTGTTCTTCGTTCGAACTCTGGTTCATGATCGTACACCGGCCTCCGGAAGGCCATGCTCTATCCTCTTTGAAGACCGAGTGTCTTTCTGAGCTTTAGTTCACTCGGAGATCGGTACCTATTGGTGAAGCACTAGCCTCAGTGCTCGATCTTTTTGTCTCCAAGTTCCGCGACCCCAGTGCTATAGTCCTCGAGTCCCGTGACCACCTCAGGGAATGCCTCGGCCTATCTGGGACGATCATGCTTGCCTTCAGCCTTGATACACCTTTTTGGGCTCGAGTTCGTATACGCACTACCCTTGCAGATCAGAGCTTATCATCATATCAACGTTGTCTGCAAGGAGATGGTCATGAGTTGAGACAGGAGATCACAAAACACCCGCATCCTGAGTACTCTTGGGACTCATCTCGTTTCCCCAGGAAGAATTATCCTTCGGGTATCTTGTGGACCGTGGTCATGCAGGAGAAAGAAATTACCAAGATAAAGAGGAGTGGGCAAAGGACCACACGAAGGCAACACCATTGTGGCGACGCGAACGCTTCATGATTACCGTCATAGGTTCCTACACTTTTGACGAACCGAGTATGTTGCCAAGGTGAGCTCCCCCAGATTCTCTATGGGTATATCATGGCTTGGCCAAGGTTGTTATATAATGGAGGATGAATTTTCAACCTCAACCTTATCCTTGCCTTAAGCCTAAGCAAACCTTTCCATCTCGGGGAATCCACCTGGGCCTTCGATCCTGAGACTTGCTGGAGCCCACACGAGAAAGGGGAAGGCCAGAGGGGCCCACCTGGGGCCGACCGAACCCTGGTTCGGTCGAAACCCTGCTGACGCCTCCTCCCTTCTTCTTTCACGTGTGCGTCTCATTATCCTCCAGAAACCTTCTCTCTGCCGCCCGACGAGTTCTCACGTCGCGAATCCATCTCCTCCACCTCACCATCCACACTCATCACCGCATCCATGGCCAGCTACGGTTTCGCTCGGCTCCGTAGGGCGGCTTCGCCCCTCACTTCAGGGGGAGGAAGCTCCTCTCGTCTCGACAACCTCGGCGACCTGGATGAAGTGATGGGATTGCCGGAGGCCATGACTCCCGAGAGAGGCAGGAGTGTAGAGAGCACTCGCAGGATGCGCATCGACTCTCCGGTGCAGTCGTCCCGGCGAGGCTCCTCCTCCCCGCCTTATTTCCCGGTCAGGATGGCCACCATGGGAAACAAGACCGCTGCATGCAAGCGAGTTTGTTCTTGTTTAGATCAAAGTGAGTATTTCAGCATTTCTTATTTAGACTATAGTGGACATCATGTATGCTTGATTTGTTCTTGTGTTCGTGGCTCGTTCATAAGTTAGAGGCTTGTGTTCTTTGTGACACGAGGCTTTGATCCTTTAGAGCCATCTCAGTAGTTCATATACCTGTTTGCATGTTCTGATCCTATTTAGCTAAGTGAGTCTGCTGTGTCTCATTTATTTGCATCCATAGCTTCCTTTCTGCTCCGTAGCTCAATGAATGATAAGATGATCTGAATCTGATCTTTCTCTAGTTCGTGGGACCGTATCTATACGGTTGCTATAGTGTAGTCAGCGGGTCGACAGACGTAACCGCACTATAGTGTTTATTTAGGGTACAGACGTGGTGTCTGGGCCCTGGTTTTCCTGCGAAGACCACATACATTCGTAGCGTAGAGGTAGGCCGCAGTGGTGATAGCCTATTGGACCCTTTGCAAACCCTCTGCGTCGCGTACCGAGTTGGGCTCGATGTCAGCACATTGATGTGCTGTCGCCCCGCGGGGATGACTGAGACCGGACAGATGCGTCTTGAGAGCTAAGTCCCTTAAGGAAGTGCTTCTCGTAACCCGACCTATCCCAGTGGAAGCTGGTGTCCATGGATTGACCCTCTCTGGTTACTCTCTATCCTAGGAACGAAACTCGACGGGAATAGTAATTCTCCTAGGGAGAAGTGCTACAACAGTGTATCCGTGCGCTTGCAGATTCGTTCGCACTCGTCAGTGTACCCGGGAGTTTCTTACACGCTCACGCTACTACGGCACCTAGTGTTTAGATTAAGAAATGCCAACAAGCATTTCTGGCGCCGTTGCCGGGGACGGCTGTTGTTAACCTTCGAGCCCGTCTATCCTCGTATTTATCTTTTTCCGTTTTCTTCTACCTTCACCCCCGTTACCCTTTTTTAGATATCCCTCTTTTGTTTTCTTTACTTCTACCTCTACCCCTGCTACCCATGGAAGGTTATCCTTGTAAACACCTTTCGCCTTTGAGGAGTGAACCCTCAGAGCCATCTTCGTCAAGACCCACTCTTACATCTGGCTTTTGGCTTCGCCCCTCTCTCATGAAGCTAATTCAGGACCTATCCTTCTCGGGGTTAAGTCATGAGAACCCCTTTGATCATGTGAGAGACTACGAGCGTCTGATTGAAACTCGGGGTAAAACCAGAGAATCGCCGGATGCTCGGAAAAGAGAGTTTTTCCCGCTATCCCTCTCCGGGGAAGCACGGGACTGGCACCGTTATTTTGGTAGAGACTACCTTACTTGGGAAAGGTTGAGAGCAGCTTTTTGCTCCCACTTCTTCCCAATACCGCTTGTCGATCTCTTTTTGCTCGTGGGCCCTTCTGTGGTCCGCCCGCCGTTTCTGCCACGGGGCGATCTCCCGGGTGAGCACCCGGTCATCTTCCAGTGGAGGACGCGAGGCAAGGATGCGCACAGACCCCATCTGGGCAAACACGAGAGGATTATTACCCACAGTCACCGTGAGGAAGTCGAAAGAAATCAAGAAAGGCGTACCAGGGCCGTGGTGGTTGGGTCGGGCAGCATCAGCAGCACATTCGGCGGTGGCCAGAACAAATGGGTGATCCCGGTGGCCTGGGACACCCGGTGTTGGACCTCGTCCATCGAGGGCAGGGGGTCATCTGTCACCGTCCCCGCGAAGGGAGCCCAGTCTGCCGTCATCTAGGAAAGGCACAGGGCGCGGCGCCAGAGCGGGACGATCCCCCTCGCGTGGTATCCGCCAATCATGGTGATGAAGTCCACGCTGTTGTCGCGGAGTATCTTGAGGGCGTTGAGGGTGTCCGAGAGGAACCGGGGATGATCTTTCTTCTCCGGTCCATACTTCCACTTCGCCGGCGCACGGTCGTGCCAGCGGTTGGTGAACTCAGGCAGCGGGTTCTCAAGGTCGTTCTTAAGGTAGAACCAGTCCCGGTGCCACCCGCTGTTGGAGCTCGTCAGGGCGGTGGAGATGTACTCGTCCATCCGCCCCTGCTTCCCGCGAAGTCCGGCGCACCCAATCGCCACCGCGGAACCTTCGTCCTTCAAACCGACGAACTTGTAAAAGTATCGAAACAGGTCCTAGTGGGCTCCCTGTCCCAAGTATCCTTCGCACAGCGCTTCGAACACCGCCATCTGCTGGACGCCATTCGGATTGAGGTTGTAAAGCTCGAGGTCGTACTCCTCGAGAACCGCACGGATGAACCGCCCCGCCGGGACGGAGAAGCCGCACTCGTGGAAGGTCACGAACGAGACTATGTATCCCTCCGGGGGCTTGGGGGAGCTCTCGGCTCCAGGAACCTTCCACTCCTCCGCTTCGGTCAACGGCGGCAGCATGCTGTCGACGGCGAGGTAATAGAGCTTGGACCAGGTCACCGTCGAGGACGCCCAGTTCGACATGGCGGCGATGGTGGTGACGATGGCGGGCAGAGCAGGTTTGCGTTTGGAGGCAAAGGGGGTGCGGCGGCACGCGCTTGGCGGATGCGGAGGCTAAGGCAGGAGACGGCGGCGGAGTGAGCAAGAAAGAAGAAGGGGAAAACATCTCAGCCGGCGACCGCGGTATAAAAGGGAGAGATGATTGCACCCCTAACAGTTAATGCCTCGGCCTGCCTCGGGCCACGATCTCCACTCGCCGAAGTGTCACTCCTCAAAAGACGTGCCTGCTGCTTCCAACCGCCCACGACCGTGCTGCCACGTCATCCACAACGAGGCCCGCGAATCCTGCATCCGGCGCAGGATCTCCACCATTCACCCGACAATGCGCACGACGCAACGAGCAACAAGACGGTGACTTCTCCAAATCTAAGACTTCAACATTCAACCCCACGCACAAGTCTCCGACTTGTCCGTGGGCTCGGGGGCTACTACCCGCGGGTCCGCTCACGCGTCCCCGCCGGAGAAATCACATCTAACCTCTTCGTTTCCATGGCAACTGAACCTGGGAGCGAGTCCTTGACTCCCTCACCAAGCTCGGGGGACATTGATGAGGCCATGGACCAGGGCCCACCAGGACCTCTAAAAATGTAGTACAGACCAATGCGCAGCGTACTTAGTGGCTAACACGGCGAATGTTAAGCCCCCGAGTATCTGGCAGTCCGTACGACTTGTTTCCGTCATGGGCCGGAAGGCAGATGGCCCACGGCCACCAGCGCCCCTTCCTCCGGGTACCCGGCGGCCCACGCGACGGGTCTTCATCTTTGCCTCCGACTACTCGCTCGTACGAGTAGTTACCGCCTCCCGTCCCTGACTACTCGTTCGCACGAGTAGTTTCCGTCATCGACCTTCGCAGGCTTCGCGCAGAAGGCAAATGTGGTGTGGGTCCCCCCCCCGCCCCCGCCCGTCGAGATCCCAGGATCTCCGCGCACAGTCCCCCACGCACCGCCACGCGTCCGCTCCACCACAGCGGCCCGCCCGGGTCAGGTTGATTCGGTGTCAGGAGGCAGATTCGTCCACCCTACCACAAACAGCACAGTGAACGTCGTACCACGAACGGCGTAAGATGTGCTGAGCCACGAACAGCACAGTGCATGCTACACCCTAAGCATCGGAAGGCACAGCGTAGACCACCTGCTCGCACGAGTAGTTTGCCGCCTTCGACCAGTTCAAGACTTGACCGTCAAGGCCGCGGGTACACGGGCCCCGTCGATATCCCGTGATATCCGGGCGCGTTAGCCCGCGACTCACCACGTGCTGGCCCCTCCACGCCGATCCACTCTGACCAGGTCGATTTGGTGTCAGAGGGCGGATCCGCCTGCTCCTCCACAAACGGGGCAGTACGCGTCGTAATACGGATGGCACGGGAAACGTTGTGCCACGAACGATCAGTCAAACGCCGCGGTATAGACCACTTCACCTCCATAGTACCTGGAAAGGACAAGCCCCTATTCTACTGACGGGGGTAGGATACGAATCCTGCTTCCTGTGCCCGACTAACTACTCGGAGAAGGGTACGGGAAGTCCCAGAAGCAGCTACTTGGGGCGCACGATTCCTGGAAGACCTACTCCGTCACCTGTGGTGACGTAACAGTTCTTCGTCGCTCCGCCTGACAGCCCGACGCGGGAGGAGGACGTCCTACGCTGTAGACTAGCTTACACCCTCGATGTAACCCCCATGAACCTCTCCCTTATGACTATAAAAGGGGAGGAAGGGGACGCTCGCAAGACACGTTTGTTTCCACCCCCACACGCATTTACTATCGATATCTCATCTCATAAGCCCTCATAGACGCACTCACACTCACATAGGCAGAATCCTGCTACAAGAACCACATACACGCCAGGGACTTGGGCTCGAGACCCTCTCCCGACTTGTTTGTATCCCCTACTGCAAACTGCTGAGCATAAAGAACACCCCCCTCTCAGACTGGACGTAGGGTATTACTCTCCGGAGACCCGAACCAGTATAACCTCGAGTGTCTCTTGTGTAACCGTGCGGATACCCTTCTATGCAAATTGGATTTGCATCGATAAAATAAATCCAATTTCCAGATTCTGTACACGTGTTCTTATAAATTTACTTGCTGGCGGTAACAAACCCCGACACTATTCGTTGCAGGTTTCGACCCGACCGTGGCTTCGATGGAGTCCCCTGACGATCAGCTGGCGTGGGATGAGGTTAGGGTCGAGGACTTGCTCGCGCCCATGGATGCGGCGGAGGCCGAGGAGCTTCGCGCGTCACAGTTGACACAGGCGCCGCCTCTTGGGACGCAGGAGGCACAGCTACCTTTTGGATGGTCTCAGCCGGCCGGCGGAGCGACAGAGGCTGGCTCGTCCCAGGCGTTTGTAGGGTCGTCGCCGGCGGGCGGAGCGACACCGGCTGGTGCAGGCTCGTCGCAGGCGGTTGCAGGGTCGTCGCAGGCGGCCATGGCGACACCGTCTGCCGACGAGCTCGGACGCCGGGTCATCAGGACACGTGAGCCCTTGACGTATGACCAGGACCACACCAGGGCTGGTGCTAGAGCTATGAGGGGGAAGAGGGGCCGGCGGATTTAGATGTATTAGTATTTTGTGTCACAGCAGTACTTTAACCATGATCTTGTAAAAACTATTTTGCATCTACTCGTTGATTATAATCTTTTCTTTGTGATTGTGATTATGTTTAAATTTATCATTTATTTGTTTTAAAAAATGAAAAAAAGGTGGTTGGGCACGGCGCTAGGACCCTGCCGTCGTGCCACACGGACGTGCCGCCATAGGTACAGTCATGCCGCCGTGGCACACGGCGTTAGGTCCCTACCGCCGTGAGGTACGGCGGTAGTGGTATATTTTTGGTAAAATTTGTTTGCGTCATTTATTTTTCGGAAATAAAAAATATATAAAAAAATTGCAAGCATTCGCTTTGATTTAGAAAATATTCACGCCATGGTATGGGCCTGAAGTGAAATGTTGAGGGAGAGAGAGAAAACAATCAGGCCCAAGGCCCAACCAACCGTCTCTGCCTTCCTCCATCGTTCCTCACTTCCACTAGTCGCTAGCTGACTCCGGCGCGACTGCCAGGCGCCGGCCAGTGGCTAGGTTAGAGCAATTTGCGTTGCGGTGACTGGCGCCAAGAAGCGTCAGTCCTCATTACCCATTTCGCTGATTTCTCCTGCACCTAGCTAGCGTGCGGGCTGCGCTGCCACGATGGGATTTACGAGAAGTGAATGCTGGCGGTGCTGGGGATTGCCACCGGCGTATGGCCGCGGCGGCCGCGATTCAATGCGCGGGAGTTAGCTGGGTTGGAGGATCGAATTTCCATCTTGATGGAACACGCTCACACGTAAGCTTTTCCGCTTGCTCCACCTCAGTTGTGTCAGAACCGCTCTAGGCATGCTGCCCTGCCCCGCCCCTGACGTGTTCGACCAAATGCCTATGGATGCTTGTTTCTTAAGTAGAACATAACATATATTTCTTCGGAATCAAACACTGATGAATGCATTTTGCATAGCTTTCATTGGTACCAAGCATTCTGAATTTTATATGAACTAGCGATTATCACCATATTTTTATTTTTGGAAGTTTGTATCACTATCACAGCGAAACTGTTCCATCCCCTTAATCTGCTCTTGAATTTGGGCTTGTTTGGCCTTGATCTCTATGCTGTCAAGCCCATGAACAGATTCGAGCCTGGCCGTCAATCAGGCAGGACAGTGTCAAGAGGTCTCTCTGCTGTAGGTTCACTGCTATTTCAGGCCTGCATTCACTTGTGCCAAAGCAACCGGCAGCACAAATCCTCCCCCTCTCCTGGAATGTCTACTCATAAGTACCTGTGATAGCTTTGTAACACTACCAGACCTACCACCGGCCCTCAGGGGGTTAACTATCTTGTCGTGTGAGAACCTTTGTTCTGTGTCAGGGCAGCTGGGTGCACTTAAGTGTTTGTATTTCAATTACTACCTCCTTCCGCAAATAAATGACGTTCAGACAGCAAATTTTTTGCTTGCATACAGTTCAATCCTCCGGTCCGAAACGTCATATATTTCCGACCGGAGGGAGTATATTATGCTATTCCGTGGCCTGCATTTGCTAGGCTCGTTCGTCGCCTTTCATGTGTTTGTCTCGTGTATTTGGCGAGATACACTAAAAAACTCTCAAAGCATCACCAAATATGGATACATATAAAATCATTTAAGTACAAACGCGTTTAGAGGACCTTTTCCATAATCTATTCCAGCACCGTGACTGGCAAAGCAACATGCTCGTTCCTTTCACTTTCCTCTTTCTCATTTGTTTAGTCTCAACCACCTTTCATCTTTCTTCGTGGGTTCCTCACACGTTCTTGCTACCACTTCTCCTTCCCACCTCCTCATCCAGATCTTCCTTGCCCACATAACTTGCCTTCAAGCAGTGAGCTCTGTTTTGTGCATTCTAGGGAGCTACGAGTCAAGCTGTTCCTTGTGTTGTGATTGCTCAGGCAGTCAGGCTGTTGCCACGTGCTCTCTGAACACCGTCAGTCTCTTGGCTGGGGTCTCATTGGATTGACGGAGAGGAAGCGTGATCAGCTGTAGTCAATCAACGCAGGCCCGACCTCTCTCCAATCTCTACTCCCAGCTCAGGTCGTTGCTGCCCTCAGATCCGGCCGATTCACCGCCGGTGAAGGCTGATTCGAAGCTCAGGACTCAAGAGAGCTTCACGAGGTCTTCACTGTAGGCCACTGCACCGTTCTCAGCAGGTTTCCCCTTTCTAATTTGTAATGCTCAGCTCATCATCATTATCATTTTCCCTCCACATATTAATTCTTGCTCACACATCATCTTCCCCTCGTGTTCATCCAGATCTTCTTGCCCACTTCGCCTGAATTAGCGTGCTTAGTTCTCTGCGCCGTTCCTGGAGTAGTACATGCAGCAATGGCTGAAGTGGTAACCACTATGCTCATCGGGCCGCTGGTGTCCATGGTGAAGAACAAGGTGATGGAAGGCATGGAGGAGCAGCGTGAGGTTCTGGAGCGTAGGCTGCCGGCTATCCTACGCATCATTGATGACGCAGAGGAGAAGGGTGCGAAGGATGTAGGAGTAACTGGCTGGCTCAAAGCACTCAAGAAGGTGTCCTATGAAGCAAATGATGTCTTCGATGAGTTCAAGTACGAGGCACTCCGACGAGAAGCCAAGAAGAGAGGGCACAAGCCACACCATAATATGCTCGGCATGAATGTTGTAAGCGTCTTCCCTGCTTATAACCCCATTATGTTTCGCCGCAGGATGGGCAAGAAGCTGCAAAAGATTGTGCAAGACATTGAGGCCCTGGTGGCAGAGATGAATGCATTTGGTTTCAGAGACAGGAGACAAGCACCATCATCAATGCCATTGCGGCAAATGGATCCTGTCATGATTGACTCTGAGAAAGATATCGTTAGCAGGTCCAGAAATGTAGAGAAGAAGGAGATTGTGAAGATATTACTTGACCATACTAACAATGTCGATCTTCTGGTTCTCCCTATTGTTGGATTGGGTGGACTGGGCAAGACCACCTTTGTGCAGCTCATTTACAGCGACCCTGAAATAGACAAGCATTTTCAGTTCCATAAGTGGTGCTGTGTGTCAGATGATTTTGATGTGGGTAATATTGCGAGAAGCATCTGCAATAGCACAGAGAAAGATAGCGAAAAGGTATTGCAAGACCTTCAGAAAGAACTAAGTGGAAAGAGGTGCCTCGTCGTGTTGGATGATGTATGGAATCAGGATATTGATAAGTGGGAAAAGCTGAAGGCCTGTCTTAAGTATGCTGGCACAGGTAGTGCCATACTGACCACAACCCGTAATGCAAAAGTGGCTCAGATTATGTCTGGGGGTAAAGTTCAACCCCATAATCTGGCAAATCTGGGTGATGAATTTCTGAAGGAAATACTAGAGAGAAGAGCATTCATTTTGAAGAAGCCAGAATATGCAAAGCTGGAGGATGTTATTAATGAGATTGTTAAGAGATGTCATGGCTCTCCTTTAGCTGCCAAAGCCATAGGTTCAATGTTGAGTACCAGAACTAGTGAGGACGAATGGATGGCTGTATTGAAAAAAAGCAGCATATGTAATGCGGAGACTGGAATTTTTCCAATACTTAAGCTCAGCTATGACAATTTACCATTACACATGAAGCAGTGCTTTGTGTTTTGTGCTGTGTTTCCAAAAGACTATGAGATCGATGTGGAGAATCTGATCCAGCTATGGATCGCTAATGACTATCTGCCGCTTGAGGAGGATATACCTCTTGAAACAACTGGAAGACGGATTTTCGAGGAGCTAGCTTGGAGGTCATTTTTTGAAGATGCAGAACAAACCAAGTTGGAGTTTAAAAGCTTGAGTCATTTCTGCAGTATTAAGACATGCAAGATACATGATCTTATGCATGACATTGCTTTGTCCGTTCTAGGAGAAGAATGCACAACTATCACTGATAGGCCTGATCCAAGGAAGTTGTTGAAAACACAATCGGCACATGTTCTCATCATATTATGAAATTGGAACCAATCTGATTGAATTTCTGAAGGAACAAGCCCCAACTCTCCAGACATTGTTGTGTCCAAGTCCTGGTGCAATAAACTTGACGCCACATATGCCAAAGTTCAATTATTTACGAGCACTGAAACTTTCTTACTGTCCGGCATTTAAGATCAGACCAAGGGACTTACAACACCTAAGGTATCTGGATCTCTCAGGCAACTGGTGGATAAAGCAACTTCCTGAAGAAATAAGCATTCTGTACACTCTGCAAACCCTGAATGTTTCGAACTGTAGGAGAATCTGTCGACTTCCAAAGGATATGAAATATATGGCAAGCCTCCGACATTTGTACACTGAGGAATGCAGATCACTAAAGTGCATGCCTCCAGACCTCAGAGAACTCAATTCTCTGCAGATTCTGACACATTTCGTGGCTGGTGCTAATTCTGGCTGCAGTACTATTGCGGAACTACAAAACTTAGACCTTGGTGGCAAATTATTGTTAAGTTGTCTGGAAAATGTTACAGAGGCACAAGCAAAAGCTGCTACTATTGGAAATAAAGAGAAACTCAGGCATTTATCTCTTAAATGGAGTAGTGAATGCCATGAGGCAACGGTACCAGATTGTCATAAAAAGGTATTAGATGCCCTTAAACCTCATGGTGGGCTGGAGTTGCTAAAGATAGTTGGTTACCAAAGAACTTCTTTACCAACATGGATGAAAGATCTTAGTTTGCTGCAGAAGCACCTGACTGAACTCCATCTAGTTGGCTTTACAATGTGTGAAGAATTTCCTCAATTTAGCCTTTTGGAGGCTCTTCAAATTCTTCACTTAGAAGAACTAGACAAATTGCATACCCTATGCACTAGCAATGTGGCATCAATAAAGTTTCTGAAATTACAAAAACTACAGCTATGTAATCTGAAGAGCATGGCAAGGTGGGTGGCAGAAGAAGGGATAGAGGGAGGAGAAGTGACTTTTCCTCGGCTTGAGAATCTGGTTATTCAGGGCTGCCCAAAGCTGGCTACCCTACCTGATACCCCAAATCTCAAGGTTGTACAGATTAATGAAGCCAAGGCACAGCTATCATTACTAATTGTTGGATGTAGATACACATCTTTACTGTCAGAGCTAACACTATCTGTCCGTGATGAAGAAGCAACACTTGAGCTAGACGGTGAGAATAATGTTGAGTCACCTCTGTTAAAATTGAAGTTATCTGGTTGTGACTTTTTCTTCCTCTCAAGTCCATCACTGCCGACAGTTGGGATCTGGAGATGGTTTAGGAAACTTGTTTCTTTGGAAATTAATGGTTGTGATGCACTCATCTACTGGCCTGAGGATGCGTTCCAATGCTTGGTATCCCTGAAGAATTTAGAGGTTTTTGGTTGCAGCAATCTAGTGGGACCTGTACAGGTAAATGGTGAGCCAGCACCAACAAGGACTCGTGTCCTGCCACATCTAAACAGTTTACGTGTATCGCATTGTGACAGGTTGGCAGAGCTTTTTGTTCTTCCCCCGCCCATCACTGAAATGTGTATTGAGTACTTTAGAAGTCTTAAGTTCACATGGGAAGAGGAGGCAGAATCAAATAGTGTGCACGTGCAGCAGCTAGACACGAGTACACCGCTGGGAAACTGCCCATCCACCAGTGAGCCAAAGCAATCGGCAGCACGAACAAATCATTCTCTCCCTCGCCTGGAATATCTACTCATAAGTGATTGTGACAGCTTGGTAACACTAGCAGACCTACCACCGGCCCTCAGGGTGTTATATATCTGGTCGTGTAAGAACCTTTGTTCCGTGTCAGGGCAGCTGGATGCACTTGAGCGTTTGAACATTAATGGCTGCAATAAGTTGGAGTTGCTGGATTCCCTGGGACACTTGCCATCGTTAGAAAACCTCAATCTTTGGAGGTGTAAACGGTTGACATCCTTACCAGGTGCTCTTGGGAGTTATTCAGCTCTGCGGAGACTTATTATCATATACTGCCCGGCCATAGATATGAAGCCTCTTTACGAACGACACCAACAGCGTCTTGACAGCCTTGAACGCAGAGACTTGTCACATGCTCATTCAAGCGATCCCCGCGAAGGTACCTTCCAATCCATTTTTCCTCCTCTTTATGCAGCCTACATTTTGTTTCGCCCTTTGTGTTCCCATTTCAAGTTTTGACATCCTGGGACTGTATGCTGTCTTGTGCAAGTTTGCTGGGTACATTTGATTGTTCAAATTTAGTCGGTCGATTTCAAATTCTTGGTCGTTCTTATGCCCTCACGTGTATGATTGTTGGCACAGCTCACATGGTTGCCTGCACGACAAAATCACTCGACTGCTGAATGTAAAAGAACCCACACGCACATATAGAGGAAAGTTTTGCAGGACCCAACACACACAATGATTGTTAGCTCTTCTGCACGCACCTAAACGTGCTGATTAGTTATTACAAGATTTAAATGAAAACACTCACGCACCACGTTTGGAGGATTCCGTGGCATGATCACCTCCCTACGTGCAACCTGCATGTATGCATCTTCAGTAGGACAGGGTGAGTGAGCCCTGTTTTGTTTTATTGCACGCTTTCGAGTCCTCCTTTTAAGATGCAATTCAGTTACAAGTTCAAAGTATCATATATTTGTTCTGGATGTAGTTGCTATTTCAAAATGATAAATTCTAACATCAAATTTTTTCCAGGGTTACGGCCTAAACTGAAGGACCCCAAAACTTGGAAATACGTTGTTCCTGGATGTCGGCGTAACTGAGGTCCCAGATACAGATGTAGTACACATTTTAAAAGGTTTGTTGCATTAAACTATGCAACTGGTGTCCATTAAGTTGGTTTAGTTAAAGAATCTAGTTTGAATTTTCTCTCTATTTTTGCCTTGTGAAATGATCTGTTTTGGGTTCTGCTTGTGGCCATTGCTGATCGTGTGTCTCCGTTTCAGAATGGGTCCATGAAGCTATCTATCATGGAGACGATGACAACCATCAACCAAGCACAGAGCAGAGCAGAGCAGGCAGAGAACTTGTTGGTGGGGTTTGGACCGGGATGCCGTTAGTAATGTGCTTCTGTTTTGTCGTGAACGGTTTCTGTGAACGTCGGTGGTTGGGGTGGAGACTCCATTTTACTGCCCCTTGGTGAAAATAGCGGCTACTCTGCTACATCCTTTTTTCCTGATGCAAATTGTGTATTTGGTCAGACTCACACAGCAGGCCATTCTTCTCTTTTGCTTATGCCCCTTCAGTTTTTGTTTACTTTGCCAAACAGATGCTCAGTGGTTGGGAATAATCTTCATCTCAACACCAACATGGTTATAAATTTGCCTCCAGCTTAAAGCAAAAACTTCACAACTCGGGTAGTTTCCCTGCTCATCATCTTGCTATTTTTCCATGTGCTTTTCAGTTCAGGCACTGAAAGTGAGAGTTGGAGGAACACAAACTGATTGATGCAAGGCTGAAAATATGGCCACTGAATCAGCTTGTTTTCCTCCAATATCTCACTTTCAGTTGAATGCTTGATGTCTAGGTATGCTACGAGTTCAGTCTGCAACATTTGAGCAGATCAGCTACAGGATCATGTATGCACGCTTGTGCCATTTGAGGTGAGGATTAGAGGGAACTGAAGCAGATCCATGGAAATGAAGGCTGAAGCAGGTGATGAGGGTTAAGTTTCCTCTAATGTCTCTTTTTTTCGGGAATACGCAGGAGAGCTGCATATCTTTGTATTAAGAAGATGAATAATAGAGTTCGTTTACAACGCGGGCCAACCGGGCGCACGCACACAGGTTTTGGATACACACTTGACTATACGGCTAAGTAAACAACTAGGGGTTGGAGGTGGGGGAACAAGTTCAAAGAGCTAGGACTCTCGAAACCGGCATGGCGGAGGACGGCCACCCCAGAGCCGCCAACCATTTAGCACCAACGCACCCCCAGAGGTCGCCTTTGTCCCAGATGTCGTGGACAATGTCGCTCGACCCCCTTGCTGGTGATCCGTCGAAAATCAAACAGTTTCGCTCCTTCCAGATAGACCAAACCACCAGCATGACCACAGAGTCAATGCCCCTCTTCTTGAATTTGCCATGGTTCCTCCGTAGTAGCAGCCACCAGTCGAGGAGCCCCCCAGGAGCGAGCGCTAGCACGTTGATCTGTAGAGTAGCAAAGATTGCGTGCCAAACCTGTCTGGTGAAGACGCAGCCCACGAACAGATGATCAACGCTCTCCGGCTCCTGGTCGCACAGGCGGCAATTGGTGATGTCCTGCAAACCGTGCCTGTGCCTCCGATCCGCTGTCCAGATGCGACGGTGCACTGCTAACCAAGTGAAGAACTTGGTCTTTAAGGGGGCCCATGCCCGCCAAATGAGCTTCTCGCCCGTGAAGCGGCTGGAACCCTCGAAGAACATCCTGTAAGCCAGTGGCGAATCCAGGACTGAGCTGTAGGGGGGCTCTCCTTCCTCCTCTTCTTCCTCCCTCCTTCCTCTTTCTCCTTCTTTCTCCTCAAAATTTCTTCCTCAAAATGGAGGTATTACCATGGGATCCAGGGTGGTAGGAGGGCTGGAGCCCCCCCCCCCCGACCCACCGCTGGATCCGCCGCTGCTGTAAGCAGAGCGCGCCGAGTACGTAGCCGACGGTGACCATCTCCAGGTGATCGCGTCCTCGATGTCCGGCTGCAGTTGCACAATTTGCATTGCGCGCCACAGAGCTATATATTGTTGCAGGATCTCCACAGATAGTTGTCCGGTGATGTCTTTTATCCACTGCCTGTCATTGATCGCCTCCGCCATGGTGCGTCTGTTGAGGATCATTGGGCGAACGATGGAGCAGAGCGCCGGCGCGACGACACAGGGCGAGAGTGCGCCGTTCCAGCGGTCTTGCCAGAAGAGAGCCAACGTTCCCGCCCCCAGATGTACATCGATTGAGGCCTGGAACATCCGATTCACCACTTGGTCCTGCCCGAAATCTAGCTGCAGACCGCGCCAAGGCCTGTTGCTGTCCGTGCGCTGAAGCCACATCCAGCGAATGTGCAGTGCGTAGGCGGCAATTCGCAAATCAGGGATGCCCAGGCCGCCAAACTGCTGCGGTCTGCACACCGATTGCTAGGTCACCAAACATTGCCCGCCCAATGCCTTGTCCGCGCTGGCCCAGAGAAAACCGCGCCTCTTCTTGTCGATCTCTTTGAAGACCCAGTCGGGGATCTTTAGAGTGATCATGGCATGCGTGCACTTGGCGGACATGACTGCTTTTACCATTGTCAAGCGTCCGGCCTTGTTCATCAATTTTGATTTCCAGGTTGGTATTGATGCCCCGACTTTGTCCACCAATGGTTGCAGATGAGCTTTGCGCAGACGATGTACCGATAGGGGCAGCCCCAAATAGGTGATTGGGAATTCAGAAATCTGTGCTGGGAAGATCTCACTGACCAACTCGATGTCCTCCTGACAACAAGCGATCGGCGCGACCGTTGTCTTCTGCATTTTGATCTGCAGGCCGGAGCACTCACCGAAAAACTTCAGAATTTCTGTCGTGCCCACCAGATCCTGAACCGTGGGCTTGATGAACAAGACCACATCATCGGCGTACAGGGAGCACTGATGCAAGATGGCCGCGTCAGCCGGTGGCTGAATGACGCCCTGTACCACGGCGTGTAACAACAGCCGGTGTAGGATTTCCATGCAGAGGATGAACAACATCGGTGAGAGGGGATCACCCTGTCACAGGCCGCGGGCGTTCTTGATGTTCCTCCCTGGCTCGCCATTGAGCAGCACCCTCGTCGACGCGGTGGAAACCAGGATGGAGATCCAGTCCCGCCACCGGCGTCCGAAGCCGAGGCCTTGGAGAACTTGCAGCAAGAAGGGCCAGCTGACAGTGTCAAATGCTTTTGAGATGTCCAGCTTGACTAGGAAGCTAAGGTTTGCGCTTCCTATGCAGGGTCTTTGCTGCAAGCTCAACGAACTTCAAGTTGTCGTGCATTGTGCGTGTCTTGATGAAAGCACTCTGGTTGACAGCCACCAGGTGTTGGAGTTCCGGCGCCACCCGGTTTGCTAGTAGCTTGGCGACGATCTTGGCAAAGCTGTGGCACAGACTAATCGGGCGATAGTCCCCGGGCCTGCGTGTGTCTTCCTTCTTCGGCAGCAAGGTGATCAGAGCACCATTTAGTCTGTGAAAGTGTCCGCGGTTTGTCCTGTAGAAACTGTTGAAAGCCGCCATGATGTCGTTCTTGATTACCGGCCACGCCGACGAGTAGAATTCTGCGGTGAAGCCGTCCGGCCCCGGCGCCTTGTCTCTGGGCAGCGACTTGATCGTCGCCCGGACTTCGGATTCTGAGAACGGCGCCTCCAGGTGCTCCAGTTGCTGAGGGGTAACCCCAATAGCTTCAAGGTCGACTGTCTGCTGCTGCGGGACAGAGGTTCCCATGACGCCAAAGAAGTGGCGAAGAGCATGCTCTCCTTGTCTTCATGGCCAAACGCAATGATGTGGTTGTCCTCAAGCTGCAGGATGCGTTTCTTCTTGGTTCTGAAGGTGGCTTGCGAGTGGAACAGTATGGTGTTAGCGTCGCCGTCCCGCAAGAAAGTGATCCGCGAACGTAGCCGTGCCATGGTGCGTTCCAGCGAAGCAAGGCCGAGAACGCGCACTTTTAGCACGCTCCTGAGCGTGCGCTCTCGGTCCTCAAGTGTGCGCTGTTCTTCCGCCCTGTCGAACTGCCTGATGATCTCCTTGGCCATGAGCAGGTGATCCCTGATATGCCCGATCCTGCTCTGGAGGGCGCGCGTGGTATTGTGCAAGAGCTGGTCGAGGCGCCCGAACGGATCCACGACGGAATCCGGGCAGGTCTAGCCCTGTTCCACCGCTTCAAGATACCCTGAGATCTTGATCCAAAAGTTTTCAAAATGGAAGCGATGTTTGGGGCGGAATGCGGTGTTGGTGGCGAGTAGTAGGGGGTGTGATCGGACATGTCCGAGGACAATGCTTGGAGGAAGGAGTCAGGGAAGATGCCTTCCCAACCGACAAAGGCCAGAACCCTATCAAGCTTCTCAAGAGTCGGGCGGGCGCACCCATATCTCCATGTATACCGGCGCCCATGCAACGCCAGATCCTTGAGCTCCGTCTCATCGAAAAACCTCCGGAAGCGGCCCATGTTCCGTCGGTTCAAGTTAGCGTTGTTCTTATCCGTGGCATCAAGGATCAAGTTGAAATCCCCGGCGATCAGCCATGGACAGGAGATAGACACATGATTGATCGGAGCTCATCGAGGAACTCGATTTTGTCCATGTCAGCTTGCGGCCCGTAGACACCAGTGAAACAGCATTGCTCTTGCTCCTGCTCGAAGTGTAGCATCACTAACACCGAGAAGACGCCCTTGTGATACCCGGTGCATCAAACCTCTGGGCTGCGGCACGTGATCAGCACCCCACCACTGGTGCCGTTCGATGGCAAGTAATCAAAGCTCGCGAAGCGGCCGCCGAGCATTGCATTCAGATCAAAATCAGAAATTACAGACAACTTGGTTTCTTGTACACAGAGCACCGAGATGTTAAAGTCATTCACAACCAACCGTAGGTTGTCCCGTCTGCAGCGAGCGTTTAAGCCGCAGACGTTCCAGACAAGGATGTTGAAGTTGTACTTATCCATGGGGATGATCAACCGATTCAGGTGACGGCGGACGCGTCATCAACAAGCGCAGATGGCTCTATTGGCCTGACGGGCGGCCGCCCGGAGTTCCTCATCCGACAGAGCCTGCGCTGCCAGGAAGATATCCCGCAATGCGCCGAAATAGTCGTCGTCCACCGCCCTAGTGAAGACGGCGGCGAGTTCTTCATCCTCGGCGACGGCCTTGTCCTCAGATGTAGACAGGCCGAGCTTGCGTTTGACGAGGACCTCTCCCCTTTTGGAAGGTCGTACGGCAGTTGCCGGCTGCTTAGCCAGGCGGGCGCTGCGCCGAACCGCGGCGGAGGAAGGCGTGGCGGGCGGGACGCACGGCGGCAGAGTCGCAAGGGGCATAACCAGAGCCTGCCGCACACTCGCGAGGAATGCGGTAGTAGCAGACTTTGGCGCCGCCAGATTTTCGTCGAGGCTTTGAAATTTGGCGCGCTTGTTGTCCACGTCTTCCTGGGCTGAGCGTGTGGGAGATTTAGTGGGCCGACACAGCCCACTAACGAGAACGTCCGGCTCAGCTTGACTGATCGGCTCAAACACGGCTAACTCGACTGGGCGAGCCGGATCAGTTGTAGCCGTGGGTGCCGCTGCACAGGTCTGAGCGGCCGGAGAGGGGGCCGCCATAGATGGCAGGGCGGCGGCAGCAAGTTGCTGCGCCGCGTCGCTGCGAGGCCTTCTTTTGTATGTCTTGCACGTCACGGGCGTGGGGGCGGTGGTCGCCAGGCTATCTCTTCGCAGAATCGCCCTTGGGGAATGCGCACGGAAGACGAATCGCGACGGATCAACCGCGGCAACATCCACTCCGCAGGCCGTCTTGTCTTTAGCTCCCGCCCCCCGACATGGAGAGCTTTCCACAAAGTCGCTTTTGCCGGAGGATCGGTCAAAAGCTCATGTGTCGTTGTTGTCCGCATCCGCCGACCCTGCCGCAGTGTACAGCTGTTGAGCGGTGTGAGCAGCTGGCGTAGGAGGGGGTCCCACAGCATCAGCAGATGACGTCGGCGCCACAAGATTCCCTTGCGACAACGGCTCGGTCGTCACCGGCGGCGGCGGCGGTAGCGGTGAAGGGAGCACCGTAAGCGGCGACGGTGGGCATGGATCCGACGCGTGCGGCTCCGCATCCACCAGGTGAGGCAGCATGGTCACGGCCGGCGTGGAGGCGCCGTTGACCAGGACGGCGGCGAGAGGTGAGGTGGCCGGCCGCATGGGCGTCAGGCTGGGTGTAGGCGGCGTCGTCCTCCCTCCCGTACTCAACGGGAAATGATACGTTGGCCCGCCGTCGCCGGAGGACTCGCCGCATCCCCTGTCCGGATCGTCGTCATGGCCCGAGTTACCGTCGTCAGATGGCGGCGAGGGCGACGGTGAAGGGGATCTGGAGTTGAAGTCCAGGGTTTGGCGCTGGTGAATGATGACGTTGTACTTGAGGACTTTCTTCTCTCGGAGATACGACGGCAGGTTGCCGAAGACCTGCCGCATCACAGGGTCGTCGTACACCACCGGCACCTCATGTTCGGCAATGTGGAGCAGCTTCGTGCGGGGGATCCACTTGGGCATGTCAGTCCATGCCGTGAGCGCGAGTATGGACTTGTCCTCCGATGGCTCCAGCTTCTCGATCCAGCAAGAGGAAGCCAGCAGCTTGCGCGCGATGCGCATGCTCAGCGCGTGCGCCGAGATGCCCTCAAGCTCCAGCAGGACACGGTGGTGCAGCAGCAGCGAGTCGGCGCGCACCAGGCGGGTCCAAGGGTGGAGGAGAAGGCGAGCCGCGCCGACAGGCACGCTTGCAGCCCGCATGGCGGCGTCGCGTGGACGCTGCGCCGAGAAGATGACGAGGAAGCACTCTGGCGCGAAACGGTGCACAGTGATGTTGGCGTCGTCAACTCCCAGGAGTGAAGCGAAAGCGCGGTGGGCGTCCTCTATAGGGATATCCCGACGGCCGTCTGGTGACGCGGCGAGGAGGGCGAAGCGCAGACACTCCTCCTCGGCGTCCATATCAGCGTCGCGCGAGACGAAGCAGACTTCTTGCTCAGGCCGGAGCAGCAGATGGCCGAGCGGCAGCTCATCGTCGGAGAGGCACATCCTGTCGAACTCAGGCCGCTCAGGAGAAGGGGAGGCCGAGGGTGTCTGCGATGTGCCGGAGGGCCCGGCGTCGCCCATCTCCAAATGGCATCCGGCCTGTGAACGGGGAACATGACCTCCACCGGTTGTCTGGCGCACTGGGGGGGAACGTCCGTGCCTGCTCGAGCGGCGTCCCGGGGAGCGGCCTCGGGCCATGTTGCGTCAGCCGAGATCACGCCTGGGTGGCGGCGAAGGTGTCGGCCCGTGCGCAGCACTTCTAGTGGGTGTCAGTGGCGAGGCGGAGCGGCGTGCTGGCGACGGAGTGCGCTCGACCGCCCTCCGCCCCGTGGGGGTTGGTGGAGAGGTCCCTCGACGCTGGACCCAGCAGCGTTGCCCCGCATTGGCCGGGGAGGTGGAGCTCACCGGGCTGCGCGGTCGCTTGCAGTCCCGGGCGAGGTGCCAGAAGACGAGGCAACGGAAGCACCTCATCGGCCGGGAGCAGGTCGCCACCTTGTGCTTGTAGGAGAGGCAGTTGAGGCATCTCCCGGCGAAGGCGGCGGGTATGCGCGGCGCGGCAGGCTAGGCCAGGGAACTCCGCTGCGCGCGGCGCTGGCGGCGACGGCGGCTAGAGCGCTTCCCACGGACCTCGGTGATGCCCTCGGCGTCGACGCGCGGTGGACTGGCCGCCCGCGCGGGCCAGACGACGACGGAGCGGACATGGCGGGTGGACCGTGCAGCAGGGCGGGCTTCGGCGCGGTGGGGGAGCCCATGGACCAACCGCTTCTGGCCGCGGCGGCGTTGCCGGTGGCGGCCAGAGCGAGGCTCGACTCGTGGTCCAAGGCGGTCATGGACCGGGCGAGGAGCCTGTGTAGGCACCGCGGAGTGAGGGGCCGCCGTTGTCCCCGCCGTAGAACGAAGCAGGGCGTTGTGGTAGGAGACCCGTGGGGAAGGGTGGCGCAGCGGTGGGAACTCACCTTCGTCATCATCCTCCGGTGGGGGAGTGTCGTCGCGCCAGCGTAGCCGCTTTCCCCTGCCGCCGGAGACGCCACACGGGTGGAACGACGCGGCGTCAGGGGAGAGGAGCATCGGGGGAGGGGCTGGAGTGGGTGGTCGCCGGCGCCGGGGTGGCGGAGGGTGAGGGTCGGCCGTGGGGGCCTGGGGAGCGCGGAGGGGGAGCCATCATATTCCCCTCTCTTCCTCTAATGTCTCACCTCGAACTGGTCCATCAATTTGGGAAACGATTTTAGCGCCGAGATATACGAGTATACTTTCAGGCACCCTACGAGTTTAGTCTATGAGTAAATTAAAGTACAGTAACATGTATGTATGCACGTCCCATTTTGTTTTGGCTATCAGAGAGATTTTTTTTAATGAAAAATTGAGGAAACTTTTTTTGTACAGCCCAGTTACAAAGAGGTACGGGCCTGAAATCTTTGAGGAGAGCGAGGCCCACCCATGACCAACCGTTCCTTCTCTCTCTGGCTTCCTCTTTCCATTCTGTCCTGCTCGGTGCTCGCTCTGCTTACTCGCTCCGATGGCCGGCCGCTACGGTTCGCCTTTCAGTGAATCCATCTCCAACTCCAAGCTGTCTCCACCCCCGCATCGGCGCCACTTTCTCATGCACCCAGCCAGCCAGCGCGGCCGGCGCTGCGCTGCCACAGTAGAGTTGTCGAGAAGATCAATCCGGCGCTTGGCATGGTCATCGGCGTATGGCCGCGGTCGCAGTTCAGCGGCGCGCGCCGGGGCTGCCTGCCTGCCTGTTGTGGGAGGGTCGGCCTGCCATCTTGACCGACCACGCTCACATGTAATGTAAGCTTCTCCCGGTTGCTCTGCCTTTAGTTGTGCACTTGTGTGAAAGAATTGCATACGGGCGTTCTGCCCCTAACGTGTTCGATCAAAATGCCAAGTTGCAAATAGGGAACTGCATTTTGCATACCTTTCACCATCATCAATTATTATGCTATATTCTCTGGCCTGCGTTTGCTAGGCCCGTCCATCACTGTTCCTGTGTTTGTCTAGTGTATTTGGTTAGATGCACTCTCAGACTCTCAAAGCATCGCCAAACAAAAGCTACGTATAAAACCATTTAAGTACAACCGTGTTTGGAGGACCTTTTCCATAATCTATTCCAGCACCGTGACTGGCAAAGCAACATGTTCGTTCCTTTCACTTTCCTCTTGCAAATTTGTTTAGTACCGTCAACCACCTTCATCTTTCTTCGTGGGTTCCTCCACACGTTCCTGCTCCCACTTCTCCTTCCCACCTCCTATGCTTGTGCGTGTCCCTGTGATTGCTCAAGTAGTCAAGCTATTCCCACGTGCTCTCTGAACACCATCAGCCTCTTTGGCTGGGGTCCCAAGTTCAAAAAAGAGAAGAAACGGGACCGACCGTAGACCTGCAGTCAATCAACACAGGCCAGGTCTCTGCACAAAGGAAAAGATCTCTCCAGTCTCCACTCCCAGCTCAGGTTGCTCCCCTCAGATTTGGCCGATTCGCGGACGGTGAAGGCTGACTCAAGAGAGTTCCACGAGCACGAGGTCTTCTCCATAGGCTGCTGTGTCGTGCTCAGCAGGTTTCCCCATTACTAATTCGTAATGCTCAGCTCATCCATATCATTTTCCCTCCACATTTTAATTCCTGCTCGCGCTGATCCAGATCTGCTTGCCCACTTCGCCTGAATCAGGGTGCTGAATTCTGTGCGTCGTTCCTGGAGTAGTGCGTACAGCGATGGCTGAAGTTCTAACCAGTATGCTCATCGGGCCACTGGTGTCCATCGTTAAGAACAAGGTGACCAGCTCCCTTCTTGATGAGTACAAGGTGATGGCAGGCATGGAGGAGCAGCGGGAGATTCTGGAGCGTAGGCTGCCGGCCATCCTACGCATCATCGATGACGCAGAGGAGAAGGGTGCGAGCGATGCAGGAGTAAGTGCCTGGATCAAAGCACTCAAGAAGGTTTCCTATGAAGCAAATGATGTTACGAGGCACTCCGACGAGAAGCCAAGAAGAGGGGGCAGAAGCCACACCACAATATGCTTGGCATGAATGTTGTAAGCGTCTTCCCTGCTTATAACCCCATTATGTTTCGCCACAGGATGGGCAAGAAACTGCATAAGATTGTGCAAGACATTGAGGCCCTGGTGACGGAGATGAATGCCTTTGGTTTCAGAGACAGGAGGCAAGCACCATCATCAATGCCATTGCGGCAAATGGATCCTATCATGATTGACTCTGAGAAAGATATCGTTAGCAGGTCCAGAAATGAAGAGAAGAAGAAGATTGTGAAGATATTACTTGACCATGCTAGCAATGTCGATCTTCTGGTTCTCCCTATTGTTGGATTGGGTGGGCTCGGCAAGACCACCTTTGTGCAGCTCATTTACAGCGACCCTGAAATAAAGATGTATTTTCAGTTCCAGAAGTGGTGTTGTGTGTCAGATGATTTTGATGTGGGTAATATTGCGAGAAGCTTCTGCAATAGCACCGAGAAAGATAGTGAAAAGGTATTGCAAGACCTTCAGAAAGAACTAAGTGGAAAGAGGTGCCTCCTTGTGTTGGATGATGTATGGAATCAGGATGTTGATAAGTGGGAAAAGCTGAAGGCCTGTCTTAAGTATGCTGGCACAGGTAGTGCCATACTGACCACAACCCGTAATGCAAAAGTAGCTCAAATTATGTCTGGGGGTAAAGTTCAACCCCATAATCTGGCAAATCTGGGTGATGAATTCCTAAAGGAAGTACTAGAGAGAAGAGCATTCATTTTGAAGAAGCCAGAATACGCAAAGCTGGATGATGTTATTAATGAGATTGTTAAGAGATGCTGTGGCTCTCCTTTAGCTGTCAAAGCCATAGGATCAATGTTGAGTACCAGAACTAGTGAGGACGAATGGATGGCTGTATTGAAGAAAAGCAGCATATGTAATGTGGAGACTGGAATTTTTCCAATACTCAAGCTCAGCTATGACAATTTACCATTACACATGAAGCAGTGCTTTGCACTTTGTGCTGTGTTTCCAAAAGACTACGAGATTGATGTGGAGAATCTGATCCAGCTGTGGATGGCTAATGACTATCTGCCGCTTGAGGAGGATATACCTCTTGAAACAACTGGGAGACGGATTTTCAACGAGCTAGCTTGGAGGTCATTCTTTGAAGATGCGAAGCAAACCAAGTTGGAGGATAAAACCTTGAGCCATTTCTGTAGTATTAACACATGCAAGATACATGATCTTATGCATGACATTGCTTTGTCCGTTCTAGGAGAAGAATGCACAACTATCACGGATAGGCCCGATCCAAAGAAGTTGTTGTCAAAACACAGTCGGCACATGTTCTCATCATATCGTGAAACTGGAATCAATCTGGTTGATTATCTGAAGAAACAAGCTGGGACTCTCCAGACGTTGTTGTGTCCATATCCTGGTGGAGAAAATTGGACACCAAATATGCCAAAGTGCAATTCATTGCGAGCACTGAAACTTACTGACTGTTCCTCATTTAAAATCAGACCAAGACACTTACAACACCTAAGGTATCTTGATCTCTCAGGCAACTGGTGGATAAAAAAACTTCCTGAAGAAATAAGCATTCTGTACACTCTGCAAACCCTGAATGTTTCGGGCTGTAGGGATTTCTGTCGACTTCCAAGGGATATGAAATATATGGCAAGCCTCCGACATCTGTATACCGAGTATTGCAGATCATTGAAGGGCATGCCACCGGACCTCAGAGAACTCCGTTCTCTGCAGATTCTGACACATTTCGTGTCTAGTGCTAGTTCTGGCTGCAGTACTATTGGGGAACTGCAAAACTTAGACCTTGGTGGCAAATTGATGTTAAGTTGTCTGGAAAATGTTACAGAGGCACAAGCAAAAGCTGCTACTATTGGAAATAAAGAGAAACTCAGGCATTTATCTCTTGAATGGAGTAGTGAATGCCATGAGGCAACGGTACCAGATTGTCATAAGAAGGTATTAGATGCCCTTAAACCTCATGGTGGGCTGGAGTTGCTAAAGATAGTTGGTTACAAAAGCACTTGTTTACCAACATGGATGAAAGATCTTAGTTTGTTGCAGAAGCACCTGACTGAGCTCCATCTAGTTGGATTTACAACGTGTGAGGAATTTCCTCAATTTAGCCTTTTGGAGGCTCTTCAAATTCTTCACTTGCAAGAACTAGATAAATTGCATAGCCTATGTACTAGCAATGATGCATCATTGAAGTTTCTGAAATTAAGAAAACTCCAGTTATGTGATCTGAAGAGCATGGAAAGATGGGTGGCAGCCAAAGGGAGAAAGGGAGAAGTGGAATTTCCTGAGCTTGAGAATCTCGTTATTCGGGGCTGTCCAAAGCTGGCTACTCTACCTGATACGCCGAATCTCAAGGTTGTACAGCTTAATGAATTCAAGGCACAACTATCATTACTAATTGTTGGGTGTAGATACATATCTTTACTGTCAAAGCTAAGTATGTCTGTTCGTGGTAAAGAAGCAGCACTTGAGCTAGACGATGAGAATGTTGAGTCACCTGAGTCACCTCTGTTAGAACTGACGTTAGATGGTTGTGACTTTTTCTTCCTGTCAAGTCCATCAGTGCCAGCAGTTGGGATCTGGAAATGGTTTGTGAAACTTGTTTATTTGAGAATTTATGGTTGTGATGCGCTTATCTACTAGCCTGAGAATGTGTTCCAATGCTTGGTATCCCTGAAGAGTTTAGAGGTTGATGGTTGCAGAAATCTAGTGGGGCTCGCACAGGTAAATGGTGAGCCAGCACCAACAAGGATCCGTGTCCTGCCACATCTAAATAGTTTACGTGTAGATAATTGTGCAAGGTTGGAAGAGCTTTTTGTTCTACCCACATCTATCACTGAAATGCATATTGGGAACTGTAAAAGTCTTAAGTTCACATGGGAAGAGGAGGCAGAATCAAAGAGTGTGCACGTGCAGCACCTAGACACGAGTACATCGCTGGAAAACTGCCCATCCACCAGTGTGCCAAAGCAATCGGCAGCACGAACAAATCATCCTCTCCCTTGCCTGGAATATCTAGGCATAAATCACTGTGACAGCTTGGTAACACTACCGGACCTACCACCGGACCTCAGGATGTTAAGTATCTGCTCGTGTCAAAACCTTTGTTCTGTTTCAGGACAGCTGGATACACTTAAGGATTTGAACATTTATGGATGCAATAAGTTTCAGTCGCTAGATTCCCTGGGACACCTGCCGTCATTAGAAAGCATCAGTCTTGCGAGTTGTAAACAGTTGGCATCCGTACCAGGTGCTCTTGAGGGTTATTCGGCTCTGCGGAGACTTACTATCAGATTTTGCCCGGCCATAGATATGAAGCCTCTTTACGAATGCCACCAGCAGCGCCTTGACAGCCTTGAAATAAGAGACTTGTCACAGGCTCATTCAAGCGATCCCCGCGAAGGTACATTCCAATCCAGTTTTCCTCCTCTTCATGCATCCTACATTTTGTTTCACCCTTTGTGTTCTCATATCAAGTTTTGACTTCCTGGGCCTGTAAGTTGCCATGTGCTAGTTTGCTGGGTACATCTGATTGTTCAAATTCAGTCAGTCGATTTCAAATTTGTGGCCGTTCATATTACTTCACATGTATGGCTGTTGTCCCAGCTCATGAGATCGCTTGCACGCTCAAAATCACTTGATTGCTGAAGGTAGAACCCACATAATGACACAGCGGATTTTGCAGCACACACACACCAGTGCTTGTATTGTATCTTCAGCACAGACCTGAGCAAAGCTGATTGCAAAACTTCTTTCTCGAGAATAATTGCAAAGCTTAAATAAACACACTCACGCACCACGCACAGGGACACGACTCGACCAAGCACCTCGTGGCTTGACCAGTAATACTCATCCTCCCTACATGAATGTTGCGAGCTGGTTGATCCTTTCCATGCCACAAATCCAGACTTATTTCTCTATTTGAATTGGATGCAGCAACTAGCTTAGATCGATATGTTCTGACATCATTGTTCCATCATCAGTGTCTAAACTGAAGGACCCAATAAAACCCTGCAAATATGTTATTCCTGGTTGTCTGCCTTACTTCACCATAAGTTTGATTATTCTAATTGTTTATTAACAGGCCAATTAGTGAGCATGGTATTTATACTATATTATTATCTAATCCCCTTCCATTGATCGTAGAGTGAGGTTAGCCGATCAGGCACTTTTTGCATGAAAAATATGATAATGTGCGGTCTTGACCAATCTCCAAGGGGCAACAGTTGGGTTTGGTCCCCATAATTAGTCATGTTCAGTTACAAGTTCAAAGTATCGTATATTTGTTCTGGATGTAGCCACTAGTTCACAGCAATAAATCCTGACATCATCGTTTTCCCCCTCCAGTGTTAGGGCCTAAACTGAAGGACCCAAAAACTTGGAAATATGCTATTCCTGGATGTCGGCGCAACTGAAGTCCCGGATACAGATGTTCAATTGTTCATATCAGTAAAGGTTTGTGGCTTTAAACTATGAAACTTGAATGCGTTAAGTCAGGAGTGGAGAGTCATCTATCTTGGGGTTCTGTTTGTGCCTATACCTGACAGTGTGTGGTTCCCTTGCAGGATTGATCTCAGTCTCCCAGATGGCATCAGTGAAGATGTCTATGGAAGTAAATAGATGAGGATCACCGACGTGATGTTTTGGACCTTTAAGATCCCAGAATCTGACATATCGAATCAACATGGAAACCTTAATCTATCTCGAAGCTGTCCCAAGTTTCGCGATCGGCGAAGGTCAACCCAAACAAAAGGATGTGTCCTATGCATTTTAAGATTCTGCTTGAATAAGAACTTGCCTTCTTTCCTGTGTGGCATTGTCATTGGACCTGCTACTGTCATCTGACTATGTGAGGCAGAGTGTTTGATAATTGATGCAATTGCAACATGCATGTGTTCAGCTCTGCATTCAGTTGGTGACGCGGTCTCTTTCTGTGTGGCTGCATTCACTGCCAGGGTTTCCGATACTTGTTGAATACGTCGAGGAATACAAACTCTGATGGATTCATGACAGTAATACGACCACTGAAAAGTGGAAACCAGCTTGTTTTCCTCCAATTTCTCACATTCAGTAAAAGTGCTTGATGCCTAGATGCCCTACGAATTTAGTCTGCAGCATATGAGCAGATTAGCGATAGGAATGTATGCATGCGTGATCCAATTGGGTTGAGGATCAGAGGGAACTGAAAACACAACACCGTGTCCATGGGAGTAACAAGAACCGAAACCACATCTCAACTTATATAGCCAATTCTAGAACAACGATTTTAGCACTGACATACAGAATTACACAAAGGTACAGTATCAAGCACCAAAGAAGGACTATGATTCATTTTCTGTTTGTTGATTTTTTTTTCATGTAATAGCGCCTTGATACATGGGCACCAACAAGAGAAAGCAAAAAAGAACTCAAATACTGCAGGTTCATACGTATTGCTTATACAAATGCGATTCAGGTTTCGGACCTGTCATCATCTTGCAAGCATTTGCTTTGATTCAACTAGAAACATAAATTTTCAGGCCTAAATGTTGCATCACACTTTTTTTTGACATATTCTTGCAGAATTACCTTCCTTGGTCATCAGAACTCAAATTAATGTTAACCGATTTTTTTCCAGAATGTACATCCAGTCGCGGCCCAATGAAAACCAGGCCCACATGCCATAGGCCCAGTTACAAAGGGATACGGGATTACAAAATGTTTTGAAGAATTTTTTATTTTTATTTTTTTTTACGATTTTGTAAAAAAAATAATTGCATCTAACCATTTTTTGCAAAAATAGCACTCAACTGCCGGATGAACCGGCGGTAGCAACTTATCAAGTTATACAAATACAAACATCTTTGGGTTGACGACGGACATTTGCTTTGATTCAACTAGAACAGAAATATCAAAGCAGCATTGAAGAAAAGCAGCATATGTAATGTGGACATTTGCTTTGATTCAACTAAAACAGAAATATCCAGGCCTCAATGCTGCATAACACATTCATTCTTGCATCATTTCTTTTGGAACTCATGCTATGCGTCAACCAATAAGAATTTTCGCCTTAGCTCTACCATTTCAAGTTTCCCGAAGTATTTGTAATAGCCAAATACCCATGTTTGCTAGCACTCATATTTCAGAAATACGAGAGGCAAAAACTTGTGGTCATATTGATGCAACTAAGAATTGGCTTCATCAAACTCAGCCTTCCCCTTCTCCTTCCTCCAACCACCCCCCCCCCCTCCTCCTCTTCCTCTTTTTTCCTCCTCCTTCGCTCATCTTTCAATGGACCAGATCCGTCCCTAGCCACATTTCAACCAAAGTTTTTCAGAAAGTTCAAAAAAAACTCTCTTGAGGTTTATTTGCTAGAACATTTCACACATGAATGGTAATTTTTTGGTTGGGGCCTTGTAAACCTCATAATCTTGCAAACATTTTCTTTGTATGTAACTGGAGAGAGTACAGATCCAGGACATACATGTTGATGCTCTACTGATTAAGGCGCTAAATGATACATTACATATACATATATTACAGAAAATCTGTGAAGCTTCCAAGAAAAAAGCCACTTTTCTTGTTGGGTTGCCTTGATGATTGTTCAGGCATAGATATCTTGATCATGTGTGCCTATTAATTGTCACAAATGTACATGTATAATTATCTTCAGAGTGAGTGGCAGTAAAGCCTTCCAAGGATGATGTACCCTATGTTTCCGAGTATATACAACCACTGCGTGTGGGGAACCGACTCAAATGAAAAATATCCCAACTCAGTAATCCTCCAGCAATGCATCCAAATGTTTCCTCCTTGCAGCATGCTTCAGCTTCTCCATGGCAACGAGTCCTACTTGCCTGACACGCTCCCTCGACAACCCAAACCTGGGGAATATGTTACATGCCAGAATTAGAACATCAAATTCCAAAGAATTCCCTGCAAGTTCTCGTGGTTGTGCTCATGATATGGGCAGAATGTGCAAAGAAAATTCAGACCCATTTGAAGTGAGCAAATAGACCAGGTTATGGGTATAATGATGCATAAACAAATTGCTTTTCATTACTCAAGACTGAATACTTACTGTCTGCTAATATCCTCCCACGTGTGGCACTGTTTCCCTATGCCATGATATAATCGAATAATGTCCCTCTCTCGCTCATTGAGAGTTGAATTTATAAGATTATTGACTTCCTCCTGGCATCAGCAGAATCTTGAGTTAAAATAGATTTGGAAGTGCCTTAGAAGTATCGTTATTAGTTTGCTAGGTATTTCAGAAGAATGAAATTTTCACTTGTCATATTTTTTTTAAAAGTCCTAGGCAGAGGTCTTCAGAAGAACATTAGTACGCGTACCTTGAGATACCGCTCCTCAAATCCATGCCATGGATCATTTTCGACATTTTCATCCTCTATATACTGAAAACGAGGAGAAAATGGGTGAAAACTTAGTTTCTGCCTTATCTCAAGAGAAAAAGACGGATACTTCAGAAGTGGCCATATAATAGCTTACACTATGGAATGTCTCGCCGGGTAGGCCGTTTAAGGAGGGGAATGCCTGTTGATCCAGTGAAAGAACCTTGTTCACAGCCTGCATTTGCAACCAGAAAAATGCTTTTTAAGAATGGCAAAAATGTCAAATAACACTGACCAATGAATTGGACCAGGTAAGATAATGAAGTAGTACCCCTGTAGCATTGTTTACTTTCTTTTCTGATATATTGAGCGACTCTGCGATGTTCTGAAAGCGTCACAATTTTGTACAAAATTGTCAGATAATTAAAAAAGAAAAATAGAAATTTCAATGTGCTTGTAATTAACACGAACCATCCATTTGATGAAATCTAACAGTGGTACCAGGAAGTACCAATAGGGTAGTACCAGGAAAGCACGTGGACCCAACAACTAATTTTATTTACTTATTTTCTATTAAATTAGGTGGTGGAAAAATCTTAACACAAGGTACTACCCAGTGCCTTCCGTATGCAACCAAATTACAAAAACATGATAAACGAACAGAAGATAAGTGGAAAAAATAGCCAAAATTTCATTTTTATAACGTCCTTACTTCAACTGTTGGAGCAATTCCTTGGTCTTCCAATGCATACTTTGCACTACGAATTGCAATCAGCCTCTCATGCAAATAAGTAGGAAGCCTAAATGTTTTTGAGTTCTCAGCCAATGCTCTCGAAACACCCTGTTAGGAAGCAATGAATGGAAACCTCAATTGAGTCTCTGATCAGGCCTCAATAGCATGAAAACATTAGTTGTTCCTAAACTATTTGAGTGGCCACAAAATAGTAATGAACAGAGAAAAATTGCTCTCAAGTCTCACCTGACGAATCCACCAGTATACGTAAGTGGAAATCCTAAATCCCCTTGATGCATCAAACTTTTCGATCCCGCGGAGTAGCCCAATCAGACCACCCTGCAACATTCGATGGAGATACAGGATGTGTTATGTTTAAAGCTTTATTGTTGAACAATTGTCCTAGTGGAACAATCAGGCACTGGCATTGGAATAAGCGGATACAAGTCAGCTGAACATCAACACAGCTTATGTCATTACCTGAATAAGGTCTGCCAACTCAACACCGAGGTTGTCATACTTCTGGGCAATGGATATCACCAAACGGAGGTTGCTCATTGTCAACATCTCCCTTGCAAGAAACGACTCGCGCATCCTTGCGCGCAGTTCAGGGGCTGATATCCGTAGCGATTGTGCCAGCTGCTTGTATGAAGGCTCATTCCCCAGTTTCTCCTTCAGCCTGAATACAAAAATTGGGGGCAGAGGTGAATCAGATAGTGAATTGGAATTCATTACTAAATTACAGCATGAGTATTTGTGTTCAGACAGAATATGCTACCATACTCATTAACTACAATGTAGAATAGAGAGCATTTTTAGTTCTTTCATGATGTGAGCATTCACATACATGCACAGTTCAGTTTCAGACTCAATGCATTGTAACTATATATGTTGATAGTGCAATCACTCTGCTTTTGGAAGATATCAGATCAATATTAATTCAAATGATGATCTTTGGGCTGCTTGAAATTACTTTGATCTTTGGTTCTGGAGCCAAATGCCATCCTTGATCTTCTTGGAGAGGTGGACGACCTGCTTGTGCGTGAGGAGCTCCTTGCTGACGGTGCCCCTGAGGTAGATGCGGTTCCGGCTCTGCATCAGCTCCGGGCTGGTGGTGACGCTCTTCCGCCCGGCGCCACGCCGCCGGCCGCTCATCCGCCGCTGCCGCGCCGACACGCCCGACCGCGCCACCACCACATTGGACATGGCAATAAGTCTCTCGCTGTGGTGTTGCTCTTCCTCGTCGTCGTCCTCGAATGGCAGCTCCCACTGCTTCTCGAGCATGGAGCGCTGCAGCAGCACGATGGCCTCGAGCGAGGACTCGAACTCGAACTCGGAATCCATGTCCAGCTCCGGGGTCATCGTCGGCGCGACGACGGGGTCCGCTGGCAGCGGGGGAGGCGGCAGCGGCGGGGCGAGCGCGGGAGCGGAGTGGTTCCTGAGCGCGCGGACGGCGTGCGCGCGCGCGTGGCCGGCGTGGGAGGACGAGGCGGAGGCGCGGTGTGCCACGACGGTGAGCTTGGTCCCGGCGGGCGCGAACTGCAGCGACGGGTGGTGCGCGTCCTGCGGCGCGAGGTCGGCGGTGGCGCCGAAGGAGGCGGCGAGGAGACGGTTCCCGGCGCTCAACCCGATCACCGCCGGCGCCGCCGTCATGGCCACTTCACCTGCGCGCGCAGGCTGTGAGTTGTTGACACGTACAGACGCACCTAAAGGGAGTGAACGAACGAAAACTGCAGGCGAGCGAGCGGCGGCGCCGGCGCCGGCGGGCGTTATTATTACCTGCGCTTCCGAGGCGGCGGCGGCAACGAGGTGTCGAGGTCGAGAGCGGCGGCAAGAACAAGAACCGGCGGCGGCACAGCACAGAGCAGTACGCCAGCAGCAGCGCACGCGCGGCGGCGGGGACAGAAACCAAGGAACTGAACTGAACCTAGTCTTGAGCGGGGACAAAGTGGGAGCAGGGGAAGCTATGGCCACCACACGCCGGGAGAGAGAAGGAGGGAGGGAGGGAGGCAGCTGGTCCGCTAGTGTTTTACTACCTGTGCTGCTTGCTCAGTCACGGCGCATGGTGTTACCGCAGCAGCAGCGCGCAGTGAAGTGGCCGAGTGGGGGAGTGGCGGAGGCGGTGGAGCCGGAGGGGGAGAGGATAGGGAGGTGGGTGGGGGGAACGAGAGGGCGCGAGGCCATTGGTGGGCGGGAGATATTGTGGCTGCCCCTCGTCGCTTTCCCGCGGGCTCGTCCGGCATTGCTGCGGTCGCGCCTCCGCCACGCGATCGACGGGCACGGCCAGGGAGGCAACGAAAAGATCGCTCCACGCGCGGCACGCGGACCACACGACGAGGCGGCGGCCATCGGGCTAGGCTCATCGAACTGGGCCGTCCCTCCCTAGCCCGCCCAGGCAGCCGCGCGCTAATTGCTTGCTGGGCTCTTACGGCCCATGAGAGTTCGGGAATCCTATATATCTTTCGGAAGGTGGGATGAGGTTGAAAATTCCAATACTTCAATATTCGTGCAGCCAACCACTCCCATTGGATCCAAGTGCTAACCTAGCTCACCCCCTCCTCCACCCTCCACCCACGCGGCCGCCGCCACCCGAGCCTGTGCGGCCGCCGCCACCTGAGCCCGCGCGACATGGCCGGGAGGACCGCGAGCTCCGCCGCCGCGAGGGCCGCGAGCTCCGCCGCCGCGGGGCGCGAGCTCCAGGCGCCATGGCCGCGCCGCCGCAGGGCCGCGAGCTCCACGTGTCGCGCGCCATGGACGGAGCTGGAAGAAGATGAAAAGAATGTTTTCCAACATTTTCAAAAATGTTGCAACATTTTTGCAAAATATTGAGGAATAATATTTAAAAAACCAACATAAAATGTTGGAACATTTTTGGAAAATGTTGGAAGAGATGGAATGTTTGAAAATGTTGCAACATTTTGTAAAATGTTGACGAAAACTTATTGAAAAAATCAACATTTTTGTAAAATGTTGGAACATTTTTTAAAAATGTTGGAACAAAATAGTAATGAGGTAGACTGGTGGGATAATAACTAAGAAGTTAGATGGGGTTTTGGTGGGCTGAAAGTTTCAATGCTTATCCACAAACTATATAGGAGCCCCCATGAGAGTTTTCCTGTCCTGCTATTTGGTGTGTGTGTGTGGGTGTGTTCTAGAAATAGAAATGCTACTTAATTTCGTATTCCGGTGGAGACAGATAAAGCATAAGATCTTTGTTCGGGTACTTGGATGGTACCAAGTAGTACCTATACTAATATTTTTTTACTAGCTAATTTAATTAGGTAGTACCAATTAGTATCTAGTGTCAGGTCCACCGTACTACCTAGTACTACCTCATTGGTACTACCTAGTACTACTACTGTTAGATTTCACCAGATGAATAACTCATATTAATTACAAGCATCATAAAATTTTCCAAAGCATAAACCATCGGATCTTGAAATTGATAAGTCTCGCTATTGACACGCATATCAAATACCATCAAAAGAATATACAAAGAATATACAATAGTGTTAATTATTAGGATAAATCTGAAATACACAAAGATTCTTCTGAGGGGTCAAAATCGATTAGAGCTTTTAAGGCCTTGCTTGTTTTGGGCGGGATCGGCAGGGATTGAAGTCAAACCCCCCATGGTCGGCTCCAGCAGTCACCGTAGCGGAGTCTGCAACTGCAAAATGAGCAAGAAAGTGGTACTTGTGCGACTCCAGCAGCTGCTGGAAACAGTTCTGCAAAATGCGATTGCCCCCTCCCGTGTCTGCATTCCGAGGGTCTCTCCCCGTCGCTGCATTCCAACCGCTGCGGGCCCGCCTCGTCCTCCTCTTCCCCCTCCCACTTCTCTCTCTCTCTCTCTCTTCCTCCTTCCTCCCCATCTGCCGGCGGTGCCATCTCGACAGAGAAGGAAGCACAGAGAAGGCCGCCGTGGAGGCCCTCCCAACGGTGGTGGTCGCGAAGCCCGTCCTCGGCGCGAGGAATCCACGAAGCCCTGCTTCTCCACCACGGCGGAGGCCGCACCGTCTCACACAGCCCGAAGCCCGGCCGCGTACGCAAGCAGGGGAGGGAGAAGGAGTGTGCGGCCACGCCCTCAAGACCGCCACCAGACACAGGGAGCGGAGTGGAGGAAGGGGTCGGCGGAGGGCTCGCCGGTGCCGGATCCAGCCGCCACCGCAACTCCTCGTGTCGGATTCGGATGCCGCAGGAGCACCTCGCCACAACGCCGCGTTGGATGTGAGTTCATCGAGGACCTTCTCCCCTCACGCTGAAGCCGCACCGTCGGAGACACTAACGAGTTCGTCGAGGTCGTCGAAGCCGCGCCGCCCAAGATCCATCGACGCCTGACGTCGGAGAAGCCTACCATCGCACGCGTAGGCGGATCGGACGGGCAGCCATGGCGCCTCTGCGGAGGTCGCCTGATCCAAAGCAGGAGCCGGAGGGGAAGATGGCACCTGGATCTGTCTGCGCACCGCCGAGCCCGAGGCTCCGCCGTCGTCCACCCCGCGGCCGGCCGCGGTGGAGCTTCCCTGCACCGTCGCCTCTCTCTCTCTCTCTCTAGCTCTGATGTATTTGTTCTTCGAAACCTCCTTCATAAGCTGAAACAAATGCCTACAAATGCTGATGTTCTCTCTGGGGCTTAGTGGATGAGTCATGTGTGAGTTTCGATGACTAGCCTTCTAGGTCTTGCAGTGCTGAATACTAAACATAGGTCGTTGATCATGCAGTCCTACCCTGAATATGATTATTTTTCCATTCAGACACAGTTTTAGATTAGAGCTAGAGCTCAGCAAGGACATACTCTACGAATGTGCTCAAAAAATTAGTTAGTTTGATCACTTAGCTTTGTACTGTGAAATGCCATAATATTTGGGGTGAACCTGAGTCCCCTTTATCCATGAACACAATGTTGAATTGGCTTTGTTTTCAACAGAAGCAAACAGCACATAGAGAATGAAAAATAAGCCAGCTAGCCCAAGAAGATTTATGATTCCCTGCTAAGAATAATTTCTGATTCATGAATGTATTTGCCTACCATTAATTTGTTCATTTTGTTTTGACATGCATGACTTAACTGGAACTTTTTTACTTTGTAAGTTTTCGCAATCAGCTGTGTTCGTAAACTGATGAACATGCATTTTTTGAGAGAATCTGTATATGAAAATTACAAGAGACATGCTTTAAACTGATTTTCACCCATATGCTAGTAACAGAAAAATGCACAGAGGTAGGTAAATTCTGAGCAGGTTAAAAGTTGAGCGGGGAACATCTCTAGAGAATTTTGACTTTGGGAAAAAAAATGGCGCCGCCTGAAAAACAATTCGGAGTCAGTGAAGCTGCCGCCGCCTTTGTTGGTTGTGTTGGCGGGAGTTTTATTCGGTGCCGGTTGTTTTATTAGGCGCCTATTTTTTGGCGCCTGTTTTGTTGCCGCAGTTTTTTTTTTACCGAACAAGTCTGGTGCCTTTTAATCCGGAGACATATCCTTCCGCCCACCTAAAAAGGTGGGATTGAGACAATTATCAGGGGTAGTCAAGTCATTTACCAACCACGCTAATCTATTTGAAAAAAATTGAGATTGCACTCTTTGTGGGACGGAGGGAATACTCTTCATGTGGTATATATTTATGAGATCTCCTATTCTATTGGATACCCATAGTCCGTTGATGGACGATGTAGAACCCCACCACAGAACCCGGACCAATCGCGAGACCGGCCACGGCACAGCACGACCCCTGCCTGCTCCATGCCTCCATCATCAGGTCAGCCGCGTTTTTTTTTATCAAACGTACCTGTATTCAAGATAAGGACATTACAAATACACCGTACAAGTGCAGATACGCTACAGAAGGATACAAAGGACAGCAACTCGACCCTTTGACACAGAGGTCCCTAAAAAACAAAGAAAATACAAGTAGGTCCCTAGGACCACTGCAGGCCGAATCCTCCAGATCTCGCAGCCGCCGGTTACAGCCGGAGGCCCGTCGCCGTCGTGCCCAGGGCAGGAGGAGCTCCGTCGCCACGAGGCTTTGAAGAGAGCCGCAGTATCCACTCACCCACGCAGATGAGATTAAGGCATCGCCGTTCGCACATCGGCCGGGGCCGCGCCCCAAGCTCCAACGACCTTGGATCGAGGCTCGCCGTCGACGATCGAAACCGCCGCGGTACAGTCGAGTCCGGTCCACTCTCCAGACATCCAACATACCCAAAGCTGTCACTGCATCCTTGACCACAAAAGCCGGCGAACTCACCTGACGACGAGCCACCGGCAGACGACTCCTGTACAGGGACTCCACGCTTGGAGCCCCTCCTCCACAGGCTCGCCGATAGCGCCGGAGTGAAGCACCATCGTGGCGGGGGAGAGACTGGGAGGACCTTATTCCATGACGTCGACACCGCCGCCGCCTCGCCGCCACCGCCGGAAACATAACCCTAGAGAAAGGAAACCCTAACCTAGGACCTACCACACCAGCCGGCGAGAGACAAACGGTCCCCGCCACCTCTCGACGACCCACAGGCCATCGGAGGCGGAAGGGACCGCCGGCGAGCCGGCGGCGACCGTCACCTCCTGTTTCGCCTCCTGGATAGCCTCTCTCTACTGTAGAGAAGGGAGAGGCTTCGAGAAGGTAAGCTTTGAGGAGGAGGAGGAGGTTGGATGAGAGTGGATTCTCCGAAAAGGAACACCATCCATCGGTTCCCGTTCCACCACCACCACCCACCCGAGACACACGCTCGGTGCACGGCACGGGTGACTCTGACTCGATCGTCGTGGTCTCGTGGAGACGCCCATTTCAAAATTCAAAATTCGAAGTCGCGTCCACACCCACACAACGGCCGCACCGCCGTCGCGAGCAACCATATAAACCTGCCCCCCGGCACCCCCTCCGATCCGTCGTCCGTCTCCCCCACTCCGCCGCCGCGTCCCAATCCACTCCCATCCCCCTTCCTCCCGACGCGCCACCGTCCCCGTTTCGCCGGAGGCCCGGAGCCATGACGAGGGGCGGCGACATGAAGTCCTTCTTCCGCCAGCAGAAGGCGCACGCCCCCACCAAGCCCACCGGCGGCGTCTCCAAGAAGACCGCGGCGTCGTCGGCCGCGGCGCACCACCACCAGAAGGCCGCGCCCGCCCTCCAGGTCCACGCGGCCACAGGTAACATCCCGGATCCCGATCGCTGTTCGCTCTTGCCGCGCCGCCGCTGACGGATTCGTTCGATTTTCGATCCGATTCGCCTCTCGCCACCGCAGATCACGGGCGCCAGCAGCACGAGGCGGACGCGGAGGAGCGGGAGCGCGCGGCCCGGGCGTTCGACATGGACATGCGCTACGGGCCCTGCCTCGGCCTCACCCGCGCCCAGCGCCTGCGCCGCGCCGCCGCGCTCGGGCTCACCCCGCCGCCGGCGCTCCTCGCGCACTGCACCGACGACCAGCCATGCCTCTGGGAAGGGCGCGTCTAGGCTCCAGACGGCGAGTACCAGTGTGGTGTGTTATCTCTTCGTGCCAATCGAAGGATTCTGTGATGCCATTGCCAGGGCAAGTGATGTGTTATTTGGTATCTCCTGTATCCTTGTCTTGTGTGATACTGTGATCAGAGCAGAAATGTCATTATCTTCCTTGGCCTGTGTTCTTTCTGCATCAATGAGCAATTCCTTTCTTGTGTTCTATTTCCATTAGAGCAGCCGTGACATTTTCATATATGGGAGACGAATGCTACTTTTTCCAGTCTTTGTGCTGTGATATGAGTATGTACAGGAAATCAAATGGAAACACCTTTCTTGAATTGAACAAAAACGACGATTGGTAAAGGCTGATGGTTGCAGAACCAGAAACAACAAACACTGCATACATTCACTTGATCACTTGATTGGACCAAACTGTTTGGTGTTTTCTTTCTTAGCACAACGCGCTGCTGATACAATCTTACAGGCACACTTACATGGCCAATATAGAATCAGAGGAGAAAACACGGGGTACACACAAATATAGCATTAGCAATGTCAGGTCTCCTTTTTATGTCTAATATAACTGGAACAATAAGCTCTATGCCAGTGAAGTATTGTCACAAATAGACTAATATCTCTGGCCATCAGCATTGAGAGTTCCAGATCCATTTTAGTAGTATTCGTCCTCTCAGTAAGGAACGATGATGGACTCGATCAGCTCCTGGAGTGGAGCCAACTCCTTTTTGTCAATTAGGCCAAACTCCTGCATCAGAAACAAAGACATGTAAGTTTCGATGCCGCTTTCCTTTTGACTCATCAACCAGGAAAGCAAGCATGCAACTGGAAGCCAACAGCACAACTGTGAGTCCTACATTTGTGAACAGAATGAAGTGCTTGAAGCAGGTGTTAAGATGAGCCTCCTCCTTGAGGCTGACAATCTTCTGAAAGTGAGAGTGATATATGTGGGCATAAACACGGAACAGGCGCTTGAATATTGTCTTTACTACTTCCTTGAAGTTTGGTGGGAACGGTGTGCCTTGACAAAGGGGAAAACGAAATCCAGATCAGGCATCATGCTTGATTGTTCCAATATCATGGTGTTCATAAGAAACTGAGAGTGCGCCACAAATACACGTGAAAAGTATCATACCAAGTTTTTGAGGAAATATGGATTCATCATCAAGTTGGCCTTCAATCCAATCCATAAGATACTCCACATATTTTGGTGCTGAAACTTCTATGGGTTTCTTTATCTGTACACCATCAGCCCATCTGTACTCATACCTGCATAAAACTCATGTTCATTCAGTCATGATATGGCCTAAATATTTAACAAATTCTGGAGAAAATGCATCAGGTGGTATGGGCACCAATTTTGTAATTTGTGTAGTTACAGAACCAAAATGCTTTACATGCCAAATGCTGAGCACTAAAAATTTTAAAAAGGCATGATCACAAACAAAGTCCATTTTGTAACTTTTTATTTCTCTCAAAAAGAGGCAGTCCTTCACTATCCATTATCAAGTTTCAAATATAGCTATAGCATGCATGTGAAAATGGGGCATGTTATTGCAGGGAAATACAAGCACAAAAATAAGGCAACCATGAGGCACACATTTATATGGTACATTGATCTTTTTGAACATATGATCTAGGATATCGTATTCCTAAGCTTTAACTTCCTAATAATTAATGTAAGTGCTAAACCAAAATTCAACAACAGAATGTTTTTCTGCATTTCAAACATGATAGTTCTAACTTGCATAGCTTCTATGAAGAAACAGATTAATCAGTTTCTAAAGACATCTGATATCGTCGCAAATAGCAACTTAGCATGGATAATCAAATTAAACAGGTCAAATAGGGACTTGATCATCTGCACTTAGTCTCTAAAAGTCAACATCGAGTCGAAAAAAGATTGCCTATGACACTTAGCCTTATGAAACAGTTCCTCATAGTCATAGGTCACTGATAAACTTTTTGGACATTTTTTTCACCTTTTCTTAATTTGACAACTCAAGAGAAAAAGATTACAGAAAGGCTTACTTTGGGCCTGCAGTCATTGTCGGACAGCTCTCAGGTGTGCAGAATTCCGTGAGTGTTCCAAACAGCAGATTAACCTGGTTAAAGAAATCCACAGCTGCAATGCATAGACTTGTTAGCTTCAAGGAAATAATTAAGTTTTTGAAATATGAGAAATTGGTACATGATTCAACACTGATCCCAGGCCACTGCTACATTCAACAATTCCCAAAAGAAAAAAAAAGAGCAAATGAATTATGAAAGTGCAAGTAAAGGTGAAAAGCAAACGGAAGAACATTACTATTCACAGCAAGCCATTCATTAATGTCCTCTCCAGGAGGAAGCCTCACAGCTTCCCTAAGGTTTCCACTGCCGAGAGTGGCATCTATGTGCTTCCGGAGCTGTGCTCCCTGCAGATAGCAAGGAAAAAGGTCAACTTACGTAAGGTGTAATTATCGCTTAGCATTTGTGCATTATTTTTTAATGGCACGTATAACATGCAAGCTCTGCAAATATGGAGAAAGACCTAGAACTTTGTTCATTAGAGATGATTTAAGACCAGTGACATGTACTGAACACTGAATGTGCTAGAAATAAGCACTCGGTACTCCAATTAACAATGTTCAAGGTTGAATAACCAATCCATGGGTTTGCACTTGCATTCATTTTCTATACAAAAACGATGATAGATGTGGGACAGCATCATTTACGAAACCCTTCAATGAAAATGTTATGTAATGTATATAATTGGCATATGATGTGAAATAAAGGGATTACTGGTAGTAGTGTGTCAAAATGTTCAGTAATCAGTACAAAGTGTTATGTTAAGAATCAAGAACTGTGCTAAAATGTTTTCACTTATCTAAATTAATGTTCAGCAATAGACAACAATCAGTGAGAATTATAACCAACAAGAATGTCAATCGAGCAAGATGTCCTTCCGTTACGATGGCATGGCATGGCTGGAAACAGAAAATCAAAAGTAGAAACAGATAACTTAAAGCTTGTCTACTTCCAGATGACTCTGATTGAGCAATCCATATTCCTGAAGTTAGCCCAAAACTCTAAACAGCCGATTGCATTAGCTCTATTGCATACATTTCCGCATGCTCCCTAAATAGTTCACAACAACTGATCAAAAGCCAGGATGTAGCATTACTTATGGGAAACACCGCAGAAATGGCAACAGAGAGACAAACACCTACACACATTGCTTGTGTATTCAGTCATGCTCCTAGCAATTGCAACAGCAACGCTTACCCACCCAAGCTATCACGCATGATCAACCCCCGTGACATCAAATTCTGATTATCGGCCCAGAGCAGTAAGGCAACGACCAGCATCCATGAAACGCACTTTGCATGCTATGAAAAACACTGGGCACAGGTACAAGTAGTTGTTGCTGGTACCAAACGACATAAAACGCACTTTGCATGCTATGAAAAACACTGGGCACAGGTACAAGTAGTTGTTGCTGGTACCTAACGACCTAATGTGGGAGCCATGGAGCCGAAATCCGTACCTTGCTGCCTGATGGAGCACTCTTCTTGGGACGGAATGTCTTCTGGTTCCTGCAGAAAACAATGGAACTACTCAGCATGATTGCATCAGAAGGCAAAAGAGAAAAAAAGGTAGAATCTCAGAGTAGCGAATGGATGAAGCAGATAGAAGAGCCCAGCGAATTCAGCATGATCTGAAGCTCGAAAGCGTTTTTGCCGCGAAAAAAAACAGAAATCAAGCCCGCGAAAACGCAATTGAGGACAGCAACAGCTCCGATGCGGCGACCGCAGTACGGCGGTACTAATTGGGGATTTGGGGACCGTCAGAACTCAGAAGGAAGTACTCCGTAGCACCCAGCGCCGGATCAGTTGTCGGATCAAGTAGCGGAACCACCCCCGCGCCGGATCCCAATTCCAGCAGCGGCGGCGCTGGATCTCACCCTCCCGAGCTCACCGGGCCGGGAATCAAGTGCCCTCACCCAAGTCAGGAACCGGGAGCCCCAAAAAAAAACAGAGCGAAGAGGACGGCAGTACGAGAGGGGAATTCGATTGGGATCGCGGGCGCTCACCGTCCGAGCCCGAAAAGACTCATCCCTCCTCCTGGTCCGCTGCCTCCCTCCCTCGATCCGGCGTGCGGCCGAGCAGCGGGGACGACTGGAGCTGCTGCTGCTGTTGCCTGCTGCTTCGCCGCTGCGAGGAGGACGAAGAGACCGAGGGCGGTGGTGGGGGGACTGCGACCTGCGGCAGCGGGGCAGAGCGAGCCAGCCAGCCAGGTGAAATGATTTGGCTCGGGGCTCGCCCGTCAGAGGCCGCGTGGGCCGGCGCGGAGGCGGCAGGAGCGCCGTCGGATTGGCTGAACGGACGGCGGGCGGGTGGGGGCGGCGGCGGCCTGGCTGGCATCCATGATCAACCGGGCCCACCCCGGAGATTCCCGGGATCAAGATCTATCTGGGTTTGCGTTGCGTCGCGCGAACCGCGGCCGCGGCAACGTGCGACTGCTGCAGCGCAGTCGTGCACGGGTGCACCGCATGGAATGGACGTGCCACTCCCACATCCCACTGATTTCCCTGCTTCGAAGTCGAAGAAGTTTTCTTTTGTCCACTGCCGTTCAATCTGAAAATATTATTGTTAGTGTGAGGAAAAAGTCTAGAACACCCCTGATCTATGAGACATCGGTCACTTCACCTCAACGTTTCAAACAGGTTAAAACACCTCTCAACCTATGTCAAACCAGCTAAAACACCCCCTGAGGTTGTTTTGAAGGCCGATTTTGCCTTCTGGTTTTGCCGTCGCTATCCGCGCATTGTGGCCAGTCCACTCGCGTACGACGTGCCGGCGAGTGCCGCTGCAGGCTGCTGTGCTCACCAGTCACCACGCTGCTCTCCGCTATCACCACACCGTCTCGCTGCTGCCCTTCGCCACCTCGCTCGCCCAGCTCGCCGCCATAGCCCGCCTTCTCGCGCGTTTTAGGCACCTCTCTGCACCGCCACCGGAGGCGGCGGCTCGAACGCGCGCTGATCTCTCGGGTGCGGCAAGGCACCGCAGACCGTTCCTAGCGGAGTCAGAGTCCGGCGCCATGGTGCCCCACCTCTGCCGCTTCCACGCGCATGAGTCCGGCGGCCCGGGGGCCGAGCACGCCTGCGCAATGCTCCTCCCCATCACGGCCGCCTCTTGCAACGCCGCCACACGGGACAGGGTGACGGTGCTCCTTGCGGCATGCGCCAACGGGACGCCCGCCATGCAGGCCTCCGCGCGCCGTTGGCGTGCTTCTGAACCTCACGTCGTTCCCGGACCTCTTCCCCTAGTTCCGTGACGAGCAGCATGGAACCGCTAGTCCGCTACTCCTCCAGCTGGTCTCCCTCGGCACCCCGCGACATTACAGATTCCTCGGTGCGCGACACATCCTAACCTCTGAACGCCATTCAGAGATGCACAATCTAGGTAGTTCATCTTGCGCAGTCTGTTCAGTGAGTTACATTTCACTTTCTTGCATTTTGCCTACTCCAACAATACATGTCCTCCTTTGCGAGTTGCGACTTGCGACCCATTGTGTTGTCTGAAGTTTCTCGTTTCTTTGACAGCAACACACACCCTTCTCTTCTGCAGTGCGTTAGCTAGTTCGTAGTTCCATGCAATTTAATCTCCCGATGGAGCCACCGTCTTCCAGTCTTCCTCCCGCTGCCAGCTCTACGGTTCTGCTTCTCTCATGACATGGCGGCTCGCCGGCTCTACGTATTTCCGCTGCTTGTTCTTCATAGCTGTCGCAACCCGACGGTTGCGGCCTCACCGTATCTCATCGACATGGGCAGCTACAACATATCAGGACCTGCCGCAGACGTCAACATGATGTGGTACGTGAGCATCGAGCAGATCGCGGCGGGGATCCACTTCAGGTTCAAGGCGCGTGCTTATCATCGTCGAGCCTGATGGCAAGCACATCGTCAACCTTGACGCCTGCATGGCGTCGCAGCTTGTGAGCCCTCGAGAGGCTAAAATCATGGTGAGAGTTGATCGTCCTCACGCCACCTGCCACGGCGACGACGAGCCGGCCGGCCAACGCGCCTGGGCTTCCTCCGCTACATCGTCGAGATCGCCGTGTCCGCCAACGGCTTCGTCGCAGCGAGCCAGCGACCATCCCTATTTGATAGCGCACACACCCGGACGGCAAAACCAGACACAAGGCAAAACCGGCCTTCAAAATAGCCTCAAGGGGTGTTTTAGCCGGGTTGACATAGGTTGGGGGGTGTTTTAACCGGTTTGAAACGTTGGGGGGTGAAGTGACCGATGTTTCATAGATCAGGGGGTGTTCTAGACTTTTTTCTTGGTGTGACGTTGCCCCGTAACGCCCCGACCCGAGGGGCGACTCGGCGACTGCGCCCCCCGCTCTCGGCGCCGTCGCCGCCCGCCCGCCTCTAGCCCCCGTTCTCCCTTGTCCCCAGCTTCCTAGCCGATGACAGGGGGAGAGGGGTCCATCCCTTTTAGTAGATCGAGTTCATAGTTGAGTCCTTCTAGGTTCAGGGTTTGTCCGCCGTCGATGCTTGACGGAGGTACTAGGTTTTGCCGGAGGAGCACATCTCCTTTGTGGCCTCTTGTTCCTGGTGGCATCGGCGATGTGGAAGCGACGGCGTTGCAGAGGAATAATTTCTCTCAGCTTCTTCCATTCTTCGATAGCGATCTACTCCGACATCAACAGAGAGCCTGGGGAGACCGGTCCAGGAGTCGAGAGCCGGCGCATCGTCGTCTTCTTCAGGTGATGATGCTGTTGACCCTGTTAATCTCGAGGAAGATGTTCTTTGGCGAAAATCTGAGCTTTGCTCGGGTTGCTAGCGATGGTTTCGATGGATGCGTCGTGGGTACTGGAGTTGGCCGATGCGCCTAGGAGGCAGTGTACTCGGCTGATTCGCCCAGAAGTAAGCCCTCCTCTGCGGCCTCCACCTTGTGGAGATTGGCTCTGGTGCCCGCGATGATTGGGAAGCGGCTTCAGCGGCGGCGACGAACAGATCTCTGAAGGCTTCGAGGAAGATGATTAGGAGTTTGGACAACTTCTTTGTAATCTTCGTTTTCTTTGTGGTCCTGTTTGTAAAAAGGCCAGTGTAACAGGCTAAGATCAATGCATTGTCCTTCTAAAAAACCGGAGCGGTTTACCACCTAAAAAAACAAGGGTGGTAACAACGGGTCTTACCGGTCGGTAAACCGAAAGACCCGGTTTGGCCCGGTTTGCTAGGTCTGGTCAGAGACAGTAACCGTGGGTTTTTGGTACCGGGCCGGACTGATAAGACCGTTTACTGGTCTAACCGGACCGGTTGCCACTGGTTTTGTGAACTCTGGTCCACTGTAATTGTTTCAAGGTGCTTCAACCAAATGTACTTGTACTCAATGTCCAATAATTTTGTCTTATACACGTTCTCGTACATAATCTTAAAATGATTTACCACATAACCTTATAGCTTGTAAAGTATATTATTTTAAAATGTTATAAAGCGTAATGCAATAATGTTTGTGTTATAATAGTGCATGAGTAGTCGAGTACTCAAAATTAGCATACCATGAGATTTACTCCATGTTCCAAAGTGTACACCGTTTTGGTTTTTCAGTGCATAGGTTTTTATAATTATTTAGATACAGTGTATGTCTAGATGTGACGAGGCTCTAGACCAGGGCCCACCACGATTACAAAAAAACACAGTACGGACTGACACACCGAGTACTTGACGGCTTGTACAACGAGTACTACGTCCCCAAGCGCCTGACAGTCTGTACGACCAGTCTCCGTCATGACCAGGAGCTTGGCGGCCCACACAAGCGGGCGTCCCCGTCCTCCGAGTACACGGCGGCCCATCCAGCAAGTCCCAGGTGCTTGGGGGCCCGTCCGACAAGTCTCCAGCTACGTGGCGGCTCGAACGACAAGTTTCCGTCTCCTCCACGACTACTCGTTCGGACGAGTAGTTTCCGTCCCGCCTTCGACTACTCGTTCGCACGAGTAGTTTCCGTCCCCGACAAGCCCAGGCTTCGCGGCGAAGGCAACCGCAACCGGGGCCCACTCCTGATATGGCGGGATATCCGCGCACGCTCGCTCCCGCGCCGCCACGTGCCGCTCCCTCCATGTCGGGTCGTACTGACATAGCCTGACCGGTGTCAGGAGGCATGGCCGACTACTATGCCACGAACGGCACAGTGCGCGTCACCCACTATGCCACGAACGGCATAGTGCGGGCCACTCTGCCCACACAGAGGCCCCCACAGTACCCGGGAAAGACGCGTACCTACCCTGTTGACGGAAGTAGGGTACGGAGCCTATGACCTACAACGACCAGACTACTCGGAGACGAGCCCGAGGAGTTTCGGCGACGGCTACTCGGAGTCCGCAATTCCGTGAGGTCTATGTCATCAACAATTACTTCGCTACAGTCCCTAGCTACTCCCGCCGCCTCGCCATACCGCCCGACGTGGAGAAGGACGCTCTACGTTGTAATCTAGTTTCCATTCCTGTTTTTTCCCTCTCCAACTATAAAAGGGGAGGAGGGGTCACATGTACACACTTACAAACCCGATCGGTATCTCACATAGAAGGACCCTCTATGAAGGGAATATGTAACCTTATAATGTCCCTTTGCGAATGGATGCATGCAAATGTGGCCTCTGAACATATTATGCTCGAAGTTATCGTTTTTTACATCATTTTTCCTTAAGGAATGCTTAAATTCTATGTGAGATATAAACCGACAACCAAACGGAGTCATGAAAAAAAAAGGGTGTGGAATGGCCTACCAAGTCTTTTGTTTCAAGAGCTTTTTGATGATTGGATTGGAACATACAAGTAAGGGCTTTCAGAGTTGCGTAATGTTTTTATTTGAGACCAGCATTTGTCCAAGGTTGCCACCCTAAAATTCAGCCACATTATTTTTCTTTCAAGTTCAAATGAGCCACCTTATTTGGCACGGGCCTTTTTTTTTGAGCAAGACGACATAATTTGGCTTGACGGAAGAAGAAGTAAGTAGTGTAGAAAAATAAAAGGCTTCACTTGCATGGGCTAATAACGAATTTTTTTTAATATATTTTTTCCTCTATTTTGCAAAAATAAATAGTCCGTCAGAAATTTAGCAGAAATATACATCTGCCGCCGTACCCCACGGTGGTAGGGGTCCTACCGCCGTGCGGCACGGCGGCAGGGGCCGTGGCCCACGGCCAGGCGTGGGTCCGTAGCGTCCGACAGACATACCGCCGTACCCCACGGCGGTAGGGACATACCGCCGTGGGGTACGGCGGCAGGTCCTAGCGCCGTAGGGCACGGCGGCAGCAGGCCTGGTACCGCCGTGCCCCACGGCGCTAGGATCTGCTGCCTATATAAGGCCGAAATTCAGCCGAAAATGTCACAATAATTCGAAAAAAAGAAAGAGAGGGGGAGAAGAGAAGGGAGTGAGGAGGAGGTGGCGAAGGTGCGAAACTCTGGCGGTTTTTCGTCTCGTTAGAGGTAAATACTCTGGTACTTAATATTTTGAACTGTGATAATTCATATTTTGAAGCACTGTTTTAGTGTAGATCTGCTTAGTAAAAATATAGTTTTAGTGTATATCGATTAGTAAAATTATAGTTTTAGTGTATATCGATTAGTAAAATAATAGTTTTAGTGTAGACCTGCATAGTAAAATTATAGTTTTAGTGTATATTAATTAGTAAAATTATAGTTTTAGTGTATATTGATTAGTAAAATTATAGTTTTGGTGTATATTGATTAGTAAAATTATAGTTTTAGTGTAGTTCTGCATAGTAAAATTATAGTTTTAGTGTATATCGATTAGTAAAATTATAGTTTTAGTGTATATCGATTAGTAAAATTATAGTTTTAGTGTAGCTTTGAGTAAATATATTTTGTAGTTACAGATCCATTTGTTAATAGCGATTTTTTTTTTCATGTTGTCAGACATGTCGGATGCAGTTAGTGTCAAGTTGTATTTCGGTAATGGGCAGATTAGATATTGTGAATATGGAGTTGACTTGTCAGAATTTAATTCGGTTGACCATGTGATTAGAAGAGCAGCCGAAAGAACTTGGGGTCCATAACCAACTTTTTTTATAAGGCATTCCATGTAGATGCAGAGCAACATGACTTGTCCATTATGGCTCTAATCAACAGGAGTGAGGCAGTATATTGGGAGCTTATGCCACTTCAAGGCACTGAATATTGGAGAAGTTATATCAAAATAGCACGTCAAATTGGTTTGCCTGTGATGTTGTTTATCCAAGTTGTTCATAAGGCTGGGTCTAGTAGTCAAGTGCATGAGGAGGATAGTGCTGCTCACCAGGGTGAGGCTGAACTACAAGTAGGAGATGGTCCTGCAACTGAGCCAGAAGAAGGAGAAGGTGCTGCCACTGAGGCAGAAGAAGGAGATGGTGACACACCCTTTGAGGCCCGTGGTGAAATTGACGAGGGGGAAGTTAATGAAGAAGTACTCAGGCAATACGAAATGGAGGCCGGTGACGATGAACGTGGGTTGCAAGAGGACTCCTCAGATGATGAGGATGACCCGCTAGTGCCAAGGGACTAGGACAGTTACAATTTCTCACAGCTATCTGTCAATCATGGTGATATTGTGTCCTGGGAGTATAGATAGAATCAGGTTTCTGTTGGCGCCATGTATAAGACTGCAGTAGAGGTGAAGGATGCAGTGAAGAGGTGGGCCACCCTTACTCTGCAGAGAGAGTTCAGGGTAGTGAAGAGTTCTCCACACATATATGATGTACAATGTGTGAAGCCCAACTGTCCTTTTCGAGTGTATGCTTCCAAGGGTAAGTGGAAAAATTACTGGGAGGTCAGGTCTGTTGTGGATCACACTTGTGTACTTGACCAGCTAGATGCAAGTCATCGTAATTTGTCTGCCGGTTTTGTAGCCAGCCAGATGTTTGCTAAGACTGTGGAAAATCCTGCTTATGAGCCCAAGTCCATTATCTTGGCAATTGAGGAGAAATTTAGGTACCTGATAAGTTATGGTAAAACATACATGGCGAAGAAGAAGGTATTGGAGTTGAGGTGGGTACTTACGAAGCATCCTACGACAATCTTCCTCGATTGCTGAACACAATTGCCACGCTCAATCCTGGTAGTTATTATGGTATCAAGACTTATAATCTTGTAGAGTCGGCTACTGTATCCCTAAAAAATTATGATTTCATTTCATCATCCTCTAGAGTCGGCTTGTATCTTTAAGAATTTGATTTCAGATGCATTAGAGCTTGTTTTCGCAAATAGTAAAACTCGTACTATGGTGTGTTTCCTGTGAGTAACTGCGTCAAACAGTGAACACATAGGGTGTGTTTTTTGTGAGTCACTGCACCAAACAGTGAACCTAGTACTAAGGTGTGTTTCCTTCGAGTCACTGCCCGTTTTTTCTTGCCCCGGATCGAATGACCCACCGTCCAGTCTGCATCATTGCTTACATATATGTGAGCACTCTTCTCCAGTGTCACTTCACAACACAACAAGCACCAATGAGTTCCTGGGCTGGGGATGATGATGGCTCCCTCGATCCAGCACTATGGAGCCAGCAAGATCCAGAGTTCAACAACAATTTTCCAGTCTTAGATAAGAGAGATTTCAAATCCATCCGTGATGTTAGAAAGTACGCACCAAATCAAACGGTGAACTGGCCAAGGTGTGTACACGGTGAGTTCTGTGTGATGCAGGTTTACCAGGGATGGAACAACTCTGGTCGACGCTTCTGGCATTGCTCACGAGCATGGGTAAGCAAAACTCCTTGACCTTTGTCGTTCATCATTTTATGATTTACAAATGTAATCACGGTTTCTGCAGTACTCCGACCAACCAGATAACTGCGGTTTCGTGTAATGGGTGAATCCCCCAGCTATTGACCCGTATCAACAGTACATCAACTACCTCGAGGATGTTGTCATCTTCAACCTGAGGCAAGAGCTCGCGTCGGTATTGGCTTCTCCAGATCCGACATCTACCAACGACGACGACGGACCGGTGACCGGACCAATGGTGGTGAAGACGAACACCGGCTGTGAGGACGAGTTCTGCTGCTGTCCATGCCACGAGAAGAAGGACTACACTCCACCAGCAACTCCACCCCCCGCCACCGTCTGATCCAACTCCACCCCCGCTGGGGTACGGGTACTACTGTGACAACCCGCCCAGGAAAATACCGTACTATCACCTAAACCAATCCACTTTGGTCGTTAAGCGATAATAAAGTATCATCCTGTCATTAGTTGCCGGGTTAACGCCCGTTAAATCACTTTGGGATCACACAGAGGATCGAACATATGCATTAAAACTCACACGAAGGCGAGTCCAGAGTACAAACACAAATTAAATTCAAATTACCCCTAAGAGTTTAATTATTACAAACCATTGTTCATAACATGATAAGTAAATGTTCAGAGTTCGGAAACAGCGGAATAAAATAAACTAGCGCAACGATAAACATCACAGGAGGTCGTCCGTGATGCCATCACTCGTCGACATCCACCCATCCAGCTCCCAGCCGGGTGGAATCTCACCAGGTCAAAACAACACCTGCAACAACATTTATAAAGCAAGGCTGAGTATACTAATACTCAGCAAGACTTAACCGTCGGGTGATAACTACATCACCAAACTCTAGACATGAGAGGCTTTTTGGCCGGTGGAGTTCTTTTGCTGAAAAGCAACAAAGAGTATGTCCTTACTTTCAATATTTTAACACAAATTCTAGTTGATTACCATTTCTAAGTGTGCCAACTAATTCAATCAAGAATTGTACAATACAATTAATTCAAGCAGTAATATTCACAAAGTTCCATCATTAAGGGATATCATGGCCAGTTGATTAAGCAGTCTCAGATAACGGTGAGAGGCCGACAATCGATTGATTTATAACCTTGCAGGGTAAACCTAAACACACGGAGGGTGCCCCCACATGGACAACCACCAGACGGTTCCCATCTTTCTCCGGTTCGGGATCGGAACCTACAGTCCTCGGTACAAGGCTTACTGGTACGTCACGCCGGACCGCCCAGACTCGCACAGGTACCCTACTGTTGCAGGCAGGGGGACACATCAGGTGTCCTAGGGGTAGTAGGGAAAGGTTCCCTTGCCGTGTCCATCAGGTACTAGGTTTACCGGTCCCATTCCCGGCAAGTGCTTTGTACGTTCAAAAGCTTAGCCCACGAAAGCCATTGGACCGGAGCCCAAATCCCATGCTCTTACCACATGAGCAATCCATTTATAAAGATCTTATGATTCCAACATAAGAACCTATTCTCGCGAGTGACGAACATCACTCGACATGTACCGGTCCTATAGCATAGCAGCTATCGACCTATCATACTAGTAAAAGAGCATAGGTACCTAGGGATCATGTATCTAGGGTTTCAATTCAAATCCTGAAACGTAAATGCACAAACATAGTAAAGGTAATGGTATAATTTTAAAAGGAAGGGGTTAATGATCCGGGGCTTGCCTTCGCTGGCAAGGTTGGCCTTGGGCCTTTCTGGACTTTGGTCCAGGTCCTGAGCTACGTCCACGAACTGCAGCTCACCGTCAGCACCTTCGTCTCCTCCTTCCGGCACGAGCGTACAGCTACCGTCGGGAAGATCTACACGAGGATGCAAATGCAAGATTTAATTGACGGTGTTAATTTAATTAATTCTAAAACAACATATGACAACCATGAAGAGTATGGTTGGCCATATTCACCTTGACAAACACACATTTGGTAAATTATTTCTATTAAAGTAATTTCCTGTGGTGTTTTATTATTTATTTTTTTATAGTGACTGTGTACATATTTATGTAAATAATTTAATTTAATCAACACAAACAGCAAGGGGTGGTGACATTTAGTCTTTAACATGATTTACCACACAGACATGAGGTCATTAGGTGAGTGTTGGTGATTTTCCTAATGTAAGTTAATATTAAGCTTTAAATGACTTCCATAGCTTTTATTCAAAATAAATTCAGAAAATTCAGTGGGGGGTGTTTTCCAAGCTCTATAACACTATGCAAAGCCACTGAACACACATGCACACTTAGGAGAGCCATAAATTAATTATACCAAAAATAACAAAATCTAGCTACCAAAATAAGATAAATGCATACAAAAATAAATAAGCATCAAATGGATTCCAACTTTCTCACACATGGCCTCTGGTCCCAATCTAAGCTAGGCATGCAACATATACACCTAGAGCTACTATAGATCTTGAGCATTTGCAAAGAAAATTAGGCATATTTCAAGAATAAATATTTATGTAAACATAAAATCATGATTAATTCACAAGAGGTGGGTTTATGCATAAAAAGGTTATATCCAGAAGTTGAGCACAAAAAGATATTTATTTTTAGCTACAAAAATCATTTAGATAGATTCAGCATAAATACACAATAAATCATAATAAAAGATTTACTTAGTAACTTTCTGAAATTTTTGGTACAGAGGCTAGGCATGACATAACACACAACATATCCAAAATTTAGCTACAGAGAACTTTTAGATTTTGAACTACAACAGATCTAGGTTTATCAGTTTTCTATTTTTCATGCAAAAACTATCAAGAAAGAGCATGGTCATGCTTTACAAAAGTTGTAGGGCTACACACAGGGAAAAAAACAAAATTTAGTTTGCATTTTTCTGATTTTTTTATGATTTTCTACGGATTTTACAAGAATCAGCAAAAAGCCTACACTATTGAAGATCTTGTTTTACACCGAGGTCCCTGGAAACTTTTCATTCTTCACAAATATACCCTCAGTTCGCACAAAACACCCAGGAAAGATTGGGGGCTTTGCAATGTGGCCCCTGGGCCATGGCCGGCGGTGGCTCCGGCCAAATTCTGGCGAGGAGCTCGCCGGGAAGGGTCGGGGAAGGGTGGAGGAAGGCCAGGGGCTTACCACGGGTCGATTTGGGACCGGAGGTAGGGCGGAAAGGGTGCCGGCGACAGCGCACGGTGGCACCCGGCGGCGGCGGCCGCTGCGGCGGGGTTTTCGGCGAAGGGAACAGCGCGGCTGGGGTACAAGCGACACGTGTAGCTCGAGGAGATGATGGGGAAGATCCTAGGATGGTTGGTCGGCACTGGAAGTGAACGGAATAGGGAGCTCGACGGCGGCGCTCCAATGGCGGGGCGGCGGCGAGCACAGGGAGGTGGAGAGGGCGCGCACGCGCGGGGGAAACGGGCCGTGGCCTTTTATAGGCGGCGTTCACGCGTCTTGAAACAACCAGCGGGGCGAGGGGGGTCCGGTCGGCGCGTCGGGGCGCGGGCGGCGTTGCCGGCGGGCGGCGCAGGCAGGGCCCGGCGCGTCGCACGCGAGCGCGTTCCTCGCGGCAGGGACGGGGTTCCCCAGGCACGTCGTGCTCGAGCTGTGTGCAGCATCGGGAGGCGCGGCCTCGGTAGGCGCAGACCGGCGTGGGGGGGTCCGGACGCCGAGGGCGGTGGGGCGCCACGCGGCACAGCGCGCGCACGCGTGGGCGCGCCCGGCGCGGGAGCGCGACGCGACGGCCCTGATTCTATTTCATTTGACCCCGTTTGACTAAGGTTTGCTCAACATTTCCAAACTAAACTTCAGAAACTTTGAATACCAAAGTTGTAGAGCAACTATATGAGAGCATTTTTCATAAAGGCCGACCTATGTTTTGCTCAATGGTTTGAGCATAAACTGCAGGCAAAGTTCCTGTTTTTCATGGCGCTAATGAATAGTAAAAGCTGTAGTTGACCAAGTTTTTCACCCTTTTTCACTCAAAATCTCAAATACCGCCAATTATGAAAAGTGTGTTCCTCGAAAAGACGAATAACTTTTATATTGGCTGATTTTGAAGTGTTTAAATGAAATTTGGAAAACGTAGCAAAAGTTCTCGGAGGGTTCAAAAGCATTAAGGGTTTGACCTGGATTTGACCATGCCTTTGACCGAGATTTGACCACAAGTGAGTGTTGACTCGGTTAACAGGGTCATTAGGGATTGCTGGATAGGTTTTCGAGGTGATGACCCAGGTTGACCACGGTTTGACTAGAGTCAACATGCTTGACTCGGTCATTAGCATTAATGATGCTAATTAAAAACCTGGGGCGTCACAACTTACCAGAAAAAAACCTGCCACCGTAGGGCACGGCGGTAGGTCCATACATACCGCCGTGGCCTACGGCGATTGCTGGAGGGCACGCTGCCGCCTGGCGGTAGGCTCCTACCGCCGTGCCGCACGGCGGTTAGTCCTACCGCCGTGGGGCACGACGGTATGTGCCCTTGCCAGTGGGCCACGGCTCCTACCGCCGTGCCGCACGGCGGTTAGTCCTACCGCCGTGGGGTACGGCGGTAGATATATATTTCTGCTAAATTTCTGGCGGACCATTTATTTTTGCAAAATAGAGAAAAAACATATAAAAAAAATTCGCTGATAACAGACCAACTACTTATCTTCTTTTATACTACTGAGCCCAACTGAGACCGAAACTAAAAGCCCACCAGTCACTCTTTCAAGCTCGAAGAATGAGCCCACCTACAAAATATGGGCCTGAACAGCCCACCCCACTCCTCTCCACGCATCCATCATCCCGAACGCGAGCAAACCCTACCCCGGCGCTCGCTATAAAAAGTCATCTCCGTCTTCGCCCCCTCCTCTCGCGCCGCCACTCTCCTCCCGTTCCACTCGCCCAAAACCCTAGCGCTCGCGCCCGCTCGCCGCCGCCGCAGAGAGCGCCTCCTCTTCCTCCGTCAACCATGGCGACCCAGATCAGCAAGAAGAAGAAGGTACACGGCTTCCTCCGACTCCGAATCCCATCACCGCCCTCCCTTTCCCCCGCGCATAGATGGATCTGACAGGGTTGATTGTGCTTCGCAGTTCGTCAGCGATGGTGTGTTCTACGCGGAGCTGAACGAGATGCTGACTCGGGAGCTCGCGGAGGACGGCTACTCCGGCGTGGAGGTGCGCGTCACCCCGATGCGCACGGAGATCATTATCCGCGCCACACGCACCCAGAACGTGCTCGGTGAGAAGGGCCGCAGGATCAGGGAGCTCACCTCCGTCGTCCAGAAGCGGTTCAACTTCCCCGAGAACGGCGTCGAGCTCTACGCCGAGAAGGTCGTCAACCGCGGCCTCTGCGCCATCGCGCAGGCTGAGTCTCTCCGCTACAAGCTCCTCGGAGGCCTCGCTGTCCGCAGGTATAGCATGATGAAATCCCTGACTTACTAGATTTGTATGCTGTTGGTAGATGTGTAGTTTGTATTTTGTGCTGTCTCTGATAGGATATAGATGATTATGCAACAAGTTTTGAATTTTGTGCTAATGAGATCTTTGCTGCTGATGCTTAATTTTAGAAATTGAAGTGAGGTTAACTATGTTGAAGTGGCTTGTACTATAGTTTGCTTTACTAGTGGAGTCTTGAGTAGATAGAATTATGCACTAGTGATTTATGGTCTGCCTTCAGTCCTTGTTGGTGGGATTTTGTACTGGTGCAGAAAGGAAATGCTGTTCCTTGAAGCAGCGGCGGCCAGACAACCGTTGAGACAGATCCACAGATAACCGACTTATCTCCTGTTGTTTGTCTACTAAATCTGTCTCACATTACTTAAGCGTTTTAGTCTCATTGAGAGTTTATAAGTTGATACTACAATTTCATTGTCTTTATTTTAAATAGTCTTAGTGTAGTATAAGTAATTAGTTTAGTAGTTTGTCTGACCCTTGTTACAAGATCAGTTGCATCATTTATCAGGATCTGTTAGTGTGTATGGTGCATATTTAATAGTATAAATTTTTTTTCGCACCTGTATTAATTGTGTCCTGCTATTTTTTATGATGGTGGGAAGTTAAGCTGGTGCACAGAGGAAATGCTACTCTTGTAGTAGCGGCGGCCAGACAACCGTTGAGAGATAGATCCACAGATGAACATTCTTTCTGCTGTTTGTCTACTAATTCTATCTCACATTCGTTATTGCATGAATGTCATTTCCTTGTGTGCATTCATAATCAGGACTGCTAGTTCTGGACTGCTAGTTGCGGTTGTGGTTTATGAATTGTTTTAATAACATGATGAACTATCACCTCTTTTTTATTATGCCATTCTTCATCTCTGTGTAATGTCCCTAGATAATCTTAACTTGGTTTATGTTGTACTTACATTTTACGTGTACTAATAAGCTTGTTAACTTGGCAGGGCTTGCTATGGTGTTCTCCGCTTTGTTATGGAGAGTGGTGCCAAGGGTTGTGAGGTGAGTGTTGTGTACCACTTCTATCAGATACTCCCATTTTTCTGATACTTGGCAGTTGTATCTCAAAAGTTGTATGCATTCTCTTGTAGGTGATTGTGAGTGGTAAGCTCAGGGCCCAAAGAGCCAAGTCCATGAAGTTCAAGGATGGCTACATGATCTCTTCTGGTCAGCCAGTGAACGAGTACATTGATGCTGCTGTCAGACATGTCCTTCTCAGACAGGTTTGTGTTTGATGTTTGCTATCTGTGTATTGTCTTGTCAGGCAGTTCCATTTCAGAGTGCTGGTCAATTTATTTGTTCAGTGGTTTCTCTGAAATGACGCTGATGTGTGCTTGCAGGGTGTTCTTGGCATCAAGGTTAAGATCATGCTCGACTGGGACCCGAAGGGCAAGCTTGGCCCCATCACCCCTCTGCCGGACCTGGTGACCATCCATGCCCCTAAGGAGGAGGACGAGCTGCGCCCTCCTGTCCTCGCCCCTGAGGTCTAAAGCTTCCCCAACAACAGAATCCTGTGAAATGGCAGTTTGAGCAGTCCTAGCTAGGTTTCTATCTTATAAGGGCAATGCGAAGACACTTGGTTACCTTAAGCTTTGTGGACAGGTTATGTATTGGTCCTGTGTTACTTTTGTTTAAGCTAAGTTTTGCCGAGACAAGCTACCTTGATATGTACTGGATGCGAAATTATGGTTCCTTATTCTCGTTGCTCTGGCGTGTCATTTCCTTGAGCATAACCTTGCCTATTCATTGTAGTATTGTTTTTTACCTGTAATTTGCTGTGCTGGGTGTAGTGACACTTGCTTTTACCGTCAAGTTCGAGCATTAGGTTGATTTGTTCCAGACACAGTTTCCCCTTTACGACTGTTAACTGAAACTGTTTATTTTCTTTTGGTTTGCGCCGGAGCTCGGAGCGTCATATGAACCACGTATTCACTGCAAATTGTTTTCACTACAGTGTCATGCAGATTGTTGTAACGTCACAAATACTTTGCATAAACAATGCGCTGCTTGAAGAGAACAAAATTCTTACAACATAAATGTAGTGGGAAATAATAGTACTCAACGGGTGTTCCCTGCGATCTTGTTGCCTATGCCAGAGCTGTGCCCGGGCGTTGTGGGCCGGCCGTCGAACGCCGAACCCACCAGCCACCGGCGACGACCATCGACGGCCGGCAACGCCGGGGTCACCATCGAGACGCCAACAACAATCTCTAGCGTCCTCTGTCATGCAAATTGTTGTAACTCAACGGGTGTTGCCTGCGATCTTGTTGCCAATGCCAGGGCTGTGCCCGGGCGCTGTGGGCCGGCCGTCGAACGCCGAACCCACCAGCGACCGGCGACGACCATCGACGGCAGGCAACGCCGGGGTCACCATCGAGACGCCAACAACAATCTCCAGCGTCGTCTGTCATGCAAATTGTTGTAACTGTAGTGTCGTAAGTATTGTGCACAACCAAAGCGCTGCTTGAGGAGAAACCAAAACTCTTACATTGAATCTCGCAAAAAAAAAGAGGGAAAAGTCTATTTTTCAACCTCCAACTATTGCACAAGTCTGATTTTCAACCTGCAACTATAAAATCGGACAAAGAGAGCCATTGAACTGTCAAAACCGAACAATTTTGGCCCTTTGGGTGGTTTTGAAGAGTGGTTTTGCATTTATAAAAAATTTAAAAGTCTAGATTTAATGCAAAAATTCATAAATATTTCATTTCAAATCAGAAAAATATCAAATCAGTGCCAAATTTTTTCTAAAAATGTAACCTATCTATTGCTATTCTATTTGGCATTATTTGAAACTTAGTTGTCTGTGTTCCTTGTATTTTATTACAAGCAATAAAATACTAGAATAGCAACAAATATTATGTAAATAACACTAAATAGAGTACCAACAAATGGCTTACATTTTCAGAAAACTGTTGGTATCAGCTTCATTTTTTTTAAGATTTGAAACGAATTAGTTATGGATTTTGACCAAATCAAAAAGAACTGAAATTTCTAGAAAATGCAAAACCACCGTCAAAACCACCCTAAGGGCCAAATTTACCCGGTTTTAACAGTTCGATGGCCCTTTTTGTCCGGTTTCGTAGTTGAAGGTTGAAAATCAGACTTCTGTTATAGTTGGAGGTTGAAAATTAGACTTTTCCCAAAAAAAAACTATTACATTGAAATACCAAAAAAATTTGCTGTGGAAATATGGAACCTGTAGATGTACATACATGCAGTGGGAAATAATAATACTTATTCCAGTATATAGAGCGCAACACACTATACGGTATACGCCTCCACTTTGCACCGATCAAGCACCCCGTGTCACGCTTGCCCGACGTTCTCCATGAAAGCTGTCGCGACCGAGACGAGGCCCTTGGCAAGGCGGAGAAGAAGCATCGCCGTGCTCTTGAGCAGCAGCAGAAGCATCACCCGAAGCATCCCGACCTCCACCTTGAGCTTGAACTTGACGTCGAACAGGTGTGGCGCCAGCACGTACAACACCAACATCGACGTCTGCTCGGACAGAAAGACGCGGATCACCTCGGAGCCATCTTGGGTTCAGGGCTGACGCCGAGAACCAGATAGTGAATGGGCAGGTCTCCTCAAGCTTGAGGACGAGGAGGCCGAACCAATGGCGCGTGGTGGCTATAAGGGGCCGGATCACCATGGCTTGGAGCAGAGATGCCAGCAGCGCGGCCAGCGCCGGGAGCAGTGACGCCCATGGTGGAATGGATGAGGAATCCTTCACCCGAAGCTCCATGGAGAGGGCGAAGAGCTGGTTGGAGGCGGTTGCTGCCATCTGCATTGCAACAGGGCTTTACTATACACTTTCCTGGATGGCGAGGAGACATCCCACAACCGAGTTTATATAGGGGATAGGGCGCCCGCCTACTATACAGAGCAGGACGCCGGAGCAAAACTAACGGAAAAGGTAGCGAGCGAGCCGGCAAAAGGCTCCACGCTACAGAGAACTACAGTAGCCGGAGCCGTGCCAGACGAAGTCAGGCTCATCGTGGGATGAAGGGGAAATGCACCTTCATTCGATATCGCCGATTGTCATTTTTTTTTTAAAAAATTGCACACTACATGCACACTCATCTTTATGAACATACATACGCAAATCCTACCTCTATGAGCAACTCCGAAGAACTAAGCACTCGGCATATCTGGAGATTTTCGAAGTCACTTTTGGCATCTCGTTGTCAACAGAAACACCGCGTACCACTTAACACATAACGTCGATAAATCCTAACAAAAGTGCGAGCATCAGAATTTGAACCCTGATGATTAGCATCCAACTAGACCGTCTTATCGTTAGACTACAGACAGACCAATTCGCTATCGCCGATTGTCATTCGCGACAGACCAATTCGCTATCGCCGATTGTCATTCGCCTCACGCCCTCGTCACCTAAGAGACAGCCAAACAGGTCACCAAAGGACTTTGTGTAACGAAGGCAAACAACTGACTACCACACTAACCTTTAAAGGCGACTTAGGTTCAATGTGATTGTCACTCGCAAATCTACTTTGGGATCTGAACAGAATTAGCACTGATAAAACAATAGATTTTCTCAACTATAATACTCAACTATAGTTTTCTATAGTACTCAACTATAGCAAATATGCATAAATGACAATTGTTGCCTTTATGCATTCACGCCTTATAGTTTGCATTTTTTTTAAGAGGACTACGACAGGAAGAAGTCGGTCTAAACTCTTAATTAAATGCGGCAAACCACAGGTGCATGTAGAAATACAATTAGACACATTTAAGGAATAAGGAAAAGAACACAATGAAAAGAGGGAGGGACACAAATCTAGGACCATCTATGACACAAGAAGAAAGACTACTCTCGATTTTCGGATCGTGACTCCATCAAGCGACATGGTCACTGAATACAACAAAGACTATTGCACCCTCACACCACCCCTCATAGTTACGTCGATCCGATGATACTATCCCACTGAGGGCCGGTCAACGAAAAAGAGATTAATGTTGGTGAAGGGTACGTAAGCCAAAGCTTCATCAGACACAGCGATCTCCCTTAGAAGCTGTCTGTGACACCAAGGCGTACATCTGGGCTCCACCGCCTACCACCATCCAACACCGCCCAAGGGGAGAAAGCCTTTAGGGGGAATGGCAAATCGGTGGATAGAAGCACCACCCAGCATAGGATGTGATGGCAACACCAACAAGGAACGCGTCGACGGAGCAGAGGTACCAAGGGAGGGCACTTGCCAAGTTACAGACGAGGCCAGACACCAAGAGCACAACAAGTCTAAGATCAGAGGGTCACTGGGAGATACACGAAGCACCCACAAGCATATGGAGCTGCGGAAGACAAAGGATGCGATGCGGCTCGACAGTGGATTGATGTGTAGGCAAGAACCTCCCAGCGCACCGGGCACGACGCTTTCGCTGCAAATCCACCACCAACACAGAGGCTGCAAGGCGGCCAGTGAGCCTAAGAACACCAAGAGAGCGGGATTGTGCAGAGATAGGGCACCTCCCCAAGTGGAGGTGGGGCACTTCCCACGCACCGATGTGGCACTTTTGTCCCACATTACCAGTGATCTTCATGGCAAAGCTCAGCAAGTGGCACCAGGTGGGAAGACGAAGCACCCCAAGGAAAGGGGTGCTCACGATGCCACCGCGGTCATCGACAATGGTGGTCACAGCCGAAGCCTTGGTGTGCCAAACACGAATGGCAAAGCACCGCCGCGGGCACCTCAGATTGCCACCAGACGGCAATGGTGAAGCTAGAGCAAATTAGAGGGGGGGGGTGCAATTACTTTGTGGGTGCATAGAATTGAGTTATGAGGGGTGCAAATATGGTGAAAATTGAGAAAATACACTGTTTTTCAAAATTTTGGGGGGTGCATTTGCACCCCTTAATCACTACCTAGGTCCGCCCCTACCAGACGACAACCACTGCTCTGTGTGCCCACGGTCGCGGCCGCCGAGAAGGACGCAGCGGCAACCACCACACGTACACAACAGAACCAAAATAGCACCGAAGTCCACATGACCCTCGCTCTCGTCGCCCCGGCGACCATGGTCTACTCACCCCATGAGCACCGCGGGAAGATGAAGGGCAGCAGCAGGGCCTCGCCGGTGAGGTGGGGCGCAACCCGACGAACCGACGAGGGGCAGCATCAACTGGTGGAGTTTGACCGACTGAAATGAGCGTCGCCCCCAGAGGAGCCGTCAAGGGAGGCCCCCAGTGGCCCGGGTGGTGCCGGATCGGGGGGGGGGAGAGATCTGAGCCACGCGAGCCTAGAGCCGGCAGTCTCCGCTGACAGCATCCATGGGAGGAGGCAGAGGAAGAAAGCTGGGGAGGGTGCATAATGGAGCAGGGAACCTCACGGGAGATGGTGGTGGGCAGCAGATCCGGCCCCCCAGCGGCCGGATCTGGTCGAGGAAGGGGGCACCGTTGGCGGCGGCGGCCGTAGCCGCGCCGGGGGGCGCCATGACTGCCGCGGGCCACCCTCCGTCAGGGCTCGCCACGAGACATGCCGAGCGGAGATGCCCCGCCACCGCCATCCTAGGGGGTTGCGCGTATTGCCGACCTCAGCTCCGCTCCTCAATGACCACAATCGAGTCATTGTTCTTTTTTTTTACAAGTCATTGTTCATTGAGGGTTTTGGGCTTTTGGCGACTTGTCCGAGCATGGCATTGTGGTGACCACCTTGATGACGACGACACCATAAAATGGCTGCATGTGCAGTAGCACCGACTATTAGAAATCGGCCAATCCACCAAACTACCGGCGATTAGGTTTGCGTGGAGGGTAGAGACGAAGACATAAAAAAAAACGCAATGCACTCTGATAGCTAAGCATCAAAGGACGCGGTGCCAGACTATATAATATCAGCGTGCTAGTGCGATTGTTTAGATCAATTGACCATAGAACTTTTGACAGGGTTCCTGATGAAGTCTTAGCGTCTACCGGATGTCGAACTGATAGAGATACCGGAAATTGCAACGAGTCCTCGGACGAACACACTACACACCTAAATACTTTTGTTATCACAAACCAAATGCAGACAAAAAGAAATTTGTGCTTTGGCCGTGCACCAAACGCAGACGAAAGAAATTGTTCCATTGCTATGTACTATAATCGAGGCTATGCTTGCACCTGCTCACCCTTAATTAGATTTCTTGGAGCAGAGAGGCCAGACCGAGCAGCGGAATGGACGAGTCCTTCGTTCTCAGCTCAACCGAGAGGGCGAACAGCGGATTGAAGATGGTTGCCGCTATCTTCATTGCAACAGGTCCTAACAATACAATCAAATCAACCCATTAATCCTGCTAGCGTGGTTAAGAACACCGTGTCATGTGAACTTGAGCTCCAATGGAAAGCATGCAAAGTTCAATGTCTTTGGTGGATACATACGGAGCTTGAGGAGGTTCAGCACATCTCCGGACAAACATTGAGGATGGAACAATACAACCAAAGGTTAACAAGTACCCCCTTCCAGATTCAGATCCTCATGTCAAACCATTATCGTGGATCTATCAAATAGTAAAGGTCAAACTAAAACACAGGAGACGAAACAACATGCATGTCGAGGAGCTCCATTTACCACCACAGGTCCACAGCCTTTACATTTCCAGCTGATGCCAACATGTAATTCAATAACAACATGATGACAGTGGAATACAGCATTACACACGATGGTCTAAGATCAAATAACTTCGGAACTCATCAGAAGATACAAGTCGTGGATCCCAGTACATTCCATTTCATCCTAGGCTGTTTCGATTGGGAACTACACCTCCAGAGCACAACACAAACGAATCAGAACACGAGCGGGACAGTGTCCTCTTCAGTAGCATCCTGCGAATCAGGCAAATCAGGCAGGTCTGCGCTGATGGAGAACCTTAGCCACCGCCGCTTCTCCACGTACACCAGGCACGGCTGCAGTACAAACCCGACAATCACCGCCATGATGCTTACTGCCATCACCTTGAAGGACGCGAGGGCCATCACCACCACGATCAGGATAGTAGGAGGGATGATCATCAGGACAGCACCAATGGTGCCTAGAGGGATCTTGTAGGGCCGAGAGGCATCTGGATGGGTCACCCTCAGCTTGATGAAGGCAATGAACTCCAGGATCATGCCGAAGCAGTAGAGGTAGTTCTCAGCAGCAACGATCTCCTGGAAGCTCATCCAGGACAGCAGGATCACACCAAAGGCGGAGAACAGGATGCCGATCAGTGGGGTTCCATAGCGAGATCTCTTGGCAAAGAATTCAGGGAGCATTCCACGCTCAGCCATCCCCAGAAGCTGGTAAGAATCGCTGCTCATTTCCGTGAGGAAATTGCCCATGTTGGATAACGCAGCAGCTCCTTGAATCCATGTGTGCAACCAGACGCCACCGATAATCCCTGCAATGTCTGAAAAATACCCATCTGACCAGTGCTCCCGAACAATTGGAATTGCTGCTGTACAAGTGATCAGAGGGTAAAGGTATCCCCCCACCACTAGAACTAGAGCATAAGAAAGTGCTCTCGGGAGGGTTCTCTTTGGATTCTCGACTTCTCCAGCCAATGTACTGATCGAATCCCAGTAGTTGAGGTTCCAAAACAATGTGTTCAGATATGATCCCCATTTCACAGTCCCCAAGTCCATCTCAAGCCACCTTGAAGGTTCAATCCGGGGAATAGCTATCAATCCCATCACAAAGAATGGGAGGAGAGAGAACACCCCAAGAAAGACTGCCACCCAGCCAACTATGGTCAAACCTCTGTAGTTCATGTATGTAAGTGCAACAGTGAGGATAAGCACAGCCAAGGTCCTTGGGAGCCCGCCTCCAAGAGCTGGAATACTGGACTTGACATAGTCAAGAAAGAGGACTGGATACAGAGCATTATCGATGACACCACTGAGCCACTTCGCCCAGCCTTGCTGAAAACCCCAAAAGGGACCAAGAGCAGAAGAGACCCAGACAACATAACCGCCATTCTCTGGGAACATGGTACCCATCTCTGCAGTGATTAGAGCTTCTGGAATGCTCCATATGAGCGCAAACAGAAGAAAACCTGCAATTGCTAGCAGTGGCCCAGCAGCCTTGACACTGTCCTCAATCCCAAAGGGACCCCCAGAAACCTCATAGAATATGAGGAAGATGAGGGGGACCATGGAAACCTTGGCAATGCCATGGCCTCCCTTACGCTCTTCACCCTCATTGACGCTATTGTACTTCACACCAACACGATCCCCCATTGGAAGACAGGCTGAATTTGCACGTGTTATTGCTGTGTTCCTCAATTTCTGCAATGGTAAAGCCAGAATATCAATAATATGCAACACATAAGGTTGTTGCTTGTTTCAACATGCAAGATGGACATGATGAACATAAGTAATAATATAGGGAAAAAATGGTGCATTTCATTTCAGTATTAACATGCAAGTATTTTCTTGTCTATACACCATACAATACTTAGAAATATTAGGTTTTGAATGGTATGTTCACTGGGGACAATTGGAGTAGTAGAAGTCCCAAGGAAATCAAATTAATATTGTTGGGCAAGCTGAAAAAAATATGCTCAGTCAACAGAACATAAAGTGGTACTAAATTCCATCTAAGATAAACAGTTATGATAAATGTAAAATGTCTAATAATGTGGTTGATTTGGCATAGTATTAACAAGCTTGATTCGAGAAATCAGATTGTTTCAATCATATTTAGGCCCACTGTTTTGTAGTCGAAGTGAACGGTCCTAGCAAATCTATACACCCTGAAGGCCAAAAGGCAATCAAAACAACAGGCGCTCGCTCATGATTCATGGAATTAGGTTATAATTCTGTTATGGTTTCCATATCCAGAAACAAAAGCAGGTTGCAGCGTTAAAATATGTGGTAAAGAGCGGAATTAAAAAAAAGGCAGTGATGGTATGGAAAATTATTGTGACGTTGACAGGAGAACTGAAGTAAAATGCTACAAGACACTACATCATGGTAAATAAAATTTCATGTCCACTTATGCACTATAAATCCAGACAACTTGGCAAACTGTGGGATGTGAATAAACACGGTTGACTATATACTTGGGAGGAGCAGATCAGCAGAAGGCTTAATTTAGTTGGGAATCAAGACTGCTGACTTTGCAGCAATCATGGTGGGTGTACGAAGCGTGGAACCGCAACTGCTTCTCCTCCTCATCGCAAGGTGGAATCCACAGAAGGGAATCGAGTCATTGGAGCAAGAATGAAGGAGGGAAACGGTTGTGAGCAAACAGATGCGAAAACGGCACGGATCAGGGTGGCGCCCGCCTGCAGGGGAAAGTTGGCGCTGGGATCCTAGTGAGCTCGATTGGTGGGAGGCGGCGGCGCGGATCATCCGAGGCAGCTCGAAGAACGGGACCGGAGACTCGAGGATGCACGATCTGGAGCGGGGAGCCTAGAACCACCGCGAATCAGACTGGGAGAAGATTTCTACTGAACCAGTCAACAAACCTCCACCAAGGAAGCAGCAAAGGCGATCGGGGGGAACGGGGCACGGACCGTACTGGGCGCAACGCAACTCAGTGTCAGCACGGAAGCATCGGAGAGAGAGGAGGAATATGGACATGCTCACCATCTACCGCCGGGCGGCCCCGGCCCGCATGCTCGGAGCGCGGATCTCCGACAGCCCCGCCCTCTCTCCGGCGGCGCGAGCGCGAGGCGGGTCCGCGTCCTGTTCCACGCCTCCCCTCTCTTCTCCCCCCCTGGACGGACGCCGAGTACCTGGAGGTCTGAAAGAGAGGGAGAGAGGGCGTCGGAGGCGGAGTCCCGGAAGAAGAAGAAGGCAGCCAGCAGCAGAGGAGGCCAGCAGATGTGGGAAGGGAGTAGTGTAGCCTGGCCCCACGAATCAGGCGGGACTGTGAGAGGAGACGCGATTTTATTTTAAAAGTTTATTTATATTGTAGCGCGAGATGTTCGGGCACGCGATCCGCGTGCACCACGGCACGACTTCCTTCCGGGAGGTAGAAGTAGGAGTATTAGATACAGATAAATGAAATAATTTTAGATTATTTTATGAGACAAGTTTATTAAATCCAATTAGATCATAATTAGACAATGTGGTACTACAGTATATGTGATACTCATAAATTAATTAGATTTTTTTAAAATTAATTAGATTTATTAGACTCGTCTGGCAAAAAAATCTAAACTTATGCAATTAGTTTTATAACTAAATTATATTTAGTCTTTATAAATAAATAACTTAATGTCATTTGATGTGACATATTTATTATAAATTTTTGACACCAAACACCTACAAAATTTATTCTTATTGTAAATTTTTCGGAACCAAACACCTACTCCCTGCGTCCTAATAAGTGTTGTTTTCGGTTTTCGTGTCACAAATTTGATCGTATGTGTAGAAAATACGTGTAATATTTATATTTTGAAATAAATTTGTTAAAAAAATAGATTCAAATGTCTAACATCAATTTTGTTTCATAATTGTTAATATTTATATATATTTAGTCAAAATTATTTTTCAAAAAGCGAAAATAGTACTTATTTTAAGACGGAGGAAGTACAAATTACTTGGGATGCTGGCTAGCATGGCATCATGCTGTGCTACTCTGACCACGCCAAGGCACACGTCGACGTCGTGGGCTCCAAATTTTCGTTCTTCTTTTTACTGGATGGAAAAAAAATGTAGCAGACACGAAGAAGTCTCTATGCGTGCCATTATGGGGATAGGGGCAGAGACTAGAGCAAAAGATCGGCACAGCGCCCGGAGCAAAAATCTGTCGCACGTGTGCCGCGTGGGAGCGTGCATGGTCCGCGCACCTGCCACGTCGTCGTCACGCACGCTCCGTAGACAACAACAAACTGGGAAGGTCGGTCCATCTCGTAATCATCGAAAAAGCCCACTAGTGCCAAACGAAGGAGCCAATTTGTTTGTTTGGGCGGGAAAGCCTAATGGGCCGTGTCGCTCACTCCTGCCTGCCTGCAGAAGTGCAGATATCCAAATACTCCCGTTGGCATTTTCAGACTTTGGTACTCCCAACCCAGACTCTACCATAGAGTCTAAGGGCCTGTTCTTTTGATTGAAAAAGAATAGTGAAGTTGCAAATAGATAGTACTGGAATAGTGTTTTGTGTGAGAGAAGATGTGATGGATGTGATAGGTGAATAGTGCTTTTCACTATTCCTTTCTAAGGAAAAGAACAGGGCCTAAGTGTATTTATTGTCTTCATATTTATTATATTTTGCTGATGTGGCGCTTATGTGGCAGTACATTTATAGAAGAGAGAGGGAGAAAAATTAAGACTCCAAATCTATGATAACTTCGAGATAATAAATACTCTTGGACTCTATATAGAGTCTGCACTGTGAGTGCCCTAATCCGTTACTATCCCTAAAAAACAAAAAAGTAATCCGTTACTACACGAGCAGTTAATTACGTTAAAACAACAATGGTATCTTAAATTATACTTAATTGTTCGTTTACCGTTTAGCTTTTAATTTTTTATAATACAAAGGATGTTCATTTAGCTCTTAGTGAAATTAATCTAATTTAAACAACACTTATTTCAATAAAATAAGTGTATTCAGAAGTGCATAGAGCTAATGAACTGATCAATTGAAGGGTTTTTTTTTCTGATTTCAATGTACTGCATTTATTTAGGATCTATAAAATCAAACAAAATAATTAAAAGCAGTACGATCAGTTGTCATAATTATAGTGCGTTTAAAATTTTCTAAACGAACAAATGACCGAGAAAGTACAGTGCTTTAATTGATGTATAATAATAATTGGAGGAGGAGATACCCAAGAGGAAGGAGAAAGGTGTTTTTTTTGCTGGGGGCGTTGTGGAAAATTGACAGCGAAGCCAAAATCCTGTACCTCCAATCGTGATCCGACGGCTCTCCCGCCCATCCTTATCGTTTCTCGTCCATCGTCGCTTCCGCCGCTGCTGGCCCAGCCCAGCCGCCGACGCCGCGCCTCCCCCAAAGCTGCTCCTCCTCCGGGACCGGGAGCAATGCGAGGCTCCCGCGCGGCCCCGTGCGGGGCCGCTCCGGCGGCGTCCTTCGCCCGGAGCCCCAACTCCGGCTTCCACGCCATGATCTGGTACGACCTGCTCAAATTTCACCCCTTTTCCCCACGGCTTCCCTCCTCTCAAAGCAAGAGATCTCATCTTGCAGGCCGGCGACGGTGAATAATCCGAGTCGGATCGGCCTCTCCTCCGTCCGAGCAGCCCACCGGCGGCCGTCCCGCGCCGGCAGCAGGGCTACGTCAGGTAATTGATCGATCGATCGATTGAATTGCCTGCGCACGCGGCAGGATCCATCAGAATTCACAGCCACGCGACCGCTTCCCTTGACGATCTTCTCCGTTTCCACTTCCCAGGGATTTGCTGCGCGAGCCAGGCGGTCGAGCTCCTGCCGGCCCTGTGCCCCGAGATCGTCGTCCGGGACGCGCGGCTCGAGGACTGCTGGGAAGTTGCCGACACCCACTGCGGCTCGTTCTTTCCCGGCTACAAGTTCCCGCTGGACCTTGTCCTGCGGATCGACCGTTACATTGCCCTGCTGTCAGGATTCACAGTCCCGCCCGGGTGCATGAGGACTTGTCTTGTCGCGGTCAATTCTAATTCTGTAGATAATAGTTTCGACATCGAGTGTGGAGATCCTAGGGATGCCGGCTTTCAGAAGTACAGCCTCAGTAGAGGCTCCATTGCTGGCATCCTTACAATTGACACCGTGGCGGACTATCTTCCGAGAAGGGGACACCTGAAGCAGAGAAGGTACATATTTAGTTACTGAAACATATCAATCAGATTTTCTCTAGTTTATTTGTTCAGACTGTTGAGGTAGAGGAATGCAAATGCTATAATTTTTGCTGCAGGAATCACCTCGTCAATATCATTACTTACCTTTCGGAAGCCTATCTATCTATTGTTGCTGGTTGTTATATGCATTTGCCCCTTGTTTGACTTCCTCAAAGATAATAATCATTTGCCCATTTGGCTTTTCTAACGTATACTTAGTACAATTAGCAAGTATGAAGTTTCAACACGACATATGAATATGATGCATTGAATGTCAGAAAGCAGTCATAACACTTCAATGCACCCTTCCTGATCTGGAGGGCAGTAGAGTCTAAATAAGGAAATACATGTAACTCGATCTCTTCATGAAAGAGACCAACAATATGTGCTCTGGTCTTGATCATTGGGCAATTGAAGGCAGCAACTTAGATCACCTTCTGCTCTCGATACATATGGCAGGCCAGAAAACAACATTGATTATGACAAACTTACTTTCATAGGGCAATTGAAGGCAGCAACTAATTGCAAATTTTGGGAATGCTTAAATGCATCGTTAGATTTACAGAAGATGGAAAGTCTTGTCAGCTTAAATGCATTACACAAGCCAAAGACACAATAGTACCATAATATAGAATTATATATATGGCCTTTATACTTGCATACATCAAAGATAAAAGATGCTCTGTCAAAGTCAAACTAGTTTGAGACAATATAGAGGGATTTGCAGCTTTTTCTCTCACTAGAAAAATGGTGTTTTCTTTTACTAAACAAACATAATGTGCATTTTGCCTTGATATAGGTTGAAAAGCATTTTCTTGACCCACCGGAGGCAGTGATAACACTCCGTAATATTTTATTTAAGACTGTTGCAATTTCATCTACAAAATAAGTTCTACAAATGGTGCAGCCCCTTTTTAAAAATTGAACTAGAATCAAGATATAAGTTGTTCTTGATTCTGATCTAACTATGAATGCAAACTCTGTTATTCTATAGTGTTAATTTATGTAGAAGTAATTATCTCGGTATTTGTTGACATCATGTCCATTGAACAAAAACCTAGCTTCACATCTCAACTCTCAACTGATGCTGCGAAGCAGGAGCAGAAAACTCTCATGTTAAGTGCATATACTGTAGTCTTTAGTCCATGTTGCATTCTATTCAACACAATGGAAGTTCTAGTTATGTTGACAGATTATTGTTTCTGTTTAATATTGCCCTCATTAAATCATAAGGTGCACCCAACGCTGAAAGCTCCCATAGAAGGTGGTCTGGGGAAGGGATTTCCCCCCTCGAACACACAGGGAAGGGAATTGCTAGGCAGCCTTATTTTCCAAGGAGGCTGATTTGAATCTAGGATCTCTGGGACAGAAGTGAAGACTCTGCCACAAGCCAGGCCCTTCCACCTAATTAAACTGTACAAAATTTACCCCTCCCTGCCTATTAGGTAGCATAACTTAAATCAGGTATCTTTCAGATATTGTATGATCATATCAATATCAACACATTTACATTTTAGCTATAGGTGGAAGTACAACTACTTTCCTACATTAAACTTGAGTGTATGAAATGCTTGGATGCCCATATTTGTTTGCATCTTCTAGGAAGTTGAGGCCTTGAGGGCATAAATTCTCTCCTGGCATTACTAAACACAATTAATTTAGTCACTTTACATTCTGAAACCAGCTTTGGCAACTACTTTTGGCTATAGTATGTAAGTGTACAAGTTATGTTTAGTTGGTTACAAATCAGCATGCCATTGGTAGTGCTATGCTTCAGTATGTATGTGATGTCAAAAGTTGTTCCATTTTGCATTCATTGATCTATTTGAAATGTGCACACAAAACTATCTCCCTCCTTAAAAGCTACTCAATGTCAATTTCCAACTTGTGCAGAACAGGTATCGCATATATAGCTAACGTCGCTGTGCGAAAGGAGGAACGGCGTAAAGGAATCGCTAAAATGTTGGTCCAAGAAGCAGAGGAGCGGGCAAGGAGTTGGGGATGCCGGTCCATGGCGTTGCATTGTGATGTAAACAACGTAGCAGCCCTGCGCCTGTATGAAAACCAAGGCTTCAAATGTGTCCGTGTACCGGAAGGGGCTAGATGGCCCGCACCCAAGATAGCTAAAGGAGTGCAATACAACTTCATGATGAAGCTAGTGCCCAAGATTTGAGCAGTATAAATTTCGATCAGGAAAAGAAAAAAAAGGTTCAAGTTTGTAGATTGTGCACAGATGACAGATGCACCATTCACATGTACAGCAATTGGTATATAGTTGAGGCTACTCTGTAAATGGTATATATCATCGACGTATTGTTCCAAAATGGTGGGTGTGTCAGTAGGGATGTCCAAGCCAGTTTGGCCCAAAGTGGCTGGAGGATGGACTGCTTCTGCAAAAAAGCAACTCCGCAACTAAAAACTGCTGCTTCTCATGATTAGTAAGAGGAATTGATTGTCCTCTTTGAACCTTTGTTCGTGTGTGCGAGGTTTTGCTTTCTTTGTCGTCCAAACACTCCTTCCTTGCTTTCATTTCTGCTTGATCTTGTATTCTTTGATTTCTACTCCCTCCATTCCAAATTACTGTTGCTTTGGTTTTTCTAGATATATTTATGTCTAGATATATAATAAAATAAATGTATCTAAAAAAGTCAAAACGAAAGTTATTTGGAACGTAGGGAGTATGTGTCTGTTTTTTTATGTCCCTGTCTTCTGCCTACACTAACCTGTGCTACATAATTTGCTTTCACCTTCCGCCTCACCTGTTTCAAACTTGCTGGATTTTAAATGAGAGGAACAGCAGGGAATTTAAGAGTAAAACATAGATCTTAACAACCAACATAAATCCTGGCTGGAAGAAGGGACAAGATCACACATTTCCAGCCTCCCAGGCAATCTGATCTGGTCATCATATAGAGAAGTGATCAATGACACTGAATATATGCCCACTGTCACGGCGTCACTAGCAAAAGGAGACGGATACATTTGGTGGCCGTTCTTTTGTCCTCTGACCGGTGCCATTTGACATACTCCTTGCGACCGGCATACAGGTCGTTCTGCGCCGGACTCCAGGTGTAAATAAGAAGTCGTCGCGCGCGTGGAGAGAGCGTTTTGGACGCCGCTGCCCCTGCTTAATTGCGACGCCGCGATGCGCTTCGTTTCTCCCGTGACGCTTTGGTTCAAAGCAAGCAAACGATTGGCAGCAGTTTTAATTTCGCATCGCATGCCTGCCTTTCCTCTCGCTCACAAGCCGCACGCCTTCTTTCTTGCGCCTCGCCTTCCTTTCTCACCGCACACCTTCTTCCTCGTCGCTCGCCTCGCCATGGCGCCGAAGGACAACGACTGCGCCTCTCCGCTCGCCATGGCACCCACGGACAACGACTCTGCCACTCCGCTCGCCGTGGCGCCCGACGACGATTCCTCCCCGCCGGACTCCGAGATCGCGCCGGACTCCATGGCGCCCAAGCTTTTTGCGCCTGACTCCGCGTCCCTGGAGCTCGTGCCGGACTGCATGGCACCCAAGTTCGTCGCCCTTGACTCGAAGTCCCTGGAGCTTGTGCAGGTAGCGCCGGAGCTGGTGCCGGACTCGGTGCCAGACTCCATGGCGCCCAAGCTCTTTGCGCCGGACTCGGAGTCCCTGGAGCTTGTGCCGGACTTGCTGCCGAACTCGCCGGAGGTGGTGCCGGACTCGGTGCCGGACTCGGAGGTGGTGCCGCCGGGCGCTTTTGTTTGCGTCGTTGTGATCTTGTTCATGAAGACCGTCAAGTGTGGGATCGTGCACACTCACGTTTTTGCCCATGTGCCCGCTGCGGTCTCGTGCATAGTGAGTACATGCTAATGGCCATGTTTTACGGCTTCAAAGAGTTTGATTGCAAAATTTTTATTCCTGTACTGGACAACTTCGTGATGAATGGTGATGATGTCAAGTTTGATCAAGATAGGGCTTGAGGGAACTAGAATGGCGCCTAATCAAACTTTTTCTTAAATATCTTAGCATCTTCCATTTGGTCATGTTTAGTTTGGCACAAACATCCGCTAAGGTCATCCTATCCTTTAGGAGAATGTTACGCAAAACTTCCAAATCAATATGAATTGGCTTACGACCAACTCTTCCCTTTTTAAGACTAGAGACCACAACCGGCACAAAGTTTGCAAGTTGTGTTTTACCTCTCTTCCATATGCGTTGAACTGACCGAATATGGAGATCAAATTGATCAGCGACAATTTGAGTATCTTTCTTGTGGAGTGTCCCGTTATTGCTTCTAGCCAACAGTGCTTGATAAACTTGCTTTCTAACATTTTCTGTCATCTCTTTGCGTCGGTGCCTCACTGGAATTGGAGCCTGAACATCATATTCTGCAAAACAAACATGCACATTAGCGGTGGCGGACCTAGGATTAGTGGCAAATTATATGTATTGAAATATTATAACTACCTTGGAAAAGAAATCAGATAAGTCAAGGTTCCAAGGAGAATCAACAAATAAATTATATGTATTGAGTACCTAGCAAATTATATACATTAAAATACTAATACTAGTTTGAAAAAATATTTTGCAATGAATTAATCCAACGTGCATGATGTAGTACTACACATGCATGTATCCAACGTGTAACCATGCATATTTACAACATCTTTCCAAGGTTTAAATGAGTACAGGTAGCCTGCAGATATTACGACTCCATGCAAACTATTGCAGCATTATTCGTTCACTATTCACATCCTCAATTTTTATACAGAAAACACTTCTAAGCAGTGAAGCTGTAAACTAACAAACTGTAAACTCCATAGCCAATATTTTTAGCAAAAAAAAAAAAAGAAGGTATTCTAAGCGCCGAAGCTGTAAACTAACCAGTGGTAATTTTCGTCGGCCGAGAACAAGTTACCTATTACTAGTGGCTGCATATTCAACTCATTTAACTAGTTGCCTATTACTATGTGGCTGGAACAAGTTAAGTCACTGATGAACATCATGAACAGTACAATCAACAAATCATGAACATGTTCCGGTCATTGAAACAAATACAAGCATTGCCACGAGTTCAAATAAATACCTGCCATGTTTTGAAGGAAGTCAAAATCGACTGCACCAAACTCATCTAGAGGTAAGTTGAGATCAAATTCTGTCCAAAAGGAAGCGTGAAACATGAGTGTCGACAAAAAAAAGGTAAATGAGAGTTGAACTCAGTACTAGTCCTCACCAGGAACATCGGCTTCTTCTTCCTCCTCTACAAGACCGTCGGCTTCATCTTCAACAATAGCATCGGCTTCTTCATCCTCCTCTACAAAACCCTCGAGTTCTTCTTCTGCTTGAGCAAGATCGTCGGCTTCTTCTTCAACAATACCATCGTCTTCTTCTGGTTGCACATTGAGGTCGAATACGCGTCGCCGGCGGACGGCACAACACCACTCGACCTTGCAGCGTCGTGCGCGTCGCGGGCGGACGGCACAACACCACTCGACCTGCTTGTAGCGCCGTGTGCATCGCCGACGGACAGAACCACGCCGCGCAAGCTCGCAGCACCGTGGGCGTCGACGACGGACGACACGCCGCTCGACCTTGCAGCGCTAGGCGCGTCGCCGACGGACGGAACCACGTCGCACAAACTCGCAGCATCGTGCGCGCCACTCACGACCGGCACCATGCCGCTCCACATCGCAACAGGATGCGCACCGCCCACGAACGGCACCATGCCGCTCGATCTCGTTGCGCTGGCCGCGTCGCCGACGGACGGCAACACGTCGCTCCATGTCGCAGCGCCGAGCGCATCGCCGTCGTCTTCTACTGGAATATTCAGATCAGGCTATGCATCTCCTTCTTCCTGATCTACTGGAGCATTGAGATCTAGCCCGACCATTGTAGCTAGCTTAGGGAGTGTGAGGCTTCTTCTGTTCTTCACGGCGTTGTACTCCAGGCATTTAAAGAGAATGCCAGAGGGCACCAGCGTGCGACGACGAGCTCGCGAAAAAAAGAAAGAGAGAAAGGGCGCGGCACGAAAGGAATGGCGAAAAAATGCGCCAACGCCAAATCCGCGCTCCCAGTACCGGCACGTCGAAAAAATGGGCGCCACGAACGAAAAAACGCGCCAGCAGAACGCGTCTAACGTCCGGCACAGGAGCATGCACATGCAAAATTCCACCCTCGGCAAAAAAATAGCAGCAACCAGGGGCGGATTTGGGCCTAGGGCCACTAGGGCCATGGCCCTAGGCGTGGCCCAAATCCCCCTTGTACCCACATTAATTTTCCAACAGGCGCAATTGTTTGTCCGCCATCCGGCCCTGGGCTTTAGTTGGCCCAAAACAGCAGCAAAAGGCCGAAAGCCGGCCCCTCTCCATCTTTTAGCTGACGCGCGTACGAGCAGGCTGCACATGCCAACAAACGACGGGGGCACAGTAGCACACATAGCAGACAAGAAGCTGCAGCAGCATGTTTTTTGTTTTCACTTTATTTTACTTATTTTCGTTTACCAGTACTGTTAAGTTTTCTATGAACTAATGAAACGTGGCTAAATAATGAGTTGATACACCAGCCGACAATTAGGAATCGACATGTCACAAGAATTTTAGGTTCGATACAAACTGATAATAGTTTCTTGCCGCACTGGAGTCATCCAATGAGCTAAATACAAATCGAATAAAAATGAGAAACCGATTCTTTCTTTTATACTTCCCGATTATTTATTTCAAGAAACTGTCCATATACTTAATTAGTTACAACGAGCAAAGTATATATGCTTATGTTTAACGATGAGATATTTTTTAAAAATGGAAAAGGTTCACCTTTGAAAATAAAGGAAAGATTCACATAAATTTCTTATGAGTCTAGGAGACATCATTTAGAGCATCTCCAAGAGTTTGCCAAATTTTACTTGAAAGATCTTATGTTTTGCCAACTTTTAAAAAGATATGAAGTAAAAAAAAGAGCTCATCTCCAACAGTTTGGCATAATTCATTTGTGAAACCCAGGTCTAACTTACATCAGGAACCCTGAGAGAAACAAAATTATATTCATACCCTTCCACCAATTGAAAACTTACATCAGGAATCCTTCTTTGTTATTTACTTCTTTTTTCACCCTCCCACCTGTCTAGAAACAACGATGCTAACCGCGTGCCGCGCGCATATATTTGTGCGTTAGAGGCTAATTTTTCCGAAGTTGCCAAAAATTGTCAAGTCTTTTGTCAAACTGTTGGAGGAATATTTTTAACTTTTTTTTGCTAAAAATCAAAGATGACAACTTGATTTGGCAAACTGTTGAAGATGCTCTTAGTAGAACATGTATATAGACCTATACAGAATTGCGACATGGGTCGGCCCAACGGGTTAGCAGCCCGTCCAATTCCCACCCTGGTATATAGTGGCCCTAGGCGTGAAAATTCACGAGCTCCGCCACTGGCAGCAACCACGTCTCAAACCCTCAACCTCGCAGTTAAGACAGGCTGCACTAGCCAATCGGCCAAGAAGAGTTTGGTGACTACAATACACCCGCAACCCTATTTATTAAGGGCAAAGATGGAAAAATTACCTCTAATTAATGACGCCTTAGTAGGCGAGATCCGGTCCTAAACGACCTATAAACTAGAACCGGAGGGAGTATACGCCAAAGTCGTTCGCATCACTGTAGATCTGATCATGGACCGCTCGGCCGGATGAACCCGACCTACTACCCGACCCGATTTGGGTGGCGTCACTTTGATAGTGATCACTGTAGCGTTTAGCAAACTTTTGCATGATCAATAGTAAAAGAACAAGAGTTTGTACGCAGGTGGCAGGCCAATAAACACAAGGTCAACCAAATTGTTTACCAAAACCTCAAACAATTCGATCCAACCCGAAAGTGTGTTCACAAAAAATCGGAGTACGACTCGACCATATCTTGGGTTGGGCTAAAAAACAGTGGGGCGTGAATTCAGTGACTTGCCTTCTTAAAGGCACCACGTACCTTTGCTTCAGCAGCCTGAGCCCAGGAGCGCCGGATGCGAGCGATGTTGTGGAGAGAGGTGTGGGACCAGGTGGTGGGGCCCGCTACGTAGTAAAAAAAGGCAGAAGAAGCTGCAGGCTGCACTGCCGCAGTCTAAGGATACAATATATTTGCACTTTTATTTACCAAATTAAAATTAACAAATGTGCTTGGACATGTTGGAGGTTGATAAATCATGTGTCATTTTTCCAACGTTAGTTATTACGTACTCCGTTTCAAATTATATTTTGTATAGAGTTTTACTTGATTTTCCCTTATAGCGTCCAACATTAGCCTGCATCGACCAAGATTAGTGTCTTCCTTGTTTCCATTGAATCCGGCAGGCTTGGTTAGGATTGGTGATTAGGGGTTGGGTTGGGGGGGGGGGGGCATTTGTTTCCAATGAGGTTAGAGGAGAGGGATAGGCCGCCCGGACAGTGGCGGTAGGTGAGGCAAGGTGGCGGTCATGCCAACGAGGGCAGTGGATGTCATCTGGCGGGCATGATAGGGGAACAAAGACGATGATGGTGCTACATGTGGTAAAAGCTGCTGAGGAAGATGCTACCGACATGTACCGTGGTAGGAAGGGGCACGCGAAGTGGAGCATGAGCAAGACAGCAAGAATAGAAGAGAAATCAATCTAACACTATACCCTTTGAATGAAAGATTAACGACTAAATACTTAACGAACACTCCGATTTGTCTTAAAAAATCAAAGTTGCAAAATAATATTTTTATAGAAAACATTACTAAATATTGAAATAGAATAAATAGAATAACTACGTATTTGGTCGATGTCTACTTGTAACTTGTAAAGACGACAGGGAGCAGGGGGCATGTGTCCCTATGGCAAAAAAAAAAAAGTCTATGTAATCAACATATTATACTTAAAATATGACTACTCCCTTCGTACTACAATAAGTGCATTTCTAGAGTTTAAAATTTGTTCCAAAATAAGTGTACATGTAAAAATATACCCGGTAGTTGTCTTTTACTACTTTCTCCTCCAAAGTGCAATGATTGCATTTTTATATAGGGCTATGTATATGTGTTTTTTTATTAACATTGATCTCTTCATCCAAACTCTAGAAATGCATTTATTTTAAGACGAAGTGAGATGTAAAGACATGCTTTCTTCTGCTAATATGACACAGCACCAGTGCTCCTACTTTTTTAAAAAAAGAAAAAGTCATGGCAGTGGCAGCCATGCCTATTGTCTACAGGACAACAGTAAACAGTCAAAGTTCATTCTCCAATTAAAATAGAAAAAATAATCAAATTTTGAAGAAAAACTTTGCACGGTTGGCCCCCGTAACATGGATTTTTTTTTTTGTTCCTCACATCCCCATATAGCCAATTAAAATAGAAAAGATAATCAAATTTTGGCAAATTTGAAGAAAAACTTTGCACGTACGGTTGGCCCCCGTAACATGGATTTTTTTTGTTCCTCACATCCCCATATAGCCAGTCGTGCATATTGTGAAGCATATTAATTGTCTTGTGTATGGAATCACAGCTTGAAATTATTCCGTCCGCTTGCCTAGCTTTTCATGCCCTCTTCACTATTTGCGTTTGCAAAAAAATGCTAGTTCTTTTTTGGGGCGGAAAAGGATGGTTGCTGTATGCCGATGCTCATGGGGTATGGTCGATTGGAATCTGTTGCAGCTGCTTGATGGTTGAACGCCATGCGTGCATTGATCAGTCAATTATAGGATGGGGACGCCGGCATCTAATCTGTGGTCTCCCATAACAGTCAGCACAGCAGTGATGAGAGATTCTATGCCCACTGTCATAGTGCCAGTACCTAGCAGCAGCAGCAGCATATTTTGCAGCCACTTGGCTGAGCAGAGCATATCCTACAGCTTCTTCCTTCTGCTGGCGCCCATTACGATTGCCGCGAGATGCTCATCATCTCATCTTTTTGGGTAAACGTTCTGAACCAGAGATGGCCATGAGTCCATGACTGACAGAACCTAGCCAGCTTTGGTTGTTTGATTTGAGCTCAAGCACTGAGCATGCAAATATGCTTCAACAGAGCAGAAATTCTAGGCAAAAATTGAGACTGATGAACTTGTTTTTTAGTAGTAGCCTGCAGGTTTAATTTATGTGGCTGGGAAAACAGTTTCGTGCTTGCAAGCTACAGCTCGTGATGACTGTGCGTTGCGTTGTCTTTTCTTTCCTTCCCTACCATGTGCATGTCCTTTGTTCAGTACTGTTTCAGTTAGCTGGAGGTTATTAGTTGATGACCCTTCAATGCCTCCACGGAGTTATCAAAGCTTCCTCCTCTTCTTATCACTTTCCTGCGAACATTTCCTTTAGTAAACTCCACTAGCGTTAATGAGAGAAGTGGCAACTTTTCTGAATAGGAAAAAATTAAGAACTTTTCTGAATAATAAAAAGGATGAACATTCCTTTTCTTTGTTAATAAATGGCTCATCCAAGAAGATATCTGAAGCAATAACCATAGCTATTTTAAATTCTTTTCCTAGACCTTTTTTGGTTAAATCCCCAAATTATTGTGAGGGCCTCTCTGCAAAACTTTGTCCAATTCAGGGCCCCCTTCATAATTACTAAATTCCAGCCTTGCGCTATATAAGTAGATCCGATCCAAATAGCCAGCCATCGTTGAAACCGAGAAGAGATAGGCCAAAGGGAAGCAATCCTAAAACCGAGAAGGCATGGGTCTGCAGGTATAAATCGCCATTATCTGTTACTCGCTTCGCTTGTTAATCATCTCCATGATTTGTTCTGAATTTCTAGTTCAGTTTAGAATCCCGTCACCCGCAGTGTCTGTACAAGCGTCGTCAGATTATTCAGAGGACGGATCTAGGCTTGGAGTCCGGTGCTGCATGGTCTTAATTTCCATCTAGATTTGTATGCGTAGCCAAGATCTGCTAGATTCAGACTGTTGATTCATTGCAGAACTTGGAATTGTAGATGATTTGCCCTTTGATGTTCGTCCCAAGAGGGGATCCAATGCATTTGGGCTGTCCTTGCTCCTGAGCAGCAGCTATTGTTGAGTTCTCATGTCACCTTTGGGTCTATAAGATGGGAAATTCCCTGTTGGTTTTGGGATCTCTTTGTTTTCTATGATTCTGTCGAAATATAGAGGGAGGAAGCTCGTGGTTCGAAGACTGGAATTCTTATAGCGATTCACATGAAAGATTAAGATTAGCTTGTGAAAGAATTTAGCGTAATATGGAGGCATAGTCCCACAGAACATGACCTATGAGATGTATCTCTGTTTCAGGAGGAGTTTGAGGAGTATGCTGAGAAGGCGAAGACCTTGCCCGACAGCACAAGCAATGAGAACAAGCTGATCCTCTACGGACTCTACAAGCAGGCCACTGTTGGACCTGTGAATACCTGTAAGCATACAATCGGGCATCTATTTGTTTTGCCTTTTCCAGTTGTCTTTGTAAAATTGTAGCACAAATCAAATTTCTTGGTTTGCACAAACCAAATTTAAGTGCCGTGTGTTCAATACTATTCAGAGTATGTAGTGTGTAGCTTTGTGTTATCATGTAGATTCTGCAAAAGTTTAACATATAGAGATCCAATACTTGGTGGAAACATATTGTTGATACTCTACATATAAGAATATAAAATAAATGAGAAGTTCTATAAAGCAAGCAAAATAAGTAATGATATAACACTATTAACTGTACTATCTTTTTTTTTCTTCCTAAGTTTGGACATTAAATTTTAATCATGATTCTGGGATGTGTTTAAGTAGGACATAACAACAGAAGGTTCAGCAAGGTAGTGGATCGCCCAAGCCTGCAGTTTCTTATTTGTATTCTTGAATACTTTTATGTTCAATGGGAGTACTAAATGGTAGGGATATATTAGATGCCCAACCTAACCTCTGCCGATACTGAAATACAGTTTTCTATGATTATTCTGCAACATCATTAAGTGATGAAATTTGCTGCCCCTAGCTGCTGATGAATGATAAATTCATGTTCGTAGTGCTAGTCAGAGTAGCTGAACATGCATGCAGTTGAAGAACTGTAATTTTCATATCAACACTTCCCGCCTCTCTCGAACTGTACGCTTCAAAGCACTCACATGTTTTTATTGGTTTTCTATGCAAAATGAGGAACCTTAAATTATAACCATGTCTCGCTTGTCACAAAGGAATTAATGAACTTCTAGTCACTTTTTTTTTCGGAACTGGGTGCTCTCCATTTCCATTACTCAAATGGAAATATCCATTAAACTTCAAGTCAGTTGTCCAGCAGAATCTAATCAGCTGTCTATTACTCATGGGATTTTGAAGCACATAGCTTGTTATCATTGTGTTCTTTACATATCTTTTGTACAAATTACCACAAACCCGTGCTTACATGTTTGTTTGTTAATAAACTTCTGCAGCTCGTCCTGGCATGTTCAACATGAGGGACAGGGCCAAGTGGGATGCTTGGAAGGCTGTTGAAGGTCGCATGCTTATCTCATCCTTGTATTTTGAGCAACTTAATTTTGTTTTCTACCACAATACTAAGGATACATTAATTCTAGTAGTGTCACAAGATTGCATTATAGTAGTTGCTAAACTTTTTTGGGATGTTTGCAGGCAAATCAAAGGAAGAGGCAATGAATGATTACATCACCAAGGTGAAGCAACTCCTGGAGGAGGCTGCTTGCTCCCAATAAGTCTCTTAACTGTTGAACCAAACAGCTATTATGAGCTGAGCTCTTATGCCATTTGATCCACTGGGGATGTGAAACATGTACCTGTTTATGCACTGTTTACCTAAGTTATCCATCCATCTATCTATCTGTGATGAAGACTCTAGTCTTCTAAATTATGATCTCGTCTGTGATACTGAGTTGCATGGAATACTGGTTGGCAAACCAGTTTGTTTTTTTAGATAAATATGAGGCAAATCAACAGCAAAACCCACTGATTAGAAGGCAAAAACAAGGAGCTTAATCTAACTGTACATCAGTTAATCAGCACTGTAATCATGATATAATCTTGTATATTTTTTTTAATATGCTTTCTCATATGGCATGCTAATTGCCAAGATAAAAAAGCTGTGCCCTGAAAAAACATGAGAGGTTCAGAAATCAGAAGTATTCATATCCCCAGACTTTCCCACCAGAGAAGAAGTTGAGGCAGAGGACGCAGGCGACCAGCAGCAGAGCTGGGACCCACCAGCTGCCGCCGCCGTCGGAGAACATGGCGCACAGCAACAGGCACAGCAGCAGCATCATGTAGAACCCCAGCCCGCCACCGCCGATGCCGACGCCGCCACCACCGCCCCACTCGCTGCCGAAACCGCTGCCGCCGTACCGGCCGTCCGGCTGGTAGTAGTATATTCCGGCGAAGTAGACCGCCACCAGCAGCAGGAGCGCGGCGAGCATGATGTTCTGGATCAGGAACATGACCACCACCAGCGCCGCTGGCACGAACACCACCTCGCTCCGGCCGCCGGAGGCGGCCAGGGCGAACAGGATCACGCCGGCGCCGATGACGAGGATCACGGCGTTGTCCGTGACGGTCTCCTCCAATTCCGTCACCTGCTCGTACCACGACATCAGGGTCTCCTGGCAGATGACCCACCCCAGCGCCACCACGACAAGGAGCGGCACCACCGGCGACGGGCCCCGGCTCGCCGCCCACGCCGGCGACCCGCCGGAGCTTCCCCAGTAGCTCATGATCACTATCTCTCTGGTCTCTGCTGCTCTACTGATATAGGAGTTTGCTGTTCTAAGCAATAGCAGATCACTTGTTGCCAACGGCAATGCAGGCCTGGTCAGTGATCACTTCCTGGTATATATGGATGCATTGCTCATCCTGTTCCAACTAATTTTTAACCACCTGCTTTTTGTAATGTAAAGCTGATGTGTGTATCTCTGGATTGTAGCTAGGGCAGGAGCCAACTTTGATCTGGTAGATGAGCTGATTCCAGAGAAAGATGGCACAGAAGACAAGGACTTGCAGGTCAGGTCATTCTCATGCTTAGGTCACAAACTCACTATGATCACAAACTAAACTGGGGTTAAATGAGGAAAATGTTCTTTTTATCGACTCCATTATGGCGTAAAAGCCGATTGACAGCAGCTGAAAACGATGGCTGATATCATAAGCCGGACCATGGATAGCTTCAGCCACAAAAACTGTCAAACTATAGTGGGAGTAGTTACGAGCCTCACACTACAATCTCCTTTATTGTGGTGGATAAGCTTATGTTATCAGTCACCAGTGAAAATTGCATTTTTTTTTCAGATTGTCCACAAAATTAGTGAATTATAGCACATAATTTTCTGCAAGTCATAAAAAAAGATGATTCTGTATGGTTCTAGAATTTGCGGATGACAAGATGGGTACTGTATCTTTGAAGTTCGGATTAGACCTTGAGTAGCAGAAACCTTTTGCAGAAAATCTCTATGATGATACGAGCAGCATGACAGTGGAAGCGTTTCTGAAAAGCGAGCGGCCTTTTTTCGGTAATAAAACTGAGTAAGTGTCTAAAGAACAGCGGATGAAGATTACAATGGCCAATAGCCTCAAGCACAATATATTTCCATTCCCTTTGGTACATGTATCACTCAGTGTTTCATGACATTTTAGTACAGCAGTAGTCTAGCTGAGCTTCTGTGCACAGCAAAAATTGGTTCTGAAGAATGAACAGAGCCTATTGCAGGCCATACACTAGCAGAGCCCCTACTCCGGCGATGCCAACTATCAAACTTACGATCACCGTAATAGGCGGCAGCGTACCACCAATGGGCTTCCCTGTGGCCGCATCGTACCTTGCAAATCGCTTCTTTGCCGCATTGCATTGTGGGCAACCGTAGTCATCAGGCTGCAAACATTCAGAACATTGCTTATAATTCATCAGAAGAAAACTAAAATACAGTACTTAATTATACAAAATCTGAATAGGAGTAAACACAATCATTATGTAACTGATTTAGGGAAGCTGTGCATTTGTTACCTGCTCTTCAAAAGGCTTGGGTAGGAAGTAAATGTATCCACAATCAAGGCAGATGTGTGTTGCTCTCTCCTGAAAAACAAGGGGATTTTTGCAGTTAATAACATACATGCTGAGGCTTCAAGTTGAAGGGGGAAAAAGTAGCTATGGTTATCTTGATCTTGCCTTTTGTGCGTCAGTCAACTTCCGTCCAAACCGGGGCGGTGCCGGCCTCTTTGGTAAGCGCTTCACATCGACATCAGTAGCTCCCCTGAGATCACTCAATATGAGATTTGGTCCGAAATAAACTCCAGGACAATCATCAGGCAAATTAAGTAATATCATGTGCCTACCTGCTCACTACAAAGTAGACGGAGTCTGACTTCGCCTGGATGGCCGTCTTGGTGAATCCCAGCTTGTCTGCAGGCCACAGCTCATCTCCGAAGAAGCTGCTTGTGTACAGCACCTGGTCACCGGCTTTCAGGCCGGCTCTTGCTGCATTCCCCCCAGACTCCACAGACTAACCCCAGGCCAAACCAAAAATCACTAGTCAGAAGCTGGAACGGAACCTCTGAACTTGCAGTTTCAGCCAATCATACTGAACATGTTGTTTACATGGAAGACATTAGCAACTAGATCTTCAGCTTTAAATCATTTCAAATAATTTAGATCACATATATCCATATTCTCAAAAACATCAACTCAGTGCTGACAAAAAATAAAATTGAAATTTCCAATCCAGGATCATGCCCGGGAGACAAGAACATGAGGTATTCATGTAGTGGATGGAATCAGGCAAGGAAAACGCAAGAGAAAGAGAGGACTGACTGTGATGACGACGCCACCGCCGGGCTTCTGTCCCAGGGCCAGCCCGAGCGGCTTTTCGACCTCCACCTCGATGTTCTTGGCCGCCGTCGACCTCGCGTTCACCTGCAACAGCCTCCTCCGCCCGCTGCCGCCGCTTTTCCGGTGGCCGACCGCCCACCTCGTGTCCACCAGCGACACCCCATGGAAGCCGGTCTTGGTCTTCTGCACCACAAGAACATCAACAATGGCTACGATCACAGGAAGGAAAGGAAACAAACCAAACTGCAACAAGAAGTGATGCATTCCTACTCACACTCGACGCAGAGATGGCGGGAGGCGGCGGCCGCCGCTGAGCTCTGGCAATGGAGCTGCGGTTGGTGAGGGAAGGGGCGGCCACGGAGGAGAGCGTGGCCATGGTGTGGGGCTGCAAGGATGGTGGTGGTGTGGACCGTGAGGAGCTGGAGGAAGGTGATGGCTGCCATTTGGTGGGGAGATCAGGGACATGCTGTCTGTGGCTAAGGCAAGAGTGGTGCTCGTCACTTTTCAAGAAAAGAGTGGTGCTCGTGGCATCTGGTCGTGTGGAAACAATGAGGCTGACACTGACATGTGGGGACCCGATGCCCTCCACCTCTTCTTTTCTGTGATAGGCACGAGATGGCATTACAAGTAGTAGGCTATCAAAAACTCTGAATGCTGACTGCAGGAACTGAAGTGAAGCATCATGTGAGAGCAACTGCAGGATCTAAGGTTCCATATCCAAAACAACTGTGTTTGTTACACGGTACAATAATTCATTAGGGTTCTTGAATCAGCAGATCATGCTGACTGATTCCTGAATTATACATCATCCCATCTAACATATCTACCACACCACTATACAAAAAGATGTCCATCGAGAACAGCGAGTAATCATCAGACAGGCTCGGCCATTTCACGCGCACATGCCGAGTTCAGTTGTGTCAGCTGTAAAACAAAAAGGATTCAAGAAATCAAACCAAACTGAGAACCGTAGTAGAACAAAACGGGTCATACAATTGTGAAAAAAGGATAACAGACAGACCTTATTAAGGAGATCCCTTGATGCGGTTGAATCATCTCCTTTCTTCAGAAGTTCAATTCGAGCTTTCATGGCATTGTTACTTTCTTCTACCTATGTTGTTAGCAGGAAACAACTTACTCAAACTATTCAACATTTTTACCCGAATGGAAATGCTAGCACTATGATACTAAATCTGATCGCATCCTGTAACATTTTAGCAACAACAATTAACATCTGAGGGGTAACTTCTCTATCAATAATAGTATGACAGCAGTCATCTTGCCATTTGAGTTGCGGTGATATGAAAAAAAAAAGTTATTAATTACTTCTTCTAGAAACCAATGCTGGAATCTTGTTGATATCCCTATGTGCACAAAATATTTCATTGTTTCCACATATAGCCACAAAGGCTTCAAATCCTCAATCCAGTAATCAAGTCAACCAATCAATTTACTTGCAACCACACTCAAGAGTATTATGCCCTGACATTCATCATGTATTTTCATGAGAACAATGACTACCTTGTCCTACTGACTAAGAAATCATCTTTCTTATCAATGGTAGGACATAAATGCCCAGCTTTGGTGCCACACATGTAGTCTGTACGACACTAAAACCAAGACCATACCTTTTTCAGTAAACCAGTCAAATGTTCAATTTCATCTTTCTTTGCCCTTGATATCTTTTCTTCGATTTCTTCAATGATAGTCCTGCAGTGAATAGAACTACCATCTGAATAAACTAGATTGGGAAACTTTGGACAGAGAGTGAATAAAGAAATGATATGTTAAATTTGTTAAAGGAATATCTCCATGTACTTATCAACCAGTATGCAAACACAAAATCTCACAAGATGTACCATAACCATATTAGCCTAGTATCTGAAACCCAGAAATTTCAAAAAGTAAACTCAAGGTAAAGGATACATGCTTACTTCTCTGAAGGTAATACGTCCAGATTTTGCTCTTCATCGAAATCATCTATCTTGTTAAGGGCAGCAGCAACCTAAAAGAACAAGTGATGATGTTACACATTAGAAAACACAGTACCCACAACCATGAGCTCCAAGGTGTCAAGGAGTATAACAAAACTGACCTATTTATATGTTAGACTGCTAGAATTTAGATACTTATTTTAAAGAGATAATGCATGGGTTTCATTCTAACCCCAGGTGCCCCTAATGGACTAGCTTTCCTGAAAGCATATCCTTGTGAATCAATGGCTATTAACTACCAGCTCATGGTCATAGTCACCTTAAAACTGTCTGCCTCATTTTCTATTTTCATTAGCCAACTAGGCCAGAAAGAGAAAAAGGAATGTCATCAAAAGAAAAAAAAAAGGAGCAAGAATATCTCAAAAAAGTAAGTGACAGTAAGAAAAAAAATACACAAGAATGCAGGGGCAAAGGCTAAACCTAATACATGATGCAGGGCCATTAGTTTCTAATTGCTGGATTGACAGTTGCTGAGGCTGAGCATCTGAATGGTAATCTTTATCGTTCTAACACAAAAGGCAGAGGATAAGATATGGTTTAACAACAGACAGTACGGTTTAACCCCTTTGTCAAGGATACACCCATATACTTCATGGTGAAGTATAACCAAATCCTAACCAGTCAAACCCATAGAATTTAAAGAACTCCCACAGTAATTGATAGGTAAGAGCTCCTTTTACATTTACAATGCTGCTATAAGTATAAACGCACATATGGAAATGAATATGTCTCACAGAAGTTAAACTCCTTAATAAACTAGGAAAATTATTTCTTTGACAACCCACATGCTGTGCTAGCTTGCCAACATGGTTGAGCACACACCGATTTCGAAATTACCTGTCTTTCTTGGCAGACTTCGTCAAACTCCTCCTGCAGTATGAAGAAAGAAATTTATACAGTGCTCATACATGCAAAATATACTAACAGCATCAGACTTGGCAAACATAACAGAACTGATATCAGTACTGTAATTCAACAATTCATGCTTCCAAGAAACAAGATACAAGTTGTTAACTGTGCAAGTCAGGCAGCAGAAAACATTGTGACAGACAGACAGAAAGGTTATAGAGGAAGGCAGCCATTAGCAAATCCGATCAAAACATACAGGCTCTGTATAATAAACAGTTAACACAACATAATCTTTAGCCCAAATCCTGTTTTTAATCTCTGGATGTCGTTGTTAGCAGTAAGATACAAATTCAATGCTTGTGGCACTATAAAGTATGACATGGGGGGTGTAGTGGTGTATATAAGAGAACCAATGGTGCAAAGACAACAATGTTGTGTCAAAAATCTAAGTCATAGAATGACATGTATTTGAAACAAAATTTGGATGTTATTGATATTATTCAAGAATGGGGACCCTTCAGGAATTGAGTCAGTGATGAAAAATGGGCTGTGATAAAAGTTGAAAGAAACATCTATTTTCTCAAGGAGTCAAGGTAAAGCTAGATCCTCCCCCCAATTACAACAGTATGAAATTGTAGATTACCCAAAATTTTCCTTAGAAAGTTAAGCGTGCAATCCTATCTTCATTATAACGAGTATCCAATCTTTCATCTTTTATAATAAGGGAACAGAAAACAGCCTGGAACAAAAACTGTGCATACATCAATGGTGGCATGTATATCATTCATCGCCTGAAAAAGAAAACACACACAAAAAAAGAATAAGTCCACAGATAGCACACTAACCGGAAACAAAAACTGAACTTTGATTTAAATTAGTGGGCATCGCAAGGATGATTTGCAAGCTATCTGTAAACCCTAAGTAGTGAATAGGGATTACTGGAGTAGATCAGGAGACTCACGCGGGTGAGCAATCGGTACAGACGCTCCCTCTCGGCATCCGTGAACGACGGGAAAGCCATCTTGACAGCCTGAAACGCCGAGACCACAAGTCGTCAATCGATTAACGCGCCACAGGAAACTGATGAAAAGAAAAAGAGAGAGCGAATCCCCCCATCCAGGATCCGAGCACTTGCAGCCGCGGAAGGGGAGAGGGGACGGAACCAAACCTCGCGGGAGCATGCTGTGAGGACGCACTTGGAAGCGCCCTTGAACGACTTTTGGAGCATGTCGAACCTCCCCGGCGCCGCGGGATCCATCGGTGGCGGACTCCGGCGAGGTGGTGGAGACGCCGGCTTTGGCTTTCGAATTCCAAGAGCGGCGAAATGGTTGCTTTGCCTTCGGAATCAGACGCGGGGGGTGAAGGGTTAAGGCAAACCCGAGTACAGACGCGGCGAAATGGCTGTTTTTTTTGTGAAACCTAGTTACCTTCGGAATCAGACGCCGGGGAGCCGGAGGAGGTCGGCCTCCGAGATGGCGCAGGGCAGCGGCGCGGATGGATATGGCGGAGGAGAAGGGGAGCGGCCCCGCCGGTGGTGGAGAAGGACTGAAGGAGCAGTGGCTGGTGGCGGGGTGAACTGGGAATTTTTTTTATTTTTTTCTGTTGATTTCCGAAAAATAAATGACGAAAAAAAAATTACGAGAAATATACATCTGCCGCCATACCACATGGCGGTAGGACCGTATGTCTGGCGGCACGTCCGCGTGGCACGGCGGCAGCATCCTAGCGTCGTGCCACACGGCGGCAGGGGCCTGCCGCCGTGCCACACGGCGGTAACAGCCTTTTTAATTTTTTGAGATTTTTTCATTTTGTAAAATACTTTTTCATTTTTAAAAAATAAGAAAATGATAAATTTAAACATAATCACAAGATCATATTCACAAGATCATAATCAACAAGTAGATGCAAAATAGTTTATACAAGATCATGATAAAAGTACTGCTGTGACCGAAAACACTAATATATCTAAATCTGTCGGCTCCTGTTCGGCCTAACAGCTCTATCACCAGCCCAGGTGTGGTCCCGGGCGTACGTCAAGGCTGATGACCCGGGGTCCGAGCTGGTCGGGAGACGGTGTCGCCATGGCCGCCTGCGATGAGCCTGCAACAGCCGGTGTCGCTCCGCCCACCGGCGACGACCCTGCACCAGCCGGTGTCGCTCCACCGGCCGCCGGTGTCGCTCCGTCCACCAGCTGTGTCTCCTGCGTCCCAAGAGGCGGCGCCTGTGTGAACTGTGACGCGCCAAGCTCCTCGCCGTCCGTCGCATCCATGGGCGCGAGAAAGTCGTGGAACCTAAACTCATCCCAGTCCAGCTGGTCGTCAGGGGACTCCATCGAGGCCGCAGTCGGGTCGAAACCTGCAACGAATAGTATTAGTTTTGCACGTATCGTACTTATCGAATTTTACTGTAATAGTTAAGGTCGTTACCAGGCTGGAAGATAGGTGCAGTGGACGAGGAAGGAATATCTGCCGCCGGAAAGACCGGCGGTCTACGTGCCGTCGTCTCTGGCTGTGGAGCCCCGGTGAAACCTCCTATTCCCGTCGGAAAGACCGGCGGTCTAGGTGCCGTCGTCTCCGGCTGTCGAGCCCCGGTGAAACCTCCTGGTCCCGTCGGAAAGACCGGCGGTCGCCCTGTACGATTAGAATATAGTATAACAAAAACACACAACAACTCCGTGCATTAGTTGAAAATAAGGTCCAGTGAAAGTACCTACACCGGGGAAAACCAACGGCCGCACGTAGGTGTGCGGGCCCTGCGGCTGTGGCTGCTGCTGTGCCGTCGGAGCCGAGAAAGCCGCACGTGCAAAGGTGGAAGGCGCCGGCTGCGAACGAGCTGTCGAGGCGGAGCTCGAGGACGACGCTGGGTGGCGCGGAAGAAGAGGAATGTCTGCGGCCCCGGCGTAGTTCACGACGGCGGTGTACCTCGTGGCAACATCGAGGATCCTGTCGTACGTGTGCTGGTGCTGCTGAGGTTCCCAGGTAAAACATGCCTCCCTCGCGATCGCTGCGAGCCGCACGATCTCAGCAAACGCGTCATGCTGCTCACAAAATTAGTAGCACATGTTACAATGAATAGTAATATGAATTAAATATAATTGCAGTATCGTAGCTTACCGCTGTGTCGGCGGTCTGATCTCGTCGCACCGGGTACGTGGCGTCCGGCAGTAGCCTGTCGTGGTCCGGGACCGGTGGCGGTGGCGGGGCAGCAGGGACGTACGTCACCCGCGTCCGCGTCCTCGGGAGGTACCACTTAAGGTACGCTACCCAGGCCGCGCCGTCGTGAAGGCGGTGCTCGGTGACGACGTTATCCTCATGCGCCGCGGATGCCCACTCGTCCACGTATGGCTGCAACCTGTCGACGAACGACGTCGCCGCAGACACGCCCTTACGCGTCCACCTAGCATAGATGAAACAAAAAATTATTTGCAACTGACTACTTGTAACGGAAAATAATTATAACTGGCTAATGGTAGCTCACATGTGCGTTGTGGGCGGTAGACGTGGCGCAACAGGTACAAGCGACTCCTTGTAGAGACCGAACTGCCTCATCACCCGGTGGACGGCGTACTCCTCGACGTAGACGTCGAACACCAATCGTCGCCGCGTCATCCAGTACGCCTGGTCTCGCAAGCACAGTGACGAGAGGCCCTGTGGTGCGCGGGCAGCGACCATGGCAGGAGTGTACGGCGTCCACCGGACCTGGGCATCGCCATCCGGTCGATTTGACCCACGAAGTCCTTGTACGCCATCTTCGCCTGCTCCCCAGCCCAAACGTGCTGCACAGAACATGAAAAGTTAATTGAATCAAACTAAATAACTCATTAAGCGAAGAAAACGATAAGGGAGGTCATTACCTTCCAAAGGCACCACAGAGAACCCATGGTGGAGAGGTCCACTGGGTCGGTGTCAGCTGGTAGCGGCTCGTACTCCGAGAGGTCGGCCTTAGGCCGACCGATGTCGAACTGCTTGTGGATCCACATCTGCAGCAGGAGAGGACAATCCAGGAGGATCCCCTCCATACTCGCCGGCTTCACCACGCCCGAACACAACCCCCTGTAGGTAACGGCCAGAACAGCGCTGCCCCAGCTGAAAGTGCATCTAGACCCCTAAGTGGATTTTGGTGAATTGAATGACAAAGCGATTAAAGGTCTAACACATTTGTCTAAGATTGTGAGCAGGTTTTATTTGTATATTCATGAGCTATTGTTGGGATATATATTGGTGAATGAATATTTTATTACTCACATTGGAGAAGACAAATATATGTATGATCCAAAGACATAATGGCAAATATCAAGCAAACAGAGAAAGATAAATATCAGGAATATTGTAAGGAGGTCAATTCATGATCCCCGATGAACATGGTAGCTTGATTAAAATAAAAGGGTCATAGAAAGAGAAGATGGTAGTTCTTCACAAGTTGAATGCAAGGCTTCATGTGGGAAATGAAAGAGGACACAAGATTGAGTATATTTTTTATGGTCCTTTGTTGGAAGCTTGGATATTCGTTGTTAATCAAGAACAAGCATTTGAACCGGGATTTCAAATGAAGACTAATTGTAAATGAAGCAAAGCTTAACTCAACGTGGATTGGATAAGTGATGAAGAGAACAACCGAGATGTCTAGGGTGAGGAACTAAGCAATCTTTGGGGCTCTAGCTAGGCCGCCATTTCGTGTTTTGATAAGGTGAAGTTCTAGCATCCGTGGGGTCTTCAAGTATCATATTCAAGCCTTAATCGAGGGAAGCATTGCATCAAGTTCACAAGTTGAGATTGGCAATATGGAGTGACTTAAGGATCTAAGTGTGCATTTCTATGCTATATGGAAAGATCTTAAGCCACTAGCTTAAGTATGGATGTGCTCAAGACATTGGTCAAAGTTGGAAGCCCTCAAGTGGAAAGTGATCAAGTATGGCAAGATTGAAGACATTCAAGCTCAAAAGGTTGACAAGGTGTTTCTATTTAATCTTGAGTATATGTTTGCCGTACTATCAAGAGGGATTCAACTTTCGCTTTATGACCAAGTCAAGTGCTCTTAGAAAACCTATGTGAGAAACAGCCTCAGAGTGTGCTAACAACCCCTCCTAACCTAACCTGAGCCACTTCATCTTTTAGGTGAAGTGGTAGTTTGATAGAAAGGGTTTTAGGGGTTTCTCGGGCTCCACCGGTCTGACCGGTGCAACTAGGCCCAACGGCTAGTTTTTCAAACACCGATCTGACCGGTGTGGAGCACCGGTCTGACCGGTGCCGCCCGACAGCTAACTGCTAGTTTTTTTCTTTTGAGGTATAAGTACCCCAAGCCCTCCTCTTGGATGGGCTGCTGTTCTTTGTGAACTTGCTGAGCTTCCAAGTCATTTCTAGCAAGCCTAAAGCCTTAGTGGCTCTCCTCAACCTCTCTCTTTGTGAGATTTGTGGATTCAAGCCATATCTTTGAGTTGGATTGAGTTAGTGAGATCTTGAGAGCCTTTGTGAGCTAACAAGAGCTTTCCCATAGCTTGAGCACTTGAGTTTCGCGTCTACAAGCATTGAAGCATTTGTTACTCTTGGAGGTTCGCCTCCTAGACGGCTAGGCGTCGCCGGCTAGCTCCCAAGTTGTGGTGAGCAGCGGCAAGTTTGTGAGGGCTGTGATCTTGCCTCTTCATGGAAAAGATTGCCTTAGTGGAATCGAGGAAAGTGGTTGAAAGAGACCCGACTTGTTGTGGGAGACCTCTTGTGGTTCCCTTACAAGCTCCTCAACAGAGACGTAGCTTCCTTGGTGGAAGTGAACTTCGGGAAACAAATCCTTGCGTCTCTTTGTAGTTTGCATCTCTAAGTTGTTTTCTAGCATATTTGATTTGCTTCCGCTTCGATCTACTTGGGTGTGCTATTTGTGTGTGCAGGGATCATTACCCTGCTCGGGATCATCTACTCAGGCCACACACCAAGTTTGGTTCGTGCTAGAAGTCAAGAGGAGCCTGAAGCTGTTTTTGCAGGTTCTCTGTGCTGCACCGGTCTGACCGGTGTGGGGTACCGGTCTGACCGGTGCTCTCCTGTGAAGCAAAGCCAGTACCGGTCTGACCGGTGAGGCGCACCGGTCTGACCTGTGGAGCCTGGCAGTTCAAGTTTGCGGGGAATAAAAGTTTAAATTGGTCGTCCGCCTATTCACCCCCCCTCTAGGCAACATCAAGGTTCTTTCACCAGCTGATCTGGGGCATCTCGTCGAGGGGGGAGTCGGCGATCCTCTGAGCCCAGGGGAGCAGGTACCTCGACACCGAGTCTCCCGCTGACTCGCAGAACATCACCCTCCCGAACAGCCATAACAGGTACACCTCCAGAAACCTGTCCGACGTCTGGTCCTCGGCCTCGTCCGCCATGTAGTCAGCCTGCACACAAAGGTCCATCGTCACATTCCTTTAAAATGCATACAAACGTTGAAAATAAGAGTTAGAAGCACGTACGCTGAACTGCTGGATCCAAGTCCAGATGGGACTAATTATTCGAATTAAAAATTTTTTACGAAATTTATATGAATTTAAACGAATTTTGATAATTATAACTATTTTCTACTAATTTTATATTAATTTAAACAAATTTTATGAATTATAACTATTTTCTACGAATTTTATTTGAATTATAACTATTTCTAAAATTTCTAAACTAAGTTAACTAAACTAGGTTAACTAAACTAACTAAACTAAACTAAACTAACTAACTAACTACACTAACTAACTAAACTACACTAAAGTTAGAAACATACCTGAGTCAAAAGTGCTCCGAAGGGTTGAAAGTCGAAAATTTAGGAGGGGAGAGGGAGGGAGGAAGGAGGGGGTGGCGGTAGCTGTCGGCCCCTTATATAAGGTTGAGCCTGCCGCCGTACCCATCCTGCCGCCGTGTGGCACGGCGGTAGGAACCTGGCCCCATAGCCAGTCCTCCCGACCGTTGGCGGCACCCCTGCCGCCGTGCCACACGGCGGTAGGAGTCCCTGCCGCCATGTGGTACGGCGACAGATGTATATTTCTCGTAATTTTTGTTTTCGGCATTTATTTTTCGGAAATCAACGAAAAAAATTCGTGAACTGGAGACGGGAGAGGAGTGGGAGCCTTAGCAGGCCTGTTGGTGTACTTCGTTACGGGCCGGGCCACCCGTCGTGCTGAGGCACTGGCCCATGCTAGTAGTTTGTGTCCGTGTCCTTGTGTCTTGATCGTGTCCACTGTCCATTGCCCGCGCTGGGAAGGCCAAGGCCAGTGTCAGTGATGGTTTCATCAACAATTAATTTGATATCACATAGGCAAATCAGCTGACATGGCAATGTGTTAACGAGGAGGGAGAAAAATACGGTGTCGTGATGATGAAACGGTCCGGCTCCAGTTACCCAGACGGACGACACCGCATTGAGGATCCCGTGTGGCGCCCTTCCTCCCGCGCGCGGCGTGCTCTCCCTCGTCAATCTTCCCTTCCAAGAACGGTGTCTCGACGACACCGGCGGCAGACTTGTCCGGCGCGCTCAGGGACCAGAGCCAGCCGCCAGCCCATGAGTTCGCTGCTCTGGTGCCCGCAGAGAAGGTCAAGGACGAGGCGGAGTAGACCGGGAAGAGCCTGGAGGGGGAGCAGGCGGCGGCCGAGTGGCCACCGTGGCTCAGTGTCGTCCCCGGGGACGGGGAGGCCATCTTGGGTGGATCTCGCTCAAGGACGACTCCTTCGAGAAGCTGCAGAAGTACTGTGGAGCTTCCGGCTAAGGTTTAATTTCCTTTTAGGTTGAGATTCGTGACTGATTTTCAGTTCAATTGCTTGTGGATCATTTTTCTTGGCAAAATTTTTGCGGTGCATGTGGAATTTCAGAAGGATAATTTGGGACTGTAATTTGGTGTAACCATTGCGTTTGTTAGCAGTACTTTGTTGGTGGTAGATTGCGACATGAACAATAAATAAAACTAATATAATCGACAATTGAAACGTTTCATTTTGCTCTCTATTCTTGAAAGTTCTCTGTTCAATCTCTTGTCTCTGCACTCTCATAATCTGTTGTTTTCTTATGTAGAATTGAGAGTCTCTTATGGTCGGTGAACATAACAACGATGATCCCATTACCTTGGCTATATAGTTGTCATGGTTACTACACAAAATGCTACATCATGTCTATGAAATTGTGCAGTAAAACTGTGCATTGAGAGTGATAATTTCATCTCATTGAAAAGCTGACGTGGCTACGTTGGTAACAGTGCTTATGAAACTGCCATTGAGACTGACCTAACCAGAGGAAGATTCTGACTTTAAAGCGGTGCACATGCATGTTTCCCAGATTAACTTTTTTGAAGGGTAAACTGTGGGGGAGTTCCCCACAGCGATCAATTAGATTAAAAAGAGTTAAGAAGTATACATACTTACAGAGCAGAAAGAAAGGTAAAAAAAATACAAGAGCGAGTTAATCCACTGATCTACTGGGACTCTATTGACATCTTTAAAACGACAAAGTTGTAGCAGTATTCCCAGATTAACTTGTGCACTCATTAGTCATTACATTGTGTCATGCGTGATTTAGTTAAGGAAGAAGGGCGGCAAATAGAACTTTTCATGTTAGTCTTATATCAATATGGAGTGCCAACATCAGCACAAGGATGATTTTAACCTGAAAATGAAAGTTGGGGGGACCAAATTGGACTATTTTCGAAATTGAGGGATGCTTTTGACCCTCAGAGCAAAGTACAAGAATCACAATGCCTATCTTGCCTTTAAAATTCACAAAATCTCAAGGATTATTGGTTTCAGTCTTTTCTGAATGTGCTTATAGAGATAGATAGTTAGGTACATGTTTTTAGGATTCCCTTTTAGTTCCGTGAAATATTGGTGAAAGTGGTGAAATTTTTGCATTAAAAAGCGTGTTCTGTGAGAGGTATCACGGTCTGCAATGCGAAAATTTTGAAAACTTTTGGGAAACTAAACAGGGCCTGGATTGTAGGAGTGAGTGTGCACATGTGTATGTGAACATCTACATCAGCACCTGTGTCATTTGCCAAAAATAATCCACACACATCTGAGAGACCGCCCTAAAAAAAAGAAAATCCACTCAGAGATACCTGCCAGGCCAGAGTAGAGGTATACATCTGTCATAGTAGAGATACACGTCATCATAACTCGTAAGAAAGGATGTTAAGAAGAGAGACACTTCGTAAGGTCACGAGGTAGACAGTAGGAATCGAGCTGGACTTTGGACATATTCATATTTGTCTATCACTTACTCCGTATAGCCTATAAGTCAGTTCAAGCACTCGCAGTCTCGCTTCAGGACCCAAGCACAACAAAATGAACAAATAGCATCACAATGTTACAAGTCTTCCTTCTGCAATGCAAGCCACATCGCCATCTCTTCAGCATCATCAAAAAGCAACTCATAATTCGGGTGATCCTCAAAAATCAAGTACCGAAGCAAGGTACAATCATCGTCCTCCTCTGCCATCATATGCAAGAATGAAGTCCTGCATGCCAAAGAAAAAGTTCAATTCCGAGATCAATGAGCATTTGTTTATGATAAGATGACACTGGTAGTGCTAGTGCTAGTGTTACATGTACCAAAACGTCAGGCGACAGAGTTTTTTTCCCCGAAAGAGCCCGGAACATGTTAACGCTCTTGTTTCACCCCCTCTTATATTTTCTTCATGCACACAAAAATTCAAAATTTGAAGTGTTTCGGAAAGAAACAACGCCTGATGTTTGGGCTATGAATTCGAGGAATTATGTTTAGTTCCCACATTTTTTCCCAACTACCCGTCGTATCAATCTTCAAACACTGATTAAGAGTATTAAATGTGGATTAATGACAAAACCCATTCCATAACCCCTACCTAATTTTTCGATACGAATCTAACGAGCCTAATTATGTCATGATTAGACAACGCCGTGCTACAGTAAACAATCTTTAATGACGGATTAATTATGCTTAGTGGATTCGTCTCGCGATTTCCTGTCCATTCATGTAATTAGTTTTGTAATTAGTCTATATTTAATCCTCTTAACAGGCTTCTAAAGAGACCCCAAATTTTTTTTTTTGAACTAAACAGGCTCTCAAAACTCAATGCCATGATGATATATGATATATACGTAGCATTGGCAAGAGCATAGTCCATCAGATCACATTTCCTGCCAGATTGCACTCACACCAAAAAGGTTGGGAAAAATGGTCACAGATCATTTGGTCAACCAAACAACCTGCTAGGACCCAGAGTTCTGCTCGGCGCGCCATCGACCATCTTGCTGATGAACTTTGGGATGGGGACCTCATACAGTCATACCTGAACAGAGACGACGGCGTCGGCGGGAACGAGATGTCCGCGAGCCCGGAGAAGTCCGGCATCTTGGGGAGCTGCGGGATGTCGGCGGGGAGGCCGCCGCCGCCGCCGCCCGCGTTACAGGGCTGGCCGCCCGGCTGCTGCTGCTGCATCGTGGCGAGGCTCGCCACCATCTCCGGCGTGATGCTCTGCGGCAGCTGGCTCTGCGGCGCCGGTACCTTCGCCAGCACCTCCGGCGGCAGGCTCGCCGGAAGCTGGCCCTGCACCGCCGGCAGCGTCGCCAGGATCTCGCTCGTCTGCAGCTCGCTCTTGGATGCCTCCATGTTCGCCAGCGTCTCCGGCGTGGGCGAGGAGCGAGGGTGCGGCCGCCGGCGATGAAGAGAAGGGGGCGTGGCCGCCGGCGTGGGGGAGGAGGCGTGGCCGCCGGCGTGGGCCGCGGCCGCCTGCTGCCGTTGGAGACTTGGAGAGGGATGGGGTTGTTGCTGCCGTGGGGATCTGCGGCGGATGGAGGATGAAAATTACAGATTACTGGTGCAGGATAACAGCCCTGTTTAGTTTTCAGATTTTTCACCAACTACCCGTCACGTCAATCTCCGGACACTAATTAGGAGTATTAAATGTGAATTAATGACAAAACTCATTCCACGACCCCTATCTTAATTTTCAAGACGAATTTAACGAGCCTAATTATGTCATGATTAGACAACGTCGTGCTACAATAACCAATCTCTAATGACAGATTAATTAAACTTAATAGATTCGTCTCACAATTTTTGATTCATTCGTGTAATTATTTTTGTAAATAGTCTACATTCAATACTCCTAATAGACCTTGTGAGATGACCAAAAAATTTTACTCCTCCAACTACCACTGTGAGTACACATCATCATACAGACATACAGTAGCTAGTAAGAAAGAATGTTAAGAAGACAAATATTAGGAATCGAGCTGAACTTGGACATATCCGTATGGGTGTTTTGATTCAGGAGCTAAACGCCCTGTTCGTTTGGGCTTATCAGCTACCAGCCAGCAGTACTTTTCTCTCAGAACAAACCAGCCACCAACAATCAGCCAGCAGTACTTTTCTCTCAGAACAAATCAGCACCAGCAACCAGCCACCAGCCAAACGAACAGGCTGAAAGTTTAGTCTGTGTCACATCAGCTTCGGATAATAATAAAAGTTTTAGAGGATGAATTTTTTAGACTCTACAAGAGTCCCTGCCGTTCTGGATTAACTGATGAAGAAATTTTGACAAGAAAGTATCTACCAATATGTACAAAGCCTTTCGCTCAGGCTTGTCAAGATGTTTCTGCTGCAAATTGCTGCACCACCAATCAAAAGTTTAAAGTAAATGCCCTAAGGTGATGGCATCATATGTGCAGTTCAACATCATCTACATATGCTACAACACCTTTTTGGGTGTACATCAGTGTACAGTGTTGGCCTTGCTCTCTATCTTACCCTCACACTCACGCACACAGAGAATGCCGGAGAGGGAGACGATGCACAAGAATTTGACAGCGACGAACGCCGCGGAGCTCCGGCTCCAGTATCTTGGCTTGTATTAATATAAACGGACTCGGCAGAAGGTTACAGAGGAGCTGGAGCTTAAGTAGACGATGGAGCTCGCCTCCACGTCCGGCTCTCGCGCCACGAGCCCACGATCCGGGAGACCCGCACATCGACGCTGCGGTGAGCCGCATGCTGAACCCGCACGCCGCGGCCTCATCCCGTTGAACAGGCGCCACGCAATCCACTCCTCCTAACTTCCTAGGACTCGATCCATACGGCCGGCAAGACGCAACATGCGCACGATCCAGCACCTAGACCTATTCAAATCCTAACTAACTAATAAGACACACGTACATCAACTCATCTCGCGTACGTGACGCACACACGCACGTATACGAGCTGGACACTCTGCGCGTCACGAACGAACCGAGACGCCGCACCACGCCGTGCACTCTGGACTCACCGCGACACGACGCGGACTCGCTCACACCGAGCAACACACGTGGCGCGTTTATTCCTAACATACAGAGCATTCAGTACAAAAACAACATCATTCAATGGCCTCGTTAATCTCTGCTACAACTACTAGGCACAATTTTGTTCGGAGTCGACCAGGCAAAGATGTCTCGCTTCGGGAACTGGAGACTACTGACGACAATTGTGCCGTAGTGTAAAAGATTTACCTCAAAAGGTTACATATCCTATTCTAAATGTATTTCATCCCAGCAATTCTTATCTGCCTTCATATCAAATACTGGGCAAGAGAGTACATAGTAGCTCCCAGCAATCCTAACACCCGAATAGTAACTATGTCTGTCATTATAATCGAGGGCAAGTTGAGAGGTAGCGTCAACAGTAGCTTTGCATCTGTCTGTCTGACATAATCCTACATGAAGTGGTTGAAGAGAATGTGATTTGGTAATGTCAGAACAAGAAGAGCGACATTTCTCACAGCAAATAGCCAGCCTGGGCCCCCAATATCAAGAGTCCGTCCTCCATTGCCAGGCCAGGTCTCCTCCCATATCCTATACAATGCTTTTTTTTTTTTGACGGTCACCGGGGGGAGAGCATCCCCACCTGAATTTCATTGATGGGCTTTGAGGCAAGCCAAAGTGCTACAACGCATGAGTTTCAGCAAGTTTACAACAACTCATACACAACACAACACCTTACAAGGGAGGGAGGGGGTGTAATACTTGAGACAAAGCTAGGACACCGGTTAGAGAGACGACCACCGATCGTCGTTGAGAGCCACACACTGAACAACATACTCGTCGGATGCACCACAGCCTTTGCCCCTTCGTACAACCCCTCGTAGCTACGCCGCTCCGTTGTCACCCTCCAGTCGAGGGTCAGGCCAATGGAGTGGGGACTAAGGGCTGCGGGAGCGGCGCAAACCAGAGTTCACCGAAAACGACGATCTTCCTTTCGATGCTGACGGAACCACCTTTCAAAGCACATCCGGGCTCCCACACGCCAACATCCAACGCCGTGCCAGGGGAGGAAGCCTCGCAGGGGATGGTGGAAGAGCGGAAACACCTCCCGGTATAAAATTTGATGATACCACCTGCAAGAAGAGCGCCGACGAAGCAGAGGCGCCAAATGGTGGACACCCGCGTGGCTCACGATGAAAATCCACAACTTGTATCTGCCTTGCTCTAGAATCAACACCAGGGAAAGTAGCAAGCGCATCGGCTTCATGGAGGAGCCACCAGCAGCAGCACATGGGTGGGAGTGGATCTCGACATCGCCTCCAAGGAGGAGAGTGGCACAGTAGGTGTCACCGATGTCGACAAGACCAGCACAATGCCAGACTTAAGATTACACTAGCGGTTTCCCGCGCCCACCCATCACCGTCGTCCAAGCTCATGCTACAACATGCCTCAGGAGAAGTTGAACTAGCACAGACCAGCAAGGGGAGCGCTGCGGCAAGGCCTTCAACAAGGGAAGCGGCACTGTAGGTGTCGCCATTGCCGGCTGGCGTGAAGCCAGGCAGGGATTTCTCCCAATGCTCCCACGAACAAGGCCGCAAGCATTTCAACAGATCCAGCACAGAAGGCGGAGTAGCACCGGATGGCGACATGACTCACCACAGGGGGTCGCCGGCCGCCGTGGGGGGGGGGGTCTCTGCCCGCCGGACGAGGCGGAACGGGATGCCCGCCGGATGAGGCTGAACGGGATGGCCGGGCAAGCAGGGCCGCACGACCCCCGGCCAGCATCCTCGAGGCGAGTGGCCGGGGATGACGATCCGGTCGCCGGATCGGCTCCCTTGGCTGTGTAGAGCGGGGGGAGGGGGGAGGCGACGCACGGGTCCACCCGGGGCCCGCCCAGCAGTCGTCCTCGAGTCCGGTGGCCGCGAGGCGGCCAGATCGGGCCGCCGGTGACCCGCCGGACCTGCCCCGCCGGCGGAGCTGGGGAGGCAAGATCTAGCCGGGGAGGGGCCGGATCTGGCCGCCGGCGACCCCTCCCGCGCGGGGCTCGTCCAGCCATGGCGCTTGAACTTTGCGAAGGGGAAGGGGAACTCGGGGGGAGGTGGGGTGTGCGGGCTGAGGCCTCACCGCCGCCATCCTTGCGCCCGCGCGGGCTTCCGGCGGCGAGGCGGACGGTCGAGTATGGGGAGAGGTTGGACGGGGGGCGGCGGTCCGCCCGTGCCGCCCCTGGGGACGACGCGAGCCTAGATGGACACAATGGGCTACCGAGGTCCTATACAATGCTGTCAATACTCAATAGCAAATACCCGGAAATTGAAATTGTTACAGGGAAATAGCGCTGCCTGTCACCAAATCCTGCAAAGATATCTGAATCCTGGTTCAAAAAGCAGAAGGATGGGTGCTAGGAAGAAGATAGCACGGTTTGAGCCACCAGTGAGTGCTATATTGAGAATAAGGCAGGTGATGAAGCACAGCACAGTAGAAACGTTGCCAATCGCAGGCATCCAAGCTGCCTCAGCTGCCAATCTCTTGATGGTGAATGTTGGTGCAGCATGAGCTCTTCGTTGCTGGAGCAGCCTTGCTTTCGGTGGGAAGGCAGAGCTCCGACTAGACTGGGTCATGTGTTACGCCTCTGTCCGCAGCCTTGTCACGCAGTAGCAAAGTCAGTTCAAACTAAATCTCTAATGCAATGATCATGAAAATAGCAGCATAGAGACCCATAAGTGACATTCTTGCCCCTTCTATAGCCAACATGTTGGTGAACTTGTCTGCTTCATCCTCATCTGCAAAACTTTTGGTTCTTAATTGTCCTTCAAGCAGATAGGTGACTGGGAACAAAGCTACCAAGAAAGAAAACACCCATGACAAAACCCTTGTGCTGGATTCAGAAGGGAGATGGGTGAATACGACAAAGACTGACGCAGAGACAATTGTTGCGACAAGAAGAGGATACAGAACAACTGCCTGGAAAAAGTACTGGACAGATACGTAGATGCCTAGTGTGACCCCAACTGCCAGTGCATACAAAACCCTCAACTCAACAACATACTTCACTGGGATGATGGATGTAACTCTGCTAGTGTAAGTACCACAGTTGCGATGAGCAGCCATGATGGCCATGTGGGCTTCAATGCTACAAACCCGTATATTGAAGTGTCATCATCAGTTAAATGTGCTGCTGCGATTAACTCTGACCGGTATACCCATGATAGCTTAATAGGAGGCTGCATAATAACAAAGAGAAGGCCTGTAGCCACAACAAGGACAAGGAATCTCTTTGCTGACTGCAAGGAAATATTGAAATATAATCAATTGGTGCAGCACCAAAAGAATTTGTAAGATGTAGACTGGCATAGAGTGTTTAACATAAGAGAGGGAAAACACAAAGTATTAAACACCGAGAGGTATGGGGTTCAGTCCTTAACTTGAAGGTGCTTTTGTAATGAGGAATCACATTCATTACAAAACAAAAGGCAAAAATATTGCTTTTCATTGACTGGTCATCAAAATGCATGGGAAATAACTAGATAACACCACCTCTTGATAAATCAGAAGCTATAAGGACCATTTCTAATGTTTGGTTAAGGAAGCAAAACTGACAGGTGGGAACTACATAATTAAAATTCCAGAGATAATCCTAGAAGTTCAAATTTTAAATTATGGTGTCAAATCCATAATTATTTGTTTGTGCAAGCATTACAGCCATTTTAGGTGAAGAATATCTTCTAGCATCATGAAAGTCACATTGCTTATCATTTGATTTGAACTGTTTGGTAAAAGATAGTCTAACCTATAGAATCCATCACATGAAAGGATGTTCATTCTCTTTCAGGGAAACATAATAATGTCAGCTATTCAGCTCCTAAGTACCTAATCTTTAAAACCATTAGGCTATGTTTCAGTTCAAAGTTCAGAATGCATCCCAAAAATGAACTAAATTTTCTCTTTAACTTCGCTAAGTTATAGAATTGCCCGGGAAGCAAGATAACTTTGAGCTTCCAGATTGCAAATAAGATTTTGATACATTTTTGTCACACCTTGCATCTATGAATTTTGCCATGTGGTCCTAAACAAGTGCAAGTTCTGACAGTCAAACACTAAATGTGGCCACAAGTACGATATCAATATATCATTCATTTAAACACATTTATAACTTTTGTGCGAGGGATAGCTTCTATTTCAAGCATTAAGAATGAGTAACATCCATAGTGAGACCTAACATCATGCCGCAACTCTGAAAATGAGCAGACCTTCACAAGATAGTTGTTAAGATGAATATAGACAAGTCAAGATCTAGTGTTCTTTACAGCATTGATGAATATATAGACAAGTCATAAACAACATAGACCTAACATCATGCCACAAGTGATCTTGAGGTCATAAACAACATTGATAGTTTTGATGAATATAGACAAGTCAAGATCCAAGCTGCTTTTGGCCCAACCCTCTGATCAGCATATAGTCTCCTTACAAGAGCCAAGCCCAAAAAGGTTGTAATCAAAACCATATAACTAGGATAGATGATATCCTCTTCAAATCCAAAGTAATACATAGAGGCATAGTTGAACAATCGGTTCTCGATGTAGCATAGCAACAACGTATGACCAATAAGACCAAGTTCCATAAGAAAGCGAAGTTTTGTTGGGAGAAGTGGCAAACCAGGAACAGCCATTTGCCATGATGACAGCTGCAACAACATACTTCGTGAAAGACTTCAATGGATGCCAGCAATCCAAATATTCAGATCCCAATAATTGTGCACCACAAACCAAAGGACCATCAGGCTTGCAATTGCCACAAAGGTGAAGTATGATGACAAGCTTTTCTTAGTAAAGAACCTTGCAACATTATAGCCTGAAATCATCGGCAGTGGAAGGAACTGCAAAAGAATTAACAAAAAAAGCACTTAGCATAGTCTTACACAAATATCTGTTTCTGTGCAAATAACAAATAACTAGTTAGAAAAATGTTGCAAGTTGAGGACAGGATAAAATTGGACGTTAGATTAAATTGGTATTAACAAGATATGTCATAGCCAAGATGCTAGATGACGGTTAGCTTATGCCTTTATGTCTCTAATGAGACAATTCCATCGTATAACTCTCCATGCAAAGGGACTTCTCTCTGCTCACCGAAATACTGCAATTCTACAATCAAGTGATTGCAAGATACTCATGTTGTTCTGGAATGTGTTATATTATGAAATTTAGTGCCTAAAGAGTTTGACAAGAGACAGTAGAGGACCCCTTTTTTATCTCTCCCTTTTAGAAAAGCAGCTTGAGGGTTTCATGGATCATGAATACATAACATTATTATATTCATATGTGCCGGTTGAAACTCGTACAGCAGAGGCAAATATAATCAAGCACATATCTATCTACTTTTACAACATACATCCTACCTCAGTATAGTTTTGCAGTATTTCTGCAATAGATATTTTATATGATCTGAAACAATTGGCAACACTGCAGCATTTCAAAAACCTTGAGCCCAGCCAAGGAACTCATTAGACTATAATTCAAGTACTAAGCAACATCAACAAAGATATTCCGGTGGAGGTGACACGACGAGTTGGGGGGCTAGGCGTAAAGTCCTCATGTACTCAGTTAAAGTGTTTTAAAAAAAAGCACCAGTGGGTCAAAACAAAAAGGACCATCAGCTAAACATGTACTTCATAATTGATGAGCATCTAACAGCAGCATCGGTGCACCACAGGCAGATTTGTCAGGACTAGTGTTCAAGTCTACAATCCCTTTTGTAGCAAGCCATATATTGATAACTAAGACTTCTCTAATGCCACTGAGAATTAGCAAATATTTCTGAATTTTCTTAGTTTTTTTTGGTGAAATCTTTCATGGGACATTGACCTATAATCAGCAACTGCACATCACAGAACAGCTCTATATATGGCAAATGGAGGCGATCAAATCAGTGCACATTTTCATGTATCCATCAGAATTTACATTTCAGCATCGTCATTTGACTACCTGAACATTACCTAAACATTTGTAAAGGTTGCAGCACAGCACCCTGAAATCAGATTGTGCAGATGTGGGATAACTGTACAACAAATCGACCATCAAAACGACAATTAGGTGATCATGTGCTCCAAATGATTTCTTCAAGCTCACTACTGATTTGTGGATGACTATTCACTTATTCAGCTCAGTTTTCCTTGTAATCCTTGAACTCCTTGAGAGCAGCAGCACACATAATCCATTATATCTTGAACTGTTCGATCAGTCTGAGAAGGCTATATGTTTCAGCATCAGGCATTGCCCCTCTCAAAATCATTGTCCTCAACAAATCCGGCTCATAAACTTTAGCCTTCACATAAGCTTTTAGAAGAGTGTTGTACACAAAGGAATTCCTACAATATTTTGATTCACTCAGTTCTCCGTATACTCTCTTTGCATTTTCCAAGTCACCAATTTCTGCAAAATTCTCAAGTAACATATGTGTAGTCTCCAGCCACGGTGTTGAACTTCTCACCTTCTTAGTGACAACTTCTTTCTTTCCCATATCCAGTGTGTTCAGAGCTTCTTTAACAAGACCCAATTTCAAGCAACCCAAAGCTAAGTGGCGATAAGTAATAGCATTTGGCTGGCATCCACTTGCTCTCATTTCTTTGAACACGGCTGATGCTTTATCCACAACACCGTGCCTGCAGTACACAGATAAAATGGAATTGAACTGTTCTGTAAGGCTTAACTTCTTTGTTGAATTTATGTTGACCCATATCTTCTCTGCCTGGTCGATGGACCCAACCTTTCCAAATGCTTCAATTGCGAGTGTGAAACTTTTTGATCGAATATGAGGAAGACCTTGCATGATCTCCCATGTTCTCTTTAGCTCCTTTTCCTTCCCAAGGTATCCATATAGGATCAAAAGAATTTCCAGTGTTGACCAATTAGTACCAGTCATGGACTTCTCAATTGCTTCTACATATGTCTGACAAACAGTATACAGCCTTGCTACAGCATGCGCAATAGCTAGAATGCCATAAGTGATCTCATTGGGCTCAATCTTTGCTTTTTTCATATCATTGAACACCCTCGCTACCCCATCGATATTGTGTTCGTTGGCCTGTATCTTCAACAGGATGTTGTAGGTTGACGTGTGAGGGGTTACACGATCAGCTTTCATCTGAGAAAGGATCTTGGATATGGTTTTTCTGCGCCCAGGTGAAGAGTGGAGGATGATCATGCGGTTGTAAACATATGGCGAAATTGGCAGGGACAATTCCCTCATCTTCCTCATGTATGCATAGGAATGCTTAATCAGACCCAGATCCAGCACAGCCATCACAAGGTTGTTGTAGAGCAGCTCTTTCTGGTATTCCTGAGGCACGCGAAGGAAAAGGCTTTCAGCTTCAGAAATGCCATGGACTTTAGCCGTGAACTCCAGGAGATATGAGTAATCAAGCTCACTCAGCTTGTAGGGCCTCTCTCTGATGATCCACTCCATGACCTGCAGCAAGAACAATTGCAGAAATGCAGGGTCAGTTCTTGAATAAATGAAAGGTACTAAGGAAAATCTTACAGAGTAACACCTATTCATACATTGTAAAACAAAGAGGATCTAATTACATGGTGATTGGACGAGAGGTTGTTTCACAAGAAAAAAGTTGGTATAACTGAATTGCTATCCAGAGTTTCAGACACAAATAACATTTTGCTCATCTCTACATATGAGCAAGCAGAGCAATCAGTGTGAGCATAAAAACAGGCATTTCTTCACAGCAGCCAAACTGCATCGGCCACAAGGAAGGTCTTGCGGGGGCCTGTGCAATCCAAGCCATGAAGACCGCGAATACTAGAAAGGGAAAGAAGAAATTGGGGGCAGGACGAGAGTACCTGGAGGGCGGTGCGGTGTTGGCGGTGGCGCCGGAGGCGGTTGACGGCGTGGAAGACGTGTCCGCGGTGCACGGCGCGGCCGTCGGCCATCCACCCCCGCATGGCCGCGCACACCGAGGCCGCCCGCTCCACCCGCTGCGCCAGCGAGGCCTCCTGTCCCAGCTCATCGCGGGGCCCCTCCGACGAAGGAGGAGGCCGCAGCGGCGGCTGAGGAGGAGGCGCGGGGACGTCGCTCCCGGAGCTAGTGAAGAATCCTGCGACGGGGACGGGGAGCGGCGGCCGCCGGCGCCGGAGCAGCGCCCGCAGTAGCAGCATCGCGGCGGAACAGCTTTGGCTGCAGCCGGCGAGCACGAGCAGTCGAGCACTGGACACTTCTCGCGCCCGAAGCCGTCGGATCGGAAATCAACGCTCCGGAAGGCACCCAAGAAGTTTTATTTTGGCCGTGAGACGCTCTGCGAATGAACATGATCTGGTATGGAATCAATGCCAAACCTGACGAACCGATCCTCTCAAAAGACTTAAAAACTGACAATTGATGGAAACATTTGAGTTGGCATACTCCTCAGGTGTTAAATTTTGACTGAACATGGAAAAAATTACCATGTCAGATCGAAACATTTGAAGCCCCGGAACCATCACCATTCAGATGTCACCATGTTCAGGGAAGCATCCAGTCACCATATTATTCAACATGACAAACGTTACAGCAACAAAACAAAGCGTTCAGCCAGGCAGAATGATTTGCCGAATGTTTGATTGATTCTATCATCCGTAAGAACAACATGAACTGTCACTGCATTGTTCGCTACAAACAGCTGTCCCAAAGGACAGAATGAAATACATCTAGCAAGGTCGGAAAATTTACAAAAACTATCCAGTAGCTTCGCTGCAGAGTACAGCATATAAATCAAGAGGCAAACTAGACGGCCACTTGCGCATCTTCTGAGGGCACTGCAAGGATGATCACAACAGCCAATGTACATCTCCAAGAGTTTGCTATTTTTAACTCGGCAAATCTTGTAATTTGCCAACTCCTAAAAAGATTTGCAAGTAAAAAAAGAATGTATCTCCAAGAGTTTGCTATTTTTAATTTGCCAAACTATTCTTCATCTCTTGTACATTTGCATCAGCTATATTCTTTAATTCTTTTTTCACCCTCTAACCTGGCTTCATGCACGGGAGAAACGTCGATGCCAAGTCGAGTACGCACGCGTATCTTTACGCGTTGGAGGCAGGTTTTTCCTAAGTTACCAAAATTGCCAAATCCTTTGCCAAACTGTTGGAGGGGATGTTTTCAGCATTTTTGCCAAAAATCAAGAATGTCAACCCGAGTTGGCAAACTGTTGGAGATGCTCAATACAAAGGAGAATCGCAGGTAATCATCACAGGTTGGCACAATGCAAATATGGAAAGTAACACACCTGATGATACAAGCATATTCACTAGTTGAGAAAGTGTCACTTCAGTTATCCATTTTGTAGTGGCCCTTGCATTTGTTTTCAACCTGCTGCAGTTTGATGAAAATAAGTAAACATTGTTCCTCTAAAGAAAGATAAACAAAATATGGCCAGAAGAAAGAGCAATAATCTACCAGTCAAGTATTACTGCTGATAGTGGTATGTAGTATGTACACTTATCAGTGTAGCTGAATGGAGAGGCAAGTGTCATGGCTATAAGCTTAGCAGCAAATACCTTCTTCAACTGTGATTCCTGAAAATGTAACAAGACATCATAAGCAAAATTTATAGAGGGATCCACATTATCACTTTATCCAAGTTGTTCAGCCAGCTTGCAAATAGAGAACAGACGGTTCACTGCCACATTTTTGCAACAGTCCAGAAAGAAAAGAAAGCAGCTGACCATATCCAGCATGAATTTAAAATGAAAGGATAACTTCCATGTTATTTACACATTTGCTACACTCGGTGTGAATCCAGACAAACTTTTGTTATTTCACTATTATAAAAGGTGATGAACCTATTACTTGACAATTGACAACAACCACCTTTCTACATGTCAACAAGCTACTCTTCAAAATATTCAGTATTTTCCCAACAAAAATTATGGAAGGCACAAGACATGACTCCACTAATGCACAACTGCAAAGAAAATTGTGATAAATGCAGGTAAACTCTATGCACGCACCAGTTAACATCAATCATATGGCGTAAGGAAATGTGTAACTAATGTACAATTGCAAAGTATATGTACCAGTAATATACACACATACTTGAGAAAACATTGATACCAACAGATCGATTATGAATTTCCTGAGGAATACTTGAATATTCCAAGGTGGCCAGGTGACGAAGGGCATCACCAATGGAGCATCCACATCATCTAGATACAGCATAAGAGGCAATCATAGTTTCTCAAATTGAGCCCGATTGGCGCTACTCTCATCAAAACATGTGCAAGACAATGTCACACTCTTTTCCTATATTATTGAGCCCAAACCACCATTATCTTCCTCTCTTCTTTATATAATGAAATTCATAGGCTGCTAGGATTAAAGATAGCTAGTATATGCCATTACACCTGCTACAAAGCTCCCAAGCAATAGCAAAAAGTACAACTGAATCCAATCTTCTCTGAACCCACGTAGAGAAGTCATAAAGCATGAAGAATGGAAATTCGGAAGATGAGCAACTAAATAACTAGTGTCATTGTCTCTCCATCTTCTCAAATTCTAGTGACTAGAATCAGGAGTTGTATGTTGATTTGTGTAAGTAACTGACCCTATTGATCGAAATGAAACTAGTGAGATCCATAGAATGGATTTACGCAACATGCACCCAGCTACTCCCAGGCATCTTAGTCAAACCTCTTTCTGCCATTATCTTTTTTAACCTCTTAACATTTTCCCACATTTTTGCTTGTGCATATATGTTACCCAAGAGAACATAATATCCACTCTCTTCAGGCTCCAGTTCAAAGCATTTTGAAGCAACAATTTCCCCAAGCTCAACATTGTTGTGCAACCTGCAAGCTAGAAGCAAGGCACCCCAAACACTAGCATGTGGCCGCATTGGCATCTTCATGATCAGCTGGAATGCTTTGTCCAGCTTTCCACTACGCCCAAGAAGATCTACCATAATGGTGTAGTGCTCCACTGAGGGATTAATCCTATATTTGGTTGACATGGAAGTGAAGCAAGCACGGGCTTCTTCCATTAGCCCCGCATGACTGTATGCAGACAACAGCCCCACAAAGGTCACAGCGTTAGGATTAATCTTTGCATCAGACATTTCCTTGAACAAGACAACTGCTTCACCTAACTTGCCATGCATCCCACAGCCCACTATCATTGCGCTGTAAGACACCAGGTCTCTTGTTCGCAAGCCTCTGAATAAATCGAAAGCCCTATCCATCCGCCCGCTCTTGGTGTACAAATCAACCAAAGCGGTGCGGAGGTGATCATCCAGCTCAACGCCAACAGACCCCATGAAACTCTCGACCCAGAGGCCGAACCTCAAGTCCCCCAGCTGCGAGCAAGCAGAGATGACAGATGAGAAAGTCTTCTCATTGGGCAGCACCCAAATATGCGGCTTCAGCATCTGGTTGAAAATAGCAAGCGCCTCCCGGGCACAGCCATTCTGCGCATAGCATGCGATCATCGCGTTCCAGGCGTACAGGTCCTTACTTTCCATCCTCTCAAACAGGTCGGCAGCAGCTTGGACGTCGCCGGCCTTGTTGTACCCTGAGATCATCGTGATCCAGGAGACATTGTTCCTGATTGGCATCCGCTCGAACAGCTCCCTCGCTCGGGCTAGCTGGCCCTGGGTGATGAACCCGCATACCAGGGCGTTCCAGGACGCGGCGTTCCTCTCGGTCATTTGATCGAACAGCTCGATGGCCTCGTCGAGGTGGCCGGCCTTGGCGAGGCCTGCGACCATGGAGTTCCACGACACGACGTCCCGCGCGGGCATCGTATCGAACAGGACGCGCGCGGCGGGGATATCCCCCGCGCGGAGGCGGGAGGCGAGGAGCGAGTTTGCCGAGACGAGGAGGGAGTGGCGGCGCAGCGCGGGCGCGCCATCGAGCAGGTCCCGCACCGCGTGGTGGTGCGGGGCAAGGAGGCGGGAGTAGAGGTGGGCGAGCGCGGCGTGCGGGTAGGGGTGGGAGAGGAGGCCGAGGCGGAGGAGGTGCGCGTGGAGGGAGGCGGCGGCGGGGAGCGCGACGTGGGCCGGGAGGCGGAGCACGGACTTGAGGACGGCGGCGATGGCGAAAGGGCAGGGGCGGTGCGACGCGCGGAGAGACGAGAGGTAGACCGCGACGGCGCGGCGGGGCCGGCCCTGGTCCGCCGCGGCGCGGACGGCGAGCGTCCACGGCAAGTTGAAGCCGGCAGCGGCGGCGGGCGGGGCGCGCATGGGCAGCGAGCCTGGTGGCACGCGTCCTCCTGCTGGGCTGCCTATCGCTCGGGAGCGGCACGAGTCCTCATTAACTACGCGCGTGGGAGGACGGGGGCAGATTGCTCGCCGGCACGAACTGAGATGACCGGCGACGAGGTGGGCGCGCCGGGGACGGCGAGGGACGCGGCGCCGGGGCCCGTGGGCACTGGTCACTGGGTGGTGTGGTGGTAGACTGGTAGGCGACCATGGTAGGGCTCTGATCTCTGAATTTTTACCGAATTATTTAAAGTTTTAAACCGAAAATTTTCATGTAATTCAGATATTCTAGCGGCAACCTCTTCTTTCTTTCTTCTTTTTCAAAAAAGAAGAAAAAACAGTCCATTTCCAGAATCAGAAGGCTTGTTTCAAATTTTCCAACGCGCATATCACACAAGATGCCGTAGTTTTTCGCCACATGGATTGATGGGAGCTGAAACATGGCACAGAATGGCTTGAAAACCATGATCATCTCATAAACCCAAAGATGAGCATTCCATCGTGCAACTGCAGTTTGCTCGGGGTGTACGATGATTTGGTTTTTTGGGAGCGTTCGCGTGACTGCCTGCATCGATGACGACGACACCAGACTGTCTGCAGCGACTTCTCTGCTACGACGACGACGACACTATGGTTGAATCCGATCCCTCCAACGCTGCCGGCAATGTTGGGCATGTGCTTCTGTCTCTCACCTTTTTTATGTGTTGTTCTTCTTGTTCTTGTCTTTCTTTTCTGCTTTCTTTTTTATATACATGTATATAATTTGTTTTTTCATCTTGATCAATTTTATATATGTTATCACATTTAAATCGTTATTTTTCTAGATTAAAATAATGTAGAATCTGCTTATTTTTCTAACACCTGTAGCGGGACTCCATGTACTTCTGATGGCGGATGGCGAGGAAGATCTGGGCGGAGTAGGTATTCTCGTCCACGCTGGTGAAGCCGCCGAGGTAGCGCTCGACGTCGTCCCACGCGCCGCATTGCACGAGGTCCTCGAGGTGCTTGGTGTCGAAGTAGAGCCCGGACTTCTGCTCCAACCTGCGCCAAGAAACGGAGAGGAAGAGGAGCAAACATCAAGAACCCCGAGGGTGTGTTTAGATAAAAAAAGTTTGCAAAAAAACATTCCATCATCTATCACATCACCTCACATCATCTCTCACTATTCATCTGCATTTACACTAATTCTTCCCCAATTCAACCAATTCATCTGGATCTAAACACACCCCGAATCACCAGCCCCAAATCCCTGACATTTCGATGGCTCACCGGTGAGCCGCCTCCTTGTAGCCTTTCTCCTGCAGGAACTGAAGGACGAGGATCTGCAGTTCCCTTTGCGTCTCTGCCGGGTCCCGATTGGCCATAGGCTCCGTTTAGTTGGTCGAAAATTCGGTGAAATGGGTGAAATTTTTTGCATTAGGTTACGTGTATATAGAGAATATAATAGATTTTTCTCAAATAAATAAAAATTAGTTTATAACATTTCATTTTTACTGTCAATATTTTTATTTCGAAACAGGTGGTCTCTACAATTTTTTTAAGACGTGTGTAGCACGTATTTCATTAAGGAGAGGAGAAAGGTCTATTTACAATAAGGGGGTACAAAAACGGGACGACAACAGCCCCAAACAAAAGAAAGAAAGAACAGCTACCAACACAAGGTTACCTAAGAGCGCGGGGGCAACCTACGACGACCAAGCAGACCAATCCCAGCAAACCCAGCACGAGACCATCTCTGGGCTTCCTCCAGGATCAGCGGTGCCAGTGACACCGGCTGAAGCGCCGCCCTGTCATGCACACGCCTGTTCCTCTCTTTCCAAAGCGACCAGACGACCAAAAGAGCTAAGGAGTCGAAGCCTTTGCGCTGAGTCTTGAGAACCTTCTTCCTAGCATCTAGCCACCACGTGAAGTAAGGCACCTCCTCCTGCGGCGTCAGCTGATCCAAGCCGAAGTAACGGAGCACCCTAAACCAAGTTTCCCGACTGTGGACACATCCAAGAAGGAGGTGATCCAGGGTTTCGATCGCTTGTGCACAAAGGGCACAATCATCTGAGTCACGTAGGTCGTGCCGACGTAATCGGTTCGAAGTCCAACAACGACCATGCAGCACAAGCCAGCCAAAGAAGCGGCACCGCCCAGGAGCCTGCACCTTCCATATGCGCTCAGCTCCGGCTAGCGGGACCCTACCAAAGAACAACGCTCGGTAAGCAGAGCTGGAGGAGAACTCCCCTGTAGACGACCATTTCCAGATGAACCTGTCCGGCTGGTCGGACAACTGGAAGTCCTGAATGAGGTCCCAAAGACGAAGGTATTGGACGACCACGGGGGCAGTGCGTGCGACGACAATGTCCCGGATCCACCGTCGGCCGGATAGGGCATCCCGAACCGAGCGGGATTTACAAATTCTAGCCGGGATCGCGTTCCAAAGCTGAGGGGCTAGCTGAAGGATTGAGCACCCATTGATCCAGTGATCCATCCAAAATAAGGCGCGCGACCCATCACCAACCTGCACTGTGACTGAAGCATCAAAGAAATCCTGAGACGACCGATCAGCCCGGAAGTGGTACCCCGACCAAGTCTTGTCGGAGTCAACCCTGGCTAGCCAAAGCCACCGCAGTCGTAACGTGAAGCCCATGAGATGCAGGTTGGGGATGCCAAGGCCGCCATAAGGAGTAGGGCAAGCCGCATTCACCCAAGCCACAACACACTCCCCCCCCGTAGGCACCTCCAATCCGCACCACAAGAATCCACATACCAACTTCTCGATAGCACGGATAGCCCATGGTGCGATCTTCGTGGCCATAGAGATGTGTAATGGTATAGCGCACAGCGTAGACCAGGCAAGAATGAGACGACCACTTCTGTTCAGCATTCTACCCTTCCAGGGTGGAAGGCGTTTAGCGACCTTGTCAACGAACGGCTGCATAGCAGATTTAGGCAGACGCCAGGGCGAGAGCGGCACCCCTAGGTAGGTACACGGGAAGTCAGCACACTGACATCCGAGAGTGTGAGAGATCAAGCTTACTTGATCGTCCTCACACCTAATCGGGAAGGCCTTGCTCTTAAAAAGATTAGTGGCAAGGCCCGTCGCCCGGCGGAAAAGATCCAAGATCTCTCGAATCACAACCAGATCTAGCATGATCGGAGAGAGGAAGACGACCACATCATCCGCATACAATGAGACTCGCTGTCTGATAGAGCTGGGGCGCCGAGGAGAAAAGAGACCCCTCGAATCAGCGAGCTTGATCATGGTGCTGAAGCACTCCATGACCAGGACAAAAAGCATGGGCGAGAGAGGATCACCCTGCCTGAGGCCACGACCATGACAAATACGATGATTGGGGACTCCATTAAGAAGAACCTTAGTGCTTGCCGTGGAAAGCAAGACAGAAATCCAATTAGTCCAGCGCAGAGGGCAACCGACAGCGGAGAGCAGCTCTAAAAGAAAAAACCCAATTCACCGAATCAAAAGCCTTGGCCAGGTCAATTTTGAAGAGCACACTCAGGCTCTTCCTCATCGAGAGTGTCCTGGCCATACCCATGACATATCTGAAATTGTCTTGAATCTGACGACCCTTAATGAAGACGCTCTGATTCGGTGAAATCAAGCGCGGCAGAGCTGGCGCGAAACGGTTGGCCAGAACCTTAGCAAAGATCTTCCCAAAACTGTGGATCAGGCTGATTGGGCGATAGTCAGCCAGACCCTCTGGGTTATCCACCTTTGGGAGCAGCGTGATCAACGCTTCATTTAGGTGATGAAAGCTCCGGCAGTCCATCGTAGAGATGGCCTAGAAAGCTCTCACCACGTCCGCTTTGATAATCGACCAAGACGACCTATAAAAACGACATGTGAACCCATCCGGTCCTGGAGCCTTATCGAGGGGGGGAGGTCTCGGATCGCGGCCCACACCTCCTTCTCAGAAATCGGACGACCAAGCTCGGAGAGGTCCAACTGCGGGAGCCGTAGCTCACGAAAATCCAAGGCAGAGGTCCTTGGCAGCTCCGAACCAAGGATGGCATCGAAGTAACTAAAAGCTACTCCAGCTTTGTCCGCCTCAGCAACCAGGGTGACACCGTCGACCAGGAGGGAGGCAATGTGATTCTTCCTCCGGCGATGATTCGCGTGGACGTGGAAAAACTTAGTGCAAGCATCTCCCTCCTTTAGCCACTGCATGCTAGATCTCTCTCGCTCAATAGTGCGCTGAAGAGAGGTTAATCCCAGGAACCGTAACTTCAAAAATTTCCGCAGTGCAAATTCTACGCTGGACAACGACCGGTGGTCCTGAGCTGCATCCAAACGGAAAATGACCTCCTTAGCGACCAGGACCTGGATACGAATGCTGCTAATGGATTTGGCGCTCCAAGCCTTCAACCCCTTCGCCGTCTCGCAGAGCCGTTGGTCGATGGTACGCAACGGGTCAGCGAGAGGCATCGGGGACGACCATGCAGCCTTGACGATGTCAAGGTAGCCTTGAACCTGAGGCCAAAACGCTTGGAAGTGGAAGCGCTGCTTGGGGTTAAACCCGTCATCGAACTGTAGCAGCAGAGGGGCATGATCCGAGCAGCGAGAGGAGAGGGCTTGGAGGTACGACCTGGGGTAGATGGACTCCCAGTCCTCAGAGACAAACATTCTATCAATGCGTTCCAAGGTAGGATGCAACCGCTCACTACTCCACGTGAACAGACGACCACTGAGATGCAGCTCGGACAGCTCAAGGTCATTAAGTAACCTTCGAAAACGACCCATCATCCTCCTGGAGAGACGACCATTATTCTTATCAGAGGCTTGGTAGATTAAGTTGAAATCTCCACAGATTGCCCAGGGCCCTGTCACACCCTGAAATTTTCAATTTCAGGATGTGAGTAGGAAAATAAATTAATTAACAATTTTCTCTCAATTTTAAAATTTTTCTAACCTTTTATTTCTTTACAGGGAATATAGTATAGAAAAGAAAAGAAAACATTATTTAAATTTTCTAAAATTAAATAAATGTGACTTGATGTTTGTTGCATACATGCTGGTGCATTTATTTTGGATGCTTTGAATTCAAATTCAAAATTTGAATTCAATTGTTTGCCTTTTCAAAAAAAAATGCAAAGCCTTTTCTTCTATCTTCCCTTCCCCTTTCTCCTTTTGGCCCGAACCAGCTTGGAGCCCAGCTCTCAGTCAGCAAGCCGCAGCCCAGCTATCAAAGTCCGGTGCACCACCCTCAAATCTCTGGCCTAGCTCCCTTGATCTCCCTTCCTTTCTGTTTCAGCCGCGCAGCCCACCTAACATCCGACCCATCTTGCGGCCCAGCTCGTCCGTCCGCGCCCCGCCTCGCCTCTGCCGCTGACCGGTGGCCCCCCTGGTCATCCCCGACCTCCGACTCGGCACCGGACTCGCCCCGAGTCCGTACGCCGGTGCGACCGCACCCGGCCGCACCGCGCCTTGCGCTCCCTTGGCCCGCATGCCAAGGCACCGCCACTCGGGCCTTTATAAGTGTGCCGACGCACCCGGGACGACCCCCCCTAAACCCTAACCCTAGCTCGCGAAGCCCGCAGTGAGCGCCGCTGGACCTCCAAACCCTAGCACCACCGACGCCTTCGATCTCTGCCGTCACCACCTCCCCTTCGACGTGAAGCTGCTCCAGAGGTCCGCGTGGAGGTGAGGAAGCCCCTGGTGCCACGTGTTGTCGTCCTTGTGCCTTGTTTTCCGTACGCGAGCTCGCCGGAGTGGCTCCTCCGCCGCCGTCCGTCGTACCGAGCCTCGCGCCGTCGCTGTCGCCCGCGTGTACACCCCAGTGCCCTAGATCGACTCGCCGCGTCGCGCGCATCGTCCCCGTGCAAACCCCGCTTCAAACGGTGCGTCCCAGCTCGATTTGAGCCTTCGCCGGCGAACCCGCCGCCGAGCGCCGTCGCAAGCACCACCGCCGGCCGCCTGCGCAACACCGCAGCCACCGAATCGCGAAGCAACGACCAGGATTAGATCGGATCCCCGGTCAAACCCATCCATACCGGTCAATCCCCCGCTGTGCGCCGCCATTTTACAAAAAAACCCCTAGCCTTTTTAGTTTTGCATGTCGGTCCTTCCACCTTTGAAGAACGTTGCAGATAAGTCCTTATCTTTACCGTTCAGACCCCGAGGTTCCCTGGTTTTAGTACCCGAGATCCATAGCTCATGTTTTTCACCTTAGACCTTGAGTTTATATGCTTATTTATGTTTTAGCCCTCGGTTTTTAGCAGATAAGCCCCTGGAACCTTAGTTTTCTCGCAGTTTAGCCCTTATACCTTGTTTTAGCTATATCTTCTTCGTTTTAGCTCCGTTTTTAGCGTTCTTTATGTCCAAACGATCGTATCGAAGAGTAGAATAGCTTTACGCCGTTGTTTTGCTCTGTTAATTCTGTTTGATGCCTGTTTCTTATTTTATTCTATTGTTTGCCTGTATGTGAATGATGTGGTGTGTAGAGGACGATCGTTACTTGGACTACGCTGTTGTTGAAGAATTTGACGATCTTGAGCAGTCATCCGAGTTTGTGCAAGGCAAGTCCTTGCTGCATGCCCTTTTTTTTCCTATACAACTGCATTTTAATTACATTGTTTACTTTATTGCTTTGCATTAATTTGATGGGACCCTATGATTAAGGATTGACTAGTGTTGTTTACCATGTCCTTGATAACCTGGGTATTTTATTTATGTTGGGTAGCACATGCTTAGTCGCTAACTACGGGTTGAGGGTGGTTTTATTGAACATAAAGTGAACTTGATTTATTTTATGCTCCACCATCATTAAACAAGACTACTCTTATTAATCGGAACACGGAGAACCACCCAGGACAACAGTGCAACCACAAGACAATTGGCTCTGTCTTGGCTAATGAATTAGAAACCTTAGTGTGTGGTATGCTTTACCTGATAAGGGCGAGGAGGTGGCGGTAGATGATGTATAGCCCGGCCCTCAACCTGATCTGCTATGTGGTAGCTTCGCAGTTTGAGAGAGGGTTATGTGTTGCACTGACCATGTAACCTAGCGAGCAGCCCATACTAGGGAATCTTTGTAAAGACCTCGTAGTGAATCCCTAGCCACTCACCAAAGGTAGTGTTTAAGAGCCTTGCAAACCCGAGCAAAATAGGAAACACGACTTGTGGGTAAAGATGTGCCACCTCTGCAGAGTGTATAAACTGATCGATCAGCCGTGCTCACGGTCACGAGCGGCCTGGACCCTCACATGAGTAACTTATGGAACATGGACTTAATTTTGTGCATTGCATCTTATTATTATTGCATTTATTATTCTTTGGGTTGGTATATACTTACATTGCTAGTAATCAGTTGCTTAATAAAATCTGACCAACTAAAATTGCTTACCGCTTTAACCATGCCAGCCATCCACCCAAAGAGCCTTGCATGTTGTTATAGTTATGTTCCCTTGTTGAGTACGACATGTGCTCACGCTTGTTGATTTTTATTCTTGCAACTACATTACTCGGACTGCTGCTCAGACGGACGCTTTGAAGACTTCCCTGAAGACTTTGAAGAGTTCTAGGCACGTTTCTCCGGTCAACTGACTGTGGTGGACGACTTCATTTTTTTCTGCTGTTAGGTACTCGTACGGTGTGTTAGACTATTGGACAATCGGTCTGTAATAATAATAACGCTGTGACACTGCGATTTGGTACTCCACTGTGTCGTTTGCATGTGTGAACATGATCCTGGACACATGTAAATGTATGATCTGGTTTTGCTTCCAAAACTGGGTGTGACAGGGCCCGACAGAGAGGGCCGGAGGTCGCGCAACTCCTGAAGAAAACCGACCTTAGCCGCATCCCCCTGAGGGCCATACACATTCGTCAACCACCAAGAGGCCTCCGGGCAAGAGCGAGGAGCAACCTTTACCGATACCGAGTGAGAGTGAAAAACTGGAGAGGAAACCGACCAAGAGCTAGAAGCCCAAGCGACCAAGATACCACCACACGTATGCACAGCTGGGAGAGCGAAATAATCAAAATCCAGACCAAGCATATCCTTAATCAAAGTGTCATCAATTACATCAAGTTTAGTCTCTTGCAAGCAAACGAGAGAAGCCCTCTCCGACCGAACGAGATCCTGAACCGCCGTGCGCCGGGCACGCCGGTTCAGGCCCCGTGCATTCCAGACAACAAGACGTTCATCCATTAAAAAACAAAAACATCGACCAACGACCTAGCGAGGCAGACTAGCACACACTAGTCCCCTCGACCACACCTCCGTCGGCGAACAACTCCTGAGCAGCTGCCGGCATGTCCACATCCTCGAGAATACAAGTCTGGATGGCATCGTCCAGCGCCCCCCCCCCTGAACAAAGCCCGGATTGCCTGACAGTGGCTGTCCGAAAGACCCGTAGCAAACAGCCGCAAGTACTCCTCTACAACAACCATTTGTCACCAATATGGTGAGGCTATAAGCACAATGTGTTACCAATGTGGTGAGGCTGATCCTTGCTCATGACCATATAAATTATAACGCGCAACAACCATGTAATACAAACAATTTTGTCAACAATTCACCGAAATTTCACCGTTATGTGATCCTTCAATGGAAAATGATCATATAAGGCATACCAAGCAACATCATTTGCTTTATATTGAAATTTTCTAAAACTGTTTTGGACTCAAGATCAATGTCTAACCATTGGAGAAGGCTGGGTATATATATATGTGGCGTCAAATTTCCATGTGTCGTTCCATAATTAGGTTCTCCCTCTATCCCACTTAGGCCTTATCGATTTAAAGGGGTTTGGAGATGATTGAAGTGGGTTGGAAGTGATTAAATTTCTTACAAATCAAAATCACTCTCAAATCCCTTCACTTAAGCATGGTCTTGGAAACTAGATTTTGACTCTTAGCAAAAAAAATCATTATAATAGGAATGTACTTTTAAATATCAACCTTTTTGAAAAATTGTACATTACATAAGTCAATTGCTGGTCTAAGATTGTAAGTCCGGATCTTAAAGTACATGCACGTTATATTATGAAATGGAGAGTGTCATCACTACAGAAGATTTCACAAGCACAAGGATAATACTGTACACGCCTAACGAAAGTGAAAAATGTAGGCAACTACACTTTATAATTTGCTACGTAACGTGCAGTATCCCCTGCAATTGAAGGAAGCATGTTTTCAAGCGACTGAGTTGCAAAGGCAACAGGTAGGTTAAGGTGTAAACAAGGGTCTACCGTACAAATTTACCAATTGTGACCGCAGAATTTACCAATTGCGTCGCATCAAGCACAACGCACGGGGCAACAATCGACTCCGACACAGCACGTTCAGAATCTGGTATGTAGGTCGACGAAACAGCAGCAAATCTCAAGATGAAACCACACTGTGTCCTCCGTGGTGACAAATTCAGAACACAGCACAGGCACACGATAAATCGAACAATCTCTAGCCATGGTCAGCAAACACCCATCAAATCAAATAGACCCTCTAAGTTGGTGGAATCCGCAAAATATCACCATCCAACATACCACCATATTTGTACACTACAAATAGCTGCCCCCAACAACGGTGCAGAAAACGAACAATCTAAGGTACCACTAAGCTCAGAGCAGGAAAAGCTTTACAAAAGAGGAAGATGATGCCAACAGACCATCTCCGCGGATGTGACGGCAGCACCAGGTTGCGGTCAGGATTTTCAGGGGTGGAAAAGAACCAAAAAGACCTAACCTAGCAATGTCATCATCAATCACTACCTGGGCGCTGCCACCACGAGCAAGGAGTCGCTGTGGACTTGATAAATATGACCTCTGATAACCTAGCAATGTCATCATCAATCACTACCTGGGCGCTGCCACCACGAGCAAGGAGTCGCTGTGGACTTGATAAATATGACCTCCTCTGATAATCTAACTGTTTGTCTGTTCTCCCTATCTCCTACAGGTCCTACCATTCTTTGCGCTAAGGAATCTCAATGCTGCGGGTGAGTCACCTTGTCGGCTGATCAGATGCCTGGTTACTAGCAGCTGATGGTGCGGCTGTAATTGCTGGGTGCACTCCATTGTCCTGAGGCGGTGCTGTCCCCCACTTTGGGTCCGCGTCTAATGGCTCGATCACATGGACTCTACCATCGCTCATGCCGAGTGCAATCTGGTTAGGCTCCCCGGGATGAGCAGCAACCACCAATGGGTATACACGTCCAGAACTGTTGGATAAGATGGATTGAGTGAGAAACAGCAATCAGAATATTGGTAGCTTGCAAAAACTTTAGTAGACAACACAGCCTGAATAAAGTAGTGCAGGTGATACACGTACGCAGGTAACATTGAAGGTGGAATGTATGCAGAAGGTCCAATCCTGCAACGTAATCTAAGGGATTCCGCTTCAAAGACTCCAACAGCACCATCGCAGAATGTAGTGTAGACCAAGAGACCATCGCATGAGTATATTGCACTCGAGATTGGAGCTGGAAGCGCATCTCTTGGGGACCACTGCATATTCAAATACCAATAGAAACTCAATGGAAGTATGACAAGACTCCATGCTCCAATTCATGGAACAATAAAAATACTTAAACCATCCCTTGATAAAAATATAGTTAAGATGAGTAGTATTATAGCATTACTAAGGCACACATAGTGCAAACTACAATGTATTACTTTGATGTATGCAAAGTGATCATGCAGCAGGTAAAAAAATTCAGCTGTGAAATCTTTTTTAGTTAATATCAGTAAACATTAATGGAAAATGTGGATATCCACAGTAATAATAAAAAAAGAAAAGAAATGGCTGGATTACAAATGAGGAAAAATCAATGAATCAAATGCCATTCATCCTTGGAAAATTGGCAAAGTCAGGACACTAGTAGATCAACAGAAGTTGAAAGAAACTAACCGAGCGCAAACATTCAAGATTTCCATCATAGATTGCCAATTGACTCTCATGAACTACCAAAAGATGTGTCTGGTCATTGTGGAACTGCACCCTTGTATCACCAACCAAAGAGCCAGACCGGTTCGCAGGGGGTGGGATATATCTTGATTTCTTTTTCTCCCAACCATCAATGCTCCATACACATAGCTGCAACATTTTTAATCAACTAATCAGAAACATATAAGTAATCCATTCTTGTCATAATGACTGCAGTGCAAACAAGATTTTGCGAAGTATAATATGCAGAGAGATGGGAAACAACATAACAGACAGCTTTCTAGCATTTAATTTTATATCCATTAGAATTTGATAGAGCAAATCCATATTATCATACCTGAGCATCAGCACCTGATGATACTAGCACATTCATAGATTGAGAAAAGGCTAGCCCAGTTATCTTTTTCTGATGACCCTTGAGCTTACTTTTGACCTGATGAGATTTGATAGACACATTAATACTAAGATTAACAATAAACATGCACTAAGGGGTAACAAATACATTAAAAAGTGTGAAATTCAGCAATAACAGGAATCAAGAGTTAGTGAGACAATAAATTCCCAAGCCTATAACTCTTGAAGGTTAGCTAATTGAATATCACTGAGTGCCCGTAGCACGTATTTGATTGAAATATACTCCCTCCGTCCCAAATTACTATTTGTTTTGGCTTTTCTAAATGCAAAACTTTTGATATGGATCTAGATGTATGGATGTCTAGATAATCTATGTATCTAGAAAAGCCAAAACGAAAATTAATTTTGGACAGAGGGAGTAATTAAGTATGAAAAATAGCATTTACAAGATCCGCCAAACTCCATTACAGAACACCAAAAAGTATGTGTTTTATATGACTCCCTAACAATCTCCAATAAATAGGTTTAACTGCAAATTTCCACATTAATATGTTAGCAACAAAATACAAATGTGTGTAGCTCATAGCAAATTCCATAGTACCATTTTTCTCACAAATCAAATGATCAAGCTAAGATTTGTAAGTATTAGCAGTCAAATATAAAGTCCTGCACAAACTAAAATTTTATAAATTCCCAAACAGAGTAACAATGAGCAAAAAGAAACAATAGCATACATCATCAATGCGGACGTTGTAGATTTGAATGGTAGAGTCCTCCATTCCAATAGCGATGATATTATTATCTTGTGGGTGGAATGCGAGGAAAGTTGCAGCAGGTGGAGGAGCCATGAAAGTAGTCATGACCTGTTAAGATCCCGGATCCAAGCCGAACAGACAGACATCAGTAATGGCACGATCAAGGAGTGACACTTTTTTATCTTATGTTGCCAGCAAAAATATTATGTGCTCATGGACATCTATGGAACTAACAAAATTGGTAATGGTGTGATCAAGGAATAACATTTTTTCAGCAAAAAAATATGATGCATTATAACACATACTTATGGACATGTATGGAACTAACAAAATTGTTGCGGCAGGTACTGAAAAGGACATCTACCTTGAATGTCATCATGTTGAACAAGGACACCTTGCCACCAGACGCAGACATAACATAGGAGTCATTTTTAGACAGAGCAATGCAGGCAGTTGCTTCTTCAGGGTTGCCATCATTAGTATCATTTGTCATCAGAATCCCATTTGCTGGTTGCCACATTTGAGGCGCAACAGATGCAGTAGACTACAGGACACAAAACAACAAATTCAGAAAACAAGCAAACAAGATTGCATTCCAATTGAAGAAAGTGAAGTTCTCTGATCGAACCTTGCCATTAGGATTTCTGTCGCTCCTTTGCCATTTCCACAACTTATGAATAGCATTGGAGCCAAGAGCCAACAGTGCAATCCCATTATTCGTATATAACAAACGGACAACCTGTGGATCAAAGAAACAAGCATATCCATTATCAGAAATTTCCAAAACCCAGAACATAAACATACTTGATTACACTGTCTATCAAATCACACCAAAAACAACTTTATGCTATGCAACAGTACTATCATCCTTTCACATCAAAGGATAAACCTACTTATCCCTGATTTTAATATAGAGAACAGATCATGTGTCAGATTGATTGTCTGACCAAACAGTATAATTCAATTACAATACAGTGATACAAAAAGATGTAAAAGAAAACATAGGTTCACATACCTTGCTTGGGTTCGTGTCCGGGTCTGACAAATGCAGGGATCGAAGATGTCCGTTATCAACAATGTCAGCCAACTTCCAGATTTTCTTCTCAGATTCATCTGTTATTCTTGGTTTAACATCTGGAGTTCGACTTGTATCCATAGGTGCCTGCAGTATGTTTACCTTTTAGCAAACCTACATAATGAACAGCGAGAGAGGACAGCAAGGCAGAAGGAACTTACCAAGCCACTTGTTGACACTGCAGGCAAAATCCGATCAGGCCGCTCGGCATTCACTGCTATAGGACTGGAGACATTTGGACCAAGGGCAACAATTGGAGGCTGCATTAAAACCATACGTGGAAGTAAGATAATAACAAACCTTGCCAATGTTCATTAAATTCCCAGCAAAAGTTGACAGACAAAGTAGGCAGATAAGCCGTGAAGTTTCTAATCAAACAAGTCAGTTGACTACTCAAAACCCCTTCTTTTCAAAGAACCATAAGCAAGAAAGTACCGAGTTAGCTTTGTCTGCACAAATGTGGCAACAATGACTAACTATGCCCAGCAGTAGTTCACCGCAACTCTAGAAGCAGCAAGCAAGATCCTAGCATCCAGATAGGCACCTTTGCCTGAGTTGTGGCTGTGGCAAAGTGCAGCACTGAACCAAGGGGTTTCATAGGGTCCAACAAAATTTTCAGCATGACACAGAGGATAATAGTAAATATAACCAAATTATGTAATACTCAGTAAGTTTATGTAACACTACCTTGGTATTTATTTGTTGAGGAGGTCCTCTAGAACCCTCAAATGCTCTACTTTCCAGCATCCTAAGCAATCTTTGTCCATCAGTGTTCGCAAGTATTTTTATCCCGTTGTCACTTGTTGTAACAGCGAGTAACGAGCCTTCTCTATTGAATCTCAAACGAGGGCTTGCCTGCAAATTATCAGTAAAAGAGTGTTGAGAATATATTCAGTATGGGCAAATCAGATAATAGACCAAAAAAAGGATACTAACAGGCAGTCCACCATCACAATCTGTTGTTGTTAGTATGTTAGTGTTATCCATATCCCAGAATTTAACAAGAAATTCATCTCCAGCAGCCAAAAAGCGGTTCCTGGTTGTGTCAAACTGAACAACACCGAGCGAACGTTTCCTGAAGCCATTGTATGTCCTCTTAATAGCCCCTTCAGTTTCATTCCACTCAACCAAGTGGGAATCACCTTCTTTACTGGTACCACAAGAGAAGAGCCTGCAAGAAAAATTCATAAGTAAACAGCTGAAATGGTTGAAAACTTAAAATGAATTAAGATGCTCCCATATTTTGTTACTCTTCAACAGCTATCAAACTCTACTGTATAACAATTGCTATGCCTCACCTTGTCCCATCAGCACTGTAAGCCATAGTAGTACACCAATGTCCAGGGGCATCATAGTCAACTCTTGAGCCCAAGCAATCATATAACCATGCCTTGATTTTTCCATCAATAGCGGTAGAGAAGATAAACTACAGGGCAAGTCAGAAAGCTAAATGAGAAATCAATACAACAAATTACAACTACTAACATTAAATAATCTATAACATAACCTTTGTGTATCAAACATTTAGCTAAAAGAAATGAAGTAATTGATGCAAACAGAAATGCAAATGTCTTTTGTCAAAAGATGGAAGGGTCGGCACAATGGCCAGAATACGAATAAATACAACCTGCAATGGCAGTGCAAAACAAATAGAAGGGTATCAAGAATATCAGCATTGAAGTCGTTCCAAGGGTACCTGAATGGATTCCTTGTAGTGCGGGCATACAGAATACACTGGAGCTTCATGGCCTTCAAACGTGTATTGCTTTTGTCCTGTTTGAGCATCCCAAACCTGCCAGACACAATGTATAAATATACCAAAGCCTAGTTTGTTTTGAGAAAAATAAAAGATCATCAATATCCTCACCTTAATGAGTTTGTCATCACCACACGTAATGATAGATAGAGTCTTGTTGGGGTGCGAGAAAGCTATGTCATTAACCCCACCGATGTGCGCATCAATCTGTTACATTTGAAAAAGAGTTGCCAAGACGTTAAGGGATGTTTGCATTTGTCCCCCAAACAGTGTTAGAATATGCACACACCTCTGCTTGCTGTCGTAAGTCTCCATTAGGTACGAATGTGTATGTCTGAACAATATGCTTCGAGAAAGCAACAGCTGGAAATCAAATCACACTTATATGAGACAGGAGGAACACAATATCTCCATTACTAGAATCCAAGAGAAAATAGCCCGTAAGTATGCCACAATGACCCATGATTGCATGCCCAAATGCGGATAGTAGCACTGAAGTAAACCACTCCATACCTAGAATAGATCCATCAGGGCTCCACAGACATCTATTGACAGATATTGCAGCATCTTTCATCAGTGCAGCCTGCACATAAATACAAACTGTCCATGAGAACACACTACTTCAAGACACCAAGCTGTTACTTCCAGCAGCATGAAACATGGTAACAACAGTAATTTAAGTAGTTACCTGCAAAGGCAATGTGCAGGAGCTGATATCCCAAACTTTGAAAGTCTTGTGAGCTATCCTTTCGCGTGAACCAACTTCCCATACCGCGATGTCACCAACATTTGTTCCAACTGTGTAGATAAGAAAACTAAATGTAATTGACAATTACCATAGTAACAGTTCAACAGCCAAGGGGTGTGTTCCTAGCAAGTACCTAAAAGAATGGTTTGTTGAACAGGATGGAAGTCCAGGCTCATAACATTAGAACCCTGATTAAGGGTACGAACGACTTGTTTGGGAAGGTCTTCTTGTGTGTACATATTGGCAGGATGACTTGCACCAGAGAAAGATACCTGTCATAGTTTTAATGAATCATAACCTGATTATGGAAATGCAGAAAAAGAGTGAGGCCAAACACAGATGTCTATGAGCTCATATAGTACCTCATCTGGTTGCCCTACACGCATTCTTTTCATGAGATGTTCTGAATCTGCAGACTGGTAATCAATGCCAGGTGCACTTGTAGGGGTTCTTGGATGCTTTAGAAATGCCGCTGCAAGGAAATAGAAGGTTCAGAAAGGGTCAAACACTGCCACTGGTGACAACCATCATGTAGCTCAATCATGCAACTTACCTGTGTTTGGAGCCTGAACAAGACCAGGCGGTCCTTGTGCAACAGCAGCATGAGGCAAAGATGGATTGGCATTTGTCATCCAACCTGCAATTGCGTTTGGAGATGGAGACACCACAGGTTGGAATGGCTGCGAGATTGAAGCGTCATAAGTAATTGATGGTAAAGGCTCCAGCCTCTGTGACCGGACAAGTAATTGATGGTTAGGATAAGTAAAATGACTGCTTGTGGCAATACTTACAGCATGAGCACCCATTGGTGGAAATCCAGCTGATTTAGGGATGGATCCAACAAGGGGTCCATTGGCAGGTGGAGGAGCTCTTGCTCCGTTGGTAGGAGCAGCACAAGAGTGATCAGTAAAGAGGGTCTTGATGTCAGGGTTTGGTCTGGGGTTCTTGCAGAGCTGGTGTTGCCAGTTCAGACTGAAAGTCAAAAGGAAACAAACCCTGGTTAGTATCACCTTTTACAAGCACGAAATGTGTTTCCGGAAGCATTTTTAGACTTGCGTCACAGCAAGCAGATACATCCCACTTATGGCATCCATAGATAGACATTAGGATAAGAAAAGGATGGTGTCTGCTATAGGCATCTAGAGCTAGAACCCCTACAAAAAGACAATTTTGTTTGTATATTGTCGTATTTAATAAAAGCTATTGGGATAAACATGTGGATGTCCAAACCACACAAAACAATCTGTAGTCAGTAACAACCAGAAGTAAAATTCCAACAAGTCAAAGAGCCAAGGAAGCTTCTTTTTTTTTGTTGCGAAAGAGACAAAGAAGCATTTGACTACATTTAATCACTCCCTCCATTTCAAAGTGGCAGAGATGCATATTTATTATGTAGTCAATCAGTATGCTCCCTTAAGAATCCTTTAATGGTTCAGTGCTAGAACTTAACATTCTGCTCCCTTTTATCTTATCCATCCATCATTAATAAGGGAAGTAACGTAAACACATTATTTAGCATCATACTGACCAGAAAGAAGGAAATGACAAAAATAGTAAACCTCAGCATGTCGCAATTATGTGACAAGAATTCTTTGATTTACTTTTTGTGCACGTGAAAAATAAATGCTACCATACAATCTAATTAAATTGATGCCAAAGAGTACCATTGTTATTCACAAATTGCGTTCTAGTATTTCAAAGAAGGGCAATACACGCAACTAAGCATATCAAAATTAAATCAACCGGGCACCTTTGATTTATCAATGTGCGAAGTCTTGAAGCTTTGAATGGTGGAAAATTCAGCTTGTCCCGGAACAGTGGGTTCGCCTCGATGAGCTTCTTGAGCTCCAAGAGCATGATATTCCGGGCAGACTTTGTGTCCCCGTACTTGGAAAGTTGCTCATTTTGCCTGTTTTCATCATCAATACACAATCACGTCCAGATCGACCGAATGCACCGAACATTTTGCTTCCGAGAGGAACTTTGCCTTTACCTAAAATTCTCCAAGGTCAGCAGCTGTGTTATCTCCTTGAACAGCTCCTCATTGAAGGAGGCGAACACCTTGAGATCCTTCACGAGAATCTCCACAGCCTTGGCCCTATCATGCCTGTGAAGCCGACAGCAAATTCAGCACAAATCAACCTTGACAAGGACCAAGCACCAAGAGTAGCATAATGATGAGCCAGTCACCTATCAAGGGCCTCGAGGTACTTCTGCTTGCGGATCTCAAAGAAGATCTTCATGGAGTAGCGGTTGTCCTCCACCTTGGTGAAGCCGCTGAGGTACTTCTCCACCTCGTCCCACTCGCCGCCCTGCACAAGGTCCTCGAAGTGCTTCATGTTGAAGTAGAAGCCCGACTCCTGCTCCAACCTGCGCAAGCAACCGCAAAAAAAAAAAGCATCAGGAATCTCAGCCCATCCGACACGCCAGGGCTCCCAAAAATACCCATTCACGATCATGGTGGAAACTCACTTGTGCACCGTCTCCTTGAACTTCTCCTCATCGAGGAACTGCAGGATGAGGAAAACCAGCTCCCTGCTCAGAGACGACATGGCTCCCCCGATCCCACCCGGAGCCTCCAGCTCTCAAAAACCCGCGTAAACCTCCGGCCTTCCGGGCAGTCGGCAGATCCCCTCCCAAATCCCCCCACAAAACCCGCTCCAAACTCCAAACGGCCCCCCAAAACCACAGCAGACACCAGCAGCGAGCTCAAAGCCTAGCTCCCGAGCTCAGAGCCAGAACGCACGGACCAAGCAAGCTCACAACCGAAGCACGGGCCTCGCCGTGCCCCTCCCGCCGGGATCCCGGGCCGATTCCGTCGGCGCGACCGCCGATCTGCAGCTGCCGACGCCGGCGGCTCGAATCCGGCCGCCAGGCGGCGCCTCCCGGAGCTCCCGCCTCGACCGCGCAGCCGCCGGTTAGGGTTTGGCCGCGCCGCCGCCTCCGTCTCCACACCTCAGCTCAAGCCGCCGCGTTCCCCTTATCTCTCTCTCTGTCCCTCTCTCTCTTGCTTTCTCTCTCCGAAAACTTCCCACTCTATTTTTTCCTCTCTCTCCTTTTGGTTTTTTTGGGACGCGTTTTATAACCATCTCGACCAGCCACCCCATTTATAGCAACCCAGACAACACGAGAAATGACGGTAACACCCAAGGAGCAGCCCTCAATTCACGCAACTGCCACTGTCGAGGCAGGTGGTCCAGGGGTAATCTCGTAAATCTCTCGGCGAGGGCACAAGCGGAAGTGGGGCGGTCGCTTGCAAGGCGGGGAGGGGCGTTTCGGTCATTCGGCGCGGGGGGTTACGGGAGCATCTGGGGGGTGGCTGTGGGGCCCACAGCGATCGTGGGTCCGGCGAGGGTCGAATGGTCATTTGGGGCGCCAGCTACTGTAGTAAGTTTTCCCTGCTGCCACGTCATCCTTCCTCGTACCCATTAACTTCTTTTTCTTGCCATTGTTTTTCTTTCTCTCCCTCTCTATCGCTTTCGGCTTTCTGGCGCATCGCCGGTTTCGAATTTTGAACGCGACCAGTTCGTGGTAGGCGCACCCAGGACACCTACCCAACTTTCCAGGCGTGTACTCAGTTTGATAATGACAGGAGACAGAATAGAACCGTTTGCTTTTGTGGATATAGTTTGTTGATGTTGATAATTTCAATGATATAAATTTAAATATCTTGTGCATCCCACTATATGTGTTTGAGGGTTTCTAGTGTTCTTTGAAGTCCCTCCTTTCTCATGGAAAATATCTTTCTGCTAAACATACATATATGTATACAGAACGTACCATTTTAAATTAGCATGCATGTATAACAAGAGTGCATCTATGTTACTTATTAAATTGAATGTATTGCCAAAAAAAATATGTGTGTGTGATTATATCGGTCAATGGGTATGCATGCGGAGGAATAATGTTTTCAATACAATCTGATTTTCAGCTTAGCCACGCAGCTACACATCATCACTATTTGATTTTATGCAAAAAAAACGTGATGGATAGCTAATTTGTGCCCACATGCTAAAAAGAAGTGTGTCAATGCAAGGCAATTGTTGGTTTGCTTGTACACCCACACGCACGTCGCCTGATTTATGAAGTGCGTACGAAATCACAACACATGTTGATAGAAAACCACGATGACCAACTAGAATGCGGCAACATGAGCAAAACTGCGGCGGCTGATGAGGTGCATTGGCGTGCAGATAAAAGCAAGATGGCTAGCTGATTTACCCCGGGGTGCATTGAAACCGTGGCGGCTAGCTTGTCTTTGTGATGTGTAGACAAATCACAATGCAACAGGCCAGCTGGGTTGCACTAATGTGTAGACAAAATCGTGGCGCCGCCAGTCGGCACCAACTTGCGAACAAAATCGTGGCGGCCAGCTCGTTTAGCGTTGACGCGTGTGGACAAAACTGCACATGCCAGGTTGTCTGAATCGACAAATGGGAAAGATTATGGCGGCTAGCCTATCTACGCCGACATGCAGATAATTAAGACTCGTGCAAAATAACCGTCTGCACTGACACGCAGACAAGATTGTGGCTAGCTTGTCTCGATCGACAAGTGGACAATACCAAGGCGGCTAGATTTTGTTTGCGCAACATCTGAACAAGAACGTGGTAGATAGCTTGTCTATAGCGACATGCGAACAAGGTCATGGTGACCATTTGGTCTGCACCGACGTGTGACACAAGCTAAATTGCAGAGGCTAGCTTGTTGGCACCTACTCTTGGACGAAATCGCACCAACCAACTAGTCAAAGTCCACATGCAACAAACTTATCACATCTAACAACAAAAACATACCATTTCTAAGAAGTATCATTTGCAATTAAAAATTAGGTAGCACAACATACACATTCCACACAAAAATGTAATTACACATATACTACTGCTATAGCGTACAACTAAAGAACAAGGGATTGATAAGTAATCTCACCAAAATCAACTAAAAGGTGACGACTGACGACAAAGAAAAAGGTAAGGATATGTGCGGTTCTCAAAAAGCTGAAATGGAGTGAGGGGGAGAAAAAAAAGGCATGCGGGATGTCCCGGGTACGTGTAGCGCGGCGAGATTCGGTCGCAATAATTCTCGATTTCCAGACCTGTCGCTTTCCCGCTGCGCCCCTAGTGCGCGAGTAGCTGTCCAGCCTTTAATATTATAAGTTCAAAGTCCTATCACCACAACCTATATAAGTAGACGCGCTTATCAGCCAACTGGCAACGCTGTGCCTGGGTCCAGATTATTTCTTTCATCACGGCCCTTTTCTGGCGGGAAGAAAAAAAAAGAAAAGGCAACGACGCCCGAACAGCACCGCACCGCACCGCACCGAGATCCTCCAGCTCCACGTCGCACGTGCCACTCGCTGCCCGACACGTGGCGTGTATGTTGACTGGCGCCCCTTGTCACGTGCCCCCTCCCCTTCTTTGACGCCGACCGCGCGGCGGACGCGGCCATGCGGGCGGCATGGGCATGGGTCGGACAGCGCCGGTAAACATCCAGGCGCCAAGTTGGCTGGCAATTACGGCGCTCTGCCACTGCCTCTAGCTGGCGGGATCGAGACGTGGGAGGGGCATCGTCGGGAGCCGAGACGGGCGGGGACCCCCGTCCGGCCCTGTCTTGGGTTCTCCGCGATCGAGGCCGTCCGTATCGCGGCGGCAGTGCACATCACATGCGGCCGTGGCCGCTGGATCTTCTGCGGATGGGGGACTTGGACCCGTGCCGTTGCTCGTTCGTTGCTTGGTTTGTGTCGCTATGCGGGGAAAGCGTGCCAAAGATGAAGTGTAATTATTGCTTTATTATTCCGTGGAGTTACGAGTAATCTAGCAACATGGTCAGTTTAAATGCCGGATTAATCAATGCTAGATGGGATCTGACAGTCTCAGGTGCAAAGTTTTTATGAGAGTTTCAAGCACAAATTAGAGGGGGCTATCCTTAATGTTAGGGTAGGGGGATGCCCGGGTGGCTAGCTGAGCTGGATCTCAGTCTAGCGACCCGGGTTCGAACCCCACGGTGGCCTCTCGCTAGCGTAGAGGGAGTCACTGGCCGGGCGTATCATAGAGAGAACTCGGTACCTAGCGTCTAGGTGACGCAGGGGCTACGCTAGCCCCTGGCCCCTATCCTTAATGTTCGCACAGGCATTTTTAAGTAAAGTTGGAAACAAGTTATAAAAACACCTCGTTTGCTCAAAAAAATAACCAAAGAAGTCGTAGACTAATCTCAATAGGAAATTGTTTGTGCACCAGACTGACGACCTCGATAGGAAATTTGGGTTGGGATGATGCCGTTTAGTTGGCTGAAATTTTGGTGAAATGAGTGATATTTTTCATTAAGTTGCGTGCACAGAGAGAAGAAATAGATAGAATTTTGATGAAATAGATGAAAATTTTAGAATTTTGGAGAACTAAACGGGCCCGAGTAGAGGGAAGAGAGGGTATGAGCGGTCACATTGAAAGTGTACATTTCCCAAAAATCACATTGCAAAAGTCCCCAGCTCTGTTTAGTTCTCTAAAATTCTCAAAATTTTCGCATTGCAAACCGTGTCACCTCTCATAAAACACGATTCTCAATGTAAAAATTTTACCATTTTCATCAAAAATTTCACGTGCAAACCAGAGAAGCTGGAGAAAATGCACGTACAGGGAGAGAGAGATAGGCACGCGTACAAGTAGGGAAGGTGGTGGTGAATGTGAAAGTGATGGGTTGTAACTGTTGGGTACACCATAATTGGTGGTACGTCTAGATAGGCACAGCTGGTGGGGACACCCGCCATCATGTGCGTGCTAGTACTCGTTTTGTGTGCACAGCGCAGGGGGGCTAGCAGAGGATTAAAACTGCTACGCTCACGGGGAGACAGGGCCGGCCATCTTCATAATACACCGCAGCATTAATTTTTTTTATTTGGTTCCTGCACACCAAACTCCTTCTTCCCAATAATATTTCAGAAATTTACATAGTTATTGAAGGTTTATTTGGTTTGAAAAATAGCAAATGACACACGTTTATACTGACATCTTATACGACCGAGGCGAGTTTAGGGTTCGGGCAAAGCCAAATATAATTGGATCTGATACTTAGGACAAAGTAGAGAGTTTAGACATGGTCACACGGCTGTGGAACCACCTCATCGTTGCTGGCTCAAAAGTAGGGCGGTAGGTGCGATAAGAAAAAAAGAGGTTAGAACATGATTTGGATCACTTATCTTTGTTCTAACTAGACGTGGATGGGAGACAAAGCGTGTTACATTGAGGTATATGATTTGGTTCATATCAAGGGTGTTTTGGTAGTTTTGTTGAGCCGGGAGATAGCTCAGCAAAGCTACCAAACACACCCTAAGCGCAATTGCGCTACGCTAAAGGTTTTCTCATGATGTAAACGACGGCCCTAGCACCTGTGGCGTGAGGATCTTTGGACGTCATCCAAACACGACTTAAACTTGGTATATTGGAAGGATTCTAATTTGCCATTTAGTGATTAGCTGCTTTTTCAATTGAGAAAAAATAAGATTCTTTTCAGAAAAATAAGATCAGCCGGTGAATAAATTCAATCGACATCTTTAATTTAGATGATATATAGTTAAAGCTATATGTAGACAACTCTATCTAATACTACACAAATGAATTGAATACTAAAGCATATGATGGCATAAAACCTGTAATTATAGCCGTATACTATACATGCATAGGATTCAATCAACATCTTTAATTTAAATGACATACAATTAAAGCTATATGTAGACAACTCTATCTAATAAAACTATAGGTGAGACCCACTACACACCTCATAGTTGGATTTCTCTACCTCCTCCTTGCGCCACGTCATCGAATTTCAGTTACCTCCATCGTTGATCCGGTCCATCCTACATTCCTACGCCAGCGCCGGCCGCCACCCTTCCCCGACCTCTCGCCTCCATCCCATCTTGCGCGCCTCCACCTCCACCATGTCACCAGCATCTCAAAGTTAATGGCCTGTCTCTTTGGCTCCCCTTCCCGCCTGCGTATATGTAGCCTTCTCTCTTATACCAAGAGCCCACAATTCTCTCCTCTTCCTGCGTTGGTCGTTTGAGCTGCGCGCGCCGGCCTGCGGGCTTCGCCGGTCGCCGGCCTATCTCCCCCGCGTGTGCACGCGTGCTCGGCCGTCGTCAAGTCTCCGCCGCCCCTGCTTGGCTGGACGTGCGCATCGGCCGTAGTCCCGCTGCCGCGCTGGACGTTCGAGCAGCACGCGTCGGCCTACGGGCTCGTCGGCCGCCGTCCCAGCCGCGCGCACCGGCTGATCTCCCGTGTGTGCGCAGGCCAGGCCGTCGTCGAGTCTCTGCCGCCCCTGCCTGGCCGGACGTGCACGTCCATTTGAGCTGCGCGCGTCAGCATGCACCGCACGGCCGTCGTTCCGAGCGGGCCATGGTGCCCATTGAGTCTCCGTCGCGATGTGCGCTTTTTGTTTATTTCTTCCCTGTCTTCATTTCTATCCAACCTCTTCTGATGTGAGAAATTCTGCATGCAGGAGAGGAGGAGCAGCAACCGCCGCCGAACGCCACGCACACGTTGTTGATTTATGTCTCCTGCTCTTCCGCTGCCGCTCCATGGTTCTGAGCTCCTGTCGTCGTCATCAACCTCGACTAGCTCCCTTCTCCTCAAGCCTAAGGATCTCGTGGTAAATTTATTTCTCTCCTCGATTGGTTTACGCCAAGTCCTGATATGTAGTCTATTCTGCTCCACTGTAGTTTCGTATATAAAACAAGCTCTGATGGTCTTCTCTGTAGGTGACAGTTCGGAGATTAGTACGGAGTAGATACTGTGTTTCTTTCTGTTTGACATTATTTATCTGCTGAGCTAAGAGTCACATTTTATTTCTCTTAATATTTTGAAAATAATATTGTTATACAACCACTTTAGTGTTTTCTGATTTTAAATTTCATCTTAAAATTTTCTTTAAAAAAATCCCGCAGCAACACGCGGGGTATCTCCTAGTAATACACCAATGAATTGCATACAAGCATATGATGGCATAAAACCTGCAATTATAGCCACATAGTATGGCCCCCCTTTGGTAGGGTTTTTGACTTCTTAAAAAAAGAAGAAGCTAGTAGAGAAGTCGGTTTTTTCCCCCGACTTCTTCATATAAAATAGCTCGTGCTCCTCTAGTACTTGATACTTCAAAGATGAAGCAGGGTTTGTAATCAAAATGTTTGATAGAATTTGACTTGGAGCCGCACCCGGGCCATATAAGTGGCTCTGTTCGGCTTTCCTTCTTTCTATTTCTTGCACAATATTTTTCTTAAAATAAATTTATTATACAAATCAGCACACAATAATTTTTTAGAACAAAGTCATACAAAACAGCATAAATCAGCGAAACATCATATGCACCTGCAGACAGGGACGAATCCAGCGGTGGGGCGGGCGGGACTCGAGCCCCCTACCGCTGGAAATCCAATGGAGCCCTCCTAAGCCTCCCCTACAAATTTGAGGAAGAACAATGAGAGAAGGAGAGGCTAGAGGAAGAAGGAGAAGAAAGTCTCCCCTAAATTTATTCCTAGATCCATCTCTGCCCGCAGATGAGGCCCTACCTTGACATGATGCACGCCGTACACGAGCTAGTGGAGTACCAAAATGCATAAAAATAGCCCAGACCCTAAGGGTATGTTCTTTTCCTCACAAATGAATAGTGAATAACACTATTCACCTATCAGATCCATCACATCTTCTCTCACAAGAAACACTATTCCAACACTATTTTTTTGCAATTTCACTATTCCTTTTCACCTAAAAACGGGCCCTAAAGACCTTTCTCTCCCCGCGTCCCGGCGTCCCCATCTGTTCCTCTGTTTGCTTAAAATAAATATAAGCTGACACGTTACCCTTCACCAGAGGAAAAAAACACACAACAACAAACAAAACCATAAAGAATGGTCGAGCACGAAGCAATTTCTCAAAGGGGGCCCCCAGCATCCATCCACGTGTACCACCAGTCCACCACCACCACACTTTGCTCTCCGGTAGGGATGGGCACGGTCAGGGTGGCTAATCAGATAGGGACACCCCCCAGCTATAGCCTCCATTGATCGGAATTGGAAAGGGATAGCTGATGTTGACTCATCCTAAAAATTGTGGCGCAGGTTAGCTACAAAGAAATTTTATATTAAAAATGTGATTTTCGTTTGCTTTCAACAACAGCGACGCCATTTGAATTTTTCCCGGTCATGACAGGTGAAAAATATTACTGATTTTTGGCGTGTTATGGCGAGGCGAAATGGTCATCGTCACGAACAAAGGCGTGATCCGGGAGTTAATTTTAATTTTTGCTGTTCAAACGAAGTACACTGTTCTCCACTTTGTGAGACATGCCTACGTGACTACGTCTACGTGTTTAGCTTTCTTCTCTTCGGAGGTATATCTTGCTTGGGATGAGCAAGGAGCTAGGTAATGCTTTTTGGAAAAAGATTGTAGTGATCAAAGAGCTATGAACACCTGCTCAAAGAGCTATGAACACCTGCTATCTCTAGCGAGCTAAAACAATAGTAGATCCAAAAAGAGAGTTCTCTAACTGTTCTACTACTAATCATTCAATAGCTGAATAAACCCATCAATTGTTCACCAATTATTGGGAACGATGTGGAAACGTGAAATGGATGTTTGTCAATTATTGATAGCACACTCCCCCTAAAAATAATGGTAGCGCACTTCATCAAGAAGAAAAGCACACTATCCCATCCCATCATGGAAAAATAAGTCCCATGTGTCTTCCGAAATAAAAATAATTAGGTGACTTATTACTTTGTAATATCTGCTCTCTATATATTTTCAATGAACAAGTATAGTGAAACGTTTTTTTTTATCTCGAGACCATGGTGGACAAACATTGCCAAAATTCACCTACGCGCTGGGGTGGTAGCACATTTCGTGAACAATCAATTTCTTTTTTCGGGTAAGGAATAATTAATTGTTTTGCTCATAGGGTTGTTTAGTTCCCCCAATTTGTAGGTTGTTTAGATTGTCAAACTGGGTGCAAATTGCGTGTTGGTATCCGGCTGGAATAGTACATTGGACTGCGTGCTGTGATAGAAGATCTAGATCTAACTCGACATGGATGAATAGGGAATTGAGAGGTGAAATTGGTCAATCTAAACAATTTTAATTTACTATTCATCCATCACATCTCCGTTATATATCTTTTTGGTAACTTTTCATTCTAATGCACAATTGATTCGTATAAATTTGATGAATTAGACGCACCCATAGTAGTATGTCCTTGCAGGTAGTACGCCAAACAAAGCGCAAAGCACGTCACATGGCCGTCAATTCCGCCGGTGTGACGCCTACTGCAAGCCTGCGTTTTGCTGTTTCCAAGGAGGGAAGAGCACACCCACCACCAGCTGACCAGCAGCAGCGCCAGCGGACAGCGAAAGGATGGAGGTGACACGAGTGGCGTCGATGCATGTGGACGGATGGCCCCTTGCCTCTTTTGTCCGGCTCCAGTTTTTTAACTGTGCCGTGGCGGTCGCTTGCTCCTCGGCCCTCGCTCCTTCCCGCTTTTGCTTCGGACGTTTATTTTATCTTCTTAATTTAAGGTTCTGTTTAGTTCCTGAAATCTCATCAAAATTCTCACATAAAACGCTGTGTCTGTTCATTTTTCCTCTCTGTACATGCAACCTAATGCAAAAAATTTCACCAAAATTTTAGCCAACTAAACAGAGTGTCAATGTTAGGGAAAGCGACGTGGCGTTATTGCTTCTTGTTCGGTAAATTTTGCGTATGAATAATATGAGAATAAATAATATTATCACATTTAATCACGTACTCTCTCTGTTCCAAAAAAATATTTGCACTTTTTTGACTTCCGCGTTTCACGTTCGACCATTCGTCTTATTCAAAAAATTATGAAAATATTATTTATTTTGCTATGCTATGTTTTATCATCATATATATTTTAAGTATATCATAATTATTTTTACATTTTTATAAATTTTTTGAATAAAATGAATGGTTAAACATGATCAGTAGAAGTCAAAAAGTGTAAATAGTTTGGGACCAAGAGAATATTATTAGAGAAAACGTAACTTGATGTGACGAATGAAGAGAGAAAGTTGAGTCCAGTATGAATGATGGCAGGGTCCTTACCTAACCGAGTAACCGTATTTATATGCAAATGGGAAGCGCACGCCGGATGTGCACCCTCAAGCCCTGCCCCCCTTCTACTATTTCGAGTCGATGTCTCTTTGACAAAGTATAATGAAGTGTGTAGTACTAGTCTTGCACGTAGATGGTAATAAGAAGCCACACTTTAAAGGTTAATTGTTTGGACATTATTTAATTTCTATACCGGAATTAGAAACTATAACAGACTATATAGACCTAATAGTTATTTTTTAAAAAAAAGACCTAATAGTGTTATACAGTGCAGTGTCAGTTCGAAAGTACTAATATAATTGGTAGCTGGACTGCTGGAGGACGCCGCATGGTCATACCTTTTTTTTTAGTAAGTGCATGCAAACTTGCGAAGCTAATTTGTAGTAGTGCGCTGCGCCAATCTTTTTTTTTTTTACCCCTATCATCAACTTTCGAATGGGAGTAGGGATTCCCTACAATGTCGAGAAAACAAAGGAATTTGTACCCTGCCCGCAGATCCGATCTGAGATTCACATTTTCTCCGCACGGGGTTGACATGCACGAGACGGCGGGTACGCCTAGCGCGCCCAACACCTGCTCGTGGACGTAGTACGGGCCTCTTCTCTCTCCTCCTCACGCTCCCGCTTTCTCTCTCCACCCGTCGCTTTCCGCTTCTCTCTCCTCGGCGAGGGCAGGCAGGCGGCGTGCAGAGCGCTGAGCAGAGGCCAGGGGGGGCCGGGAGGACCGGACCGGAGGAGAAGAGAGGACAGTACTACCGCCGCGTGGGGAGGAAGTGACGGTTCTGCCCTCGCGCGGGGGCAGAATCGTCTCGTCACGTGGGGCGACGTCCTTTGCGTGGGGGGACCAACCTCCTCATCTGTCCTTTCCCTCTCTCCGGACCCGGGGCCCACCTCCTCTCTCTCTCCCTCTCTTCTTTCTCTTTCCTCTTCCTCCGCCGATATCTCGCGATCCGTTCGCGACTCGCGGCCGCGGCAGTCTTCTCCTCCTCACACGCACATCCATTTTTTTCTCTCTCTCCCATCATCGTCGTCTCGTCCTGTGGACGTGAGGTGTGGAGAGGGACAGGACTCGGGGAGCAGCAGGAGGAGGAAAGAGAGGGAGGCGCGAGATGTTGGCGCGGTTTCTCGCGAGAGGGACAGGGGTGGGGGTGAGCGCGCGTACGTGGGGCGTGGTGAAAGGGGGGAGTCTTTTTAAAGGCTGGGGGTTGTACGCATCTTTGAGGTCTGCGGTGAGAGAAACCAACGGAGAGAGATTAGCGGTGAGTGCCAGCTAACGGGTCAAAAGTTTGTGGCTCCGCGTTCGCATCATCTGGACGCTTCCTTTTTGTAGCCGTTGCGGCTGCCTTGCTCGCTTGGGTTTGCCTAGCTTCCTTGGCCGGAGAGGCCGCGAGAGCTTTTGCTTTAAGTTGCTAGTACTATTTCCCATGCCACCTTAATTTTCAGATTTCCATTTTCGTTGCTATAAATGTATAAATATATGTACACTTTAAAAATGATTAATATTTTTTTCTCAAACACCGTTGTAGTGCTTAAAACTATTTATGGACAAAGATCAACATGAATCCTCTTTATGAAAGATACACTCATGAAAAGAGTTGTGTGAATCATTCTTAGGCATGCGTCAAATTATAAGTTCAACAAAAAAAAAAGATTAATGAGATTTTCTTAAACACTGTTGTACAATAGTAATACGACAAAAGATTTCATGTATGCACCTTTTCTCGAGCCATTTAAAACAACTTTGACAATGTAATTCGTATTCCAAAGGACCGTGTCTACTTTCATGACAGCATAGTTTGCAAGCTATGTTAGTCTCTATCTAGACACACACAATCAACACATTGGAAGATGACATGTGCCACCGTGTTGAATCATCTGTCTGTGATGCTGCACCTAATGATTTTTTTTGTTGTGTTACTTTGCAATGAATATGGTTTTGTAGACTCTTTTTTTTGTAAAACTTTGTTGTTATAAATCTGTAAAGATATGTCCATTTATAAAATAAGATCAATAAGATCTATTTTCTCAAACACTGTTGTAGTGCTTTAATTTGTTCATATGGAAAAAAATCAGCATAAATCCTTGATGAATTTATGAAAGTATATGCATGGAAAAGAGTTGTACGGATAATCAATTGAAACATACAACTAAACACGCCAAGTGTCACATGTGTATTGGATACCACATTACATTAGACAAGTCAGATGACATATCCACATCTAATGATCTAATCAAACCACTCTTCATAAATAATGCATGGCTTCTACTACTGTTAACCCGATAGCGACCCAAACCTACCGTAAGAACGGCTTTGGAATGGCCATGCTGCTCTCTCGTGCATTCGTGCTAGCTCGAAGCCGAGAACGGCAGCGATCGCCATCCTAGTTTTTTTTAATTAATCAATGGTCGCCAAACCCTAGTAATTCCGGTCAAGGGACGACGACGCCGCGGCCACAGGGGCGTGCACATCGAGCGGTTGGGCGCATAGGATTCTCGCGTCAGGACAATCCCGTCCGTACTCCGTCCCAGGCCGCACAGATAACGAGGGGAGGAGAGAGAAGAAGACTGTGACGGGGAGCTTGAAAATACTCATTCCTTCCAAAAATAGATGCAATTTTAGAACCAGTCACGCAAACTAATATGGGGTAAAATGATTAAACTATGTCTTGTTCTTAACGAGAAAGATCTAGACATGAAATTGTCTTTTGTGTGAGAACCTTCTAGAGCACCTTGTCTTTTATAATTAGTTGGTCGAAGTTGCATTCTTTGCGAGATAAAATTCAAATTTTAGAATTGCATTTATTTGAGATGGAGAGTAAAAAAAATGAAAAATCGAAATGAAAAACCGCGAAATAATGCAGAGAGGCGGGTCCTACCAACCCGCTTTCGGATGTGTTTAGAGCCCAAAATTAGGTTGCAAAATTCCGAGATTTTGCACGGATTTTGGGCTGAAAAGTATTGTTCCGAACTGAAAAGCAATATAGCACTTTTCGTTTGTTTGTGGTAAATATTGTCCTACCATGGTCTAACTAGGCTCAAAAGATTCGTCTCGCAAAGTACATCCAAACTGTGTAATTAGTTTTTGATTTCATCTACATTTAGTACTCCATGCATATGCCGACATTTTTGATGTGATGTTTGATGTGATGGGGAATCTTCTTTTTCATAGTGAATTTTAGGGGAAATGTAGCTTCTAAACATGGCCTTCATTTTCTTTGGGTCAGATCTTTCGCAAAGATCCAGTTTCTAGGCGAACTCAGATGGATTCAGCATTCGGTTTCTGATAACTGGCTTCTTCTAGGAGACTTCAACATGATTTTACAAGCTAGCGACAAGAGCAATTCCAATCTGAACCGACGGCTGATGGGTGCTTTCAAAGATGTAGTCACGGATCTAGAGCTGAAGGAATTGAACCTAAGAGGGCGCAAGTTTACGTGGTCGAATGAAAGAACCCACACTAGAATTGATAGAGCATTTTGCTCAACTTCCTGGGATTTGATGATGCCTGGTGTTCTTCTACAGGCTCTATCTTCCCGAGTATCAGATCATTGTCCTTTGCTTATTGCCGGCAGCAACACAGTGAAGTGCTTCAGAGGCTTTAGGTTTGAATCCTTCTGGCCAAAGGTCCTAGGGTACCAGGCAGCAGTGGCAGAGGCCTGGAACAAACCTGTCAGTGTGTTCAACCCCCTTCTTAGGCTACATGTAAAACTACAAAGAACTAGCAAGACCCTAAGAGCCTGGGCAAAAAAGCTAATTGGCAATAACAAAGTGCTGTTGCGGGCGGCGAGTCAGCTTATCGCAATTTTGGATGTTGTACAGGAGCACAGGCAACTCAGCGAGCTGGAAATTAGGCTGCATAGGGACCTTAAGGCAAGATTCCTGGGTATGACAGCAGTAGAGAAATTAAGAGCAAAACAGCGATCTAGACTCACAGCTATAAGAGCAGATGAGGCCAACTCAAAGCTGTTTTATATCCAAGCAAATGGCAGACGCAGGAAAAATGTCATACACTCGCTGCAAACACAGGAGGGTATTTGCTACTCTCATGAAGCGAAGGCCCAAGAAATTTTCAGGCACTTTAGCTGCCACTTTGGTCAGCCCCAGCAGCGGGATTTCACCCTAAACTGGGAAGAGTTGGCGCTTCCAAGATCAGATCTATCCCACTTAGAAGTTGAATTCTCAGAAGAAGAAGTGCAGGCAGTTATTCAGGATCTAGCAAGAGACAAGGCGCCGGGCCCTAACAGATATATTGGCACTTTTTTTAAGAACAGTTGGCAGCTGATCAAGCCGGACATTCTGCAAGCTGTTGATTTCTTTTTTCAGCAGCACAACCAGCATCTCTCCCATCTAAACACTGCTCACATCGTGCTTATTCCTAAGAAATCAGATGCTGCTTGTGCGACAGACTTTCGCCCAATAAGCCTGACTCACTCCATTGCCAAACTGCTCTCTAAGCTCCTAGCAAACTGGTTGGCTCCAGAGTTAAACGATTTAGTTTCACGGGCACAAAGTGCCTTCATCAAGAGACGGAGTATACAAGACAACTTTCTTTATACGCAGAACCTCCTCAGGTCGCTGTACAGATCAAAGCAACCTGGTTTGTTTTTGAAATTGGACATTGCCAAGGCCTTTGACATTGTCAGATGGGATTTCTTGATGGAAGTCTTGGAGCAAATGGGCTTTGGTACACGCCGGAGAAACTGGGTAACAGCCTTGCTGTCAACAGCCTCTACTGCTGTACTGTTGAATGGGGTCAGAGGCAAGTGGTTCAAACATTTTGCTGGTCTGAGACAGGGCGATCCGCTTTCCCCAATGCTTTTTATCCTGGCTATGGAACCTCTTCAACGACTGCTTGACTTGGCTACAAGTGAAAACCTGCTGTCCCCGATCAATAACAGAGTGGCAAAGTTAAGAATAAGTCTATACGCTGATGATGCAGCGATCTTCCTTAACCCAGTAAAAGAGGAGGTGGATATGGTGTCAGAATTGCTAAACATTTTTGGGCACGCGTCTGGTCTTATAACCAACAGACAAAAATATGTTGTGTACCCTATTAGATGTGAGGACTTTGACTTCCCTGAGATAATGCAAGGTTTCAACTGCCCTTTAAAGAGTTTCCCGTGTACTTATCTGGGATTACCTCTGCATTATCGAGCTCTGCACCGGGTTGAAGTCCAACCTCTCATTGATAAAATGGCGAACAAATTACCTTCCTGGAAAGGCAAATTTCTAAACAAGGCAGGAAGGCTGAAGCTTCTAAACACAGCGCTCTCCTCTATGCCCACCTATTTCCTCACTATTTTTCCTTTCAAAAAGTGGGCAATCAAGAGAGTAGATAAGATTAGAAGAGGCTTTCTTTGGAAAGGGTCAGATGACGCTAAAGGGGGGCACTGTCTGGTGCGTTGGGCCAAAGTCCAGAAGCCAAAGCGGTTGGGTGGTCTTGGAGTGTTAGATCTGGAGCTGTTCGGGAGGGCACTGCGCCTTCGATGGCTGTGGTTTGAATGGACAGAACCTGACCGCCCGTGGGTGGGTAGTGAAGTCCCGTGTAATGAGGTGGATAAACAGCTTTTTAGAGCAAGCACAGTAGTTACCATTGGCAATGGAAATCGAGCAAAATTCTGGGAATCTGCATGGCTTCATGGGCAAGCTCCACGTGACCTTGCTCCCAACCTGTTTAAGCTCGCGTGGCGCAAGAACCAATCTGTCAAGGATGATTTATTTAACAGCAACTGGACAAGAGGCCTGTGGAGAATGACTAATGCTACTGAAATGGCCGAGATGGTTATGCTATGGGCTTTAATCAGCGAGGTACAACTGACAGAGGCCGAAGATCAGATCAAATGGAAGTGGACAGCAAGCGGCAACTACACAGCGCGATCTGCCTATGCTGCCCAGCGGTTGGTTCCTTCTGCAGCTTTGACAGTTTGGCAATCTGGAAGGCCAAAGCTAAAGGTAAGCACATGTTCTTCACTTGGCTACTGGTGCAACGGAAGATTCTTACGGCGGATAAGCTCATTGCAAGGAACTGGCCTTGCAATCCCTTGTGCCCTTTGTGTGACTAGGAACCGGAAACAGCAGACCATCTTTGCCTACAGTGTGTGTTTGCACAGGGAGTTTGGGTGTTGGTGCATCAGTTCTCAGGAGGAGTGATTCAGGTGCCTGACCGAGAGGCCAGTTTGGAGAACTGGTGGAATTCACAGGCAGCTGGCGTTTCGTCAAATGAAAAGCAGCAGAGGGTGGCGCTTATGATTTACACGGCTTGGAACATCTGGAAGGAAAGGAACAAGAGGGTGTTTGAAGGGGTTGCCTCCTCTGAAAGAAGGGTGTTGTATCTGATACGGGAGGAGATGGCTTTGCGGGCTTGTGCGTGTGGTGTCCAGGAGCCCCTTTAGTTTCTTAATGATAGCTTTCCTAGAGTTTCTTGAGTTCTTTTTTGTTTTATGTAATATTGACCTTGTAACGAACCGCTTTCTCCTCCTTCTTAAATGATATAGCAGTGCTCTGCTGAATTTTCAAAAAAAAAAATCTTTCGCTTTCCCTTGGCGAGACGAGAGATATCGCGCCGGCGCGGGAGAAACCGCGAGATCGCGTGGGGTTGGGCTTGTGTGTCTCGGTTGCTTTGCTTGCTTGCTTCTCGCTCGGACGGTCGCGGAAACCGACGGCGACGCATTGGTTGTTCCCAGGTCACCACCCTGGCAGGAGGTGTCAGGGGCTAACGTGAGCTCCAGGACTCTCATCACGTCCCACTCCCCCACCCTCACACGCATCTTTTTCTTCTTTTTATTTATTTATTTATTACTCTTTCTGTTTCAAAAATAAATGCAATTCTAAGATTCGAATTTTGTCTCACAAAAATACAATTTTGACTAATCAACTATAAAAGACATGAGGTTCTAGAATCTTTTCACACAAAAGACTAGTCAATATCTAGATCTTTCTCATAAAAGACGAGAGATAGTTTAGTCATTTTACATCTTTAATTGGTTTGCGTGCTCGATCTTAGAATTATATTTATTTTGAGACGGATGAAGTACATATTTTATTATAATTTTCTCTCAATTTTTTATGTTCTCATGATTTCGGAGAGATTTGGGTGGACCACATGTTCATGATGTGCATGTGAAATCGGCCCGGTTGATATAAAATTCTTTTGGTTGCAGAGTAGAGGCGAAACTTCTCAAGATAAATACAAGCAGTTTATTGTTTATTCTAATAAGTCGATCATGTTTATAAAAAAAAACTTTGACTATAAATAGTTAAAAAAATATTTTTTTGAAAGATAATGCTGGTGCTGCTGCTACAAGATTCATCATGAAATGATTTTATGGTGTATTTTTTTATTTAAAATATGATAACCAAATTGCTATATTATTGTATAAGGCAGTGTGTCAGTGTCTTAAACTGCTTATATATGTTTTTTGTAACTGCAATGGAGTATAATAATGCCGACTATGCTTTTTTGCATAACTGTTTGATTTATACATCGAGCGAGTAGGTTAATTATAGCTCAAAAGCAGGACACATATTATACTCTTTTTGGTGCTTTATGGTGCAATCTAGATGCTTCGCAACAAGTTGCATGAGTCAATTTTTTCGATGGGGGTTAAAAAAACAATACGACACCAAAAGTGAAGTGTGAACGACATCAGGAGAATCTCTCTCAAAGGCTTTGCAGGCCTTTTCCTTCAAAAGATAGGCGAAAAAAAAAGAAGACACGGTAGCATGCATTATTGCTAGCTAGCTCTTTCATTCAGATGTAGCTAGTGTGTCGTTGGGACCCAAATTTAACTAAACATTTCGCTTACGATCATGTATGACGATCAGGGCGAGGCCGCCGGGAGAGAGCGTAGTGCTCTGATTGGCGAGGCATCGCCGTCGGGGGTGGCGCTTTCGTTCAGGACCATCGATCGGAGAAAATCGGAATGGATGGCAACAAAACAATCGAGGTGCAGGGCAGTGGATGCGCTCGTTGTCGATCGTGGTGATGGACAATTGAAACCGACCTGTGCGTCCTTGCTTTTTTGTCATGTATCCCATCAGGGAAGAGAGTAAGCAAGGTGCATGACCACCCCACGTGTCGCTTGCTGCTCCACTCCATTTCTGTATCTATGAATCGATTAACTTTTCAGCTGAAAATCCACCATGCCTAGGCATGTTTAGTTGGGCAAATTCAGCCAACTTTTTCATATTCACCCGTCATATCGAGTCACATCTTTTTTCGTAACACACGATCTAATGCAACAACTTTTCCTCATTCCATCACTATTCATACATGCAATCTGCCAAACTACACGTACTACTACTATTTTATTTGCACATACTTTGTCACAGTCTCACAGAAAACTATCCCTTGCTATGCTATGCTCAGATTACCTTAAACTATGATATAATCCAGTAGATACGATGTACTACTACACCATAATGTTGGTACAGGCTAACTATCAGACTGATGGGACACAAGATTTTGGTATTGGTGGTACGCGTGGGTGGACTGGTGGTTATTGGAGTGCCAAGAAATGAAATACGATCAGATAAATAAATAAATAAATACTGTGGGTGGGAGAAATTATTGGTGAGAAGCTAGCTGTTGGATTTTCTGCTATATATTATACTCTTGATGTCGTTAACATTTCGGAATAATTTTCTGATGAAATCACGATAGCAACGACGACCTTAAAGTAGTATAAAGTTCCATTTATAGCTTGAGATATTGGCAGAAGGATAGTTTTGTAAAATTAGTGTCTCATCAGTAAGTTTTTTTAAAGCAGGGCAGTCCCTCAGTAATAAGGTTGTTTAACATGACCCGTTCCAATAATTTTGTGGATGAGAACAAATCAAAAAGTAAATCCTGATCTGATCACACATAGTTTGTTGCTTCCACGACGCGCAACCTCCTGAACTGTCTTATAAGTAGCTTATTCTCTGAAAGAAATAAAATTCTTAGCCGGAGTGCTTGTTTTCTTTAAGTACAATCATCCGTCTTTTCTTAGCCTGCGGAGACTTTCCAGACGAGAAGAAAGATGACACTGAATTAATTAATGTTAATATGCAAGAAATCATTAGCATCACTGTCAGAGTAACATCCACTTCTATGTCCGTGTTTGGAAGGAAGGGGAAAAAATTTCTCTCTAGGGAATCTTCTATGCATGGAGTACTAAATCAAATTTATTTGCAAAACCTTTTTACGGATGAGTGTAACTTTTCACGACGAATCTAATGAGCATAATTAATTAGTAGTTTGCAACAGTAATACTACAGTATGATGCTCTAATCATGCGGTCAAAGACCTCATTAGGTTCGTCTCGTGATTTTGCTCGGGGTTGTGAAGGTAGTTTTGAAACTGATTTTATTTTATATCTTTAATTACTGGTCAAAGTTGCATTTAATAGGGGTGAAAAAATTTTCACCCCTCTTCCAAACACTGCCATGCATGGTTCATGCACCCCGCACCTGACGTGTCCTTTTCCAGCTAGTCTTCTGAAAATAAGGGTGAAAGGAACTTCTCTTGATTTTTGTCTTAAAAAATATTTTGAGAGGTCCAACCCAAATTCAAGAACGCGCCCGGGTACAAGTTCCTCTCTCTCTATCGTGCGTGCGTCATCTCTGATGTCGTAGTTTTAATTGAGCTCTTTTAATTCGAGAAACAAATGGGTACGTGTCTGACCATTAGTTTGTTTTGGCTGACTGCTGGTACGTACGGTGTCCAATCGATGATTTGTCTCTTGTGACATGACCATTACTGGTCTAACTAATCCAAGCTTCAGTTTTCAAGCCCTACGTAGCGTACGTACATAAGCATGGCTACGACCGACTGCAACATGATTGTGCACAACTTGGAGACTGTTCGGCTGGTAGGTAGAATGAATAGTACTCGACTGGTAGATTGAATAGTATTGTGTGAGAGAAGATAAGCCGAAACAAGCTGAGATAAGTCAAACCAAGATAAGCCGAACAGCCTGTTGAATTTGAGTGTACACTTATATAAGTTGTAATCTCTCTCTGCGCTCCAAATTATAGTTCGTTTGACTTTTTAATCTTAAGTATGACCATTTATCTTATTCAAAAAATTGTGTAAATTATTATATTTTTTTGTTGCTGCTTGCTTTATTAATAAAAAATCTTCAAAAATGATTTAAATTCAACTCTATTTGCACAAATTTTTTGAATAAGACAACCTGTCAAACTTAAGGTTAAAAAAAGTCAAACAACATACATTTCTTTTTGCGAGAAAAACAACATATAATTTGGAACGGAGGGAGTACGTACATACATATACGCCCTCGCTTTTGATCGGGTCAAACATGTTAAACCCTACCTACTGTTGTGAGAAAATACTAATTAAGCATGTCACTCTCTCACTATACGGAGTGAAAATATATGCCACTGATGCAACACGTTCATCTAACCCATCATTCCGTCCGAGTTTCGCGTCTCCTCAGCCATGCTACGTCGCCCCTATTCAGCAGCCGTCCGATCCGGCGGCCGAGGGAGCACCAGCGGCGCGTGAAATTTTGCAAAAAAGACCTTCCATTTGTGAGTAATTCATTTTCGTGTCCAGGAGGTCCTTCCGCTACAGCAAACACGTTCGAATTTACTGCAGAAAACTCCTCCAGTTCCAAAATATTTGTCTACCAAGAAGACGAAATTCCGATTTTGCGGCTATTTTGCAGAAAACCGCCCGCCGTCGCTTTGCGAAACCCCCCCTCCCCCGTTCTTATCCTCTTCCTCCCCCTCCTCGTCTCTTCCCGTCCCTCCCGGCGCGGGAGCACCGCGCCGCCGCCCACCCCCTCCCTCCCTCGCCGCTTCCAGCACCCATTGCCGGCGGACGGAACTGGGCACTATGGGTGTGGTGACGCGGGCGCGGGTCTCGTTCGCGGTCTTCGGCGGTCGGATCTGGGTGGTGGGAGTGCGGGGACGGACCAGCAGCACGCCCCGGCCACGGTGGCGGCGGCGACTGCGGGGACGAAAGAGGTGGCGGAGGAGGACCCGCGGCTGCGCTAGGCGTTCGTGCGCAAGGTCTATGCCATCCTGTCCCTGCAGTTAGCGATCTCCGCCGCTGCCTGCATCGTGCGTGCCGTCCCATGCACCTTCGCCCCCGCCGCCGTCTGGCCCGTCTTCGTCGTGATCCTCATCTCGCCGCTCGTCGGTACGGTGCACTACCCGATTTCCCCTTCCCCTCCTCTCGATAGGGTCTGGATTGCTTCATCGTTCGGTCGCGTGGGGAAGTTCCAACGAGTGTCACTAGGTTCATGTTCTGTGCTTTCTGTGCGGTAATGTTCCCCATGAGGAATTACCAGGAGAAGCATCGCAGACTCCCCTTCGCTGCTTGATTTGGGCGGTAGGAAGGAGCTTCGATGGCTGGGACATCGATTCTTAATGTGTGGTTTGGATGGCCAGTACCACGGATTCTTCTACGAATTCTTGATTTAGGAGATGCATAGTTTGCTTTTGCTATTGATTTGGGCCGCAGCAAGCTCAAGCTCGAAAGCTGATTTTGATTACGGTTGTCAGGACCTTGATTATTATTACTTGATTATGATTTGGGTGACTAGGGGCCGATTCCTGATAATGGATCTTGATTTTGAACTGTGAGTAGTTCGATTTTGCTACTCCCTCATCTCACAGTGGGTACGATTAGTTTGTAAAAAAATTAGATAGCGGGGACGGCATCATTCTCACATGGCTGGGCAATTCTAGGTTATTTTAGCGCTACAATTTCTGTGATGTGTCACCATAAGAGTTAATACTTGTCATTCTAGGATACATTATCATTTCTTCAAAGATAAAAGAGAACATTTCTTGAAACTGTGCAAAACTGCAGTGAGAATACAGATTTTACCATGAATAATATGGTTGTGAACATCCAAATCAGATATTTTTTCTTTGTAGTCATATTTCATCATCTCGAATACTGGGTTTGAATATTTTTACAAACTATTGTCTGTTGAAATATCTACCCAGTGGTTTAACTTTTAATTATTTTCAGTGAACTGTCCTCTCTAATGAATGTCAAATGTGTTACTGCAGTTATGCAATGAATTTCTACGTTCTACTACTTGCCGTTGACCGATTGGCTGCCAACTATAGTAGATTACCTGGGATCTTCGACAGGTACTTGAGAAAAATGTTCATTTGCTATTGGTGAACATTATTATCTCACCTGTAGAGAAATGATTCTATTTTTTTAATACTGATTATACACTGGATTCGATAGTGAAATTGATGAGGATATCCCTAAGCTCAAGACTGTTGCCGCTTCAGTGCTAAGTGAGATGGGCTTGAGCAGAGCATCCTTAACTGAAGATCTGATAGTTGAGATGTGCAGGTTTGGGGGTGCAGAGATTCATGCAGCTGCTGCTTTTATCGGTGGCAACAAATATATGACCTCCATGTGTGCTGGGGCACGGAAGGAGACACACAAAGGGAACAGGGAAGCCGTGGCCTGACGCCGGTAAGGTTGGTAGTCTCCCTAAGAAAGGGAAAGCAAACACACTGTTAAGGCTTAAAGGTTTATTGAAGAATTAGCTTCCATTTCAATTTGTGCAATTATCCATGGTAGAGTTAATTATGCATATGATACTATGCTATTTATCCCCGTGTTTCTATCTTGTTTGCTCACTATCAAGGAGCATGGATCTGTTACTACCTACTGGGTAACATCCGTTGGAAATCTAGCGTGATTGTAGTTCCTATGTGTGTGTTTCTTTACATTTTTTTGAATTATAAGCTTGGTTTCTAATTGCTGTAGGCCAGGAGACTTTGTCTGGTGGATCAGCTTGTAAGTGGTACCTTAACAAGGATATAGATGAGATCGATGATTTTTTTTGAAGGTGCGTTTATTTTGTTATTTTTTTGGAATATTCTAAATTCACCTCTGAATCTGACATGTTGTGTTGTATTCATTTACATTTTGTATGGCACGAAAGCGACTGATCTGACCAATTACGTGTTCATAATTGTGCATTGCAAAGAAATTAAAAGAATTTGTTGTTCTTCAATTTCTGAAATAAAAGGCAAAATGGGTAAGAAAGCGTAGGTTTGATTGTAAAATGGTCAAATGGTTTCCTCTAATTCATCATCTGATTCGTGTCTGAGAGCACTGCATCAGTGCGAAAGCGACAAGCCTCATCTTGCTGCGCACGCCATGGCTGAGAGTGAGAGGACCACTTCAATCTCCTGTAGCACAAACAAGCTGGCTGAGCAAGTGAATTTTCTTCCCCCTAACTTTTTTCTATGAGATAGATGCATCTCGATCCATGATTTGTACATAACCAGCCAAATTGATACACCTGTCGAAATGGGTGATTGGTGGCCTTCTGCTTCATTTATTCCAGCCCTTAATCTTTTGATAAAATATCAATGTAGCTCTTTTCCTTTTGTTTCGATGCCCGGTTGACTGTCTGTCGAAATGTTAGCGCATCACATGCAACATTTTTTATTCAGAGTGGAAGACACGTTTCATATAGTTAATTGTGCAGGAGCAGTATGTCTTGCCAGGGCATTTATCGAGCTCATTTATGAGAAAATAATTGAAAATTGACAGATGAAGCATCAAATAGTTGTGTCAACAAGTAATTTTCATACATTTGTTCAATTTTGAGCAAGCAATCTTCTTCAGACCATTCTCTCTGGCGCCAACGTTTCTTTTGAGCCTCTTGTCTTTTGTAGTTGGTTAGTCAAAGTTGCATTCTTTGTGAGACAAAATTCGAATCCTAGAATTGTATTTATTTTGGGACGGAGGGAGTATTTTGGTACAGCCAACACTCATGGAGTTACTATCCTGATCAGCAAAAATAAAGCTGAGAGACATGATACTCTACTTTTGAGTAGCATTTCAGTTCCACTTTGATTATGTATGTGCATCGTCACCTTGTAGTGTGCTCTTTGTTCAGAAAAACATGTAATGGGTCCTAATGAGAGATTATTAATCTCTTTGTTTATCCTTGTAATTCTTGTGTTGTTCACTCATGAAGATGTTGACTTCCATGAAAGTTGTCTCCGATCCAGAGTTCCTTATATCAATGCCTCAACCATTGCTAATATTGTACAAATTCGGACAACACACTTGAGACATAATACCGAAGCTTAGTTTGTTCCAAAATGGAAAAAGGAACATTGTCTGACCTACAATTCGATCTACATCGAGAAAAGGAGCGTCGGAGGTGCGCCACAGACTCTAGTCAAGCTACATACGTTACTAGTTGTAAAAATCAACGGTAAAAGTCGGTACATAGTCTCGGCGACGGCCATGCCGCCGATGCCGACATCCACCGTTTATTTTTTTTCCGTAGGAATTTCTGGTTGCCGGGAGATGGCTACCCTTGTTGACGTCGACCAGGACGTGTAGTATTTTGGAGCACAAGGGCGACCCTTTTGGATCGGAATCACATGCGAGCCGCGCTGGTCGCTGTCAGGAAAGGACGGCAGATAGCGATTGGGTGAATCCGTGACCCGGCCGATCGCCCCAGCCCAGGGCTATTTCCGGGAGAAGCAAAAATTATTAATCTTTCGTTAATCATCCATCCGGTACGGTGCGACGGCAAGCAAACCACTAACCACACACGTCGGTTCGCGAAAAGCTACCAGCGAAAGGGAAAGCCAGCGGCTCCGGCTTGACGTACAACAATATTCAATCGGTCACTTATTCCGGCACTTTGTTTGTTTGTTTCTTTCTTATTATAAGCATGTCAACATCAGTGATTCAGTGAATGTCTTTTTTCAAAACAAAAAAGAAGTTTTTTGTGTGTCATTCAGGTTAACTCCATGACAGTTTACACAAATATAGCAACACGTACCTAACCTGCAAATGTTTAGGGGAAAGGTTCTTAGCTAAAATTTCTCTGCACTAAAATCCTGATGATTTTAGCAACTTCAGATCATTATATATACGTGGTCATGGAAGCGTTCTCATTGAAAACCATCCATCTTGATTCTTGAATTGAGGCCAAATAAAGTTCTTCTGAATGTGAAACTCACGAGTCCGATCGATATCGCGCAATTACCAACATACCCTCCACACCTCGCCCCCACATCAGCCTCCGGACCACATAGTGATATAGTAGTGCATATCTTCTTGCGAAATAATTGAAGGCCGGGGGAAATTCTAAACGAAACTCCTCAATGCCCTCCCTGCTTTAGGCAAGGGTCGCCATCTGGACACGAAAGGGGCCGGTGTGGGCAACATCCCACCGTCCGTCTATATATCCCTGTCGCAAATAAGACCAAGCTATAAAGCTCGGACAACGGGACAAGGACCTGGCCTTGCACGGTTGCACCCCATGAATGTCAAACAGGGGGAAAAAAGATTATACTGCACATATGCCCTGTTGGTAGACCTACACACACTTTTTTTTGGGGCATATGTGGAGCTAGGGCTACACTACACATACCTGCTGGGAAAAAAGCAGTGATGAATGGTGATGGTTGTTGGCAAGTAGTATGTGGCGTTTTGGGTAATGGGTGTGGTGGCAGAGTAGTAGTAGTAGTGGCGTTTTTTTATTTGCAATTATATTGTGCATGACAAAAGGATATGTGTGGCCTAATCGTGTCGGCACGGTACTCCTACAAATGTGTGGCTTCATCTTGAAATAGCAGGTCGATCACAATACGCATTTTACGCTCGGCTAATTTCAGAACTCATTACATAATTGAACTTCCATGGTACTCAATCAGTAGGTACTAGGTAGGAGCTAGCTTCCTAAAAGCAATTAATTTGGCTATCGACGCATTTTTTTTAGATCAAAGGACACAACTTATGCATATGTTTCACATGTTGCATGACAACGATTCCTTCCCTCTAAAATAAGTTCCACGAGAACACACCTATGGCAAATTATTGCACACGTTAACCCACATTCTCTAGGGTAATACTCCCTCCGTCCAGAATATAGCTACATTTAGACTTTTCAAAGCCAATTTTTTTCAATTTTGACCAACAATAACTCTTAAAATAATTTATTTTGAGTAGAAAAGATTACAATTTTGATAGTTGGTTTCATCATAAATCTACCAATATCATTTTTATACTGCTAGTCTTTATGATTATTTCGCTATTCACGGTCAAAGTTGAAAAAGTCTAAACACAACTATATTTTGGGACAGAGGGAGTATGTTATTAGTATTTATTCTAATTAATTAAAGTCTTACGGTCTACTACATATCTGATCCAAATTGTAAGTCATTTTGCACACGTCAATCCATAGTTTGTTTGATTAATCCAAAGTTTGTGTTATATATCCTAATTAATCAAAGTCCTGCAATCTAGCTATGAATCACATTTCATTGAGTTTTTGCTTGGAGTTATCAATCCATATGGATTAATTAAAGTGAAAATAAACCAATTAAATTTTCACCACAATCTCCCTCTAGATACGTATGGATCGGAGGTGATCCATCTGTAGCTAGCTACTGTTTGAAGTAGATTACACAATCCCGGGCTAGCGCTGCTATAGCGACTTGTGAAAATGAAGACACGCTTTTGTTCAAAAAAAAAAAGTGAAGACACGCAACGCAAGAACACAATGCTGTTCACGGCTGCAGTGCCAGCTCCACGGTAACAGTGGTGAGGTTGAGATTGGGCGCGCATGTCCCTGTGCTGCGACTGCGACACCTCCTTCCTTCACCTTTTTACTTTGCCGGTACGGCACAGTGTTCGGCAGGGTGCGGCCACAGTGTTTTGCAGCAGGTTTGGCTGGTACTCCACCGTGCACATGTGCGCCTGCGTGCCTGCCCTCTGCATCATGCAAAATCTGAAAACTACCTTGGCCTCCCTAGCTCGGGTACCTGACCCACAATGCGTAATGCGTTTATATGTTTCTTTATCGCTTTTGGGAGATGTTCTCTAGGCATGAGTACCAATAATAGTTAATTTTTGCTATCTTTTGTTTCTAGGTTTAGCCGTTGTGCTAGTGCTAGTAGCTAGCTGCAGACTTGCAGTGGTACCCCCTTAAAGGTTCTTGTTTAGCAAATGTTATTTGGAAAAGTAGGATAATATACTTTTGGGTTGCTCTAAATAAACAAATTACGTATTTGTATATGGTACCACCATGTAACAAGACATTCTCTAACGCTTTACATGAATGCTATTCCGTATTAGCACGGGGAAGGCCCTGCTCCTCATGATTCTTGAGTTAATATAGTCGTCTTTTGACACGACTTTCCATTTTTGAAAAACAACTAAAACTATTTTAGACAACAAAGTATTATCACGTGGAAGGTCATCCTCGTCATGATTCTTGAGTTAATATAGTCGTCTTTAAACACGACTTTTCCATTTTTGAAAAACACATCTAACTATTTTAGATAACGAATCCAACCATGGTAGCTACTGCCAAAATCTAAAATTGATCTCAAGCTAGCCTCTTCTCATACTTCTTCAGGTCTCCTAAAAATAGCCACACGGTAGGTTTTAGAGGTTCCTCTAGAAGAAACAAATTAAAGGCATACTTCATTAACAAAGACATACTGTTCTCTAACCATTATTTAAAAAAGTGTTGGAGTCACTTTAATCATGAGTGGATGTATTAGTCACGAAAGCTTCTTCTCCAATATCACTACAAATGCATTTCTTGTGTTTGCATCAGCATGTTGCAGGGAAACGAACCTAACTATTTTGGATAACCGATCCAACCATGCTACCACAAAAGGCAAGAACAAATTCCACTCACATTCTATTTTCCCCCCTCTGGTACAGCAGGCCAGTGACCTTATCGTTTTCCCTCCACACAGTAGTGTCTGCCAAACGATCGAGTGGGTACACTGAAACAATAATTGCATTGTTGTTCTTGCATGTTTGATTAGACTAGACCCGTCTGGCCGGTACACTGCCTGGCAAACTTTGGCCACCTTTGTTGCTGCACATCTGTTGTCCATCTGCCATTGGAGGAAATCATGGTCTCTTCTTTGCTTTATATTGTGTCCACAGCCTCACATGCACCATGGTCCTGCAACAACTGTGTACAGTATTGGTGGTTATCTTGTCACGACCATGATTTCCTTTTTTATATATATAAAATAGAAGGGTATAGTTCTCTCTAAAGTCAAACTTATGCTCAAAATCCAAAAATCTCGACATGATTTAAATCAGAAAAAAATTACTAGTATGAAACCACACTGAAATAATAGCTTAACCTATGATGGGTAGGAGTCAATGCTTCATATATAAGTTTTTTTTAATCGACGGGGCTCAATACATGTTTCTCCAAGCGTGCAAATATTGCATGAAGTTTAAAGGGTCATATGTTAACAATCAATTGGGTTCAACATTACATGTCTAATCCGTCTCTTGAACTCGTGGCTCATGCCCGTGAGCAAGCACATTAATTAACACCCATTTTACCTAAATCATCTAGGACCACAACCACATGACAGATGAGTCCACCACCTCACCTGCACATGATAAATCATCTTGCAAGGCCGATCCTGCTGGTACCCGTAGCATAACAGTGCATGGTCCCCAGTCCTACACACACGCACCAAGCGTACTACTAGCACGATCCCTTTCGCTGTGTTTCTCCCTCTAGGGAGTAGCCCTAGCCTCTAGGAGAGAGGAGAGAGACAGGCTGGGTGGGAGCACGTCAACATCGGAGAACGAGGCCCCCCCCCCCCTCCTCACTTGCCTAGACGAGCAGGCTACAGAATCTCTCTGTCCAAATCCAAATGACACCATCTCTGGAAAAAGAAAAACAAAGCCCCGTGGATTAGTGCACTAATCACATCGCCATCAATGCATAAAGAAATGAGGCAAACGGACGGATCCACTCCATTTCATCCATCCCAATTCCCAAGTCTCTCTCTCCCCCTCCCAATCAACCGAGCTCGCCCCGCCTCGCATCCATCTCGCGGTCGCGGCTCGCACGCATGGCGCCACGCTATCTCCTTCCTTCTCCTCTCCTCGCGCAAGATCTCGCGGGTCACGCTGCAGATCTCGTGGTTAATCCCAGAGATCTCGCGGTTAGCCGCCGACGAGGAGGACGGGAGTCGCAGCGTGACGAGACGAGACAGGACGACATGAGATGATGAGATGAGGGGAGGTGGCTTCACATCAACTCCATCGCTGTCTTGAAATTTCGTTTCTCCTCCTCCTGCACGGACAAAGGGCGATAAATTTTACTGTTGGGAATTTGTTGTTTGGTGACAAGGACGGATGGGGTTGGGTTGGGTGGACCGCATCTCTCTCTGACCTCTTCTCCATCACTCTTCCTGCCTCCCCCACCATACCGTGTTTTTTTTTCATTTACTTTTCTTTGGAATATTTACAAATTTGACTGTTGAAAAAGTTTGCGGATTTGACTTTCGGTGAAAGGTGAAATTCCACTACGGCCGGCTTAGTGTTTTTTTTTTTTTGTAATTCCTTGCATGATACGATGCGGTTCTAAAGATTTGATGCTGAGTTGTCACGTCGTTACGATGTAGATAGAAGTCATCATACTCAGATGTTGTTAACCGCTCGATGCTTTTTCTTCCGTCTGAAAATTGGGCGGTTCAGGTATTTGGATCACTCTGTTATGTCACCGTTTCGATGGGAAAAGAAATAAAAGAGGTGCATATTTATCCATTATTTATGAATATGATGGAGGAAGAGGAGAAAGGGAACAAGGAAGCTGCTAGATCCGGACAGCATGGAGTAGCATTGCAGTGCAGCCCTTTGGAACTTGTAGACAAGAGAGTGGCAAAAATTGTATGGTGCAGTATGCAACGTGTTGAGACTTTGGGGCAGACGATATCATGGACGATGTCGACCCCTCCGTCTAAGGTCTCGTTCAGTTCCCCAAAAGTTCCAAAATTTTTCGCATCGCAGACCGTGCTAGCTCTCACAGAACACGTTTCCTAATGCAAAAATTTCTCCACTTTTACCAAAATTTCACCGAACTAAACGGTGCCTAAGATCAGAGGAGCACTGGTGTGTTTTTGATCAATTCTGTTTTCTGATCGAGCTCTGCACGAATCTTATTGACACAATATCTTTGAGAAGATGGGCAGGTGATGTGACATCGACAGAATCAAAATGCCGAGGCATGTACTTCTATACTTCCCTTCCTCACCGTTTAGTTCGGTGAAATTTTGGAGAAAATAGTGAAAATTTTGCATTGGGAAGCGTGTTTTGTGAGAGGTGACACGCTCTGCGATGCGAAAAATTTTGAGACTTTTGGGGAACTGGGCCCTGTTTAGTTCACCAAAACTTCCCAAAATTTTCGCATCGCAGACCGTGCCACCTCTCACAGAACACGTTTCCCAATGCAAAAATTTCACCACTTTTCACTGAACTAAACAGGCCCTAAACGGTGCCTTTTCATGTTGTAGTATTAAAATTGAACTAGAGATATCTGATCTCATGTCACATCTCACTTGCACACACACAGACACAAACAAAGAGAGAGAGAACAGAAAACATATGTTCGGCTTTTTAGGCCGGTTTCATTTTTCCAAGCCCAGGTAAACTGGAGCCCATGTTACGTGAGCCCATTAGCTCAACCTTATATGCATATGGCATGTGTGCATATTTCTGCTCCTCAAAAAAAAAAAAAATCGTATTTCGGCTTGAAATCCTGTGTCCGAACATGTGTTCGAAATCCGTTGACAATTTGAACTTACCGAGAGGATGCCAAAAGGGAAGGATGTGCATGTCCAAACATGCTGAAAGGAAAACTTTTCACTGTGCCCGTAGGACTTTGGTTGAGTAGTGAGGTCCGTAGCATCCTGTACGTTACGTTTAATCCTGACCAACCCAATGCAAACAAAATTGGGTGGATATTTGGTTCACTCACTTGCAGACAGGAGAGTGGCAAAATGCATGATGCAATGCAATGTGTTGGGCCTTCGAGGCAGGGGGGTCCCATGGTCGATGGTGATCGCTCCTGGTCTAAGAGATTCAATCGCAACCGAATCGAGCCCATCTATAACAAAAAGCACCGTGTGGCTCCTACTGCACGAATCTTTGACACGCTGTATTCGATGAGACGGGCAAATGATTCGAAATTGACAGAAACAAATTAGTTCCGACACTATTGCTAGGAGTACAGAGTTCCCGGGTGCTTGACAAAGCTTGAAACCCTGTTCGTTTGGCTGGTGGCTGGTGCTGATTTTCTGAGAGAAAAATACTGCTGGCTGGTTGTTGGTGACTGATTTGTTCTGAGAGAAAAATACTGCTGGCTGGTGGCTGATAAGCCAAACGAACAGGGCGGATCTCCACCTCAATCCGCCCAAATGGACTTTGATGCTTTTCTCTGCAACTCCTCGCATCGTAGCCTAACAGAGATATGAAGTGTTAGAACTTTTAAGCGAGCAAAGATAATTTGTAAGAAATCACCATTCAAACTTATCCACTGCAATAGCAGTGGCGATAGACAACCAACAAAGTATACTGCTGGACAGTTTTTATTAATCGTAAACACCTGAGTGGAAGAATGATACATATTGGTGGAGGAATGATGCCTGCCGAACAGAATTTTTTTAAAGAAAAGGACATACAAAAGTGCCAAAACGGAATGTCACATACATGATCTGCATGATCTGCCTGAGATTGAGTTACACTACGTGAAAACCTCAAATAGGTCACGCAACATTAGTAACAAACTCACAAAGCCCGTTACGAACAATGTCAATGGTAACAGGCATTGGTTACGTCCGTTACAAATAAGCTCAGCAGGCCATTTCCGACCTGACCACTCTAACATCAGTATCGGGCCACGTTAAATAGTAACGGACCACATTCGAAGCCTGTTACCTTATTTGGAGTCCGGACCTGAAATTTTACTTCAATCCAATTATGAATGCGCTCGTGTCCGAATCCACGGCCGCATCCCCTCCCGGCCTCCCCCCAACCCCCGCATCCGCCCGCCCCCCTCTCTCTTTCTCCCGTCGCTTTCCCTCATCCCGCTCTCCCTCCTTCCTCTGCTCCGGCGCTCCGCCGCCATGCCCCTCGCCCCGCTTCCCTCTGCCTCCTCCGCTCCAGCCACGTCCTCGCCGTCCTCTCACCTTCCCTTCCCTCCCCGCCCGTCCTCCTCTCCACCTTGCGGGGACCCGCGGGCGCATCTAGGGTTCCGCCGCGACCCTCTCGCGCGCGTCGCCGGGGAGGAGGCCCTCTCGCGGCCGCCCGCAGCCACGCGCCCATGTCCTCTCCACTCCCGCAGCAACCTCTCTCTCCACTCCCGGAGCCCCCTCACTCCCTCCCCTTCCTTCCCCTGCAGCGTCGATTCACTGCCATCATCGTCGAGCTCGACCTTCTGCAGCAGCTAGGCGTCGACTCATCATCTCGTGGCGCAAATCGAGCGTCGACGTCAGTTCCTCATCCCCGGGCACAGATCGAGCACCGCCGAGCCTCGATCTGGCGTCTCCAGGCGCAGATCGAGCTTTGTCATGTTTTGCATATCTTTTTTTTCTTTCACTTGGTTTGCAGTTCCATGGTAAACTCATTGGTTGTCTTTATTAGGTCATCATAAGTGGGAGTTGGGAGTGGATGGCTGGACGAGGTATCGGCTGATCTGCGCACCTGCAGGTAGTAATATGTGATCCGTGTGACCATGTGAATGAGTCTATGCAGAGATTCAGGTATCATAGTGCCTACTAACACCATCTCTGAATGTACTAGATGATAAGCTCATATTTATGCATTGTTATATGAATGCAAAATGGCAAACAAGAAGTAAAAGATGTTTGTTCTCCTTTGCCATCAGTTAGAGAACCAGTTGAAACTGAATGTTTGAACAGCCTGACTTTTGTTGCTTGATAAGTGAGAATGCAGTTTTCTTGGCATTGACTTGAGTTGGGTACCTTGCTATTGGTATGGCGTTTAACTTATTTTCAAAGAATAGGGCACCTTGCATTAATGTTGGCTGATCACAAATTAAAGTAAGAATTATACCTTTAATTTCTTTCTAGGAGCAACACCAAAGTCAGTGTTGTACCTGATGAACGTCAAGAAGACCATCAGTCTAATATTTCCCTGTCTTAGTTTTATTTCTTATTTGCTCTTGATGTTAGACGCAGATGTATCTAACAGTGAAGGGAACAACGGCACACAGACATGTGCTGCAGGTAATTATGAACTCAGTCCTTCATGTTAGATTTTTTATTATCATTTCCGGCATTAATGTTGCCATGTGACTCATGTGTCCTAACCATCCAGAGATTTAAACTCACTAAGCTAGGCATGTTACTTATATTGTGATTTGATCAAATCACAATATATATGCAGATTGGGTTGGGGCAATGGATATTGTAATTTCTTTCTTTTTATTTGCAGAGGGGTAACCTTTCTTAGTGTGATTATCTTGTGGATGCCATCATTGATTTGTTCCATATTGTCGTGCCCTTTATTATAATTTGGGTGAAAGTCCAACAAAATCAAATATTCTGCTTTGCTTTGTTTTTGACTAAAAAATGGCAAAGAAAGGCTATTGCTACTTGATTATATATCAACCATGTAACATGTCATGCATCCATATGTGTTTTGGGGTTAATTTTCTATGCTTTCAGTACACTTGTATCATCCATATGATTAGTTGTTGCCACCAGTGTTGTTCAGCTCCTGCATTTTGTCCCATTGGTTTAGTGTGACATAGGGAGTGTAGTGAAATTGAGGTAGCATATGCACAATATTGAAATGTTGCTCTTAACACATGTTTGTACTTATTAGTAGCCCCTAGTATCTTGAATGAACTCAAGCAATCTGTTGCCGCTGAGTTATTTTCTTTCGTGTTGTGCTTAGAGATGTATGCCTCTAGTTATTTTCTGATTCAAGAGGTTGAGAGTACTAATCATTTGTTCTCTGCGTATTTGCAGGTTGACATGAGCACTATGTTCGAAGAGGCAGTCCAGTAAGTCATGAGCACTACATTGTTGACTTGATTGTTTTGCTCTTGTAGCTACTTGTCGGTGTCCGAATTAGCTCCGGCACTAACTAGTAATTAGCGCTGCGATCAGTCTCTCGATAGTCGGTGCAAAGCTAAAGGGAGACGAGGGTTTATCCTGGTTCCGGCCACGGGGCCGTACGTCCAGCAGGGTGTGCTTGCGTACTGTATTAGCTTGCACCGAAGGTGTTCGTAGAGGGAGGCTACAAGCAAAGCGGGAGAGGAGGCAAATCCTCCAGGTCCCAACTACGATGATTGAGGCAAGTGCCAATATCAGGAATGGTGGAGTGTGGAGCGTGAAGTGAGCGAGCATGAGCTATGAGTCTGTGTACGTGCCTGCGCAGGGGCGTCTGCCTCTCCCTTTTATAGACCAAGGGAGGGCAGTTACAGTGGAGCCGCACAGTGATCTGTACAGTAGCTGTGTGCTAGCAGGCATGGCGCCAGAGGTCTTGTCCTCGCACGTCCCTGCTCCTGGCACGAGTAGGTGGCGAGCTCCGGCTTCCGCGGGCGGCGTGGTGACTTCTGTGCTTGCCTTGGGCAGGATTTCGAGGGTGTGTGCTTGCCGATTCAAGGGTCTGGTCGCAGGGGAAGGACGAGAGTCGGCGGCACAGGTCCGTGGAACATCACCGGCCTATCCGCACAGTGCTGTGCAGTCTGTCGCACAGTGGCGGGGATGGCGGCACAACGCCAGGGATGGTTGCACAGCGTCGGGGATGGCCGCATGACGTCAGAGTAGGCGGAGGAGACGCAACGCACGTCATCCGTACGGCGGTGTCGTTCAGCGTGAACACCCGCACGCTGCCCATACGCCCTTCGAGGGTGCTCCCATACCCTATTCGAGGGCCTCGCTACTGGGGGAGGACGGGAGCAGGTAGCACAGTGGCGTGGAATGACACCGTCCTGTCCACACAGTGCCACGTAGCGCCCACATAGGGCCCAAAATGGCTACACAGTGACGGGTTAGGCCGCACAGTGGCGGTGTGAGGTGCTCAGGCCATGTCAGCCACGTGGTGTGGAGGAGGATTCGCTTTTGACTTTGGTGTCTCGCGGCAGATCTGGGCATTAAATGACGTTGTCAGACAGAGTGGAGGGGCGGGGCGCCGTTGGTCGAGGAGTGGCCTCGAGCGAGGCGGAGTTGATCGTCCGCTCGAGGGGGGTTGAGCCCCTCAAGCGAGGCGAAAACCGGCTCGAGGGGTCGGGACCCTCGAGCGAGGCGGAGAACAGGGCGCGTGAGCGGGCCTCCTTGACGAGGAGCCTTGGGCTGCTGCTGGGCCGTAGCAGGCCATGGGCCTGATGCGTACCTTGCTTCCTTTTTGGATTTGTAGGGATTAGTCCGTATATGATTCGTTTAACGAGGGTGATTATCCCCTTAGTTAGGGGACCCCTTATGACCATCCCCGACAGTAGCCCCCGAGCCTTTGCGGGAATAGGAACCAGTCCGGCAAATGATGCAGGTCCTGAGGCGATGTGTGTGGGGCTTTCCCTTTGATCATGCATGCTTTTTCCGTGGGGGTGCGCTAGCGCACCCGCGAGTGTAAACCCCCGAAGCCTTGCAGGAGTGCGTGCACTCGTGCAGGGCTTGAGAGCATCGAGTGACGAGCTCGCCCCGCGTTTGTTTCAGCCGGCCTCGGCGGTATTTCAGCCGACATCAGCGATCTACACGGGCGGAGCGGCGTCGAGCTCACCCAAGGCGCCCTTGGGCGGGTTTGCTTTCTCGTTCAGGGCTTAACCCTCCACAGATCAGCACGACTGAGCGAGATGATCATCGGGATGGTCGTGGTGCGAGGAGCCCCCGAGCCCTGGCCTAGTTAGGGACGATCAGGTAAAGTCCTCAGCTTCGTAGTACGACCCTCATCGCCCTTCCGCAGGGCGGAGGGGTGAGGTGATCCATGCTTCCCTCGAGCGGGCAGCAAGTCATGGACGCCTCGGTGAGCTGTTAACGAATAGTTCAAGTGGGCGTCCGTACCCCGTTTGATAGGGGTCAGCTCGTGGTCCGGGGACACGTCCATGTGAGCGCTTGCAAAGGTTTGCTAAGCAGGGCTCGGTCCCGTTCGATGGGGGCCGAGGGCGTGGAAGCACTCCCTCGATGGGATCCCTCAATTAGCTTCCTTTGTCTTGGACTGGAACACGATATGTGGGGCGCACCCAAACTTTGCGTTCAGGGATAGGCTCGATTGCGCACTCCCTGATCGTTCCTGACTCTGTTGATCTGAGGCGTCTGTTCGAACCCTTCGAGGGTCAGGCTCTGTACACCTGATCAGTAGGGCCTTTGCGGGGAGTGCTGTGCGTCCCCGTCTTAGCTCATCTGTGGCACCTGTCGAGCCCTCACTGGGCCAGGCTTCGAACCACTGGTCGGTACGTCCTCGTGACGAGGTGCATGTGTGGCACCCGTAGAACCCTCGGCGGGCCGGGCCACGAGCCACTGATAAGTAATAGTGCGAAGGAGGGAGCGCGGGACGTCCCTCGAACTCCGCATTCAAGGGTGTGCGCGAGCGAGCCCGTTTCGCCACCCCTAACTCCTTTGTCCAGGGGCGCCCCTCGAACCCTTTCGAGGGGTCGGGCCTCGAACCCCTATTTTGCGGGCTCAAGGGGTCTTCCTTATGCAGGAAGGAACCCTTTGACATTTGAAATCCGGTCGTGGACCAGTCACTTGCTGCGCCTGTGCGGTCGTGGCTGACGTGGCATGGAGCAGGCGGAGTGGGCGCGCCTTTTCAGGCAAGGTGGCGTGGGCGGCGGGCAAATACGGAATGACGTGGCACAGTTCCCCCTTGTTTACCGCGCGGTAATAATTAGGAGCGCGCACGCGCGTGGTAGTTTTGGGGTGGTGGGGCCCGACTGTCAGCGACAGTCGGCACCTACCGCATTTACTGCGGCTGCCCGCCGCACCCTCGGGTGATCCGTCCCCTCACTACCCTATTAAAATAGGAGATGGCGGAAAGGGATTTTTACCTTAGCCATTCGCGAGCGCCGCTCCTACTTCGCCCTTTCCTCTGCCGTGAGCTCTGCCGTCTTAGATCCGCGCGCGTGTCCGTTCTGCTTTGCCCCAGCTTCCGCCCCCTTCCTCCGTCTTTAGCCATGGTCTGGATAGCGGAGGCTACGCCGTGGTTCCCATCATTGGTGGACGAGTAGACCATGCAAGGGCTCGTTACCGGCAGTTAGCTGGCGCCGGCCGGCGACGCGGCGAATCCGGCGTGGATCATCCCACCGGCGTCGCACCGAGAGCCGGCTCCGCCGCCGGGCTACGTGGTGAGCTTCGTGCGGCTGCACGAGCGTGGATTTAACACCCTCGCAAAAAAGTTTATGCGGGGGTTGTGCTACCATTACGGGGTCGAGCTCCAGAACTTCGCCCCCAACACCATCTCTCAGGCGGCGGCCTTCGTCGCCACCTGCGAGGGATTCCTCGGGATCGAGGCGCACTGGGACTTGTGGATCCACCTCTTCCGAGGTGAGCTCCACATGGTCGCCGGTGGGGAGAAGGGGGTACGCCGGCCCATCCGTGCCGGCGGCCTTATGTTCACGGTGCGCGAGTCTGGGAGGGACCTCTACCCGCCCTGCACGATGACGACGAACAACGCCGACTGGGAGAAGGGGTGGTTCTACCTGCGCAACGACGGCGCCAGCTGTTGGCATTTCTTAGCGTCGTCACTTTAAGAACAGATCTGGAATCCATCCTTAGTGGCAACACCAAGAAACGCCTTGTAGATACCTCTTAACGTCACAACTAACGACGCTGAGTTAGCGTGAACATCAAGACTTGCCAAAGGTTAATCTAAACGATCATGAACGAATCTGCAAGCGCACAGATAAACCATTGTAGCATTTCCCCAAGGAAGGAGAATATTCCAAGGGTATCGTATCCGTGGAAGGCAGTGGTGGATATCTTTAGACTTATGCTTGTGCACTGAATGTAAACTAAGAGATAGATATAGGAAACAACAAACTCAAAGGCAGGGGTAAGATAAAAGATATAAAAGGGGTAGTGTGACACACACACTCAGATCTACCTCTACTCTAGCACAGTACGGCTTAGGGGGAACATACGTGTTAGCTCTAGGTTCTAATGTACTAAACATACAAAGCTAGAAGATACAGGAGATAGGCATGAGTATTGCATGAGAGGGTAAGGTTCAGCACCCAGGTACAAATGGGGAGCTAGCCCGCGATGACTAGCACTCTGCGAAACTAGACTTTAGACTCCTACAGCAGGTACCCCAGCACGGAGGGTTGCAAAGGATCCAACAGCTATCACCACTGTGAACCTACCTCTATCGTTAAGGGGGGTATGCTCATAACTAACGTAGCCAGACAACCCAGGCACCATGCCTGCGTTGCTGCTAGACTCCATCCGGCCCGGGCTATTGTGACCCAGGGTGAGAGCCACCAGAAGACTGGTCAACTTAGACCGAGTACCGTAGCTTGAACACAAACCTCATGCAACACTCTCATGCCATCTAACAAGATCAACTAAGGCTAGACATACGAACGGATACGAACTCTCTTATGTCTAGTCAACAAGATCAAAGGGTCGTGTTCGTGAAGAACACGAGCCTCTAACTTATGAACAAACACATAAGGAATGAGTTTATCATCCTTCAAGTGGATCAAAAGGTAGTGTTCATGAAGAACACAAGCCTCTAAATGATGAACAAAGGATGAACTCAAGAACATATCAAACATATGATCTACCATGACTTTATATGAAATAGCTGAATAACTGAAGTAGATCAAAGTCATACAACGAAATAAAGATAAAAGAGAACTCATACCTAGACTCCAAAGAAGACTTGGGACCTGAAGAAGAGCTACTCTAGCCTACCCCCTAGCCTTTGGAACTAAAAGTGAGAGGAGAATGAGAGAGTGGTGTGTGGGAAATGGGAGCCCCTCCCCTTCTATTTATAGGTAGGGACAAGGCTTGCTCGGAGCACCAAATGACCTCGAAACACCCGGGAGTGAGGCAATGGACCAATGAGCAGCTGCCACGTGTAGGGGTCAGATGGGGCGCCACTAAGGCGGTTCGGCCGATCCTAGGATCGGCCAGCCCCCTAGGGCGGCCCCACCTGGTGTGCTTCCTCTAGGTGGCTGCCCTGTGGGCCCTCTGATCCATCCCCAGTGCATGGCTCGATTTGGTATCCGAGGTGGGCACTTTGATCCATGTGAAGTCCATGTGGCGCTCTCTGATTCGTCGGTGAGTGCCTCCCTTGGATCAATGACGTGGAATGCCATGTGCTTACTTGGTGGCAGCCACCTCCTCAGCTGAGTTGGCATGGTTTCTCCATAGAAGGTGGGTTTCCATCTCTTTTAAGGGGTATTTCACCTACATACAAATAATCTCCAAGGACAAGTGGAACTACATTATTCAAACCAAAATGCAAGTAAATAATGCATATACCTCTATTTATGTGAGAATATTGAGGGCTGAAAGTAGTACTTAACAGCCGTCAACCAAACTCCCCCAAGCTAACCTCTTGCTCGTCCCGAAGCAAGACATTAGAGACTTAGGTTGGTTGATCAGGAGTTGCTACGATGTTGTACTCTCAACTTATGGCAAACATACAGCAAAGTATTCTACCAAGAGTTGAATAAGTTGGCAATGTTCTTACCTTTCACCTGATGACGTGGGGCATATAGCTTCACCTGCCTTAGGCGGTTGAGAGACAGAATGGTTATATAACAAATGCATAATCACTCATACTTTGATCAGCTATCAATCCGGAGGTTTTTGCAAATTTTTCAAAAGAAATCAGAGTTCCTCAAATGATACTCTCAGATCGCTCAAAGGTGCATGGTTCCTCACCAAGGCATCAGTGTTGCCTTCTTCACATCCTACTCCTAATAGGCTTATGTGGAGCTGTAGGTAGGGAAGAAATGTGGCATACTTGTCTCTCATGTTTTGCTAAGTCAAAGACCGTATCCTTGGAAGAAACAAGCATACATCCTGATCAAGATGTGCATATGTGTGTGATGGATATGAGCATGGCAAGGTGGATACTAGGCCCGGAAATGGGTGCAAGATATTACCATACTTTATACGAGGAAATGAGGGATTGATGGTAAGGTGGACACTAGCCCCGGAAGAGGTACTAGTTATTACCATCTATATGATGGAACTCTTTCTCTTGCACATATCAATCCCTTTTTCTCCTTTTGAAATTTTCGAGACTCAGGCTAGCTCTTTTTATTTTATTTTATTTTGCCATGCCTTTGAGCATGCTTTTCTCTCTTTTTTTCAACTAGCCCTTTGTCTCTATTGGAGATAATTGGAGAGGGATGCATGATACAAAGATACATAAAATTTTATTTGTGGAAGAATGCATAGGCATATGGAACAAATGATGAATGCTAACTTCCAGTGTAGAAGTTTAGCATGAACGTGTACGTGATCTTGATCAGGGGAGTATGAGTTCTAACAAAGGTCACAACAATTTGACAAAGCTCAATGAGAGAACAAGATGCATATGTGGAGGCTAAGAACTAGAATCTACATATGGCCTTGGATAGAAAATTCTCATCATTGAGGAACTCATAATATTTTGATTTTTCAAAAAGAAAAACTCCAGATGTCAAGCATCACTATGCATAAGATCATAGCACTCTATTATACCATATCATGTCTCACAACAACTTAGGCAAGGATCATGCTTTTTTGCTACCCACAGTTTTCAGGTTAAGGTTTGAACATGCAAGCCAACAAACTCAAAACTTAGGTATGATACAAAGTTGTAAGTAAGACATACGAGGAGAATAAACAGAGCAACTATTCATCATTTCAACCAAAGAGGCAAAGCATTCTTACTATGCATATCAAAGCAAACTAAGCAAACGATGATGATGAAAGCAAATAAATATTTTTGGTCTTTTTATTTTTTTGCAGATTTTTTTGGGTTTTCATTTATAAGATATTCTGAAAACAAAGGAAGATACAAGTTACCTCAGGATGGGGGTCCTCCCCCAAGCTAGCTTCAGGCTCACTGTGGAGGAGGGTAGAAGAAACCCTGACTCGCGTAGTAAGCCCTCTACTCCTCCATGTGTCGCTGCTGAGCCTGCTGCATGGCTGCTATCCTCTCACCAGCCTGACGCTGCCACGCTGAGGTTGACTCGACGTGGGTGTTCAGCGTCTCCTCCAATCCCATGACCTGGACGGTGAGCTCTCCCATCTGCTGCACGAGCTGAGCATCGCGTGCAGAGGCTGAGGAGTGCTGCCGGAAGGATGAAGACGGAGGTGGACCACCAGAGCTGGAACTAGCGGGTGTGGCCCACTGAGCACCGCTCGCACCCGCCCAAGCCGTCCCACTCGCACTCGGATGGTAGGTGGGCTGATCCCAACTAGGTGCATATCCAGGGGTAACCCTGAACATGTACCCCTCAGGGGCCCCTCTTGCCACTGGTGGTGTAGCAGGCTGTGGCTGTGGCTGTGGTGGTGGCTATGACTGCTGCTGCTGCCTCATGTGTGCTCTCTTTGCCACGCTTCTGGTGGACCTGCCTTAAACACTAGCACGACGCCTTTCCTCTTGTGTAACAAGGGGAATGGTTAGTGACTCCGAGCTATACAATCCAAACCCCGGGTTAGGTAACGGGATTTGATTTGCATAACCCGGAAAGAAGAAAGTCAAAGAATCATTTGGGCCTTTCTTAAGTATATGCCCTTAGATCAAGTATGCCTCATCAATGAGAACTCGGGGCGCCCTGATGAAGGGTACGGAATTCCCACTAAGAACCCCGAGTCTGAGAGCAATACGAGTCACCAAAGACGTACACTTAATAGGACCTATCATCTTGAAATTCATCAACCACTGCCGAATCATAGCTTTAACAGGAGAGACCTTGATCTGGTTAACAGCGGTATATAATAGTATCATCTCATCGCTACGCACAGGCCGAACATCCTCTCGTGGAAAGATAGTAATGGCGAGCCACTTGTGCCACAAACGGAGAGTGGGATGCACAATATCATTGCACCGAGGTACAAACTTGCCACTGTAAACAAGACCAAAGATGTCTACCCAGAAAGAGTCTCGAACAAAACCCTCACAAGCCCTTTTCAAAGAAACAGCACAACGAGGACTAAAACCAAGAAGACGACTAAGTTCCTTCCAAGAAACACGATAATCAATCCCAAAAAGACGAAACTGAATGCCATCCTGAATCTCGGTAAGAGAGCAAAGAAACTAGATGGTGAGGGGCCGAGAGTCAAGCTCTGTAACCGGCGTAAACTCCTCCCAACCAAGAGCATGCCAAATAGAAGCGAACTCGAGATTCATACCTGTTTTCTCCATGAGAGCCGGGTCGAAGTCCCGGGTGTGGGCGAAGACTCGGTCCTTTAGGAGAGCGTAGGCTTGCTCTTCTCGAGCGCCATGCAAGCTGAGGTAGGGGGTGTCATCGACGACCTCCTCCGTGGCTTGTGGCTCGACTTGCTCCTCCTGCTCTTCTTCATAATCCATCGTCGATGGGCTCGGCATCGGCTCGGTGGGGGTGGATGAACTCGCGCTTGCCCGTGAACGGGAGCGTGAGCGTGTCACTCTCTGGAGAGTGTTTGCCGCCCAATTCATGCTAGCACAACAACAAGGGACAACAAGGGCAACTCGGTGATGGATTAGTGAAATCGAATGAAATTCTTACCGAGCTTGCTCCACCAATAGCAATACTTCCAGCAACACAATAGAGAGAATACTTGATGATCCAATCTTGAGCAAGAAATCCAAGAAAACCAAGAGAGCAAAGAGTAGAGAGGGGAGTGTGAGTGAATGGGTGAAGAACACCCCCTCTCCCTCTGCTATTTATAGGCAAATGCGCCGAGCATCCAGACATAGCCGTTGGGCAACGGCTAGGAGCCGTTGGAGGAAGGTGGGGCCTAGCAGCCGTTGGGCTGCTTCGGCCGAACCTAGGTCGGACGACCCCAGGTCGGGCCCACCTGCCCTCTGCCCTGGCCAGCGGCTCCCCAACGGCTAGCTGGGGGCCTGCCTGAGTGCCTCGGCCCAAATTCCCTCGAAATATTTTTCAAATGATTTTTCTTGAATTTTCAAACTCAGAAATTGTTTTCAGAAATTTTATTTGGAAAAGGGAAAAGGGCTAGATAAATCTAGCATGCAGATGCAAGGTTTTGGAAAATCAAATATGCAATTTTGGAAATAAAATTTGGAAAGGGAAATATGAGATAAGTACCAGTTTTAACCTTTTTGGTATAAAGAACCCATCACTTTTAGTCCGACGAGTTGGACTCTTCTCAGTGATCAATTCCACTCAGCACCCCACTCCTGAGAAGTAGAGGGTGATGCCATTTCAATCTTCCGCCATTCTTTCTGAATTTTCTTTTGTTTCTTTGACGGAGATTTCTTCCTTGGGGGTAAAGGCTCCGTCCTTCCCCCAAGTTGCTCAACACTATCTTGCACCAAATAGCATTGCTCTTCTTTGTCCTGAAACTTGAACTTCAAGTTCCTCTTCCCAATGCGGAAGCAGATTATTCCGGACCCCACATTGATTCTAGCCCGGACATCACTGAGAAATGGTCGCCCAAGGATGAGCGGCATTCCTCCCTCGTCATCCATATCAAGGACCACGAAATCCGCGAAGACATAAGAGTTCTTGACCTGAACCAATATGCTCTCAACAATTCCTTCTAGATATCGTATCGTTGAATCGGCGAGTTGGATAGTCCGTGCTGTTGGAGAGAGAGCTGGATATCCCAGTTGCTCGAACATGGCATTGGACATGAGATTAACACTTGCAAGTAATAGTCGGGTAGCCTGGATCTTTCTTGTGCACAAGTGCTGATTCCTCCCATGGATCTAGAGTTTGTTGTATGGGCTTTCCTGCATAGTTAGAAGCATGTGTCTTCCTAGGTGGCTTACCCCACCTAGTTGACACTACACTAACATTTTAACAAGAGGACACGGGTTGACAAGAGGACACGGGTTGCCCCGGGATCCTCCTGTTATCAGCAGATGGAACCAAAGCAGCTAGCTGAGCCAACTGGGTTTCTAAAATTTTGTTGAAACTCAGCTGGCTCTTTTGAGCAGAAGAAAAACTATCAAGCTTAACATTGAGACTTTCCAGGGTTTTATCAAGGGCAGCTAGCTTTTTGTTAACACCTTCATTAATCTTAGCTTGCCCAAAAAAGAGATCTCTCAAGGACGGTTGGTTGGGATTGTAAGAATTACCGTGATTACCTCCTTGATAATAAGGGCGTTGTTGATTCCACGATTGGCCTCCTTGTTGAGGTGGACGATAACCATTATTGTTGCCATTCATGTACATCACTTCCTCCTGAGTCTCCGGACAGTAATTGCTTGAGTGCCCAGTATTGCCACAGACTTCACAAGTTATATGAGAATCCATAGGTAGAGTAGTGGTGGCCATGGCAGCCTTCTCGCTGGTGTAGTCATCCAATCTCTTCATAAGAAGATCCAACTTGACAGTAATCATGTCTGCTTCCTTGACAGTATGAGTACCCTCGGTCGTGGTTGGAGTCTTTCATCACTCCACCCTTGGTTGGAAATCATCTTCTCAATGAGTAACTTAGTATTATCAACTGTGGGTGAGAAGAATACTCCCTGAGCAGCAGCATCAATATGGCCTCAGGCTGTCGGAGTTAACCCATTATAAAAGCTTTGAAGAATGAGCCAATCCTCCATCCCATGGTGAGGACAGGCCAGGACATACTCCTGAAGCCTTTCCCAAGCCTCTGGAATAATTTCACTTGCTGCTTGCTGAAAACCAGAAATTCTTCCACGAAGAGCATTGGTTTTACCCAATGGGAAGAACTTCTTGAGAAATGCCTCTGAACACTTACTCCAAGTGTTAATAGCATCATGATTTGCATAGAACCATTGCTTGGCTTTCCCCAGGAGAGAGAATGGAAACAACCTTAGACGGACAACATCCATATTTGTACCCCTGATGATGAATGTGCTGCACAGCTCTAGAAATTGCTGCAAATGAGCATTGGCATCCTCATTTGGCTTACCACAGAATGGGCTAGCCTGTACCATCGTGATTAGATCCGTCTTGATCTCAAAATTTTCAGTCCCCATTGCCACCTCAAGGCCTTGCAGCACCTGGTCAGCGGAAGGAGCTGAGTACTCACGAAGTGTCTTCTGGGCCATAGCGTTTGACGTGAATGGTACAAAGGAAGCTGGATCGCCTTCTGGACGAGTACGACGAGGCGAGTCAAAAAGAATTCGAGCTCTCCTCACAAGTGACTCGAGATCTTCAGTGAAATTCTTCGGTAAGTCGAAACCAGTCATACACTACCTGCCTTCATCATCCAAAGATAAAAGAAGACAATCAAGGTTAGCCTGCATTAAGAGTTGTCCTAACCTACTAAGAGTTTATAAACAGATGCAAAGCATAGTCATGATAATCCTGTGCCTTCCCCGGCAACGGCGCCAGAAATGCTTGTTGGCATTTCTTAGCATCGTCACTTTAAGAACAGATCTAGAATCCATCTTTAGTGGCAACACCAAGAAACACCTTGTAGGCACCTCTTAACGTCACAACTAACGACGCCGAGTTAGCGTGAACATCAAGACTTGCCAAAGGTTAATCTAAACGATCATGAACGAATCCGCAAGCGCACAGATAAACCATTGTAGCATTTCCCCAAGGGAGGAGAATATTCCAAGGGTATCGTATCCGTGGAAGGCAATGACGGATATCTTTAGACTTATGCTTGTGCACTGAATGTAAACTAAGAGATAGATATAGGAAACAGCAAACTCAAAGGCAGGGGTAAGATAAAAGATATAAAAGGGGTAGTGTGACAGACACACTCAGATCTACCTCTACTCTAGCACACTACGGCTTAGGGGAAACATACGAGTTAGCTCTAGGTTCTAATGTACTAAACATACAAAGTTAGAAGATACAAGAGATAGGCATGAGTATTACATGAGAGGGTAAGGTTCAGCACCCAGGTACAAACGGGGAGCTATCCCGTGACGACCAGCACTCTGCGAAACTAGACTTTAGACTCCTACAGCAGGTACCCCAGCACGGAGGGTTGCAAAGGATCCAACAGCTGTCACCACTGCGGACCTACCTCTATCGTTACGGGGGGTATGCTCATAACTAACGTAGCCAGACAACCCAGGCACCATGCCTACGTTGCTGCTAGACTCCACCCGGCCCGGGCTATTGTGACCCAGGGTGAGAGCCACCAGAAGACTGATCAACTTAGAACGAGTACCGTAGCTTGAACACAAATCTCATGCAACACTCTCATGCCATCTAATAAGATCAACTATGGCTAGACATACGAATGGATACGAACTCTCTTATGTCTAGTCAACAAGATCAAAGGGTCGTGTTCGTGAAGAACACGAGCCTCTAACTTATGAACAAACACATAAGGAATGAGTTTATCATCCTTCAAGTGGATCAAAAGGTAGTGTTCATGAAGAACAGAAGCCTCTAAATGATGAACAAAGGATGAACTCAAGAACATATCAAGCATATGATCTACCATGACTTTATATGAAATAGCTGAATAACTGAAGTAGATCAAAGTCATACAATGAAATAAAGATAAAAGAGAACTCATACCTAGACTCCAAAGAAGACTTGGAACCTGAAGAAGAGCTACTCTAGCCTACCCCCTAGCCTTGGAAACTAAAAGTGAGAGGAGAATGAGAGAGTGGTGTGTGGAAAATGGGAGCCCCTCCCCTTCTATTTATAGGCAGGGACAAGGCTTGCTCGGAGCACCAAATGACCTCGAAACACCCGGGAGTGAGGCAATGGACCAATGAGCAGCTGCCACATGTAGGGGCCAGATGGGGCACCACTAAGGCGGTTCGACCGATCCTAGGATCGGCCGGCCCCCTAGGGCGGCCCCACCTGGTGTGCTTCCTCTGGGTGGCTGCCCTGTTGGGCCCTCTGATCCTTCCCCGGTGCATGGCTCGATTTGGTATCCGAGGTGGGCCCTTTGATCCATGTGAAGTCCATTTGGCGCTCTCTGATTCGTCGGTGAGTGCCTCCCTTGGATCAATGACGTGGAATGCCATGTGCTTCCTTGGTGGCAGCCACCTCCTCAGCTGAGTTGGCATGGTTTCTCCATAGAAGGTGGGTTTCCATCTCTTTTAAGGGGTATTTCACCTACATACAAATAATCTCCAAGGACAAGTGGAACTACATTATTCAAACCAAAATGCAAGTAAATAATGCATATACCTCCATTTATGTGAGAATATTGAGGGCTGAAAGTAGTACTTAACAGCCGTCAACACCGGCCTCCCGTCGTACACCGGGAAGGTGTTGACGGCGAAGCCGGATGCGTGGCATCACAGGGTGGCGCCTCCGGCGAGGCAGAAGAAGCTCGAGCCCCTTACCGACACCTTGTGCGTGCTGGCGGAGTCTGGGTTGACCGTGGCGTCTGTCATCACCAACTTCCACCGTCGGCGGGTGATCCCGCTCATGGAGAGGGCGCTCCCTATCTACGTGATGAGGGAAGATGCCGACGCCGCAGCCCTGGCGATCTCATGGCTGCTGGAGGAGCCACTCCCTAAGGAGTACGCGGCCACAAGGGCAAGGTGCGCGATAAACCTCTAGGCGGTGGCGAACAGCGACGACGACCTATGGTCGTTCAAGATGCGCCCTGAGCCGGGCCATCCTTCACTGGTGAGGATCGATTTCTCATCCTGTTCGTTGTGATTTGGCATTCGTTCTGATCACGTTCGTGATGGCAGGGAGTGACCCACTCGGTCGCCACGTCCAATCCCCCGACACCCGGATCTCGGGCCGCTAACCGCGCCAAGCAGCAGAGGGAAAAGGCGAAGGCGGATGTCGGGGTTTGTTACCACCGGCAAGTAAATTTATAAGAACGCGTGTTCTGATCCGCACGGTAGCACAAGAGACACTTGGTATTATACTAGTTCGGGCCTCCTGAGAGTAATACCCTACGTCCAGTCTGGGAAGGGGTGTTCTTTATGCTCGGGGGTTTGTAGTAGGGGATACAAACAAGTCGGGAGAGGGTGCAGAGCCCAAGTCCCTGGTGTGCGAGTGGTTCAAGTAGCAGGAGTCTGCGTATGTGTGTGTGTGGTTGTATGAGATGAGATATCGATGCTAAGTGTGTGTGGGGGTGGAAACAAACGTGTCTTGCAAGTGCCTCTGTCCTTCCCTTTTATAGTCGCAAGGGGGAGGCTCAGGGCGGTTACATCGAGTGTGTGAGCTGGTCTACAGTGCGAGGTGTCCTTCTCTGTGTCAGGCTGTCAGGCGGCAGTAGCGGCGAAGCACTGTTTCGGGGCTTCAGGTGACGGTGTGGATCTCTCTTGAGTCGTGCGTCCCAAGCAGCCGTCCCGGGGCCCCCCGCACCCTTCTCTGAGTAGTTAGTCGGGTACAGGAGGCAGGGTCCGTATCCTGGTCCCGTCAGTGGATCAGGGGCTTGTCTTTTCTGGGTACTGTGGAAACAGAGTAGTCTGCACCGCGTCGATCGAGGGATAGGTGACGGCTTGCACTGTGCTGTTCGTGGCACAGCGTTTCCCGTGCCCTCCGTAGTACGATGCGTACCGCCCCTGCTGGGGAGTGGCAGGAGGATCCGTCCTCTGACACAGGATCGACCTGGTCAGGGCGGACCAGCGCGGGGAGGCGAACACATGGCGAGTCGCGTACCCAGGTATCACGAGACGCCCACGGGGCCCGTGTACTTGCGGCCTTGACGGCCAAGTCTTGAACTGGTCGGAGACAGAAAACTACTCGTGTGAGTAGGTGATCTATGCCGCGTCTTCCGATGCTTAGGGTGTAGTGTGTACTGTACCGTACGTTGCCCAGCGGCCATTACGCCGTTTGCGGTACGATGGCTACTGTGCCGTTCGTGGCAGGGTTTGACGAATCCATCCCCTGACACCGAATCGGCTTGGCCCGGGCGGACCGCTACGGCGGAGCGGACGCGTGGCGGTGCGCGTGGGAGTGTGTGCAGAGATCCCGGGATCTCAATCTGGTGGGCCCACGCACCCCGTGCCTTCCCCGTGAAGCCTGCATGGGTCGGTGACAGAAACTACTCGTGCGAACGAGTAGTCGTAGCTGTGAGGCGGAAACTACTCGTGCGAGCGAGTAGTCACGGTCGTGAGGCGGAAACTACTCGTGCAAGTGAGTAGTTGGGAGTGGAGGTGAAAACTTGTCGTACGGGCCGCCATGTACTCGGGGGAGAGGGTGCGGGCGGCCGTGAGCCACTTGCCTCCTGGCCCATGGCGAAAACAAGTCGTACGGGCCCTCATGTGCTCGGGTAGTGTAATACTCGTTGTACTATCTGCCGGAGCATGCCGTACGTGGGTCTGTACTGCGTTTTGTAGGGGTCTTGGTGGGCCTTCGTCCATGGCCCTGTCAGTAGCCCCCGAGCCTAGTGAGGGAGTCGGAGACTCGCTCCCAGGATCAACTGTCATGGAGATGAGGAGACTTGTTGTGTTTTCTCCGGCGGGGACGCGCGAGCGGACCCGCGGGTAGTAGCCCCCGAGCCCACGAACAAGTCGGAGACTTGTGGCTCGCCGTGTGGTGCGCGTTGTGGGGTGACTGGCGGAGATCTCGCGCTAGTTGTGAGATTGTCGGGCCCCACTTCGGGTGACGTGGCTGCTCGGTCGTGGGCGGCGGGCGGTAGCGGGGCGCGCCTTTTGAGGGGTGACGCTTCGGCGGATGGAGGACGTGGCCCGAGGCGACCCGGGCATTAACTGCGGGGGGGGGGGGGGAGAAGTAATCATTCCCCCTTTATATACCACGGCCACCGACCAATTTTTCCCCTTCTGCTTCCTTGCACTCTCCGCCGCCGCCGCCTCTTGCCTTTGCCTCCATACTCGCCGCGCGCAAGCTGCAGAGCTCACCTCACCTTCTCTCACAAGCTGGAAACGCTTTCCGCCGCCACCACGGTCGACGCGATGTCAACCTGGTCTTCTTCAATGGTGACTTGGGCCGAGCTCGACCGCCTCACCTCCGACGGCATGCTGCCGCCACTGACCGCAGCGGAAGAGTGGAGGGTGCCCGGGCTGGAGAGCAGCCCTCAGCCCCCGGCGGGGTACATAGTCTCGTTCGTGCTGTTCCACGAGCGAGGCTTCTCCGTCCCGGCGGGACGGTTCATCCGCGCCGTGCTCGAGGAGTACGGCTTGGAGCTTCACAATCTCAACCCGAACGACGTCCAACAGATGGCGGCGTTCGAGGCTTTGTGCGAAGGGTACCTGGAGCAGGGAGCCCATTGGGACCTATTCCGGTACTTTTACAAGTTCGTCTGCGTCAAGGACAACCACTCCGCGGCGATCATCGGGTGCGCCGGTCTCTGCGGGAAGCAGGGGAGGATGGATGAGTACATCCCCACCTACCTGACCTCCTCCAACAGCGGGTGGCACCGAGGGTGGTTCTACCTCAAGAACAACCTCGAGAACCCACTGCCGGAGTTCACCAATTGCTGGTACGATCGGGCGCCGGCGAAATGGAGCTACGGACCGGAGAAGAAAGATCGTCCCCGGTTCCTCGACAGCGCCCTCCCCGCCCTCAAGATACTCCGCGACAACGGGGTGAACTTCATCACCTTAATTGGCGGCTACCATACCCGGGGGGTCGTCCTGCTCTGTCATCGCGCGCTGCGCCTCTGGGAGATGACAGACGACCTGGCTCCCTTTGAGGGGACCGTGACCGCTCATCCCCTACCTTCGCTGGACGAGGTCCAGCGCCGGGTGACCCAGGCCACTGGGGTCATCTACATGTTCTGGCCGCCGCCGGGCATGCCGCAGATGCTCCCCTCCCCGGCCACTGTGGCCCTGGTATGTCTTCCCTCGACTTCCTTTTGATTTGTCTTTTGCGGTCACGGGTGGTGATTGTTCTTGTGCTTGCGCAGATGAAGGACGTGTGCATCCTCGCCTCTCGTCCCTCGCTAGAAGAGGACCGGACGCTCACCCGGGAGATCACCGCGTGGCAGCAGCGACGAGGGGAGCGTAAGAGGGCCCACCAGCAGAACGAGATCGAGAAACGGGAGAGGAACGACAACCGCGCCTCGCGCCGGCGCAATGGAGAGAGGGACGTCTTCAATGATGAGGATCCCTCGTCGGCGCCGTCGGACACGGAGGAGGCCGAGTCCCCATTCGAGTGGACCGACAACGAGACGGCGCCGTCCTCACGACTGCGCGGCAGATCAGCGCCCGCCTCAGCCGCAGCTGGCGGCAGTTCGAGCCGGCAGGCGCCCCTCTCCTCTTCCCGGGCTGATCAGCCCGGAACGAGCAGCCGTGTTCCTCGGTAGGTCCGTCGTGAGAGGGGCAGGAGCTCTCCACGGCGCGGCAACACCAGCCGCCACGAGTCGAGGCGCGACGGCTCGCGTCGCCACTCCTCACGCCGGAGGTCTCACTCGCCCTCCGCGCGTCCGTCACGGGAGCCGCGGAGCGTGCCGGCGGCCTCCCCACCTCCTGCAGCCCAGAGCGGGGGGCGGGCCCCGACCCAACGGCACCTTGCATCGGTCGTCATCGCCAGGGCAGATCGACCCCTCCTCTGGCATCCGCTCCATCAACGGGAAGCAAGAGGGCGGCGTCCCTGCGCAACCCCACGATCGGCTCCAAGCGGCCCCGTCATGTCGCAGAGGGGTGAGTTCTGAGTTGCGATCTTCTGGTTTTTGCTTCGTGTTTCTAGCGAGTACGTTTTTGCTTGTCGTCGTGACATTCTTCTCGGTTCAGGGTGCCCGACCGCCGCACCATGAGGCCGGCGCCTGTCAAGGCATTGCGCCGCCCTGCCCAGGTGGTCGGAGACGTGCCGTCGTCGAGCGACCCGCCGTCCTCCCTTCAGTCGGGGGCGGCGGTAGAAGAAGCAAATGGGTCTGGGACCCAGGTGATGGTGGTCCCCCCACAGAGGACTACGAGCCCGGCTCGCAGCGACCTGTCGATGGGGGCGATGGGTTTGGGGGGCGAGGCCCCCACTGAAGAAGCACTCTCGGCCCACCAGGTCGAGTTGGCGAGGTGCCTGTCTGGGGCCCAGGAGCAGTATCAGGAGAACCCTGCTCTCGAGACGCGGGCGGGCGATGGTGGACAGCCAGCCCACGAGTTGTCGAGGGGGCGGGTGATGACACGCGGCTGGCCCCTGAGTCGCTGACGAGAGCGGGCGATGGTGCAGACGCCGGGCGGCCTGTGCCCGTGTCGCTGGAGGGAACGGGTGTGGCCGCGGCTACTGCGGGCTCTGAGACCCCAGCCCCCGAGCTGTTGGGAGGAGCGGGGAGCGCCGCGGTGGATGCGGAGATGGAGTCCCGAGCCCCCGAGTCGGCAAGGGGGATGGGGAACACTGTTGAGGTGGTGGAGGTGGGCGACTGCGCCTCCGAGGATGCTCCTGCCGCAGCAGCGATCGTAGTGACCGAGGGGATCATCCCCATTTCGTCGGTCGCCGCATCGGACGCCGCTCCCGCGAAGGTGATCATCATCCCGGCGTCCCCTTCTCCGGCCGTCTCTCCCGTCGGGATGGTGGACGAGCAGATGCCTCCTCCGACCTTGGAGGTCGGGGACAGCTCGAGGGATCAGAGGCCGACCACCTCGACGGCGGAAGAGGAGGAGATGGAAATCCTACCGCTCTGGCTGGTGTCCGTTTCGCCGGTCCAGGCCTCAGTGGGCCCGGGCTTCGACAGCGACGTGGAGCTGGCGGCCCGCCGCCGCCTAGAGCGTGGCCTGCGCCTGAGCGAGATGGCGCTGCGCCAGTCAGAGCGGGCGATCAGGGATTTGATCCCTGCCTAGAGGGTGAGTCCTGTTTCTTCCTTTGCGTTTTTCATACTTATTTTCCTTTTCTTCTTAGTCGTGTGACTCATACGTGGTTTAGGAGCTCGTCGGTCGCTCCGAGGACAAGGCGCGGGCCTTTGAGGCACTTCGCACGGAGAAGGTCCACCTGGAGGCGCAGCTGGCAGCGGCGGACAGCGCGGCCGGCTGGTCAATGGAGCGCGCGTCCTTTGAGGCGAGGACGAAGGTTGCCGAGGACCGTGCGGCCACGGCGCAGGCGGAGAAGGCCGCCCTGGAGGAAAAACTGGCCGCGGCGGAGCAGGTGGCGGCGGAGCTACGCTCCAACGCCGAGGCCGCTGCCCGCACCACACATCAAAAGAAGACGGAGCTCAAGACCTGGGCTGGCCGGGCCAAGTCTGACCTCCAGGTGGCTCGTGAGAGGGTGACGACGCTTGAGGCCCAAGTTGGCAGCGTCATCACCGAGAAGGGTCGTTTCGAGGAAATCGCCAAGAAGCGTGAGAATGAGATCATCAGTGAGTACCTTACGACCTGCTACCTTTGCTCTTTATTTCTGTGTGGTTATCTGATTCGAGACGTCATCTTTTTTCTGGGGTGTACAGCTCTCCGCGTGGCCTGCACCGACTTGGAGAAGCAGGTCGCGGATCACAAGAGTGCCGCGTGAAGGACCAGAATGGCGACCAAAGAGGGGGGCGGAGTGAATGGGAGCCGATAAAAAATTCTTCCAAAGAAGAACTCGGCCTATGGTCCCAAACGTAACTCCGGAGTCCTCGACACCTCGCTAGCCAAATCCACACAGCCACTGAAGTGCTGCTGGACCTAGGAACTAGCACACCACCAAAAACACTCGAGAACGCAACGGAAAACAACTCGAGCAGAACCTCCAGACCCAAACCGGTCAGACCGGATACTCAAACCGGTCAGACCGGTTTGCTCAGACTTAGCCTCTCACAAGACAGGGAAAACCGGTCAGACCTCTTTCCCAAACTGGTCAGACCGGTTTTGCCAGACTTAGCCAAAAACTCGAAACACCAAACCGGTCAGACCTCTTTCGCCCAGAGAGCTCCAACTCAAAAGCCCAAAACTAGAGCAAACGAACTCGAAACTCAACGAAACTTGGACCAGAGCTTCTTCTATCAAAGGAAGACTTGTTCCCAGAAGATCTCCTCCAAAACACATCATTGACCAAACCGGTCACCAAACCGGTCAGACCGGTTTTGCCAGACAGACGGGAAAAACGCAGCCCGCGGAAACCACCTCTTCTTCCAACCAACCGATCTCCCGATTCACCCAACGGATTGCGATCAAACTTCGGGGGAAGGTGGATTACCTCTTGGGCAACCTCTATCTCAAAGGATCCATCCCGAAATGCATCCAAAAGGAAGGAATCGAAAGTCAACCGCCAAGAACACCTTTTCCCGAGTTCATCCAAAACCCACCAAATCCAAGGGATTTCGGGAAGTTTGTGGGGCAAAGATCACCAAGCAAAGGTACCCAAGGTACTCATATGTGATCCCCACAAACAAAACCCAAAGGAAACACCCTCAAATCCTCTCCACGAAAATCCAAAGAAAAAGCTCCGAAAATCACCGAAAAAGAGAAACGGGATGAACACGAAGAACACTTGAGGAACCATGCCGAATCTTCTATACATACCATGAAAGGTTCATACAAGGTCTAGCATCCACCCGTACATCCATCCCTCTCACAAGATCTCACCATGAAGCTCTCATGCTAGCCTAAGGAGAAAATAGGAAGCTAAAAAGAGAAAATGCTAAGAGCAAATGAAAACCCTAAAGCCCAAGAGATGGCTGCCACAACCCTTCCACTCGACTTATATACGAGGTCCTCCGGTGGGGGTAAATGACTAGAATGCCCTCTAGGTGATACAACCCCTTGAAGGGCATATTTGGAAACTTGACAGCCTTTCCATCAGACGGACGCCCAGCAATCACACCTCGCGTAGCCTCGACGCCAAGCATGCGATCCAGACGCGTGTCCTCCGTTTTGACGACTTCCAGCCACGCCACGACCAAACTGGTCAGACCGGTTTCCCAAACCGGTCAGACCGGTTCTGGTGCCTTGGCCGCACCGGAACCTCGGGTCGGCTTTCTGGAGCAACCGACGAACCCAGCAATCTTTTGGCGAACCACTGCAAACCCCGTGAGCTTGGTGCAGCCTCCACGCCGAGCTCCTCGACTTGGCCGCCACCTCCGCTCCGGCTCCATGTTGGCTTTCGGATCAACCAACGAACCCGCTATCTAACTTCGACTTGCTCTTCTCGCACCATGTGACTCGCACTTGATCTCGTCTGGCCACCGGGTCCATCAAACCAAGCCTACTTGTCCCTCCAGTCCTTCGGAGGCCCCGCAAGGCTAAGACCTTTCGCGCTTGTTCTTCACCTGCACCAACGCACATCAAGCCGCGGCCTACATCCACAAGATAGAGCACAGCGTCAGTCCACACAACGTTGTCAATCACTCATCACTAAGGAGTGGCCAACCACTAGCCATCGGACACTCCGGTCGTCACCGCGACCACCCGCCTCGTCAAGAACCAGAAGGTAGTGGAGCTGATCAAGGATGCCAATGAGAAGCTCAATAGTAAGAGCCATGTCCCCTTCACCTTCTGCCCTCTTTGGATGAAAGCATCCTTTGCTGATATTGATCTTTTCCTTTTCCTTCAGAGGTCGTGGCTGAGCTCGAATAGGAGCAGAAATCGCTCGCAGGGGCCAAGACCGAGATCAGGCAGTTGGAGTCAATCCACAACGGAATGGGAGCGGCCATCATCAAGGCGTGCGACGAACTCGGTGTTCCTCCCGGCCCCATGAAGGATCGCTTGGAATTGGCCGCTGCGATGGCTCATCAGCAGTCGATGGATATGGCCGGTGATGTCGTCCGCAAGGTGGTAGCCATCTTCTTGTCGCATTACCCAGACCTGGACAGGGTGCTGCTTGGCCAGGGATGGTGTCCGGGCTACACCAACGAGCAATATGGCAGCATCGAAGAAGGCACCATCGACTTTGCCAAAGCTATGCTGGGTCATGTCCTCCACGATCTGGGCCTGTAAAGAAAAAACCAAGTTGCCTCGCCGAGGCTTTTTAATCATGCTTGTAATAAACTTATAGGACGAGTGTTGATGGCAGACTTGTGGGTTAAGAACCCATTTTTATTTTAAGTCAAGCATTTTGATTGTTTGTTGCCCTTTTCTCGAGTAGTTAGAGGACCTGTGAGCCCAAGTAGTGTAGCTTAAAAACTTTGCTGACGGTGTCTTGCTCCGTAGCCGCAGAGGCGTAGGAACTAGGCGACTCAACCGGGCTTAGTTTAGAAGCGTTACTACTCGAGTGGGCAGCCCCCGAGTACTTTGGAGAAGGACAGGTGTGCGTATATGTTTTTGTAAACAAGAAAACTCTTCAGAGTTTGAAACGGTTACTCAGAGTCCCTTCGAAGGGGCGAGTGATCGATAACTTGAGGTCGCAAACTTTGCTCGTGGGTCTTTGTACCGTAGCCGCGGGGGCGTAAGTACTCGTGGCCCGGACGAGCGCAGGTTCATAACCGCTAGAGTCATCATTCATCTCCCTTTAAGGAATGTGAGCGTACCCCAATGATCATACGAGAAACCGTGGACGGTTTTTGATCGAAAAAAGGTTTCGCAACGCTCAGGGGAGGGGGGTTGTAGCCCCCGGGTAGCCCCCGAGCCTATGGACAAGTCGGAGACTTGCCCATGGGATGAGACAAGCATAAAGACATTTTACTCGAGTAAAAATGTAAGCTTGAGAAAGATATCATTTCATGAAAAAGAAAATAGCTCAGAGCTCTTGCATTATCATAAAATGAGAACGAAATAAATACTTAAGGGTAAAAACGGTGTAGCTGCTCTATGTTCCAGGCGTTGGAGATGACCCTACCGTCCTCGTATTTGAGCTTGAAAGTTCCCGGACGGAGCACTTGGTTGACGATGAACGGCCCTTCCCATGGAGGTGAGAGCTTGTGTCTCCCCTTATTACTTTGAACTCGTCGGAGGACGAGGTCGCCAACTTGGAACTCGCGCTCCCATATGTTACGCTCGTGGTAGCGGCGTAGAGCTTGCTGATATTGTGCTGAGTGGAGGAGGGCGACACTGCACGCCTCATCCAGCTGGTCGATGGCGTTCTCAAGGGCAACCTGGTTGCCTTCTTCAGTGTAGGCTTGAACCCGTGGGCTGCCGTAGTCGATGTCCGTTGGGAGGATCGCTTCTGACCCGTGGACGAGGAAGAAAGGTGTGCAGCCAGTAGCCCGACTTGGTGTGGTGCGCAGGCTCCACAAGACGGACGGGAGCTCCGCGGCCCACGTCGCTCGAAACTTCTCGAGATGCTTGAATATCCGCGGCTTCAGACCTTGTAAGATCTTGCCGTTGGCCCTCTCCACTTGCCCATTAGTCCTCGGATGGCTGACAGCTACCCAGTTCACACGGATGTGGTTGTCGTCGCAGAACTTGAGGAATTTCTTGCTGGTGAACTGCGTGCCGTTGTCGGTGATGATGGAGTTCGGGATCCCGAACCGGTAGATGATATCGGTGAAGAACGCGACAGCCTCCTCGGAACGAACATTCGTTATGGGCTTGGCCTTGATCCACTTTGAGAACTTATTGATGGCGATGAGCATGTGGGTGTAGCCCCCGGGTGCTTTTCTCAGTGGTCCAACCATATCCAGCCCCCAGACCGCGAAAGGCCAGGTGATGGGTATGGTTTGCAAAGCCTGCGCCGGGAGATGGGTTTGTCGCGCATAGAACTGGCAGCCTTCGCAGCTGCGCACGATCCGAGTTGCGTCGGCAACCGCGGTGGGCCAGTACAAACCTTGTCGGAAAGCTTTTTCGACAATGGTCTTTGGGCCAGCGTGGTGTCCGCATGTGCCTGTGTGGATCTCCTGTAACAGCTCCTTGCCCTGGTCAGCCAGGATGCACCGCATGAATACGCCCTTGGCGCCCTTCCAACGGAGCTCACCGTCGATCAACTTGTACGACTTGGCCATTTGAGTGATGCGTTGAGCCGTCTCCTTGTCGGGTGGCAGTTTTCCTTCCACCATCCATTCGAGGATCAGAATCCTCCAGTCTGGGTCTTCGAGGTTGGGCTCTTGCACTCCATCAATCTCCATGACCTCTTGTGTTGACGGTTCCAGCGCCTTGTCCTCCTCGGAACGAACAGATGGTTCGTACTGGTCGCTGGCGAAGACTCCGTGCGGGACGGGTTTTTGATTTGACGCCGCCTTCGCGAGGGTGTCAGCCGCCTTGTTGTACTCGCGCAGTACATGATTGAGCTCGAGCCCGTGAAACTTGTCCTCCAACTCGCGCACCGCCCGGCAGTACGCGGCCATCTTCGGATTTATGCAGTTTTTCTCCTTCATCACCTGCCCCACGACCAGGTCAAAATCTCCCCTGACGTCGAGGCGTCGAATTCCCAGCTCGAGGGCGATCTGGAGACCATTGATGAGCGCCTCGTACTCGGCGATATTGTTGGAGGCCGTGAAGTGCAGTCGGACCATGTATTCCATTCGCACGCCCAGAGGCGAGATGAACATGAGTCCGACCCCGGCTCCCTCCTTCATGAGGGATCCGTCGAAGTACATGAGCCACGTCTCATGCTCGATGGGGGCAGGGGCGTTTGGATCTCCGTCCATTCGGCGACGAAGTCAACCAATGCCTGCAACTTGATGGCGGTGCGGGGAGCATACTCGATGTTCTGCCCCATCAACTCGAGAGCCCACTTAGCGATTCTTCCTTCCGCCTCCGGGCTCTGTATGATTTCACCAAGTGGGTACTTAGACACCACCGTGATGCGGTGTGAGTCGAAATAATATCGGAGCTTCCACTTAGTGATGAGGACAACATATATCAGCTTCTGTATCTGCGGGTATCGTGTCTTCGAGTCGGAGAGGACTTCGCTCACGAAGTAAATGGGGCGCTGTACTTTCTGCGTCTTGCCAGGCTCGTCCCGCTCGACCACTAACATTGCGCTCATGACCTGGGTCGTCGCAGCGATGTACAGGAGCATCGGCTCTCCCTCCGCTGGCGCGGTGAGTACCGGTGGACTCTCGAGCAGTTTGTTGAGCGAGTCGAGTGCTTCCTGTGCTTCTGGCGTCCATTGAAAATGCTCTGACTTCTTCATGAGCTTGTACAGCGGCAGGCTACGCTCACCTAGCCGAGCGATGAACCTGCTGAGAGCAGCGAGGCATCCGGTGACGCGCTGCACTCCCTTTAGATTCTTGATGGGTCCCATGCTCGTGATCGCAGAGATCTTATCGGGGTTAGCCTCGATACCGCATTCCGACACAACGAAACCGAGCAGCATGCCTCTGGGGACCCCAAAGACACACTTCTCGGGATTTAGCTTCACACTGTGCTCCCTCAGCTTTTTGAAGACCGCGGTAAGGTCGGGGATCAGGTCGCCCACCTTTTTTGACTTGACCACGATATCATCGACATAGGCCTTGATTAGCCGTCCGATGAGATCTCCAAAGACGCGACGCATGCATCTCTGAAAAGTGGCCCCTGCATTCTTCAACCCGAAAGGCATGGAAACATAGCAGTACGCGCCAAATGGGGTGATGAACAAGGTGGCGAGTTGGTCGATCAGATCCATCGCGATCTGATGGTACCCCGAGTAAGTGTCAAGAAAACAGAGGGTTTCGCACCCAGCCATTGAGTCGACTGCTTGATCTATGCGTGGTAAAGGAAATGGATCTTTTGGACACGCCTTGTTCAGGGTCGTGTAATCAACACACATCCTCCATTTTCCATTCTTCTTCTTAACGAGTACAGGGTTTGCTAACCACTCAGGGTGGTAGACTTCATGAATGAACCCTGCACTAGTGAGCTTCTTGATCTCCTCACCAATAGCCTTGCACTTGTCGGAATTGAAGCGGCGCAGGCGCTGCTTGATCGGCTTCGAGCCGGGCTTAATGTTAAGCTTGTGCTCGGTGACCTCCCTTGGAATCCTTGGCATGTCAGAGGGCTTCCATGCGAACACATCGAGGTTCACGCAGAGGAAGTCGACGAGTGCGCTTTTCTAGTCGGAACCGAGCGCCGTCCCGATATGGAGTGTGCGGCCGTCGTCGGAGACGGGCACCTCCTTGGCGTCCTTGGCGGGCTCGAAGGAGCAGGCCGCATGCTTGGACGACTCGGGGATTTCTTGGTCCTCGGAGGGTGGCTCAGCAGCGAGCTTCTAAGACCGGATCAGTGCTTCAGTGAACTGGAAGCACTCAGCATCGCATTCGTATGCATACTAGATGGTTGTACCAGCTGTGATGATGCCTTTCAGGCTGGGCATCTTCAGCTTGAGGTACGTGTAGTTGGGGACGGCCATGAACTTAGCGTAAGCTGGCCTTCCGAGTATCGTGTGATACGTCCCCGGGAACCCCACCACCTCGAAGGTGAGGGTTTCCTTTCAGAAGTTGTTCAGAGTTCCGAACGTGACGGGCAGGTCGATCTGCCCGAGTGGGACCGCCTCCATCCCGGGTACGACCCCGTGGAAAGGCGCTGTCGACGGCCACAGTCGGGACCGCGGGATCCCCATGTCGTCCAGAGTCGACATGTAGATGACGTTGATGCTGCTGCCACCGTCCATCAGTACCTTGTGCACGCGCTTGGTGCCGAACAAGGGTGACACAACCAGTGGGTAGCTACCCGGTCGTGGTATGTGGTCGAGATGATTGTGCTGATCAAACGTGACCGGCGTCTCCGACCACTTCAAGTAGGTGGGAGTCGCACGCTCGACTTGGTAAACTTCTTGCCGGATCACCTTCTCCTGGCGTTTAGGCAACCGCGCCTTCGAGCCCCCGAAGATCATCATCACGGCTCCGACTTCCCGAGGGTAAGCGCCATCATCGTTGCCCTTGTCCTTCCCTCCGTCACCGGTTGGAGCGTCGCTCCGCTTTTTTAGCGTGTCGGCGAGGTAGGACTTCATCAGGTTGCAGTCCTTAAAGGCGTGTTTGACCGGGCCCTCGTGGTTGGGGCACGGGGCATTCAGCAGCTTCTCGAAGTGATCCGATGGAGGGTTGCCTCTGGGTCTCGCTGTCTTTTGATCGACAGCAGCCACCAAGGTGTCCTCGCGGTACCTCTTATCTTTACTCTTCTTCTTCTTGGTTGGTGCGGATGGACCGTCATCAGCCTCGACCGGCTGTTTCCCTTTGCTGACGCTGGAGCTAAGCGTCACAGCTACGGCTTCCTCCCCATTGGCGTGGTCGGTTGCAATGTCAAGCAGCTCCCGAGTAGATCGTGGCATCCGTCGTCCGATCCGATGGATCAGCGTGGCACACGTGGTGCCATTCTGGAAGGCCGAGATGATGTCCGTGTCGGTGGTGTTGGGCAACTCGGTGCACCGCTTAGAGAAGCGTCGGATGTAGTCGCGCAAGCTTTCACCCTTCATCTGCTTGCAGTTGCGCAAGTCCCAGGGGTTCCCTGGCTGGGCGTACGTTCCCTGGAAGTTGCCGATGAAGGCGTCGCGTAGTTGTGACCAGCTGTCGATCTTGCCTCACGGAAAGTGCTCGAGCCACGTGCGGGCCGAGTCCGCGAGATGTAGTGGCAGGTTCTTGATGATGAACAGGTTGTCCCGTGCTCCGCCGGCGTTGCATGCCAGTCGGTAGTCTTCCAACCAGATGCTGGGGTTGGTTTCTCCATCGTACTTAGGTACGGAGGTCGGAGCCCTAAAGCGTGACGGGAAACGGGCGCTGCGCACATTCTTCCCGAAAGCACGAGGCCCTTGCGCATCAGGCGAGCTACTCCTGCTCCGGTCTTCGTCGCTGTCGTACCGGCCTTCACGTCGCCGGTTGTACTCCTTACGAGGCTGCTCCTCGTAGTCGTCGTGACGACCCGCGTCAGCCCTCCATCGCGCCTTGATGGTGTCGCGTGCGTCGCGGTTGGGACCCAGACGGCTCTTGACTGGTACGTTGACCTCCTCGGATCATCGTGGCTGCTGCGATAGTGCTGCGGGTTGTCGCGGCTCGGAGGGCCCGCGACCCTGTGAGCCCCGCTGTCGAGAGGCGGAGCTCTCCGCCTGCTGCACGGCGGCAGTCTCGAGGTGAGTCTTGATCTGCTTATGCATCTCCTTTTCTTGAGGCGTGGCGGGCTCAGGTATCTTCCGGAGAAGGACTGCCGCCGCCGCCAGATTCTGTGATGCCCTTTTGAAGACAGGCGTGCCATCAATGACATCTCGGTCGTCATTGATGATGCGCTGCTAGACGTCCCTCGCTCGCGCGCGAGTGGGTGTCGGGTTCGGGTCCTGCCCGAGTTGTTGGTGGAGCTGGGCCCGCTCGTCGTTGAGCTGGCGCTGCGCGTCCTCCAACTCATCCAGTCAGGCATGCTGTGCGGCGGCGTTGGGAGGAACTTGGGCCTCGGCCACACTGTCCGCCGTCGAGCTGTGGGCGGAGTGAAGTGCTCCATCCGGCGTGTGGGCCGGTGCTGTCGCTGCCGGGGCGTTGCCAACGACGAAGCACTCGCGTGAGGGGTCGCAACCCCCATCATCCGAGTCGTCGGAGTAGCCGAAGCAATAGTCCGCCGCCGACTGGAAACTACAGAAGGCGCCAGCGTCGTGAAGCCCGGAACAATCCCACTCCGAGTCCAAGATGTCGTCCGTGCCATCGGTGACGAGGTATTGCTCGTCGGGTGAGGTCGCCGTGAGCCCCATGTTGCAGCAAAGACGATGGCTGGGGTAGTTCTCGTACATAGCCCAGTCCGTGCTTGATGAAGAGGAGTACGCTGCTGCGCGGGGTCTTCCTCCACAAGGCAGTAGCTTCGGGGAGCTCTCCTTGACAACGCGCTCTGTGGAGTCCGACGGCAGGGAGTCCTCCGCTGCATCAGCGGGCTGTGGCGCACCAGCTTCAACCTGCGGAGGGGAGCTAGCACGTGCTGTCCTGCACCGCTCCGCCTTGGCCCGCTTCGAGCGCTTGCCTGAGCGCCTCTTGCGTCGGGGCGAGCGTGGCAAGGCAGTTGGAGCAGGTGCGTCGGTGGTCTCGCTGACGAGGCGCATGAGGTAGCCTTCTCCGGTTGCCTGGAAGTTCAGGCTCCCGAAGCGGATCTCGAGCCCAGCTTGGAGCGAGTCCGGTGATCCCACGGGGGAGTCCATCGGCAGCGGCTCGGTGATGGCTTTTGTTGAAGCGAACAATGGGAGGGCCATGCGGACCCTAAAAAGAATGTCGAAAACACGCGAAGGCCCCTACCTGGCGCGCCAACTGTCGGGGTTTGTTACCGCCGGCAAGTAAATTTATAAGAACGCGTGTTCTGATCCGCACGGTAGCACAAGAGACACTCGGGATTATACTGGTTCGGGCCTCCTGAGAGTAATACCCTACGTCCAGTTTGGGAAGGGGTGTTCTTTATGCTCGGGGGTTTGTAGTAAGGGATACAAACAAGTCGAGAGAGGGTGCAGAGCCCAAGTCCCTGGTGTGCGAGTGGTTCAAGTAGCAGGAGTCTGCGTACGTGTGTGTGTGGTTGTATGAGATGAGATATTGATGCTAAGTGCGTGTGGGGGTGGAAACGAACGTGTCTTGCAAGTACCTCTGTCCTTCCCTTTTATAGTCGCAAGAGGGAGGCTCAGGGTGGTTACATTGAGTGTGTGAGCTGGTCTACAGTGCGAGGCGTCCTTCTCTGCGTCGGGCTGTCAGGCGGCAGCAGCGGCGAAGCACTGTTTCGGGGCTTCAGGTGACGGTGTGGATCTCTCCTGAGTCGTGCGTCCCAAGCAGCCATCCCGGGGGCCCCCGCACCCTTCTCCGAGTAGTTAGTCAGGTACAGGAGGCAGGGTCTGTATCCTGGTCCCGTCAGTGGATCAGGGGCTTATCTTTTCTGGATACTGTGGAAACGGAGTAGTCTGCACCGCGTCGATCGAGGGATAGGTGACGGCTTGCACTGTGCCGTTCGTGGCACAACGTTTCCCGTGCCCTCTGTGGTACGATGCGTACCGCCCCTGCTGGGGAGTGGTAGGAGGATCCGTCCTCTAACACAGGATCGACCTGGTCAGGGCGGACCAGCGTGGGGGAGGCGAACACATGGCGAGTCGCGTACCCGGGTATCACGGGACGCCCACGGGGCCTGTGTACTTGCGGCCTTGACGGCCAAGTCTTGAACTGGTCGGAGACGGAAAACTACTCGTGCGAGTAGGTGATCTATGCCGCGTCTTCCAATGCTTAGGGTGTAGTGCGTACTGTACCGTACGTTGCCCAGCGTCCATTACGCCGTTTGCAGTACGATGGCTACTGTGCCGTTCGTGGCAGGGTTTGACGAATCCGTCCCCTGACACCGAATCGGCTTGGCCCGGGCGGACCGCTGCGGCGGAGCAGACGCGTGGCGGTGCGCGTGGGAGTGTGTGCAGAGATCCCAGGATCTCAATCTGGTGGGCCCACGCGCCCCGTGCCTTCCCCGCGAAGCCTGCGCGGGTCGGTGACGGAAACTACTCGTGCGAACGAGTAGTCGTAGCTGCGAGGCGGAAACTACTCGTGCGAGCGAGTAGTCACGGCCGTGAGGCGGAAACTACTCGTGCGAGCGAGTAGTCGGGAGTGGAGGTGAAAACTTGTTGTACGGGCCGCCATGTACTCGGGGGAGAGGGTGCGGGCGGCCGTGAGCTGCTTGCCTCCTGGCCCATGGCGGAAACAAATCGTACGGGCCCTCACGTGCTCGGGCAGCGTAATACTCGTTGTACTAGCTGCCGGAGCATGCCGTACGTGGGTCCGTACTGCGTTTTGTAGGGGTCTTGGTGGGCCCTGGTCCATGGCCCCGTCAGGTATATCCAACACAAAGAAAAAAATTAGATGTATCAACATATAAAATGAAACAACTCATGCAATATCACCTTCTGATAAACTATTTTGAGCTAGCCTTTTCTTTTCAGCAATAGCTTCAGCCTCCAATAACTCCATGATTAGGCTGGGGAGAGAGACATCCCCTACATGCCAAATTTTATAAATATATAATAAATAATAATATAGGTACTCCCTCCATCCATATATGTTCACAACAGGCTAGTTAGTTCAATTTCGAACTAACTACCTTATCCTAGACATCATATATTTATAGACGGAGGTAGTATATATAACACAAACAAAAGGCATGAAAAAACATACCTATATCATAACGCAAAACCTTTATGCCCATTTGGTTGTAAGATCGTTGATGGCCACCTATAGAAAATTGATTGAAATGTTAATCAAATAGTAAAAAAAACAGCAGATTTTTTTAACAATGTTAATTAGCAGTCCAGAAAACTAATTATAAATCCGACCGAGTTAATAAACAAGCGTAAGGTATAATATGGGTGGGGACAGACAAACATAGTTTACATGTTTACTTTGAGGAGTTTAAACATAATAAAGTCTAGTGTACAACCAATGTTATGTTTAAAAATAAAGTATCATCATGTACAATTGGAATATGAAACAAAAGTAATGTACAATCGAGCAAAAAGCTCGTATACATTTTCTTCACACCAAATATTGTGGCATAAAAAAACGAAGAACTTAAGAATAAGAAGTCAAACCGTAGTTTTATAATTCAACTTCTCCTTCCAAATAAAATTTTTATCCAAGGTTATTTTTTGAAGCTCTTTACTCATGGTTGCTTGTGTCATTTCTGCAATTGATAAAATTGGTTCGTCTAAACGATAGGATGCAAGATATGGGTCAACAATCTGCAAAATTCAATAAAAAAGATGAGTAAAGATGCCCGACACAAGACGTTAGAGCGAATAAACAAAAAATCATGAATTAATTGGAAATTTATCAAATCTAACTTACATATAGGGGTATTTGATGGTACTAAAAATAACATGTGCACAAATCACAACATCACTTATTGACATGGCTCAAATATAGAAGGTAAAAACTAATCTTGGATGGAATGAGATCAACATATTCTCTGGAGACCAATAGAATGACTACTTGCTCAGGCAAAGCAACCATTGGGCCAAATGTTCTCTCTTCATTATGAAGACACCAATCACTCAAAACACTTTTAATGACATCTAAAATAAAAAATAACCGAACTTATCCCTACAATACTTGTGTCACATGGAAATAAGCAGTTCATTTCTAGTCTTGAGTGTGTGTTTGGCAACTAGGGCGGGGGTATTAGTGGTGGGAGTTCGACAAAGAAATTCACTTGGTAATAAGATTTTTGGTACCATTTTGTTTGTCTTTTCAAGGGAATTAAGAGTGGGACATTAAGTGAGACTTCAAACCCTTTGTTTGATGTGGCGTTTAGAGGTGAAAAATTATATGTTAGGTCATGCTTAGGCTTAACGGTGCAGATGCACCCATCCTCCACCTAAAAAAAATTTCCACCCCTATCCTGGGAAGTAATTGGTGAGAGTTGCTTCTCTAAACTCCGATATCAGCATCCTTTTAAAATCCCCTTTCGGAATTTTAATCTCTCACACCTAAACTCTCTTTCACTCCCACCAATTACCTCTGACCAACGTGCCATTTAGACTCTTCACAATACAACTTTCTAATATAAATGCCTTCAAAGTAGCATGGTAGACATACGATTTACAATTTTGTATATTGTAATTTGATACTACCTCCATCCTTTAACATATGACGTTGACTAACTAAAAAAATGAATAACCAACGTCATATATTGGCGAATGGAGGTAGTATCTATTAAAACATGCCAATATGCCATACATCTTTGATTCTTTGGAGGTAATATCAATAAAACTTGCAAAGATCATTGGTTACCATTGCTAGCTATCTTTAAAAAAAAACAGTTTTAACTAATACAAAGGAAACAGCCACTGGTGGAAAAACAGCCTTCCATCCCGGGTGGGAAAGGCTTTAAGTCTCTAAAGCCCACCCGGGACGAAAAGGGAGAGACAAAAGGCCCCCCCTTTGTCACCGGGTGGGCAACCGGGAATAAAGGGTGCCCTTTATTCCCGGGTGGTAGCCCCGCCCAGGACAAAAGGGGAGGGCCAGCAGCGCCTGTGCGCCACCCCTTTAGTCCCGGGTGGTAGCCCCGCCTGGGACAAAAGGAGAGGCACACCAGCGCCTATGCGCCACCCCTTTAGTCCCGGGTGGTATTACCACTCGGGACTAAAGACCCCGCTGTGAATTTTTTTTGTTTCATTTCAAATTGTTCTAATAATGTTATACGCGTATATTCTTACGTATTTGCGTGTAATTTACGTATACGTATAAATGTTTGCACTAATTATACGTGTCTAATATACGTACTATATGAAGAGAATAAACTTATAAATAAATATATACACACATTATATTACATCGAAAGCATAGCAGATAGTATTTTCTGAAAGTAGTATATATATATATACATCAAAATACCGTTTCATACTAATTCTAGTCTAAAGTTCCACCGGAGGTGCTAATTAATATTTATCAATTCGATGACTGTCATAGTGATTTCTGCCTTGTGGATTAATGACCTGTTCCATTATGAATCCGCAGAGACCTTCTTGAATCGTCAAGAGTCGGTCCTTCTCAATGATTGCGTCCCTAATCATATTGTTCTGCAATGTGCAAATAATTTAATATATTACACACAAGAATTAAATATATAAGCTGTTAGAAAAAAAGTATTATTAATTAATTTAAAATAATACTTACAGTATAATCTGACGGGTCTGCCTCGCAGAAATTGTGGATGAACTCACACACATAGTATGCACATAAATGTGTCCCTGGTTCCTGTCTCATACACTAAATTGAAGAAGATAATTATGAAAAATTAGTGTTATGCATTTTTAATTTGCCCAATCTAAAGTTGTTATTTGGTTTACGTACCGAAAAATTTGTAGTGAAGTTTATTCTAGGTTTCCATTGTCCAGGGTTGACAGTCTTGAATTTTTCCCAAGCTCTGGCAGAAAATAATGAAAGTTAGAGTTAGATAGTGTTAGTAAAAGCACACTATTGCATAAAATGGAACGTATGGATAGAATTATTACTCTTGAAACATATCTTGAAGGTCCAAGTATTTGTCCGGATCTCTTCTCAACGAATCAAAGACAAGGATGTTGCTTCTGTTGACATCAATTATGAGAAGAATCCAGTGGAAACTGTATATACATAGAAGCTCAAAAGATTAGAACTAAATAATGTTAACTAAGATAATTAGAAATGCGAACCCTTAGCAATTAAGATGGTAATCACACTTACTCGAAGTTGTAAGGTAGAAGTATCAAATCCTTGTAATGCAATTCACACAAGGTCCTCGCGATTGTTTTGAATGTTGTTTCTGGTTGCTTCTTTACTTGATCTTGATTAACTAAAGATGGGTCCATGAAACCTATTCGTTGGTAACCATTCTTCCCCATGTTATGCATTTCTAGGCTACAGAAAATGAAAGACAAAGTTAATAATTAGAGTATGCATAAATTTGTTAATTAGGGTATGTATTGCATCGTCACTTACAGGCACCAGGCCATGACAAGATCGGTATTCAAGGAGTCAAGATGGTAAATTTCATAAATATCCTTGAATCGCAGCCAGGACAACTTCTCGCCTTCACCAGCAAAATCTCCCGGTTTAACAAGCATGCCAATCATCTCCAGGCCCGCCTTAGACGTCTTCATGTAGAAGTCATGCAATCTGCGCATCTGAGTAGGGAGTTTCTTCACCAACTCAGGCCTGACAAAAGATTTCCCATGCTCGTAGCGCCATCTAGGTACGAAGTTTGGGTCCCGAGGAGGTGATTCGTGGCCGAGAACATATTCTAGTGGCATCCCTATTGCTTCTTGCATTGCAATGACCGCCGCTAGTTGTTCTGCGTCCATAACTGCAAGAGCTCATTCAGTTGCAGTGAGGCCAGAGGCGACGCAAGTCTGTACTCCTGACGTCGACGCTTCTGTTGCCTTCTTCGTTGAATGCTCTTTCGCTGACGTCGACGTTTGTGTTGCCTTCTTCATTGAAGGCTCTTTCGCCGACGTCGACGTTTGTGTTGCCTTCTTCGTTGAAGGCTCTTTCGTCAACGTCGACGCTTGTGTTGCCTTCTTCTTCTTCCTATAATCCTGTGGCATCGTCGACCCCGGTACTTGGTCGATGTAACTATTTGGTGACCCTCCTTGTCTCTTCTTCTTCATGGACTTGAGCAGCGACCGGTCATAATCACTTAGTAGGGGTTTTATAATTTCTTGTCTCTTTTCTGCTTCCTTCTTCTCTATGAAAGCTTTGAGTTTCTGCGGACAATCTTTATTCTTTTCTGCTTCCATTTCATCGATCCGTTTTTGTTTAGCAGCCTCTTTATTCCCTTCAATCCACACCTTGAGTTGCTTATCACACTCTGCCTCATTTTCTGATGCTGTCATGTCATATGGCAGCTTCCTTTTAACAGGCAGCTTTTTCCCTTTCTTCTTCGGGGGATCCGGATTTGGCACGGGCATAGACGCGGTAGATTTTGATCGGGACCGCCTCTTGGCAGGCTTTGGTGAAGGCTGCTTTGGTGGTGATTCATGCTTCGGTGGTGATTGCTGACGATCATCATCGCTCGCGGCAGGAGAATTCCCTCGTTGTGGAGACGGTGAGCTCCAATCATTGGGCGACGACCGGCCTGGTGACGGCTCGGGAGATGGTGCCTGCTGCTCGGCAACACTCGGAGGGATCGTTGACGGCCCGGGAGATAGTGGCTGCTGCTCGGCAACACTCGGAGAGATCGGTGGCGGCATGTTAGGTATTATGATGTAACGTTTGGGCCACAATATGATACTGTGAAGCGCATCACGGAGTGTCCTTTCCCCATCACCTCCTTGGATGTCTAGCTCTATGTCGTTAAACTTTGAGTCAGCAATCTTCTCCAAACCAACTGAGGCGTAGCCAGCTGGAATCTCCATGCCGTGGCTTGTACGTCTTGGGAGATGTGCTAAAGCCATTCCGTACGCCACCTATATATATGTATAGAAATGATGAAGTTATTAAATGCCTGAGACATGCATCAGACATGCATCAAAGGTTGAGATAATTGCACGTATAATCAGGTTTATATATACCTTCATTGTGAGGTTGCCGATCGGCTTGTGCAGCTCACATGCGGTGCGCTGACAGAGTTCATCCACAGGGTACCGTTCATTGTCCTCTACTTGAACTTCTTCTTGGTTTGCCACCCTTTGTTCTTCGGGGGCCTCTGTGGAAGCACAACTGCTTTTGCGAGCGGAAGGGCTAATGACGGGATCCACCGGTGCTTGGGGCAGTGCTCCGGCAGGGGTGATCTGAGCTACCGCGGCGGCCACTCGTCATGCAATCTCTGCATTCACACGATCTTCTTGATCTTTAAGTCTCTGCTCCATCATTTCATGCCACCGCCCCTCTTCACGCTCCCTTCTTCTTTTGCGGCTTCTGTAGGTGTCGGCACTTCCCTTGAAAGCATACTTCCACGGGATTACCCCGTAGCCCCTGCAACGTCCTGGGTGTTCCGGATTCCCGAGCGCCAAAGTGAGCTCATCCATGTCTCTGTCAGGAACCAATCTGCCCGCTTTGATGTCTTCATTCTTTTTGATTATCTCATGTGCCGCCTCCCGTAACGTGGGTGGGAATACGAGGGAACCATCATCAGGGTTCAATCTTCCACGCGGGCATAATACCAATTCTTCGATCGTTCTTCCCAGTCAATGACCGCTGGTACGATACCTTTGTTGGAGAGGTCTTGTTCAATCTTCCGCCACTTGGGTGCTGCAACCGCGTAACCACCGCGACCAAGACGATGGGCGTAATCCGTCTTCTTACTGGCACTTATCTGAGCTCGTGCGCTCTTGTTAGCGAATTCTTCACTATTCTTGTAATCCACAAAGGACTGCCAGTGATCCTTTAGCTTGGGATAATCATCAAAATTTGGAGTTCATTTCTGCTTGATATAATCTCTGTGCAGCTGCTTCTTAAAAGTCTGCAATTGAGTTGCCATCTTTGTGAGAGTCCACTGCTTCACAAGGTTTGCGTTCACGCCCAGTGGAAGTGTGAAGTGTTTTAGGATATCCTCCCATAACATATTCTTAAGTGAATCTGGAACCACCCATGGATTATCTTCCCTTCCCTTCCATTCTCTATATGATATGGGCACGTTGTCCCTCACAATAGCACCGCATTGGGACACAAACTTGTCCCTGACCTTCTTTGGTTCCCATGGCTGGCCAAGCTCGTTGACTTCAGTGATATGAAACTTCACGTCATGATCGACGATTACTTTTGTACGGCCTCTCTTAGTCTTTTTGCTTGTCGAGGTTGAAGCCTACAAGTTGCGGATTTGTTATTCACGAGGGGTTCCAGAATGATATATATACCTCGTTGTTAATGCATTTATGGACTTGTTAATGCATGATATATATACCTCGTTGGAACCTTCTGCATTAACTATGACAAGGTCTTCATTATTGTCCTCGGCGCGGCTGTCGATGTCCGCGGTGCGGGAGTCGATGTCCGCGACGCGGGAGTCGATGTCCGCGGTGCGGGTGTCAATGTCCCCGGTTATGTTGAGGAACGCGTCCGCCAGGCTACGCTCCTCCTCGGTGAAGGTTGGACCCCCAGCAATAAGGCTCTCCATCAGCCGCTCCTCCTCATTGTGATCCATAACTAGAAATTTTTGAATACATAAATGAATTTCTGAGCACATCAATGATTTTCTGAGCACATAAATGATTTTCTGAATACATAAATGAATTTCTGAATACATAAATGAATTTCTGAGCACATAAAAGAATTTCTGAATACATAAATGAATTTCTAAGCACATAAATGAATTTCTGGATACATAAATGAATTTTTGAATACATAAATGAATTTCTGAATACATAAATATTTTCTGAATACATAAATGATTTTCTGAGCACATAAATGATTTTTTGAGCACATAAATGATTTTCGGGCGAGAGTCGAGCGAGAATACCTAAGTGTCGGGCGGGAGTCGAGCGAGTCGGGCGAGAAAACCTAAGTGTCGGGCGGGGTCGAGCTAGTCGGGCGGGAGTCGAGCGAGTCGGGCGGGAGTCGAGCGAGTCGGGCGGGAGTCGAGCGAGACTACCTAAGTGTCGGGCGGGAGTCGAGCGAGTCGAGCGAGAAAACCTAAGTGTCGGATGGGGTCGAACGAGTCGGGAAAGAATCGAGAGTGTCGAGCGATACTACCTAATTGTCGGGCGAGCGAAAAAATTAAAATCTCTAAATACATATTTCATCTCTAAATACATTTCATCTCTAAATACATATTTCATCTCTAAATACATATTTTATCTCTAAATACATTTCATCTCTAAATACATATTTCATCTCTAAATTCAAATCTAAAATCTCAAAATTCAATTCTAAAATCTCTAAATTCAATTCTCAGCACATAAATAAATTAAATGAAAACATAAAAAAATGCTGACGTCAGCCATCAGGGGCTGACGTCAGCAGTTCCCTCACCGGTGCAGCGACGGCAGGCTGAGGGGTCGATGGCCGGGCGGGCGGGCGCGGGGGAGACGGCGGGCGGGCGCGGACGACGTCGGCGGCCGGGCGCGGACGACGTCGGCGACCGGGCGCGGGGGAGACGGTGGCCGGGCGTGGCGGAGCGGGGTCGACGGGCGCGGCCGGGAGCGGCGGCGGCGGAGCGGGGGTGACGACCGGGCGCGGCGAAGACGTCGACGGGAGTGGGGACGACGGCCGGGCGCGGGCGGGGTCGACGGGCGGCATGCGGACGACAGCGGCCGGGAGCTCTGGCGGCGGAGAGGGCGCGGGGCCGGCCGGGCGCGGGCAGGGACGGCGGGGTGCGACGGGGTCGACGACGGCGGGGTGCGAGCTTCGATGACGACGGAGGCAGGCGCGACGGAGGTAGGGGTGACGGCGGGGAAGACGATGGCCGGAGTGTGAAGTGGAGGAGTTGGGGAAGAAGGGGTGGATCCGTGGGATTTATATCACCCCCCTTTAGTCCCGGGTCGTAATCAGACCCGGGAGCAAAGAGCCTTTAGCCTGGGTCGTATCACCACCCGGGACTAAAGGCCCCTTTAGACCCGGGAGCAAAGAGCCTTTAGTCCCGGGTCGTATCACCACCCGGGACTAAAGGCCCCTTTCGCGCGGGAGGGCGGCAAGGGCAAAATTTCAGCCTTTTGTCCCGGGTGGTATTACCACCCGAGACTAAAGACCCCCCTTTAGTTTAGGGTCGTAACACCACCCGGGACTAAAGTGTAATTTTCGGCGGGAACTGTTTTCCCCCTCCCATTTCTTTTCTCATTTTCACATTCTATCTCTTTGAAATCAAAAAAAATATTGTAACTTTTACTATTTTTTCCATGCAAAATTATATTTAGTTAAAATATAATAAACTGTACTTTGCTATGCAAAATTATATTTTAGAGTTGTAAACATTCACTTCCAATTTTCATTTGCAATATTGATGTGCATTCCTAATAAAATTCAATTAAACCGAAAAAATAGTAAATTAATTCAGAAAAATCTCAAACTTGGTGGGTTAATCTCACATGACATATTCAAGCTTCATAAAAATTTTGAGACCAATACAACACTGCAAAGTACATGGACTTCAGAATCGTTAAGACATAAGTGGTATAGACATGGTTCGATGAAAGGTTCTATATAGCTTTGTGAAGCACATGTACTCCATCTATGTCGAAATGGTCTGAAATTTTTTTGGTTGTCATTTACACTCAAAATATTAGCTCATGCAAGATCTTAGATTTTTCTGATGACTAAATGTATTTTAGGTTTTTTCTTCGTGCTAAAGGAGCTAGAATATTGTGAATTACACATCAATAACTCAAGAATTATGATTCGACTTCCAGATAAATTAGACTCCTAAGGCACAAGAGAACTTGTGGCCAAGTTTGGCACCATTCTGGATCGTTTCAGGGGTGCTCTCAGCTCAACATTTAATTTCTAGGTGACGTCGCATGGAAATTCAATTAAACCGAAAAATAGTAAATTAATTTAGAAAAATCTCAAACTTGGTGACATATTCAAGCTTCATAAAAATTTTGAGACCGATACACAATTGATTTGATCAATAATCATTACATTACGATATTAATCTCAAGCACGTAAGTACGGTGTCTCTTCGCGTCCAAGCAATATGCTTGGGTCAACTTCGACAGCGAACGGAGGCATGCCATCAAACTGATCATAATCATCGGATTGATCTGTTTTGTCCTCGACTCCCACGATTACTCTTTTACCTGGAAGAACTATGTGACGCTTTGCCTCTTGTGGTCCTGCTTCTTGGGGATTTTTATTCTTCGGTATGCTAGTCATATCCTTCACATAGAAAACCTGATGCACATCTTTGGCAAGCACGAATGGATCATCTTTGAACCCAATCTTGGTAAGGTCCACTATTGTCATTCCATATTCATTTTTCTTTACGCCATTCAAATGCCTTATCAGACACACCATGTTTTGGCTTCCAATGCAGCATTTCTAGTGTAGTACCAAGCTTTTTGTGACCTGGCTTGCAATCTGGGTATAACGGTTTTCTGTGATCTTCGATCATACGTTGGAACTTTGCCTTTTTTTTTCGGTTTCACAGTCCCTTTGTGCATCCTGTAGAACCTGGCCGAGATCATCAGCAGGCCCGTCAGCATGTGTTGGTAACTCTTCTTCGTCAGCATCTTCCATTAAAGTATCTGCAAAAGCTTGACCTGCGGCCCAGTCCGGAATACCCTCCTCCTCTTCTTCGTCGTCTTCCATCACAACCCCTCTTTCACCGTGCTTGGTCCAAACCACATAGTTCGGCATGAATCCGTATTTCAACAAGTGGAGGTGAAGTGTGCCCGGGTCATGGTAGTCTCTTTCGTTTCTGCAATCGGAGCATGGACAACACATGAACCCACTCGGATCCTTGTTTTTTTTCGCCACTTCGAGAAAACCATGCATGCCGGTAATGTACTCCGCTGACCGTCTGTCGGTGTTGTACATCCATTGCCGGTTCATCTGCATCATATTAAGTGAAAAATATCCATGTTAATTCTAACAACACTAAAGTATAAAAAACAAAAAAAAATCTTAGTACAAATGAATGAAAGAAGATAATCATAACAAATGAAAACTACTTATTACCAAATCTAAAGTATACTAATATAAAAACTACATCTCTTAGCTCTTAAATCAAATTTTCTATTTTCTTAATTATGACATAAATTTTAAATATAAAAAATATACACTATCCCTAGGTCTCATTTTCTAATAACTAAATTAATAAATTCTATTTTCTCTAATAATACTAGCTAAAAGTAAAATTTTTATAAAAACAAAAAAAATCATAGTACAAATGAATGATAGAAGATTATCATAACAAATGACAACTACTTATTACTAAATCTAAAGTATACTAAAAACCTCATCTCTTAGCTCTTAAATCAAAATTTATATTTTCTCCTTCTCTAAACCATAACACTAAATTTAAACACAACAAATAAATGGAGGATGAAGAATAATACCTTAGCAACGCCTTGGAGGTGAGAAAACTCCACAAATTGATGACGAAAAATTTGGGCAGCACCTCTCTAGGTTTGAAGCACCATGGAGCTTAGAGGAGCTTGCTTTTGAGCTCTCGGTGAAAAATGGTCGGGCAGGGGAAGAAGAAGGGAGCGTGATGTCGATTTTGTATAGGGGAGGCCTTTTGTCCCGGTTGGTTTTACCCACCGGGACAAAAGGCCTCTGAAGGCCGGCCCCGCCAACCCTTTAGTCCCGGGTTGGTTTACCACCCGGGACTAAAAGCCGGCCCCAATTATTGCGACCGTGGATGGTTGGCCTTTAGTCCCGGGTTGGATTACCAACCGGGACTAAAGGGTTGCCCCCCAATGACCCTGTTGTTTTTTTAGTTTAATATATATTAAGGTCTCCAAAATTTGTGATAAAGACTAATATTAAGGCTTAATCAATACTTTGGAGGTGAGAACCCTAATATTAAGGTTTCCAATAAATTAGTCACTAGCCTAACATCAATACTTAAGGTCTTAACAAAAAATATAAAAAAGTTTGTACATCAATACTTAATTAAGGTCTTACAAACATAAAAAGTTCATACATGAATACTTAAGGTACGGTCTTAACAAAGATAGAGGGTGTATCAATGCACGACACATATTTCACACTTCATTCTTCTTCCTTAGATAGTCCATATAGTTGAAGTCTCCGATCTTAAAGTCGAGAACTTCAGCGAAATATGCCAGAGAATGGATCAGTGCACTCTCTATCGCTTCACAATTACGGTCACATGGACTTCCATAAATTTCAAACAGTGGCGGCGAGGCAAACTGATATGGCCTGTAAAATGAAAGATGAGCCTGATACTTCCAATTTCTTGTTTGTATAGCATTTGAATCTATGTAAGAAAATCCCACAACATCCATCACTTGCTCTAGAATTGCATGAAAGCTCATTGCCGCAAAAGTTTGACCAAACATATCCTACAATAAAGAATAATGTTACTACGACGCATTAAAAATGCTGAATAAGAGTAAATGGTGCTCCATACCATGTCATGTTCATTTAGCCGACAAAGTCTCTCTGCGGTCTTGGTGACACTTTATCCTTCCTCGAGTGACTTTATTAGAAAATAAGAGTAATCTGGCACAAAATACCTATTAGCGTTTAGTTGTTGTAACCATGCATGCACGGCGGTCCTTTCATAAGTCCTCTTAACCAGTGCAGGGGCACCCTACCCAACAATCGATACCATTTGGATGGGTTCTGAAGACAGCGAGGAGTGATTTTGTCCACGAACAGGTATGTCAAACGAGATTTTTAATTGTATGCAATTGTTTGGACTGACAATGGCGCATTGTGTAACAGGAGGGGTACCACCTAAATTTTCAACAACATGTGCGAGCCACTGCAAATGATTGAGAACCTGCGTTATATGAAATAATATTATTATCCATGTGTAGTACGTAAACATGAAATTTATACAACGAAAGAATATTACTATGTTGGGACGAGGTCCCTGGCTTCGATCACCAGTAGGTAACTCAATCACACAATGGGTGAAGCGTATGCCTGGACGACGAGTCAAAGGTGGCCGGTCATCAAAACTGATTCCACGACCGCCGCCATGACTTGCCATAGTTATTCTGGACTACTCTGTAATATATATAAAATAATACTTAAATAAGAGAATGCTTAAATTTATTCTATATAAAAACAACATATATAAGACCTATTTTCTCATTTTCTAATAACTAAACAGATAAGTGCAAGAGCTCGTTCAGGTGCAGTGAGCCCTGAGGCGACGTAAGTCTGTACTATACCTTTTCTAATGACCCTGATCATCTACGAACTACAGCCTCATCTCACCATCATATACACGCACATCGCTCTCCCACTTACAGTTCCAAATCAACTAGCTACAGCCTAACATCTCCTATCTAGCTACAGTCCTACGTCACCGAGCCACGTATAGCCCCAGCTCGCCGGTGACGTAGCTAGGTACGAGATGTTGGGATGTAGCTTGGTGATGTAAGGCCACTGGTAGAGAACCAACCGACTGTATATGGAAAAAAGAAAAAAAAGAGAATGCCTAAATGTATTCTAAATAAAAACAAGAAATACTTAACAAAAATGAATTAAATAGGTAGTTAGTATATTTTTGTTTGGTAATGACCATTTTTTTAATAAACTAACTTCTCATAAATTAAGCTAAATGTAAAATTAAATGCATCTCTCATCTAAAAGTTAAAATCAATTATCTCTATAGCAAAATCTATAAAATCAGAGGATAAATCCCTATGTGAAACTATACTTAAAAAATATGTGAAACTAAATACAATGTTAGCTAAATCTAAAACATCTCTTAGCTCCTCCTACCACTAAAAATCTAAATTCATATTTTCTCCATTTCTAACCATAAAAACGAAATTTAATCATAACAAATGAAGGAAGGATGAAGAATCAAACCTTAGCAACACTTTGGAGGAGAGAAATCTTCACAAATGGATGACGAAAAAATTGGCTAGGAGAAGAACTAGCTAGCTCTCTTCACAAACTATCTCTTAAGTCTCGGGTGAATGTGAGCTCGGGCAGAGAAAGAAGGGAGGCAGAGATTTATAGGTGCACCCTTTAGTCCCGGGTGGTATTACCACCTTGGACTAAAGATGAGACTTTAGTCTCGGGTGGTAATACCACCCGGGACAAAAACTTTAGTCCCGGGTGGTGTTACGACCCGGGACTAAAGGCTCACCCCACCCGGGACTAAAGTCTGGCGTCAATAATTGCGGTTCGGAGCCGTTGGACGCCAGGCCTTTAGTCCCGGGTGGTATTACCACCCGAGACTAAAGGAGGGGCGTCGCAAACAGCCTTTCGAGGTCACGTCGCCCCAAAACCATTTGTCCCGGTTCCAGGGAACAAAGGTCGTTTTTCCACCAGTAAGCTAAAAGAGTGAACTATTTCAATTGCAACAAATCCGCAGCAACTGACAAGCCAATAATAAGCGTGGAGAGGAGCTAGTACATACCTGAAAGTGCACGACGCTGTTGTTGATATCTACGGGGACGCCTTCCTTGGTGATGGATGTGTGTCTACGAATAGGGATCACCTGTTCCTTGAGGCTGTGCACGTACGCAATCCGGTCTACAAGGGGAATTAGCGCTCTCCATCCGGGATGAAGAGTTTTCGAGTACTTTCCCATACGCTCGACGACGAAGGCATGTCCTTCCGGCACCCTGACGAGGCCCCAGTTCATGGGCGTGTTTAGCTGGGGGCTCCTATCTCCCTACCGAAAGATGAATAAGAAGAGAAACTTCCAGCCCACCGCCGGTCCAACTTCTCCCACCTTCTTCTTCCTCACCCCCTTCTTCTCCACGACGACACCCGCTGCCGCCGTCCCCGCCACGTCGTCCTCCACCCCGGCCGGCGGCTCCCCGCCGCCGCGCCGCCCGCCCGGGACCCGCTGCCGCCGGCAAGCCCGCCCTTCCTAACCCGGCGCGACTCGCCGCCCCCGCCGCCGGTCACCGGCCCACCGCCGGTCCGACCCCGCCCGGCCGGCGGGCCCGGCCGGCGGCGCTACCGCGCCGCCTCGCCTCCGCCGCCGACCGATCCGCCGCCGGTCCTCCGGCTCCCCCACCTCCTCCTTCATTCTAGGCCCGCCGGACATGAGGCCTCGGACCCCTGAACACCAACCCCCAGAACCCGAACCCTAAAGGTCGCCGCCTCGACCACCACCCCCACCGGCGGCGACCTCGCCGCCGGCCGCTCCCCCCACCTCCCGCCCCTACTCGCCGGCGGAGACAACCATGGCGGCAGCGCGCGCGCGAACCCTAACCCCGTGGCCGGACTCGTGGGGAAGAAGGAGATCGTGCGGCTCACAGGAGCCGCACGAATCTCAAACATCGGAAGGCCATTGGGCTTCCTAACTTCCGGAAGATAGATAGGATCCCCGTGTTTAGCTGGGCCTGGTCGTACTCGTACCTACATACCAGGAGAACAGATGCGTCCATCTCAACTCCGTCCTCAAAGTTCCCGTAAAGAAGCCGAGGCAGGAAATGAGGATAGGATTTTACCGGGAGCTCATGTTGCCGGCGTCGTAGGAGCGAGTCGAGGTGGGGGCGGAGGCGGCGAGGTGGCGTGGGAGGAGAAGGTGGTGCTGCCGTGCGGGCACGGAGATGTCGAGGTGGCGCGGGAGGAGGAGCTTTGTTAGGATCCCGGTACTCATATGGGCTCATACTGGCTGCGATATGGACTGTTAGTTGGGCCTGCGTGCCTATCTTTATTTGGGCTCAACCCATGTATCTGTTTAGCTACATATAGCACCGGTAGAGGAGAGGATAGGCATCGATCAAATTGTAACCGAACAATATTGTTCTTCGTCTTCCTCAGTTCGTCGGCCATGTTGCCGTGCTTCTATCTCTTCCTGCCCCAAATCTGTGCTTCCTACCCTTGATTCCTTGCTTCTCTTCTACCCCCGCTACCCTTCTGCTAACATTTGGTACTCAGAGCTGTTCGGTTCCTGCCAAAAATTTTCCCCACCGAACCGGTGTGGATTATCTTCGTTTGAGTCGGCTTGCCGTCCTTCGTCGGATTCCTCGAGTTGAACTGGTGAGCGCGATTCGTCGTGGTCAGTTCGTTCTCTGGATTCGATTTGGTTGGTGATTCGGTTCGTTTCCATCACAGAACCTGGGTTTCTCCATTTTTCCTCACACAATTCGATCTACTCCGACCACCACCACCCCACCTGCCGCCGCCATGTCTCTAAGCTCCAAGCTGCTGCAAGACGAGAGGAACGAGTTCGGCGACTGCTCCGCGTCAGATTCCGAGTGTTTCAGCAAGGAGAACAACCTCCTGTTGAGTGCATGGAACCTGTTCGACGAAATGTCCAGCAGCAGTCTCGACGAGTGGAGGTCTCCAAATCGCATCCTGGAGGTTGCTATTCATAGGGTTTGTTATCCTGTCACTGAATTGGTAGAGCATCAAGTATTTGGTTCATTTGGAGGAGTGGTGGAGCAGATTTTGGTGATTGAGGGTACTGATGTCGTGCTGGCGAGTTTGACATTCGATTCTGTAGAGATTGCTGCAGATGCCTATGAAGAATTGCATGATCGCAAGTCGCAACATATACAATGGTTGTTGTCAGATGCTCATCAAGTGGGGGTTACCAACTCCGACAGCTCGAGATGCAGACAAGAGGGATTCCATGCTCGCGCTCTCAGCCGCGCCCTCCTCCTCCGTCCTGGTTGCAGCAGCAGCCATGCCCACCGCCGCCGTTTCGGTCACCTCCGCGTCTGCATCCGCTTCTTCGGCCTCAACTCCGGAGGCACCTATTCCGGCCGCCACCACTGCGCCCATCAGCGAGGAGGACTTCGAATCCGACCTCCCTCTCTGCGACGTCCTCGACCAGGCGCCACTGCGTTGGCTCACGACGACCACCGCATCCTCACCGGCAACCTCTACATCGCCGCCCACTACGACTCCTGCAGCGGCTACGGCCGTGTCGGTCGCGCTCACGCCTGCGTCCTCCGTCGCCGCCTCGGTCACCAAGATGAGGGACGAGGTCGACCAGCAGCAGATCCCCGCCGCCAACCAGCGTCGCCCGCGCCCCTTCTCACTGCGGTCGGTTCCGCCATCCTCGCCGCGGACCCCGTCGCCGCTGCGGTGCTCGGTGTCAGACGCCGAGGAACGTGCTGCGTTCAGGCTCCGCGCCGTCGAGGAGGAGCACAAAGCGCTGAAGCAGGCGCTCGCCTGGAGGGAGGGCGAGCTGCAGCTCGTGCAGATGAAGTACGCCGACGAGTCCGGCAAGCTGATGGTGGTACAGAGGCAGCTCACGAAGCTAACAGAGGATGAGGTTTCCAGAACTCTCCCCGATAGGTGTTTGATGCATTGCCTCACTATCATACCATGCTGTTTTCCACTTCCATTCAGTTGTAGTTGGGATGCAGTGTTATGCTGGCAGCACAGGCCGTGGCCTCCTCCTTCAGGACCCCAGTCAGTGAGCAGTAAGGCCGAGCTTCGTCCTCTACCGTGGTCGTCGTTTGACATGGTTGAGAGGAATGTGGTCATGTCTGCTTCAAGCCGACTCTGGAAACCCCCATGGTATGTATCATCTCAGCAAAGTGTCATGGAGAGAAGGTACATCAACTCCAGTACCCATGTTTTATCAGTTAGTATCGCTGTGTTTGGGGTTGCTATCTGCAAAGTGCTTGAGAAGGTGATTAATCAGAATTCAGTAATGCTAGAGCCAGCACTTGCTATTTTATTCAACAAGGAACTTGGGCCTCCTTGTTTGCAATACTGTCACATTGTGTTCACTAGTATCTTACAGTCTTGCTCAAGTTCAGGGAAGTCCATTACTTGTGGATGGGTCGGTAGGCATCAGATGCAACCATGGCCACCACCAGTGCAGTTTGAGATGCTAAGTGATCATATTCAGCTCATGTTAGTACCTTGGCCATCCTTCTGTTATCATCTGGTTGTGCTCAATGAAGCTAGTGTGCATGTACTCAGACCCAAACCATGGCCTCCACCTATGCTAATTAAGTTCATGGGCAGCAATTCTCAGCTGGTGTATTCTACTGCTACTTGTGTTTTTGACAGTGGAAAGAAAGTACATGTTGAGATCACAATGACTGTCGTCCTACAGCTTAGGATTTATTCTTTGGCAGCACAAATGGGAGACAATGAAACCATCATCAGTTATACTAAAAACTCAGCTCCATTGCACTCAATGTTTCTCAAGTACCATTGGATACAGTGTGAAACACCTTGGCTAGTTATCACTAAGGATACATTGTGCTATTCATGTGGAGTACAGGCTACGCTCCTATGGTTAAATTTTGGTTATAAGTGTGCTTTTATATGTATACATGTCTATCAGCACTACTGCCATACTCAGATTCAACTCAGTGGCATTTGTGTGGACAGAAAATTTAATTGGATGTCTGTGACTAGCCTTCAAGCCATTCAAGTATATTATGGAATTCTCTCTTTTGCATATCTACTCACTGATTTGGCACTGGAGTTTTGGCCAGGGAGATGTTTTTGGGAATTGTTTCAGCATCTATCTGTTCCACATAAGAGAGAAGTGCTTCACTGCTTGGTTTTTCTGGTACAGCAGCAGCTCTGTGATATAAGTTGGGCTCAGGTGCGTGCAGCGGACATGATTCTTTTACATCTTATTCCTGCTACAAGAACCAAGTGGTCGGCTGCTGTTGTTGCAACATGGTTATGGCATAGAAAAATCAAAGATATACTTGTAGCTCAGGGAATTTTATATCTTACATATTTATCTACTGATTCTGTCCATGGAAATTGTTCCTCGAGTTGGTGGGGTTCAGACCTGAAGACAGCTTACGATTATCTGGGCACCAAAATATGTGGAAATCCTCTAACTGTTAGTGTCTGGAGGTTGACTGCAGAGATCAACATCAGACTCTTATTGTTTACTGTCGATGGCTGCCTCTCCTACTTCCTGAAGCAAGCAGTTGGGGCAATTGGCTGGCTGCCACTACAGGTCATGCAATTTTACCATCAAGCTTTGGATGATCCCTGAAGATTATCGTTGCAATTGGAAGCTACTTTCTCGACCTGGTGATCACAATTTTGTATCGTCTTCGACGTCAAGGTGCTCAACATGATTAAGCAGCTTGGGGGCAAGCTGCTCTTAAGGAGGGGGGAATGTTAGGATCCCGGTACTCATATGGGCTCATATTGGCTGCGATATGGACTGTTAGTTGGGCCTGCGTGCCTATCTTTATTTGGGCTCAACCCATGTATCTGTTTAGCTACATATAGCACCGGTAGAGGAGAGGATAGGCATCGATCAAATTGTAACCGTTCGTCTTCCTCAGTTCGTCGGCCGTGTTGCCGTGCTTCCATCTCTTCCTGCCCCAAATCTGTGCTTCCTACCCTTGATTCCTTGCTTCTCTTCTACTCCCGCTACCCTTCTGCTAACAAGCTTGCGCGCGTGGGGCGCAGATCGACGGAGAAGGCTCGCCATCGGAATGTCGTCGTCGGCAGCGGCGGTGGTGGGAGGGCTTTCACAGGGGAGGGAGGAAACCTGCACGCCTTTCCCCTATTTGATTGATGCTGGATCCACACACGTCTGATGGGCCTAAGATTCTGATTAGGTTTGATTTCGGCCCAAAAGATTGGTGGTGGTGTGGGTCGGGCCGTCGGGGGGCTTGGGCTGCTCAATAAAACTTATGATATGTGTACAGAAGAGATAGCACGCTGACCTAGGTTTCTCCTAGGGTTGGGCGACTACGGCGGTGACTTCTGCCGAGTGCCTACGAAGGTTTCTCCGGCCAACCGTGCATCTCTATCGCTCATCTTGTTTGGGCTGATCAAGGGTTGACTTTGTTCAGCTACCCGGCCTCGGCGGGGTGGCGATTAGGCAGTGGCGGAGTGGCGATTAGGCAGTGGCGGAGTTAAGATTTTTGCACGAGGTATGCCAAACAAAATTGTTGTTACGAATCGGTAAAATTCATTTAGCATATCGGTAAAACTTCGTAAAAATTATCGAACAATTCGGTACACAAATACTAAATGACATAATAAGTCTTTAAATTACAATTCAAATAGTTTAAATCAGCACATTAATAGTTTGTAATATAAATGACATAAGTTTAAATAACAAATAGGATTACAACAGAAAAAATGAAAGGAAAAGTAGACGGGATTGAGTTATGGGGCTTCGAGCATAGTCGTACACCGGGTTGGAGGTGGAACCCTAGAAAGGAGTGGTGGAGGGGTATAAATACCCGATCTCCAGAAAAATGATCGTTAGGTCGCCTGCGAGCCTGGGCCGAGTCATCCGGCCCCACTTGCCGGGTCACCCGGCCGCCACCAGAGGCGCCTCGGGTCATCCGGAAACAGGGTCTGGGTGATCCTCTCAAGATAGTTAGGCAGGGAATGTGTCCGTGTGTGTTTATGTGTCTCTCATGGATGTTAGATTCTCAAGGAAAGCACCTGTAGAAAACCTTGAACAATCAACCACATCTCATTTATAGTACGGTGTTTTCTAAATTCAAATTCAAACAAAAAGTTAAATTAAATCATCATTATATTTGAGCTTCAACACCGATATACGAAAGTTGAGGGCTATCCCTTGATGCACATATTTTTTTTTATTCCTACACACGTCTCATCGAAATCATCAAATACCCAAATTGTGTGTGTCATTATCACTAAAATAATTAGGGCCTAGATGCACTTTCAAGGTGCTTCGTCTTCGCTGCCGTCATTGAGTGTTGAGGTGTGGTAGTGTTGATGTCCCAATCCAACCGGTTGGCGAGTGTCCTCGAGTGGTAATCCATGTTGATGTCCCAATCCAATTGGACGAGTATAAATTATTCTTTTGTTCTTTTCTTTTCCTGCTTGTGGTCTTCCAAGACTATAGTCTTGTATTTCTTCTACTACATCAATGAAACATGCACCATCTTGTGCGGGTCGTTCAAAAAAAAAGGTTGGACAATTGTCATTAGTAAGGGACATCTTTTAATTAGTATACTTCCTCCGTCCCAAATTGTAGATCATTTTGACTTTTTGGTTTCATATATGTTTGTATTCACATTAATTAATTAATTGGTTGATTAATTAAAAGTGTATCTCCATATGCATACAAATATCTATTAACTAAAAAAATAAAATGACTTATAATTTGAAATAAAAGTGAAATATATATGATAAGCACAACAAAGCAACATGCTTTTTTTACGGTGATATAACGATCTTATTAGCAGTCGCTCGCCCTCTTCCGCATTTGATATCCTCTCGTAACTTTTTGTAAAAAAAAAATCCATGAAACTGGACTTTCCATATGCTCGCTCAGAGTATATGACGTATAGCCACTCGAAGTTCCGCACATTCTGATCGACGGGCCGGCAGCAGGTTAAAATAATCTCACCAGCGCGATGGTGAGTTCGACCATGACGACGTGTGCCGGCTGCGTCACAAAAGCATCCATGGAAATAATCATTCTTATGACCTGAATTATTTGGACCACTAGAACTGATTAGATTTTCAGTGACATCGACCCCACAGAAGCTTGTTGCAAAAGAAAATTCGTTGCTGAATTATTTCATCTTGTGGCTGCTATGGAATTGTGGCTTTCCTCTGTCCTTTAGCTTTGTTCTTTTGTTTCCTGTTGCTTGAAAAAAAAAAGCATCCATGACGGGAGGCGAGGTCAGCAGGACCGGCGGCAGGCACGTCTTCCTCGTCCACGGCGCCTGCCACGGCGGCTGGTGCTGGCACAAGGTAGCAGCGCGGCTGCGGTGCCTGCTGCAGTCGCCGGCAGCCGGCCGTCCTCCCTGCCGCGTGATGGCGCCGACCTCGCGGCGTCGGGCGTCGACGGCCGCAGGCTGCGCGAGGTGCCCACTTTCCGGGACTACACGGCCCCGCTGCTCAGCTGCTGGACGCGCTCAGGTCGCTTCCCGCCGGGGAGAAGGCGGTGCTCGTGGGGCACAGCCTCGGGGGCCTCAGCGTCGCGCTTGCCGCCGAGGAGCTTGTTAGCAACAGCAGGGGATAGGAGAAGGAAGCCCAGGAATCAGAGGAGGCAGCAAGGGATTTGAGGAGCTAGAGAAAGGAATCGAGGTAGGGGAAGTTGAGCCGAGGTAGGAGACGACCGCAGGAAGAGGAACAGAGGGATAGGTAGTATTCTGTTGTTCATTCATTCGATGCTCTCTCCCCTGTTAGGCAGCAGGATATATAGCAATACATGGGCTGAGCCCGAGTAGCAATGGCACGCAGGCCCATATGTGAAACCTGATTACGAAGCCCAACGAACAGCCAATACAGCCCACTAGATATCTGGATCCTAACATTCCTCCCTTCTTAAAGAGCAGCTTGCCCCCAAGCTGCTTGAACATGCTAATCACCACCTTGTTGGAGATGAAACAGCGTCTAAGGTGCAACGACAATCTCAAGGGTCATCGACAACTTGATGGTAAAATTGAACGATGCAGAGTGATAACCTCGAGTAATTGATGATCATTTTGTAGCACTCATCCATATTCAGAACATTATCCGGCCAGAAGTCCAGCAAGGAGCAGCTGTGATCTCTTACCTTCCTCCAGCCATAATTCCCAACAGTAAATCGTCCTAGCCAAAGCTCCAGTGCCACATCAATGGATATACACGCAGAAGAGAGAATTCCATGGTATAACTGAATGGCTCGCAGGCGAATCACCAAAGCAAAGGCTTGACAAGCATCTTGTCCAGACCCACTAGTGAGAAGCCATTCATCAAAAAAATGTCTGACACATAAGAACTGTGTAGCTGAGAATTGTGCCTTTGAGCAAAATAGTGACATCAAGCCCTGGCTCAGCTCATGACATGAGAGCCAGGGAGGCTTTGGCAGTTTGGCGACTTGCCCATGACTGATTTTGCTAGTGGTAGAGTGAAATGCCACTGAGTGTAAGACTATCAGGGTGACAACCAATTCAGAGGTGCTGAATACCAAGCTATAGCCATTGGTGCCCTTGTTACTGACATGATTGCACTGACAAATGATTTGGTGTAACGCAGACTGAAATGATGCACAATTAAAACTGCAGGCAAATCCATTTGTGTCAACAGCTAGAACCTGAACTACTGACCAGGGGGGCTTTGGTGGAATGTAACCCTTCTGTGTAACTACTGACACAAAAGAGAGCTTCCATTGGACTGGCTCATGCTGAAAATTTATGAACAGCCAATCCCCTTTACTGAATATTAAGCAGTTCTCTGGTTGTAATGCAACTGTCCTGATCCTTATTTCTTGCTGCTGATAACACCCCAAGCCAACTAAAAGAACATGCTGAAGCAACCCAACAGCAGATTTCCAATTACTGACTGTACTTTCCACACAACCACTAAAGACATTAATGCATAGAAAATTCCCACTTGGAATCTTCCAGAGAACTACTTTATAACAGCGAGATGGCTGGATTATGAAAGCACCATAAGTTAGCTGCACCCAAGCAATATCCTCTTTTCTGATTAACCCAACAACTTGCACTACTGCTGAGAGTCCAATGTAGGATGGCCAAGCTACTGAAAATAGCTGAACACAATCACTTAGCATCTCAAACTGCATGGGTGGCGGCCATGGTTGTCTCAGTTGCCCATGGACCCAACTACAAGTAAAGGATTGATTTGGAGCACTCATTGCCTCACACATCTTCTGGAACCCAATACTGACCACACACAACAGAGCAGCACCACTTGAGAGAACCCAACCCTGCAGTGAATGGTGGCCACAAGGCTACTAAGTGCGCATCAATTTTCCCTTCAAACACCCACCGATACTCATGACCCTTGGTGGCAATATCCAACAGATCAATACCATTTGAGAGGGATTGGTAAATTGTAGGCATGTACCTTCTCTGATAGTGCTTGAGGGAGCAGTTGTTGGTGATGTCAAGTGTAATCCCAGCCACAAGGAAAAGCAAGGTTGTTGATGCAGTCCCAAAACCAGTGTCCACGGACTTGAGCTCATCAACAAGGCAGTTGAGACATTGTGTCGAACACCTGACGAGCGAGGTGGTGAAGGTTGCCATCTCTGCAGTGCGGGCCGCTGGAACTAGGGAGCAAGCCGAAATCCCAGGAGTAGAGCGTCGAGGTCGACGAAACCATGGTGGGCGCGGAGGAGCACGCCGAGCGTGAGCTCGAAGTCGAAGTCGCGTACGGCAGCCTCGAACTCGGACCAAGAACCATGGAGGTCGCCCGCGTCGACGCGGACTAGCTCGCCGCAGTCGTCGAGGACGAGGAAGGCACCGTGGAGCTCGTCGCGGTCGTCGAAGCCGATGCACACGCAGATGAGCTCGGCGCGGACGTCGGGGACGAGGCGGGCGCGGAGGAACTCGTCGCAGGAGTCGAGGATGAGGTGCACGGAGTGGAGCTCGCCGCCGATGTTGAGGACGAGGCTGGTGTGGTGAAGCTCGACGCTGCCGCGAAACAGCGAAGACGTCCTCAGGGACCTCGTCCACCTCCACCTCCACCTCCTTGAGATCCCTGACGCGCTCCTCGGTACAGATCGAGGACACCACGGTGGCCGCAGCGTCGATGGTGAGCACGATGGAACGGGCGTCGAGGTTGACCCGGTGCGGTGGCGCTTGGTCATGGCCGTCGTAGGGGAAGTCGTGGCAGTCGAACTCCTTGGCGGACTGCTCCTCAGGGACCCGCTCCGCCAGCGCCTCCAAGGCGGCCAGTGACTCGTCGACGCGAGCACGGTTGCGGCCATCGGCGCCGCGCTTGGTGCTGTCGGAGCTCGCAAACTCGATAGAGATGGCGCACGATGCGATGGGGGTCGATGCGTCGGGTGGAGGAGCGGTCGAGGCCGGCGCGGCAGCAGGAGGCGCGCCCACTAGCGCGACCCCAGTGGTGGCGGCGGGACACAGGCGCTACAGCTGTGGCCAAGGCGGCAGAAGGCATGGTAGCGGTGGTCAATGTCGGAGTCGCGGACGAAGCTTGCGCCACCGAGGTCGAGGCGGAAGGCGCGGCCGTGAGCGCAACCATGGAATCCTTCTCGTCTGCACCTCGAGCTGCCGGAGTTGGCAACCCCCACTTGATGTGCATCTGACAACAACCATCGTAGATGTTGCGGCCATGCAATTCCCCAAACACATCTGCTGCAACCTTCACCGAATCAAACACCACACTCGCCAACACGACATCAGTTCCCTCAATCACCAGGATCTGCTCCACCACTCCACCAAATGGCTCAAATACGTGATGAAGCACCGATTCAGTGATAGGATAGCAAACCCTGTGAATGACGATCTCCAGAGTGCGATTTGGTGACCTCCACTCATCGAAATCACTTTTGGCCATTTCGTCGAACAGGTTGTATGCACTCAGCAGGAGGTTGTTCCCCTTGTTGAAACACCCGGAATCCGGCACGAAGTGGTCACCGAACTCGTTCCTCTCGCCCAGCAGGAGCATGGGACTTAGGGACATGGCGGTAGCAGGTGGGGGTGGTGGTCGGAGTAGGAGATCGAGATGGATTTGTGGATGGGGAAGGAGGATAAATCCCGGAGGAATCGACGAGTCTCTGATACCAAATGTTAGCAACAACAGGGGATAGGAGAAGGAAGCCCAGGAATCAGAGGAGGCAGCAAGGGATTTGAGGAGCTAGAGAAAGGAATCGAGGTAGGGGAAGTTGAGCCGAGGTAGGAGACGACCGCAGGAAGAGGAACAGAGGGATAGGTAGTATTCTGTTGTTCATTCATTCGATGCTCTCTCCCCTGTTAGACAGCAGGATATATAGCAATACATGGGCTGAGCCCGAGTAGCAATGGCACGCAGGCCCATATGTGAAACCTGATTACGAAGCCCAACGAACAGCCAATACAGCCCACTAGATATCTGGATCCTAACAGAGCTCCCCGACAAGGTCGCCGCGGCGGTGTTCCTCTGCGCGTTCATGCCGGACTGCACGTCGCCGCCGGCGCACGTCCTCCTACAGGTAAATGTGGCGATAGGTACATACGTAGTACATCATATAAAGGATAGATCAAAACTATAATTTTTGGCGATCTGAAAAAATTGTTAATTACTCTTCTCCTCTCTTGAAGCATGCCAAGAGCAACCGGGAATCCCAGTTGGATAATGAGATGAAACCCCAAGATGGGGACGATAAGCTTCCTGCTTCCTTCATGTTTGGCCCGCAGTTCACCGAACAGAACGTCTACCAACTCTGCTCCAAAGAGGTATACGTTTACGACTTACGATCATGCGAGGTTATTGACTTACTATTCCGTAGTAAACAAATCTATATAACAATTTACTTGGCGTTTAGACATGGTTTGATATATATGTGCATCGCACTTAAAAAATACTTCCGCCAAATGAATCACTGACTGCTTATTATTTGCAGGACATCACACTGGCGAAATCTCTGATGAGAGTCGGCTCGGTGTTCCTCGAGGACCTACAGGCCATGGAACCACTCTCCAAGGAGCGCTACGGCTCAGTGCACAAGGTCTACATCGTCTGCAAGCAAGACCGGACGCTGTCTGAGGAGTTCCAGAGGTGGATGGTGTCCAACAACCCGGTGGACGAAGTGAAGGAGATCGACGACGCCGATCACATGGCGATGCTCTCTGCACCGGATGATGTTGTGCGATGCATTGTCGAGGTCGCTGAAAATTCAATTGATCATTGGTGATGGTGGTTGTTATTGAGTATCTGATACTTTCTGGACTAAACTATCTGGGTAGATGTAATAAGTGGGATGCAAATAAGCTTTCAAAATTGTATCTGATACTTTCATATAAAACATAACTATTTCATATGAACTCCGATGCAGATGAGCTTTATAGAAAAATTGTAGATCTCGACCAGATTTACAACTTTATAATTAAAATATTTTTTATTTGAAATCATCTTCATGCTCAAATAATGACGCAACGTTCAGATATAAAATTGGACTGCCTCACCTTGATCTTCAACCTTACCTCCTCTTCCAATGCATGGTTTGATTACAGTATTTGGGTTATCATTTATTGGCAAAATAATTATGGTCCTTGCTTCCTCCTCCAATGCATGGTTTGATTGTATTTTTACAAAATTTAGAATCTGGATTCCATTTTTTTTACACAACAACATTGCATCCCCTTTGATGAAATAAATAATTCAGTCACACGGGTATAGCTGTCATTTACACTAGGTGATTCCCCGCGCATTGCTGCGGGGTTTGAGAGAGTTTTTGCAACTACTTGTTACTAAAATAAAGTGGTGATATTATTTGAACCGTAGAACAACACCCTATTATAAAAATAGTTTGTAAAGGGATAGGAAGAGAATTATAAAAAAAGGTCATGGCCAAATTGTCTAAACTGTAAAATGACAATTATAAGTTGTAATATAATGACATTCCACTGACTCAAGGTTGGCTTGAGTAATATAGCTGCCCTAATCCATTTCACATGTACCTTGTTCTGCATCTTCTACAGTTTTTTTAATGTATGCTTGGAGAAGGGGAGAAAAGGGAAACTTGAATATGGAGTTATGATGCATCCTTAATAGTTGAAACAAAATGAGTTAAACTGGCAGGTTCATCAGGTTTCAATAGTGTAGCCGGGTGAGTTATCCTATGTACCACAGGGGTGAGTAAATATGTCAAACAATTGAGTGTATCACAATACTGAATGTACTTGTGCATGTAGATGTATATTTGGCAAGGTTCCAATGTCAGAATAATTCGGTCCATACGGAAATACCAGTGTCTGCACATGAGTTCAAAAGCGATAAACACGTACAAAATGGCATATCTCAAGCAAAAAAGAATTGTAATGCCATATTTTCAAATAGACGGATTACAGTAGCAGTTCTTCAAACTTAGTAGATAGCATATGCTGTGGCATATATCCAATTGACCCAACTTTTTAAGAACACACTCTCAAATGGATAGTGTGGTAATGAACAAAGATTGGAACAAGATCAAGGGATTCAGATCTCAGCTCCAGGTGTCCTGCCATTTCTTTTTCCGCAAGCAAGATCGGATGCTGTCATGAGGAGTTCCGGAGGTGGATGGTGTCCAACAACCCGGTGTACGCTATCAGGAGCACCGGTGGATTTTTCTTTTTTCTGATCGAGCTCATCTTTTTTTTGACAACAACCACATATATTAAATTAAAGCAGCACAATTACATCTGGGCCCTTGTGAAAGAGGCCAAATACAAAAGCATCCCTAGATCTAGTTTCCAGACCGCCGCCGGAGAGCAGGTCGCCGGTGAACTGCAGCAGAGGCGTCGAGGACGCAGTGGTGCAGTGGTGCGGAGGGGCCTCACCATGCGTAGGCTTGAAGTGGCTGAAGATGCCGTCGAGGAAGAGCATCACCAACGACCCAAAGATGGGGTTGTTGCTGGCGTCGGCGAGTATGTAGTCGTCATCTTCAACACCGGTGGGTGGCTCACTGCTGAGCCGGTGACGGAGAAACTGGAAGGGACTTGATGTAGATTGAGTCTGAGCTGCTTGGATAGGGAGGGTGGAGGTGAGGCGGCTGCTTCCCGATGCGTTCAACACCAGCATAGGAGACGCAACAAGCTGAGACAAAGCCAGTGGAACAACCACCGAGGAAGCAGAGGATGGAGCTGGAGGCAGTCGATGCGTTCGACAATGAATCCGTGTCCAATCAAGAAAGGGACAAGAACACCAGAACAACCATCGAAGAAACCAGAGACGGCGACAGAAGCTGAGAGGGGAAGGAGTCAAAGCGTTCGACGACATCAATCGGAACAACCATCGATACAAGATCTCCAAGACTAGATCCACCCAAAGGAAAGACAAAACCAGAGGAGACCGATCCAACAAAGCTTCAACACCAGCCAAATCAAAGGAAGAGTTCCAGCGGCTGAAGGCAACAAGAGCTGGGCAACTGCGCAACGGCGCGTTCAACAGCAGTCCAAGATCCCCACCAAGAGGGGATTGGACCAGCGGAACAACCGTCGAGACGCGAATCAGCAGATGTGCCTCAGCACCCACCAGATCTGGGTCAGCGCAGCATAATCGGGTTTGGCCACTGCAAGATCTCGATGCGTTCAACAGCATCATGCACGGGGAAAGAACCGCCAGAACAACCATCAGCAATTTACAGCAGGCACGATTCACGCTATGTGGCGCCTGGACCAGAGCAGAGGGAGGCGGATCGAGACGATGGCGAAAACTCCAGCAGCAGAGGGGGGAAGAAAGCGGCGGTGAAGCTGCTGGAGGGTGGGGCGAGGCGAGATTTATTCTAGTACTGCATACCTGGGATCCGGCATCGGAGACAACGACGACGACGAGACCAAGAAGGCCGGCGACGGCGACGGCGGAGCAGAGGATACAATCACTAAGGGATAAAGCCATTAAGGCACTACTACTAGGAGCTATCTACAGCTACAGGAGGTTGGGCCCCGCTCCCGGCGCGCTCCGGCGAGCTCGCTGGAGGCGGACGGGAGGGGGCCGAGAAGGAAGAGTCGAAGAGTCCGAGACGGTTCGCTTCCTTCGTGAGGAAGCGACTGTAATCTTGGACTGTGATTCCGCCTTGCAGCGAGCTCATCTTTAAGAAAACCCACTAGTGTTCCTACGCATGAATCTTGACATGGTATCCAGGGCCGTCCCGATGGGCGTGCGACCTGTTCGGCCTCTAATTTTGAAGGGCCCCCAATTATGAGATATGCAATTCATTAGGTCTGTTAATTACTCCAAAGTAGCTTCCAGATTGCATGTTGCACACCCTAAAGGGCCAGGCGAAGCCATAGGTGTGCCTCTGTAGAGCGGCAGGGCCCTGAACGTGGAGGACCTCGATATGTGATTAAATATACTGCAGGCACAACCGGGACATGACACAGCTAGCATGGCTACTTGTTTTATTCAATTGATGATTAGATAAACTAGCTTGGTGTATCATTTTTTATCCCTTTCATCGTTAATCAGTGAAGTCCTTGTGTTCTACAATAAGGAAGTACATATTTAGTGATTTATCTATGATAGCACTTGAAAATGATATGTTGGAGAAGATTAATTATGTATCATTGAAAAATTCATTTTTAAGGAACGCAAAAAGCACAAGAATGAAGACTAAAAAATCAAGATTAATATGTACTATTTTTTAGCATTCCGCTCACTGTTGCTATGTATATGTATACGTCATACTATATATGTTATTGTTCTATTTCATGACCCTCATAGGCCTCACTTTAGAGTTTCGAACAGGGCCTCCATTTTTGGCGGGACGGCCCTGATGGTATCTATGATAAGATGGGCAGGTGATGTGACATTGACAGAACTAAGGGGGTGTTTAGTTGACTGAAAATTTGCAAAATTTTTGCTAAATTTTCAACTCTCTCCATCACATCACATTAAATACACCAAAAGACATATGTTCGGAGCAGTAAATGTAGGTAAAAAAATTAACTAATCACACAGTTCTGTTGTACATCACGAGCCGAATCTTTTGAGCCTAGTTAGTCCATGATTGGATAATATTTACCACAAACAAACGAAACGTGCTACAGTATGCTATAGGAGTTCGAAACGTTAAAAAGGTAAATTTTCAGCCAACTAAACAGGCCCTAAAATGCCAAGGCGTGCCCTTTTACTTCTTTCCTTCCTCCCTTTAAGCTCAAGAATCTCCCCGATGCATGCTTTTTCAGGTTGTATTAAAATTTAACCAGAGATATCTGATCTCATGTCACATCTCACTTGCACACAGACACACAGAGAACAAAAAAGATATTGCCAAGCCCAGGTAACGGGCTGATAAAAAGAAGGAAAAAGTTCTATCAACATCTCTCAACTACTACCTCAGTCTGAGTTTAGTCCCTCATGTGTAAAACTGGATATTGCCAGTCCCTCAACTTCAAATACTATTTGTTCTTGATCCCTTAATGGTTTTGGACGGTGGTTTAGTAGAATAAAGTCCATTCAACATCTCTTAACTATTATCGTAGTCCAAGGTTAGTCCCTCCACTTCTAAATATGTTTACTTTTGGCCCCTTATTTATTCTAAGGGTGTTTTTGCATGACGTGGTAAGGACCCACATGTTATGGAACATATTATGGTAGGCGTCACATGCTAGATAGTTTTTTTAGTGTGGTTAAAAGTCGTTGTAGCGATAAAAAAACAAATCAACACACTGAGAATTAGAGGGAATGAGTGGGGGCGGACTTATTGGGCTCCATGGTGATTGGGCTGAGCAGGTATAAGCATGTTCCCGACGACACGTGGTCAGCTGTGCCGCTAGCTCAAGATCGGGTCTGACAAATAGATGTAAAAACATTTCGCTCAAAAAAAATAATGCAAAAACAGACTTCACGGGTGGGCGGGTGGCTATTGGTGGGCTACCAAGACCTGATGCTAATTGGTCGGCCTGAGCAGCGACGACCTTAGGGAGCGAGCCACTCATGAGTAGAAGGAAGCAAAGAAGAGAAGGTGAAGAAAGTCATTTGACATGTGGATTCATTGTCATGTTATGCAAAAACACACTCAGAGCAAAAGGACTAAAAGTAAACATATTTGGAAGTTTGGGGACTAACTTTGGACTACGATGACAGTTAAGGGATGATGAATGGAGTTTTGCTACTAAACCACCGTCCAAAACCAGCAAGGGACCAATTACAAACAGTATTGAAAGTTGAGAGACCGCCAATACCCGGTTTTACAAATCAGGGACTAAACTCAGACTACAGTAATAGTTGAGAGATGTTGAAAGAACTTTTTCCTAATAATAAGAGCCCATGTTACGTGAGCCCATTAGCTTGGATCAACAGCACACGTCTCTGTTTAGTTCCCAAAAAATTCCCAAAATTTTCGCATTGCAGACCGTGTCACCTCTCACAGAACACATTTCCTAATACCCAACTAAACGGTGCCTGCAGAAACTGCTCTTCAGTAGCATGCCAACACATGCCAGCATTAGCAACAAAAGTTTCTAACAATTTTCCTACAGCATCAGTGTGCCCGTAGGACTTTGGTTCGGTAGCGAGGTCGATAGGCTAGTTTTTTCCCCTTCCACTCGAAAGCATCCATCCTGTACGTGTAATCCTGACCAACCCAATGCAAGCAAACCATAATGAAATAAAATTGGGTGGTTCAGGTGTTTGGTTCACTCTGTTGTGTCACCGTTTTGATGGGAAAAGAACTTTTTTTTTTTGAAAAAGGCAGGAGCACTTCCGAATCATTTGAGGAGAAGAAAGTTTAATGTTACATAGGTCTTATTAAAAAAAAAAACTCGGTCGGTGAGGGAAAGACCGCCCCCACGGTATTAACTAAGAAGAAGCCTCGGCTTCCCCGACCGAGAAAATCCCCGAACCCTGGCCCCGTCCTGACACTGGGAGTCGCCAGTGCTTTGGCACACGGGGCCAGCGAGGGGATTTTTTTTTACCCACAGGCGGAAATTCACCCCACCCGGGGTTCGAACTCACAACCTGTGGGGTGCCGCTGGAGTGCTTTGACCAACTGGTCTAGCACCCTTTGGCGTTACATAGGTCTTATTACATGGTAAACTGGGAAAACTCAATACTCTTTGGAGTGTGCGTAACATATATGGCAGCTAAGTCACCTCTGACTCTCGTTGGCCACCATAGCCCTGCTTCCTCAAATCCATCTCCTCCTTCGTCAGATGAAAAACCTGCTGTGGCGTCAAGGAGCTTCCCTGGAAAAGAGGAGCATATTTATCTATCTACTGACATGTGTGTGACCGGGCTCACATGTCAGTGACATCCTCTTACTGCACGAATCTTTGACACGCTGTATCTGATGAGATGGGCAAATTATTTGAAATTTGAAATTGACAGAAACCTTGAGCTGACGAGCTCCGCACCAAAATATCAGAAGACACCAATCAAACAAATTATTTCCTACACTATTGCTAGAAGGAGTACAGAGTTCCCTGGTGCCTGACAAAGCTTTAAGATTTCCACCTCAATCCGCCCAAATAGACTTTGATACATTTCTCTGCAACTCCTCGCATCGTAGCCTAACAGAGACATGAAGTGTTAGAACTTAGGAAGCAAAGAAAATTTGTAAGAAATCACCATTCAAACTTATCCACTGCAATAGCAGTGGAGATAGACAACCAACAAAGTATACTGCTGGACAGTTTTTATTAATCGTAAACACCTGAGTGGAAGAATGATGCATATTGGTGGAGGAATGATGCCTGCCGAACAGACTTTTTAAAGAAAAGGAAATAAAAAAGTGCTAAAACAGAATGTCACATACCTTGCGCATGATTTGCCTGAGACTGAGTTATCACCTGGTACAGAAAAATAAACATTGTCAAACAGAGCTCTATCCTCCAAATAAAAAAGGACATTAATCTATATCTATATAACCTATATAGATGCACTACACTAAAGTAAACTAACTATATTTCTCTCAACATGCAAACTATCCACATCATACATGAATCCATACTATATCAGACGTCACGTCATCATAGACTAAGACCATTTATTTATATCTTTCACCGATTTTCTACGATTAATAGTTTCCATGTCTGCAATTTATTAGTCCGAGTACCATGCTTTTCTTTGACTAATAGCATCCATGCATGCAATTTATTAGTTTAAATACCACACTACAAAATTCTTACAGTAGAAGTACATAGAGCTACACATGGAGGAGCAATCATTCAAGAGTCATTCTCATGTTCATGTATAATGTCGTTTGCAAAAGAATATTACCATGCAATCACCATAGTGTTCAAAATTCACCTTAAAATTTTCTTTAAGAAATTCCTGCGCCAACGACGAGGGTATCACCTAGTAGGAAGTACTGCACATAGGTTGATGTGATAAGGGTATATCCAACACAAAGAAAAATTAGAACATATCAACATAAAACATGAAACAGATCATGCAATTTCACCTTTTGATAAAATTTTGAGAGCTAGCCTTTTCTTTTTAGCCTCCAATGATTGCATGATCAGGCTAGGGAGAGAGACATCCCCTACATACCAATTTTTAAATATATAATAAGTAATAATACAGGTACTCCATCAATTTTGAACTAACTAGCTTATCCTAAACGCCATATATTTATAGACGGAGGTAATATAACACAAAGAAAAAGTATGAAAAAAACATACCTATATCGTAATGCAAAACCTTTATGCCCCATTTGGTTGTAACATAGTTGATAGCCACCTACAGAAAATTGATTGAAATGTTAGTCAAATAGTAAAAAAAACTGCAGAAAGTTTTTTTTAACAATGTTAATAAGCCGTCCAAAAAACTAATCATAAATCCGAATCGCAAGGTATAATAGGGGTGGGGACAGACAAACATAGTTTACATGTTTACTTTGAGGAGTTTAAACATAATAAAATCAGTGTATAACAAAGGGTATCTTTTTACGTGGGTTTACGATACAAAAAGTGTGAGAAACTAAAACTAAAATGTTGAAAACAACAATAGTTTATATGATTCATATGTTCTTCCTACATTGTAGTTTATTAACCCACCAACCCTTAGAAACATTGGCTCACTTTTCTACCATGAGAATATATACCATGTTTTAAGTAGACATAAACTAAGATAAAAAAAATTCTAATAGTAACATAATACAATTGGAATATGAAACAAAAGTAATGTGCAATTGAGCAAAAAGATCGTATACATTTTCTTCACACCAAATGTTGTGGCATAAAAAAAATCGAAGAACTTAAGAATAAGAAGTCAAACCACAGTTTTATCATTCAACTTCTCCTTCCAAACAAACTCTGCATCCAAGGTTATTTTTCGAAGCTCTTTACTGATGCTTGCTTGTGTCATTTCTGCAATTAATAAAATTGGATCGTCTAAACAATAGGATGCAAGATACGGGTCAACAATCTGCAAAATCCAATAAAAAGATGAGTAAAGATGCCCAACACAAGACGTTAGATCAAATAAACAAAACTTCATGAATCCTTTGTTTGATGTGAGGTTTAGAGGTGAAAAATTATATGTTAGGTCATGCTTAATTATGCAGATGCATCCATCGTCCACCTAAAAAAGATTACACCCAATTAACACCACTAGAAGTGATTGATGGAAGTTGCTTCTCTAAACTCCGACTCCTCATCCTTTTAAAACCCCCTTTCAAAATTTTAACCTCTCACACCTAAACTCTCTTTCCCTCCCACCAATTACCTACGATCAAACGTGCCATTTAGACTCTTCACAATACAACTTGCTAATAAATATGACTTAAAAGTAGTATGCTAGACATACAATTTACAATGTGTGTTGTAATTTGATACTCCCTCCATTATTTACAATTTTTCTAATAAAAATCGGCAGCAATCGACAAGACAAGGCAACAAGCGAGGAGAGGAGTTAGTATATATATACTTTAAAGTGCACGACGCTGTTGTTGATATCTATGGCGACCCCGTACTTGGTCATGGATTTGTGTCTAGGAATAGGGATCACCTGCTCCTCGAGGCTGTGCACGTACGCAATCCGGTCTACTTGGGGAATTAGCCCTCTCCACCCGGGATTAAGAGTATTCGAGTACTTTCCGAAACGCTCGACAACGAAGGCCTGTCCTTCCGGCACTCTGACGAGGCCCCAGTTCACGGGGGTGTTGAGCTGGGCCTGGTCGTACCTACATACCAGGAGACCAGACGCGTCCAGGCCATCTCAACTCCGTCCTCAAAGTTCCCGTAAAGAAGCCGGGGCAGGAAATGAGGATAGGATTTTACCAGGAGCTCATGTTGCCGGCGTCGTAGGAGGAGCGAGTCGAGGTGGGGGCGGAGGCGGCGAAGTGGCGCGGGAGGAGAAGGTGGTGCTGCCGTGAGGGCACGGAGATGTCGAGGTGGCGCGGGAGGAGGAGCTTGCGCGCGTGGGGCGTAGATCGACGGAGAAGGCTCGCCATCGGAATGTCGTCGTCGGCAGCGGCGGTGGTGGGAGGGCTTTCAGAGGGGACTCAGGGGAGGAATGAGCGTGCACGCCCGCCTTTCCCTGAGGGATCCACACACACGTCTGATGGGCCTAAGATTCTGATTAGATTTGATTTCGGCACAAAAGACTGGTGGTAATGTGGGTCGGGCCGTCGGGGGGCTTGGGCTGCTTAAGTCTGTGATAACTGGTATGGTGGTGTGGGTCGGTCCGGGGGCTTGGGCTGCTTAAGGCTTTGATATGTACCAGACAGAAATCAGAAATACTCCTATCCATGTTCCGGAAGAAAATAGTGCTCAGTCTCAAAAAAGAAAATATTCAACTCACCCTTCACTGTTTAAATTGGAGTGAAATGCAAAATGAATTGGAGTGAAAACTAAAACAAGTTTAAACAATCAGGTAATAATGTTCATATCACGTTTAAAAACATATATTTCACATAAGGACTGAATTTTAATTATAAAAGTTTATCTGATGTCTGAGAGAAGAATTTCGTCTTGGATATCTCATAATGTGACATGGAAACTGAGCTAGAAGATTTGGGAACAAAGCTAAATGATTCTCCAGAATACTGTCAGGTTCAGTTTGTGAATGACTCAAGTTCTTTCTGCTGAAATGGATGCAGTGAAGGAGGAGTTAAAAGAATTAGAGACCTAGAAAGCTCTCCAAAGGATGCACTTTCCTGTCATTTTTCTCAGAAGGCTGTTCACGCATCAGGCTAGAGATCCTTGGTAAAAGTTCCTCTGGTTTTCCAGAGGCCCTATTTAGGAGTCCAACTTCTCCCAAAATACACTATGCAAAAAGAAGATTCCTCATCACATCAAACATCACATCAAAAATGTCGGTACATGCATGGAGTACTAAATGTAGATGAAATCAAAAACTAATTACACAGTTTGGATGTACTTTGCGAGACGAATCTTTTGAGTCTAGTTAGGTCATGGTAGGACAATATTTACCACAAACAAACGAAAAGTGCTACAATGCTTTTCAATTTGGAACAGTGCTTTTCAGCTCAAAATCCGTGCAAAATCTCCCAATTTTGCATCCTAATTTTGACTTCTAAACACACCCAGAGAAGAATTTGTTATTGTAGCAGGAAGATCTGAGAACAAAGCTGAAAGATTCTGACTAATCCTACCAGGCTCACCTCTGGAAAAAAAATCAGCTCTTTCTGCTGAAAAGAACAATCTGTTCTATCATGGGCAAAGGCAAGAATGTTGATTCCTCGTGCTGTCATCTCTGCCTGCTGTCTGCTGCATATTGGATCGAAAAATTGAGGACCTTTTAGAAATGTGGGAAAGAAGATGCGGCCTTTGCTATATATATATATATATATATATATATATATGATTTTGCAAAAATAAATAATCGTTTGAAACTTTTGCAAAAGTAGTCGCGAACCGCCGTTTGAAACGGCGGCAGGACCTTGCCGCCGCTTGAAATGGCGGCAGGACCGGTAACTGCCGTTTGAAACGGCGTTAAGGACTTGCCGCTGCTGCAAAAGGCGGCAACCGTAGCCGTCATTCGGTGCTGCGGTTATAGTTAAGGCAGCGGCGGCAGGTGCCTGCCCGCCGGCGGCTGGAGTTGGCGGTCAACCGCCATTCCATGTGGTGGTTAGTTTGTGCCTACCGCCGCTGTGCGAGGCGGTAAGGCTAACCGCCTTGCACAACGGTGGTAGTTTTTTTTAATTGAAATAGAACTAAGGAATTTTAAATGACATCATTTAAATTAAGATAAATCACCGACGAAATTGCAATGGCATACACGACACAACTCTAACCTAACAATGCGCCGTTTCTAATCCTAACATGCCTTAGGGAATTTAGATACTGGATTACAACATTCGTAATCTAGTTGTACGAGAACCGGCCGGAGAGTAAGGAGCCGGCGCCGGAGGACTCCTGAGACGGCATGTAGTAGCCCGGTGGTGGAGGTGGAGGTGAAGGAAGAGGGACCGATCTCTCATCTTCGCGTGGCATTCACAAGTGCAAGTCGCACAAGGGCAGCACTGATTGTCGGCCGGAGGAGATGGTAGATCTGTGGAAGCAAGTTCTTCGTCTAGGCGCCGCTTCAGGTTGTAGATGACAATTTCGTGGAGGTAGTTGATATAATTCTGATAGGGCTCAATGGCTGGGGGATCCACCCATTGCGAGAAGCCACAATTGTCGTTCTCGTCGGAGAACTGAAAAATACCTAAAAAAATGTTAACAAACCAAAGAAAGTTGATGAACAAATATCATTTCCATAGCTTACCCTTGCTCGTGGGCAGTGTCAGAAGCGACGACCATAGTTGTCCCAGCCCTCGTAGACTTGCATCACGCAACACTCACCGTGTGAACATGTTGGCCACAACACCGGTTTGTTGGGTGCATAGCTTCTAACTTCACGCATGGAACGGAAATCCCTCTTGTGTAGGACTGGAAATTCCCCCTCGAACTCTGGATCTTGCTCCTCCCAGAACTCAGGACCATGCCCGTAGTCACCTCCACTCCCGGAAGCCATTGCTGTTTGTTGTGGAGAGGCATTGGAGAGAAGAGTAATATATGTAGAAGAAGGGTGAGTGGTGGGCCATTTGATCCGTGGGAAGGGAATCGCAGCAGTGACTCAGAGGAAACACACCCTAGCAGTAGAGGACTATTGTGTTGTGGGCCCTTTGATCCGTGGGAGAGGAAATTTGCAGTGACTCGGGAAACACACGCTACCCTATATGTTGCAGTCACTGACAAGAAGCACACTGCTAACCAGAAAACACAATCTAATGTGGTTCAATTAAAGTTCTTTAGCATACAATCCGACTCTACCTGACGACGAAATTAATTCGTGGTTTACAATTGATACAATCCGACTCCACTGCTACTACTCTAGGTCTACTGAGTACAACGAGGGTATTTCCCCTTCCTAATGGCATCCGGCTCAGCTTCCTTGGCCCGTCGAGCCCTCTCCCTCTTCCCCTCTCTATCTGCTTCGCGGGCCCTCTTCCTCTAAACTATTTTCTGAATTTCTACGCTAATTCTAGTATTTTTATACTATTTTCTAAATTTCTAAACTATTTTCTGAATATCTACGCTAATTCTAGTATTTTTTTAGAAGTTATAGTAATATTACCAGTGGTACGGAAGAGCTTCGCTGTTGTCGCCTCCTTCTCTTTAATCTGGTCGTTAATTCAACCGTGGGGTGGAGATGAATGAGCTGGTCGCTCTCTCAATCGTGTGGTGCTGCGTTTTTATAGGCAGCGGCCCGGTCCAACCGCCACTTCCACCGGCGGTTGGCCTAGCCGCCTGTTCAAAAGGCGGTAGGTGCTCCCAGCCGCCGGCGGATGTGGCGGTTTGACTAGCCGCCATATCAAATGGCGGTTGGGTAGTCAACCGCCGTGTCAAACGGCGGCTGCTCCAACCGCCTTTGCCTATGGCGGTTGGTGGCCGCGCCTCTATGGCCACGTCACCAACGCCGTTTCAAACGGCGGTTACCGGTCCTGCCGCCGTTTCAAGCGGCGGCAAGGGCTTGCCGCCGTTTCAAACGGCGGTTCGCGACTACTTTTGCAAAAGTTTCAAACGACTATTTATTTTCGCAAAATCGTAAAAAAATATAAAAATATTTCGGACGATGGCGACCCTCCTGGTCTAAAAGATTCAATCGCAGCAGAAACTGATCAAAGCTCATCGCTGTTCTTATACGCAAATGCCATACAAAAAAAAATGAAGATGAAGGTTAATTAAATGTGTGCATAGGGCATTTCTTTCACCTTTGCGAGACTGAGAGAGCTGCTGCCACCCATGCCTTTTTCCTTCCCTTCCCTTTAAGCTCAAGGATACTTTGATGACAATTTTTGGGTAGATATTCGAATTCAACCGGATATATCTGATCTCGTGTCAGCGTCTCACTTCATCTCATATTTTAATAATAACTTTTCTTTTATTTAAAAGAGAGACATGATGTTGATCCAAGAGGCGTATTTGATTAGGTAATTTTACACTTAACCGCCCGTCTCTAATCACTCTTTTGCAAATCCCCTCTCTGTTAGGTTGATCTCCTCCAAACCCAGACCCAACGGTCTGGTTCGGGCTCTTGACTAGGCTCCGTGATCGGGGGAGCCCAACCCACTAGGGTTGCGGGCCCTCGTTGCGCAGCACCATATAAGGGAGGTGGAGGCCACAAGGGCACGCACGCCAAGACACGACGTCTCCCACTAGCCCCACCTGTCCTAACTTCCCGATCAAAGGGTGTTGTCAGCCATGGGAAGCGCCGCCGCCCCTGCGTTTGCCGCCACCGTCACTACACATCTCCGACGGTCGCCACTGCACGGCACTGCGTCACCAGACTCCATCTACACCGACAAGATGTCATCCTCTACACCCTTCTCACGGTCAGTCTCTCTCTACCCCTATGTCCAGTTTCTCTCCCTCTCTAGTATCTCTGTTAGAACCCGAACACTACTCATCACTGTCAGGTCTAACAATGGTATCAGAACCATGCTAGTCTGTAGATCTGGAGTCGGGCAAAGGAAGAAGGGATTCAGAACGAAACGAACGAGAATAGAACACAGAGAAAGAAACGCGATCAAGAATCGCACATAAAAAGATTAAGGCAGAAAAAACAAATCCTAACCCTAGATCTGAAAATGCAAAGGGCGGAAGGGAGGAGGACCTACCTCTGGACCTTACCTCACCGTCGTCGTCACCGCTGCTGTGCGGAAAGAGATCGAGCCGCTGCTCGCCGAACCTCCATCGCACGCTGGCGTGAGGGACAGGATCAGAGGGCACCACCACTGAGCCGCTCGATGGCGGTGCGCTCACCCTCGGGTGAACGCACGCGTCGGCGAGGGGGCCAGTGGTGGCGCCGGCCACCACCCTCTTCCGAGCCACCATGGGCAGCGCGACTCTCTCTGACTCTTGCCAAGATGGAGGTTGTGGGGGAGGGGAAAGAAAAGAAAGAACAAGGGAGAGCGCTGCGGCCTCAGGCCGGCGGCGCTGCTCCTCGCCGTCGCCGGTGGCCACCGCCGGCCAACACGACACCGCCACCCTCATCCAGGCCGCCACGGCTGCACCACTCTCTGGATCTCGCATTTGCGGAGGCTATGGTGAGGGAGAGTGGCAAGAAAGAAAGAGAGAAAGGGAAGACGACCGACGGCCTCGTGCCGGCGGCGCTCCCCCTCACTACCGCCGGAGAGACGCCGGTCACGAGCGTTCCACCCGCCGCCGCGGAGCGCGACACAGAGGCGTGGGGGAGAAGGAAAGCACGGCTAGGGTTATGGGCGACCGGCGCAAGAGGCGTTTTTGTGCGCCCGATCCGCGCGGTCAGCCGTCGGATGGCGACCAACAGCACTGGATGGCCAGGATCGGCCGGCTGCTGACGGGCCACATTAGGCCCAGGTGGGAGGAGGTGCTGGGCTGCTTCGGTGGCCCAGCCGTTGGCTGTTGGGCCACGGGCCCAGGAAGAGGGGTGTGACGGGAACTCAGGCTGTTTTCTTTTGTGAGCCAAATAGTAAATGATGCACAATAACACTTGTTAATTGTTTTGATGAATTTCAGAAGCCATTTTGAATGAGTTTTGATGTATTTTGTATAATTTTGATCTCTACTCAAATTGAACTGACGAGATATTTGTTCAGAGATTAGAAAAAGTGACAGAAATACTTTTAAATAGTATGTTTTCATGAATTTTATTCATGTTTTCCGCTACAAAGTAAAAGTTTCATCCTCTTTTTTTCGAGGAGTACAAAGTTTTCCAGTTAAAGTTTATTATGATATTGTTGTTTTATGACCAATGTTGATGATAACAATATTATAATTTTATCCAAAAGTTTTTACTTAAAGTTAATTATGGTATTGTTATTTTAATGATAACAATATTATGATAATATCAGAAAGTATTATTGTTTAAAATAGATTATGGTATTTGACGAGGTCCTAGACCAGGGCCCACCACGATTACCAAAAAACGCAGTACGAACTAACACCCCGAGTACTTGGCAGCTTGTACAACGAGTACTACGTCCCCGAGCACCTGGCAGTCCGTATGACTAGTTTCTGTCATGGCTGGGAGCTTGGCGGTCCACAAGCGGGCGCTCCCCTCCTCCGAGTACATTTCGGCCCATCTAGCAAGTCCCAAGTACTGAAGGGCCCGTCCAACAAATTTCCATCTACATGGCGACTCAAACGACAAGTTTCCGTCCCCTCCACGACTACTCGTTCGCACGAGTAGTTTCCGTCCCGCCCCCGACTACTCGTTCCCACGAGTAGTTTTTGTCCCTGATAAGCCCAGGCTTCGCGGCGAAGGCAACCGCAGCCGGGGCCCACTCCTGATATGGCGGGATATCCGCACGCTCGCTCCCGCGCCGCCACGTGCCGCTCCCTCTATTCCGGGTCGTACTGACAGGGCATGTCCGGTGTCAGATGGCATAGCCGCCCACTGTGCCACAAACGACACAGTGCGCGCCACCCACTATGCCACGAACGACATAGTGTGGGCCACTCCGCCCACACAGGGGCCCCACAGTACCCGGGAAAGACGCGTACCTACCCTGCTGACGGAAGTAGGGTACAGAGCCTATGACCTACGACTACAAGACTACTCAAAGACGGGCCCGAGGAGCCCCGGAGACAGCTACTCGGAGCCCGCAATTCCGGGAGGCCTATGCCATCGCCAATTACTTCGCTACAGTCCCTAGTCGCTCCCGCCGCCTCGCCATACCGACCCAATGTGGAGAAAGACACCCTACACTGTAATCTAGTTTCTATTCCCGTTTTTACCCCCTGTAGGCCTTTCCCTTGCAACTATAAAAGGAGAAGGAGGGGTCATATGTACAGACGCTTACGCACCAACACAGACGCACACTCGATCGATATCTCATCTCATAACACCCCATAGTCGTTCACACCCATTCACGTACGCAGAACTCTGCTACGAGAACCACGTGCACGCACACTAGGGACTTGGGCACAGAGACCCTCTCCCGACCAGTTTGTAACCCCTACTACGAACACTTGAGCATAAAGAACACCCCCACTCAGACTGGACGTAGGGTATTACTCTTCGGAGGCCTGAACCAGTATAATCCTTTGTGTCTCTTGTCCCACCGTGCAATTCCCGACACGTGATCGTATAAATTTACTTGCCGGCGGTAACAAACCCCGACAGTATTGTTATTTTCTGACCAACGTTGATGATAATAATATTATAATCTTAAGAGAAAGTATTTTGTTTAAAGATGATTATGGTATTGTTATTTTTCTGACCAACGTTGATGATAACAATACTATAATCCTATGAGTTTTATGCTTAAAGTTTAGATCTCTGATTTTATATCAAAGTGACGATTTTCAGAGAATGGAAAAAGATCAAGAGATGCTCTTGAAGTAAAGTATTGTTTCAGAGAAAGTACTGCTTCTGAAAAGAATAACAAAGAAAAGGTTTTTCGCTGCTATAAAGATGTTTATCTTTCAATTAAATCGGAACCAACAAGAATATTTAATTGGGAGAATGGTTTGAAAGTTTTGGTTAAGTTTTTCCCTGTGGGTAAAAGCTACCACAAAGTTTAAAGTTCAGAAAAGCTTCTGCTGTCTTAAAGTCAAATAAAAGTTTGTCATTTGAAGTGTCAAAGTTTGAGCATTAATTTGCTCTCATAACTAAGTCAAAGAAAAGTTGACTTTTGGCATTTTCTTGCCATTTGATATTGTTAAAGGTGAGCATCAGTTTGTTTTTACATCTAAAGATAATGCTCAAAGATGAAAAGTTTTAAAGTTAATTATGATGTTGTCATTTTATGATCAAAAGTTTGATGATGTCAATATTATAATTTTTAATAGTCATGAATTCTATTTCTGCCCAACAGTGATATAGAATTTAAAGTGCTTGAATGTTGTATGTTTTAACTTTGACCAATGTTAAATTATGACATACGATTATTCCCAGTAGAGAGAAATTGATAAGAGTTGACTTCGATCAACACTACAGATAAAGTTTTGAGCTTACTCAACTGCACAGTTGAGGTTAAGAAAGAAAAAGAGCTTTCTTCATTTTGACCTTTTGGTTAATTTGGAAGAGAGACCCAAGTGTTGAGAAAAGAGTTTTAGTTTTTTCTCTCATAAAGTTTTTCGTAACATTATGGTTTGTCAAATTTTCTGATTAAATTGAAACCAACGAGAAGATTTGATCAGAAAATAAAGTATAGGTGCATGTTTTAGTCATCGTGACTAAAGTAAAGTTTTTTCACTATAAAATAGTTTAGTGTCCTTCAACAGTAAAGGTAATGCATGAAATAGTCAAACACACATGCCTATGTTTGACCAATGTTGAATTAATCATGAGTATTGGAAAAAGTTTTTCAGATTTAATTCTGGAATTAATATATTGGTTGTTACCAATGCATTCAAATTTTAATGTCATAGGTCAGGAAATGTTTTGGCACTTGTTTCATTCATTTTCTGAATGATAGGCAAAGTTTTGTGATACTCATGTTTGACTTGAGTATCACATAAAAGACGAGATAAGTCTGAGGAGCTTTTGTGCTATCCTATCAATACCCATGCACCTTTATAGTGTCATGATGGATAGAGACTTACACAGAGTCGAAGGACAAAATGAAACTTGAATACAATTCAAAAGTCAAGATTGCAAGCATGACTTGCAAAAGTATAGCAATATGAAGAACTCTAATGAGTTCTTGAAAGTATAACAGTGAAGAACTCTGATGAGCTCTGAAAAAGGAACAAGGAAATGTCACTCCTATTATTTTGCATGACTTGATCATGTGAATAAAGTTAAAGATTAGATGACTTCTTATTCACAAGTGTTAAAATAGCTTCGAAATTATGACTTCAAAGTTTATGCCATATTTCGAGGGGGAGAAAGATAGAAAGATTAAGATTTAGAAATCAAATTCCCCTCAAAGTCAAAAGTGATGCATTGTATGTATTTAAAGGAATGATCTATTAAATAAAAGTATGACCGAAAAGGGAGTATAATAGTCATAACATTGATACCCCAACCATAGAAATAAAAAAATCCTCGAGTTTTGTTTCACCTCAAATATAAAGAAAGATAGTAGAGCCTCACAGCAACTAAAAGAAAAGGATGATGCTCAAAACATCATATGAGGCTTTGTAAAGACTGAACCCAATCAAAAGCTTAAAGATATTTGTCTCAATGATAGATGGGATAATCTGGAGTAGTAAAGAATGTCGAGAACTAAGGCTTGAAGAGAAATGAGACTGTATGTTCACTCCAATGATTCAAGCACAACAATTGTCTCAACATATATTTTGGTGTCGTATGATCAACAGAAGTTGAGGTGACGACAGATGTTGATGTAGTTCAACACCCGTTGTTAACTCTTCAAAAGAAAAATAAAGTCAAAGAAATTCTTGCTACTCAGCACTCTGTGGTAACAATTGTTTCCTTGGAAAATCATAAAGAGCTACAACAACCCCAGACAGAAAACAATATACCTAGTTGTCTATTGTTAAAGGATAAGATAAAGAAGCATAAATGAAGGTGATTCTACCACGTTTGGAGAAGCCACGAGAGGTGTTCATTCATCCTTCATGGAAAATGTCATGAGACCTAAAAGTTTCAAACTTGTTTTGGAACATAGAATAAATTCCTAAAGGAGCCAAGACAGTAGGCTATAATAGGTCTACGAGATTAAACGTAACTCCAGAGGGAATATAAAAAGCAATCTAGCATGTCTTGTGGCAAAGGGCTTTATGCAAAGAAAGGACATATTAAAATGAGATTTATTCCCGCAGTCTTGTGAAAGGATTCTTTTAGAATCATTATGGTATATTCTGATTTATGGATTAAATCAGATCACAGAACAGTGATATCTAAAGTTCTTTAAGAATGAAGAAAAGTTTTGGGTTTTAATTAAAAGTCAAGATGACAAATTGCTCATCTGCAAAGTTCAAAGATGGGAAATATTTTTCCCACATTCAATATGTAGACAATGTACTACTTGCTAGTAGTAATGTTCAATCTACTATTGGAGAAGAAGAAGGTTGTTATAACCTACAGTTTTCGAAAAGAATAATCTCGTTGAAGATCCATTCGCTCTAGCTAGGAATGGAAATTCGCTGAGATAAAAAAAGGTATTAGGATTATCACAAAGGGCATACTTAGAAAATAATTCTAGAGAAATATAGTATGCATGCGAGTGAATCTACGCCTGTCTTATAGTCAAGGGTAATAGTTTTGGAATTCTAGTATTCCAGGAACCAATATGAGATCGATCGAAAGAAAAGTGGTTCCATGTGCTTCAGCTGTTGGAAGCAGAATCAGTGCTCAAAAGAATTTACCCTGACATAGCTAAAGTATCCGAGATGTTTTGGCAGAATCCAGCAATAGATCACTGGATTGGAGTTAAAGAATGTTTTTGCAATCTTGCAAAGTATTGTATGCCTCATGCTAACTAATAAAAGAACGCGTACTCTCAAAATGTTGTGAGTAAAGGAACCAAGTTTTGGCGAGTTGTTAGTGAAGCCCACAGTAGTAGCTAACATTCGCACTTGGAGTTTTATTGTGGAAAAGCTCCAAAGCAAAATAGTTGTAAAGTCATGGGTTAAGTATACCCAAAGTGTAGCATGATATGAGGCTACAGGACAGGCTAAATGGTTGAAGAAACCTTTTTCTCGAAATTTATAATGGTAGTCAACAGCAATATACCATTCAAAAGTTTTCTCTCCTAAGGCAACAAGTCAAGTGTGCTGCCAAACACATTGACGGATAGTTATATGTTGCAAAGGAGAAAATCCAGAATCATGTGATAACATTGAGCGCAAAAGTACCAAGCAATTGCTTGCGGATCCGCTTACAAAGGCCGACCACCCAAGTCGACATGGGTTTCACGGGAGGCCTATGATTTCTGCATAACAAAGGGCCCAAGTAGAAGTTAAGGTCTTGTTTCACTACAAAGAGGTACATTGTGGTTGTATAGTTTGATGGTAACTGTAACTGTTATGATGAAGCACGTCTGACGTATTGATCTGCACTGAGATGAGGACCAAAAGCAAAGTAAGTAAAAGGGTTACCTTAAAGCATAAAGTTAAAAGTATAAGATGAGATCAAGGGGGAGAATGTTAGGTTGATCTCCTCAGAACCCAGACCCAACGGTCTGGTTCGGGCTCTTGACTAGGCTCCCTGATCGGGGAAGCCCAACCCACTAGGGTTGCAGGCCCTCGTTGCGCAGCACCATATAATAGAGGTGGGGGCCATGAGGGCACGCACGCCAAGACACGACGTCTCCCACTCACCCCACCTGCCCTAACTTCCCCATCAAAGGGTGCTGTCAGCCACGGGAAGCACCGCCGCCCCTGCGTTCGCTGCCGCCGTCACTGCGCATCCCCGACGGTCGCCAGTGCACGGCACTACGTCACCGGACTCCATCTACACTGATGAGATGTCATCATCTACACCCTTCTCACCTCTCTAGTATCTCTGTTAGAACCGGAACACCAAGTTTTACTCATCACTGTCAAAGCCAAATCCGATGGATCTGCACCTAGATGTTCCTATAGGTCTAACACTCCCACCTCCCCATGTGCCCCTCTTGATCAACATCATGTGATCAAGATTAAAAGTTTGCAAAGTTGTATGGAGAGGTTGGTTTGCACTAGATACGTTCCCATGTCATACATTTAGATATACATTGTCTTACATATTAATTTGCTAAACAATTTATAACGCATGGAGTAGTACACAGGCAACTACTCGGGCAGGAAATTCGGGCACAATCCATCCTAGCCTGTTGTTGAGCTTGAGCTAGGAGATCCATGGGCGATGACGAGATGGGACCATCGGCGCACGTCCAATTTTATCAGAAGTTGCTCGTCCATAGCACATCAACACACATGGCAACATTAGCAACGCTGGAGTTTCGACAGGCATATATATCGAGGTGCTTTGGTTTGGACTGGTGACCTCTTATTACTCATGTTGGCATTAGCAAGCCAAAAATGCAAAATGCCTATATCCCTTTTGACGCTTGTACAAGTAAATACATGGAACTAAAATGTGGCATCACCTTTACCACAAAACCACAAACCCAACACCAACAGCGAAGCCAGTAAAGCTGTGGGGGTTAAATTATTGGGGGGTGGGGGCGTTCTTAACTTCTGATAGATCGGTACTTGAAGTTTCCTCATGTCTATTATTTGAAGTGGGAGTGTCGAGTGTCGACAGATCAGTCATGGTATTTGAAAATGTAAACTTAAACTATGGCAATTAAGTAATGTTGCTGCAGTAAATTCTCTAATATAGCAAAGATTAATCCCCATCTTAGAGGTTTAGGGGAAAAAAGACTGTGAGTTCCAAATTAACGTAGTGTCATTGTGTAAAGAGCTGAAAGGGACGCAATGTGTCTACTGGGAGACATGCACGACAAAAGAAGATTAAAGCCCCTAAACATTGGGTCGGTAAAATTAATTCTCAGCCAACAGTTCCAATGTGTTGGTGCTGATGTATCGCAAGCCACACCACGGTGATGAACTCGCCACCATTGTTGAGCCGCCTAGCATGGGAATCCCTGTCGCAGTGGTGGGCAGCATAGATCAACATCTCCAACCACACACGAAAGATTACTTCCAAAAAGGAGGGCGAGTCCATTGCTAGAAACTCTTCAGCTAGTCGAGATCCTTCGACGGCAGGACGAATTGTTAGAAAAAATACGGGTGCAAAGCCAGGATCCTGAAGCAAGAGGGGCGTAATAAATAAATTAGCGAACATAAGCTGTCATAAAAGCAATAGAAAATATCTTAAACTGATTTTATGAACATACACCTTGAAAGTACTTTATTTACTGCTCAACCTTAAAAAATATATAACCTCTAAAATTTCAAACCTAATGTTCGTGGCCTGATGGTAGCGGTTTAAGCACATAAAGCTCTTGGAGATGAGTAGATGACCGGTGCAAGGTGGCATCATGCTAGGGTTTGGCAAAAGAGAACAAAGCCGCGAGGAGATCAAACAAACGAGCGGGCATGCACGAATCATAAAAGTAGTCAATTTCAGTGTTTGGGTACGATAACGAATGATATATAGGAAAGGCTGTTGCTTACACAACACATAGCTTAATAGCTCAATTTGGCATAGCTATTGCAGCCCACCAACAATGTACCTTACAAATTAATGTGTATAAATTTTGTACATTAACTTGAGCATATTTGAACTTTTTTAAAAACTTACTGGATAATCTCTAAAACTGAATTCAACATTTGGATAAACTAGTTCAATATTATAAGGAGATTGTGAAACAGTATATATACGCAAAATGTTGAAGTAATTATGTCCAAAATGTTAAATGGACATTTCACATGTTGTTTTTTAAATAAAGGAAACCAATGTGCTAAAACTGTAGTGAATGTTACATTACAACTTACATGTGGCACCACAATTACTTCGGTGAATATTACATTGCAAATTATTTGTGGTACTATAACAACACCAATGAATACTCCTAGTATTGGAATTTAGACATGGAAAATTTTAATATAGACGCATATCCGCTTAAGATCACTTCATTAAAATTTAGATGAGGAAGCAACTTTTGTCGACACTACATAGAAACTTGGTGGCAACTTTACTGAATATCTAGTACTAACCACTTATGTACAAGTTGCATGCCAACTTTAATTGGAATTTAGATAAAGTATATTTTAAGGACTATTTTGCACAATTTATACAGAAACTATGAACAATTTAAACTAGATTATGAATACCAGTAACAACTTAACTAGAGCTTGTGTATCATTTGACTAATTGAATGGTAGAAAGCGGTTTAAATGAAAATTGGTAATGAATAATGATATGGATATCTATCAATGTAGCTTAGCTGCCTGCTTTGTCACGTATCACAATCCAAAAGCTTCCTTCTTACAAGCCCATGTGAGTGTCTCCGAGGCGTCTATTAAGGATTAACATGGAGGTTATGCACAGGGGTGAATCCAGCGGTGGGTCGGGTGGGGCTCAAGCTCCTCTACCGCTGGAAATCTCATGGAGCCCCTCTTTAGCCCCTCCAACAATTTGTGATCATGGGTGAAGGAGAGGAGGAGGAAAAGAGGGAGGAGGAAGAAGAGAAAGAGGAAAACGAGAGGGAGGAAGAAGAACGATAGGTAGATGAGCCCCCCCCCCCCCCCCACCTCCGATTTTGGATTCACAACTGGTTATGCATGCAGCCTTTAGTAAGATATTTAGTTTAACAGTGTACTGTGTTGGTGGGATACAACCCATAAGACTTATCCAGGAAAAGGAAAACTAAACAAAGCAATCACTCTATTATTTTTTAGATGGCCATGCGTTCCAAGATGAAATTGTCAATCGTTGGACAACAATTAGCCTATCATTTGTAGTTTCTCGGGTTCATATTTGAGTACTTTCATATGGTGTCAATTGTATAGTAACGGGCAAAATACAACATAAAGAAAAGGTTTTAAAGTTCAAAGTATGGCCTAAGAGATAGGATCAGGTCAAACCACATCTTAGGTTTTGAAAAGTACTACGTATGAAGAAGTAATTGGATTCAAGGGGGAAAGGGTTCAGATTGGGCCACGTACCTCTTCATCATTGGCAGAACGTTTGTGGATATTGCTGCGGAGTTCGGTGGCAAGATCCTTTATCTGCGGCATCCTGGTGGAGGCGTTGGGTTTGTCATGCTGGAACAGTTTCTTGAGCATACTCCACCAATTTTGGGAAGATGCCCTGTCTGGATTGGCACCCTGTTTCTGATCAGCTAAGCACTTATCCCACACTTTGTCCAGGTCATTGCAGGTGTCGGCATACTGGCCTTGGCGGATTGGGCCAGGCAACATCTCAGGTTGTGCCATCAGAAGAAACATCATGTAGTTGGAGAGCACTCGGACTGCCGCAACAAGTTTCTGTTGGTGCCCAATCATATTTGACTGAGAAAGGTAAACATCGGTAGCAATGTGCCATGAAAGAATGCTGTCGTCGAAGGGATAATTGGTAACACTAAAGTAAGTACGACGAGCAGAGTTCCTGTTTACCCCCATGGTTTGCAGAGTACCGACGCCTCGTGTGTGCCCTGCATTGTGCCCAGTAGCCTTTAGCAGCCCGTCCTTGATATCTGTTGCTGCTGAGGCTGGTATGGTGCAGGAGTAGTGGACTTTGTTCCACAAGTTCTGAAGGCCCAGCATGGCCGCCAACTTGTTGCCCAGCTCGGTCCTGTCGCGGGTGCAGACATGGAGCAAGTTGTACTGCCCCATGGAGCCTGACCACCTTCTCTTGCTCGCCGCCCCGGTGTGCCGGCGGAGGAAGGTGACGGCACCCAGAAGCCGTTCCCAGCCACAACAGTACATCAAGGCGCATGCCCACGTCGACCCAATGGCCCTGCCTAATGATATGGTTTCCAAGGCCAAGGTCCCTGACAGCAACGCGTAGGTGATGCCAACATTGGCCATGTTGTCACCATGCTTGTCGCTCGAGTAGTGGAACATCAAGAGCGCAGCGGCTGTCGCGAGCGGGGAGAAGACGAGTATAGTATAGCCATACCATGTGTGGTCCACGACAGCCTTGGTGTAGAGGATGTCGTACATGAGGGACATATCCATCTCGACCAACCCAAACAAATCCTTGCTGGCGTAGCGAGTACTGCAATCCCCATTGAACTTGGACAAGTATAATGTTGCATCGGCAAACATACTCTTGCAGATGTGGAACAGGGAGTGAGCTCCCAGGAGGAGCTCCTCGTCACAAATACTCTTATTATCTTGATCTTTTCTTGGAGGCTCCACATCACTGTTATCTTGATCTGTTCTAGGAAGCTCCTCACCAATAGTACTACTGTCGTCTTGATCTTTTCTTGGATATGGCCACCGCAGCTTCCCCCAATGACTAAGGTTGAATTCTTTCTCCCCATCAGGATACTTCAGGGTGCTCCGGATGCTGCTCATGTTAGCTCGCCAGAGTGCCAATGTCCTCTCCCCATACTTGAGGATACCGACGACGAACACCAGCATAGCGGCGCGCAGGAGCAAGGCGCCGCCACCGGCAATGTACTTGTAGATGACAAAGGCGGCTCCTAGGACCTGCAAGAAGAGTGTGAACAGGTGCCGGAGCCATAGTTTGTTGTCCTCCAAGGCGTAGGCGGTGATGCTGCTGGGGCCGCCAAGATGCACCAGCAGGAAGGGCGCCCAAAAGGCCACCAGGTGCTGGTCCGGCTTCCTGGTGGCCACTGATAGGTGGCCGAGGGTGTAGATGGCCATGGCGTCGGCCAGCAGGTACATGGACCAGAGGAAGAACCTCATCACAGCCGAGGAGTTGCGCCGGCGGATCCCCGCGAAGGCCAGCAGCATGACCTGCAAGGTGAAGCTGAAGAGGACCAGCATCTGGATCCCCCATTCGTCCCACAAATGCGAGAACCATTTCGCCATCCCGGCAACACCCTGGTATCGCCTGCAATCGAAAGGCAAGCCAACAACTTCCAGGATCACCTCGCAAATCATGTCTACCAAATAGCTATGATGCCTATACTTGCTTCCTCAAGGGAGATGGAGTAAGGCTTAGCAATGTACATACACATATATAGGAAGAGTACTCGTAGTAAGCAGGCGGCAGGATTATATTACCAATAAAATGAGGAAAGACATGGTTTTTGCATCCAAATCATGTCCATTTTATATTAGGGTTGCTTTAGGTGCCACCTGCTCACCAACCGGCACTACCGGAATCCGTGCGTTTGTCGTGAACACCATGCTCACGGCAACAACATCTTTACTCACAGCACAGACTTTGCCGAGAGTAAGCTTTTGGCAAAGCCCACACGACACAGATTGATCGGCAAAGAACTCTTTGCCGAGAGTCAGCCCACGGCCCCACGTCACATGTGTCGTCGTGAGGTGTGATGGCTCTCTGAAAGACATTTAGGCTCTAAGTGAATTTTGGTGTATTGATTGATCACTAGATTAAAGATCTAATGTATTTGTTAAGCATGTGAGCAAGTTGTGACATATAAAAACAAAGCATGATGTATGACATTGAATGTCTATGTGTGAAGACAAGCCATTATTGTACAAGATAAGTTGAGGAATGAGGTATTGCCTCACATTGTGAAATGACTTTATATAAGATTGAATGTCCTGATTTGTGATATGTGTGATCCCATGGTGTATACTTGATATATATAAACAAGCCAATGAAGGTGAAGAAAGAGACATAGTGTCGGGGTTCGGTACCGCCGGCAAGTAAATTTATATAAGAGCGCGTGTTCTGATCCGCACGGTAGCACGGGTGACACTCGGGGTTATACTGGTTCGGGCCTCCGGAGAGTAATACCCTACATCCAGTCAGAGAGGAAGTGTTCCTTATGCTCGGGAGTTTGTAGTAGGGGGTACAAACAAGTCGGGAGAGGGTGTAGAGCCCAAGTCCCTGGTGTGCGAGTGGTTCAAGTAGCAGAAGTCTGCGTACGTGAGTGAGTGAGTGTGAATGCTTGCATTGTATGAGATGGGATATCGATGCTAAGTGCGTGTGGGGGTGGAAACGAACGTGTCTTGTATGTGCCACTGCCCTTCCATTTTATAGTCGCAAGGGAAGGCCCAGGGCAGTTTACATCGAGTGTGTTGAGCTAATCTATAGTGCGAGGCGTCCTTCTCTGCATCGGGCTGTCAGGCAGCAGCAGTAGCGAAGCACTGTTACGGGGCCTTGGGTGACGGTGCAGATCCCGTGCGTCCCAAGTAGCCATCCCGGGGCCCCCTGCGCCCTCCTTCGAGTAGTTAGTCGGGTACAGGAGGCAGAGTACTGGCCCTGATCCCGTCAGTGGATCAGGGGCTTGTCTTTTCTGGTGCTGTGGAAACGGAGTAGCCTGCACCACGACGATCGAGGGATAGGTGACGGCTTGCACTGTGCCGTTGGTGGCACAGCGCTTCCCGTGCCCTCTGTGGTACGATGCCCACCGCCCCTGCAGAGGAGCGGCAGGAGAATCCGTCTTCTGACACAGGATCGACCTGGACAGGGCAGACCCGTGCAGGGAGGCTGACACGTGGCGGGCCGTGTACCGGGGTATCACGGGACGCCGACGGGGCCTGCATACCTGCGGCCTTGACGGCCAAGTTTTGAACTAGTCGGAGCCGGAGAACTACTCATGCGAGTAGGTGATCTATGTCGCGTCTCCCGATGCTTAGGGCGTACTGTGTACTGTACCGTACGCCGTCCTGCGCCCATTACGCCGTCCACGGTACGACGGTCACTGTGTCATTCGTGGCAGGGTTTGACGAATCCGTCCCCTGACACCGAATCGGTCGGGCCCGGGAGGACTGCCGCGGCGGGGTGGACGTGTGCCGGTGCACGGAGGAACGTGCGCGGAGATCCCGGGATCTCGATCTGGTGGGTCCATGCGCCCCGTGTCTTCCCCGTGAAGCCCGCGAGGGTCGGTGGCGGAAACTACTCGTGCGAACGAGTAGTCGTGGCTTGGAGGTGGAGACTACTCGTATGAGCGAGTAGCCGCGGCCGTGAGGCGGAAACTACTCGTGCGAGCGAGTAGTCGGGAGTGGAGACGGGAACTTGTCGTATGGGCCACCATGCACTCGGAGAAGAGGGTACGAATGGCCGAGGGCCGCCTGTCTTCTGGCCCATGGCGAAAACTGATCGTACGGGCCTCACGTGCTCGGGCCGCGTAGCACTCGTTGTGCTAGCTGTCGGAGCGTGCCGTACGTGGGTCCGTACTGCATTTTTCAGGGGTCTTGATGGGCCCTGGTCCATGGCCTCGTCAGTAGCCCCGAGCCTGGTGAGGGAGTCGGAGACTCGCTCCCAGGATCAACTGTCACGGAGATGAGGAAGTTTTGTTGTGTTTTCTCTGGTGGGGACGCGCGAGCGGACCCGCGGGTAGTAGTCCCTGAGCCCACGGACAAGTCGGAGACTTATGCGTGGGGTTAAATGTTGAGATCTTGGACAAGTCGGAGACTGGTGTCTTGTCACGTGGCGCGAGTCATGGGGTGACTGGCGGAGATCTCGCGCCGATCGCGGGATCACCGGGTCTCCGGGTGACGTGGCAGCTCGGTCGTGGGCGGCGCGCAGTGGTGGGGCGCGCCTTTTGAGGGGCGACGCTTCGGCGGATGAAGGACGTGGCCCGAGGCAACGCGGGCATTAACTGCGGGGGTAGATGTAATCATTCCCCCGTTTTTATACCGCGGGCGCCGGCCGGTTTTTCCCCTTCTGCTTCCTTGTGTTTTCCGCCGCCGCCGTCTCTTGCCTCCGTCTTCGCACTCACCGCGCACACCTCAGAGCTCACCCCGCCTTCTCTCGCAATCCAGGAACGCCCACCGCCGCCACCACAGCCGACGCGATGTCGAACTGGTTGTCTTCGACGGTGACCAGGTCCGAGCTCGACCGCCTCGCCTCCGACGGCATGCTGCCGCCGCTGACCGCGGTGGAAGAGTGGAGGGTGCCTGGGCCAGAGAGCAGCCCCCTGCCCCCGGCGGGGTACGTGGTCTCGTTCGTGCTGTTCCACGAGCGAGGTTTCTCCGTCCCGGTGGGACGGTTCATTCACGCCGTGCTCGAGGAGTACGGCTTGGAGCTTCAAAATCTCAACCCGAACGGCGTCCAGCAGATGGCGGCATTCGAGGCCTTGTGCGAAGGATACCTGGAGAAGGGAGCCCATTGGGACTTGTTCCGGTACTTCTACAAGTGCGTCGTCGTGAAGGACCACAACTCTGCGGCGGTAATCGGGTGCGCCGGTCTCCGCGGGAAGCAGGGGAGGATGGAGGAGTACATCCCCACCTACCTGACCACTTCCAACAGCGGGTGGCACCAAGGGTGGTTCTACCTCAAGAACGACCCCGAGAATCCGCTGCAGGAGTTCACCAACCGGTGGTACGATCGGGCGCCGGCGAAGTGAGGCTACGGGCCGGAGAAGAAAGATCGTCCCTGGTTCCTCGACAACGCCCTCGCCACCCTCACAAGACTCCGTGACAACGGGGTGAACTTCATCACCCTGATCGGTGGCTACCACACCCGGGGGGTCGTCCCGCTCCGTCGCCGCACGCTACGCCTCTGGGAGATGACGGACGACCGCGCTCCCTTTGAGGGGACCGTGACTGCTCGTTCGCTGCCTTCACTGGACGAGGTCCAGCGCCGGGTGTCCCAGGCCACCGGGGTCACCTGGATGTTCTGGCCGCCACCGGGCCTGCTGTAGATGCTCCCCTCTCCGGCCACTGCGGAGCTGGTACGTCTTCCCTCGACTTCCTTTGGATTTGTCCTTCGCGGTCGCGGGTGGTAATCGTTCTTGTGCTTGCGCAGATGAAGGATGTGCGCGTCCTCACCTCTCGTCCTCCGCTGGGGGAGGACCGGACGATCACCCGCGAGACCGCCGCGCGGCAGCAGCGGCGAGGGGAACGCAGGAAGGCCCACCAACGGAAGGAGATCGCGAAGCGGGAGAGGAACGACAAACGCACCTCGCGCCGGCGCAACGGGGAGAGGGACGTCTCAAATGATGAGGATCCCTCGTCAGCACCGGCGGACACGGATGAGGATGAGTCCCCTTTCGAGTGGACTGATGAGGAGATGGCGCCGTCCTCATGGCCACGCGGCGGATCGACGCCCGCCCCGGCCGCAGCTGGTGCCAGTTCAAGCCGGCAGGCGCCTCCCTCCTCTTCCCGGGCTGATCAGCCCGGAATGAGCAGCCGTGCTCTTCGGCAGGATCGCCGCGAGAGGGGCAGGAGCTCTCCGCGGCGTGGCGACTCCGGCCGCCACGAGTCGAGGTGCGATGGCCCGCGCCGCCATTCCTCGCGCCGGATGTCTCACTCGCCCTCCGCGCGCCCATCTCGGGAGCCGCGGAGCGTGCCGGCGGCCTCCCTGCCACCAGCAGCCCAGAGCGGGGTGCCGCCCCCGACCCAACGGCAGCTTGCGTCGGTCGTCGTTGCCAGAGGCGGGTCGACGCCACCTCCGACATCTGCTCCGTCGTCGAGGAGCAAGAGGGCGGCGTCCCCGCGCAAACCCACGATCGGCTCCAAGCGGCCCCGCCGCGTAGCAGAGGGGTGAGTTCCGAGTTGCAGTCTTCTGGTTTTTGCTTTGTGCTTCTAGCGATCGCGTTTTCGTTTGTCGTCGTGACATCTTTCTTGATTCAGGGCGCCCGACCGTCGCACCATGAGGCCGGCACCCGTCAAGGCATTGCACCGCCCTACTCAGGTAGGCGGGGATGCGCCGTCGTCGAGTGACCCGCCGTCCTCCCTTCAGTCTGGGGCGGCGGCTGAAGAAGCAATTCGGTCGGGGACCTCGGTGATGACCGTCCCCCCTCAGAGAACTGCCAGCCCGGCTCGCAGCAACCTGACGATGGGGGCGATGGGTTTGGGGGGCGAGGCCCCAACTGAAGAAGCACTCTCGGCCCACGCGGTCGAGTTGGCAAGGTGCATGTCCGAGGCCCAGGAGCAGGACCAGGAGAACCCTGTTCCCGAGGCGCAGGCGGGTGATGATGAACAGCCAGCCCCCGAGTCGCCGATGGGGGCGGGTAACGATGCGCAGCCAGCCCCCGAGTCGTCGGCGGGGGCGGACAAACGATGCTGACGACGAGCGGCCAGCCCCCGAGTCGCTGGAGGGGACGACCGCTACCGCTGTGGACTTCGAGACCCCAGCCCCCGAGTCGGCGGGGGGAACGGGGAGTAGTGTTGAGATGGTGGAGGCGGGCGACCGCGCCTCCGAGGATGCTTCCGCCGCGGCGACGATTGTGGTGACCGAGGGAATCGTTCCCATGTCGTCGATCGCCGCATCGGATACCGCTCCAGCTGAGGTGATCGTCATCCCGGCGTCGCCTTCTCCGGTCGTTTCTCCCATCGGGACGGCGGACGAGCAGATGCCCCCCTCGACCGCGGAGGTCGGGGAGAGCTCGAGGGTGCCGAGGCCGACCACCTCGATGGCGGAAGAGGAGGGGATGGGAGTTCCGCCGCTCTGGCTGGTGGCCATGTCATCGGTCCTGGCCTCAGTAGGCCCGGGCCTCGACAGCGACGCAGAGTTGGCAGCACGCTGCCGCCTAGAGCGTAGCCTACGCCTGAGCGAGATGGCGCTGTGTCAGTCGGAGCGGGCAATCAGGGACCTGATCTCCACCTCGAGGGTGAGTCTTTTTCCTTCCTCTTTATTTCTCATGCTTATTTTTCCTTTTCTTCTCAATCGTGCGACTCATGCGTGGTTTAGGAGCTCGTTGGGTGCTCCGAGGACAAGGCGCGGGCCTTTGAGGCGCTCCGCGTGGAGAAGGTTCAGCTGGAGGCGCAGCTAGCCGCGGCCCGCCTCGCGGCGGCAAACAGCGAGGCCGGTCGATCAACGGAGCGCGCGTCCTTTGAGGTGAGGGCGAAGGCTGCTGAAGACCGCGCGGCCGCGGCGCGGGCGGAGAAAACCACCCTGGAGGAGAGGCTGGCCGCGGCGGAGCAGGTAGCGGCAGAGCTGCGCTCCAACGCTGAGGCCGCTGCCCGCACCGCCCATCAAAAGAAGACGGAGCTCGAGACCAGGGCGGGCCGGGCCGAGTCCGACCTCTAGGTGGCCCGTGAGAGGGTGACGACGCTCGAGACCCAAGTCGGCAGCCTCACCGCCGAGAAGGTCCGCCTCGAGGAAATTGTGTAAAAATGCGAGAACGAGATCATCGGTGAGTACCTTACGACCTGTCATCTCTACTTTCTGCTTCCGTGCAGTTTCTTGATTCGAGGCGCCATCTTTCTTCTGGGGCGTACAGCTCTCCGTGTGGCCCGTACCGACTTGCAGAAGCAGGTCACGGATCACGAGAGCGCCGCGACCACCCGCCTTGTCGAGAATCAGAAGCTGGTGGAGCTGGTCAAGGAGGCTAACGAGAAGCTCAACAGTAAGAGTCGTGTCCTCTTCGTCTTTTGCCTTCTTTGGATTGGCTCATTCTTCGCTGATATTGGTCTTTTCACTATTCTCCAGAGGTCGTGGCTGAGCTCGAGCGGGGGCGGAAATCGCTCGCGGGGGCCCAGGCCGACATCAAGCAGCTGGAGTCGATCCGCAACCGGATGGGAGCGGCCATCATCAAGATGTGTGACGAACTCGGTGTTCCTCCCGGCCACCTGAAGGACCGCTTGGAGTTGGCCGCTGCGACAGCTCGTCAACAGGCAATGGATACGGCTGGCGACGTCATCCGCAAGGTGGTAGCCATCTTCTTGTCGCACTACCCAGACCTGGACAGGGTGCTGCTTGGCCAAGGGTGGTGCCCGAGCTACACCGATGAGCAGTACGACAGCATCGAAGAAGGCGCCGTCGACTTCGCCAAAGCTATGCTGAGCCATGCCCTTTACGACCTGGGCCTGTAAAGAAAAACTAGGTTGCCTCGCCGAGGCTTTTTAATCATGCCTGTAAAAACTTGTGGGCCAAATGTTTATGGCGAACTTGTGGTTTAAGAACCTGTTCTTATTTCAAGTTTAAGCATTTTGATTGTTTGTTACCCTTTTCTCGAGTAGTTAGAGGACCTGTGCGCCGAGTAGCGTAACTTAAAACTTTGCTGACGGTGTCTTGCTCCATAGCCGCGGAGGCGTAGGAACTAGGCGACTCGACCGGGCTTAGTTTAGAAGCGTTACTACTCGAGCGGGCAGCCCCCGAGTACTTCGGAGAAAAATAGGCATGTGTGCACATGTTTTTGCAAACAAGAAAACTCTTGAGAGTTTGAGACGGTTACTCAGAATCCCTTCGAAGGGGCGAGTGATCGATAACTTGAGGTCACAGACTTTGCTCGTGGGTCTTTGTACCGTAGCCGCGGGGGCGTAAGTACTCGGGGCCCGGACGAGCGCAGGTTTATGACCGCTAGAGTCGTTGTTCATCTCCCTTTAAGGAATGTGAGCGTACCGCGTCGATCATACGAGAAATCATGGATGGTTTTTTATCGAAAAAAGGTTTCGCAATGCTCAGGGGAGGGGGGCCGTAGCCCCCGGGTAGCCCCCGAGCCCATGGACAAGTCGGAGACTTGCCCATGGGGTGAGACAAGCATAAAGACATTTTACTTGAGTAAAGATGTAAGCTTAAGGAAGATATCATCTCATGAAAGATAAAGTAGCTCAAAGCTCTTGCATTATCATAAGATGAAAACGAAATAAATACTTAAGGGTAAAAATGGCGTAGCTGCTCTATGTTCCAGGCATTGGAGATGACCCTGCCGTCCTCGTACTTGAGCTTGAAGGTTCCTGGTCGGAGTACTTTGTCGACGATGAACGGCCCCTCCCATGGAGGTGAGAGCTTGTGTCGCCCCTCGTTACTCTGAACTCATCGGAGGATGAGGTCGCCGACTTGGAACTCGCGCTCCTGTATGTTGCGTTCGTGGTAGCGGCGTAGAGCTTGCTGATATTGTGCAGAGTGGAGGAGGGCGACGCTGCGTGCCTCATCCAGCTGGTCGATAGCATCCTCGAGGGCGACCTGGTTGCCCTCTTCAGTGTAGGCTTGGACTCACGGGCTGCCATAGTCGATGTCCGTTGGGAGGATCGCTTCCGACCCGTGGACGAGAAAGAAAGGCGTACAGCCAGTAGCCCAACTCGGAGTGGTGCGCAGGCTCCATAGGACTGACGGGAGCTCCGCGGCCCACGTCGCCCGAAACTTCTCGAGACGCTTGAATATCCGCGACTTTAGACCTTGCAAAATCATGCCATTGGCCCTCTCCACTTGCCCATTGGTTCTTGGATGACTTACGGTGGCCCAATCCACACGGATGTTGTTGTCGTCGCAGAACTTGAGGAATTTCTTGCCAGTGAACTGCGTGCCATTATCGGTGATGATGGAGTTTGGGATCCCGAACCGGTAAATGATGTCAGTGAAGAACGCGATGGCTTCCTCGGAACAGACATTCGTTATGGGCTTGGCCTCGATCCATTTCGAGAACTTGTTGATGGCGACGAGCACGTGGGTGTAGCCCCCGGGTGCTTTCCTCAGTGGCCTGACCATGTCCAGCCCCCAGACCGCGAATGGCCAGGTGATGGGAATGGTCTGCAAAGCCTGCGCCGGGAGATGGGTTTGTCATGCATAGAACTGGCAGCCTTCACAGCTGCGCACGATCTGAGTTGCGTCGGCGACCGCGGTGGGCCAGTAGAAACCTTGTCGGAAAGCCTTTCCGACAATGGTTTTTGGGCCGGCGTGATGTCCGCAAGTGCCCGTGTGGATTTCCTGCAACAGCTCCTTGCCTTGGTCAGCCAAGATGCACCGCATGAATATGCCTTTGGCACCCTTTCGACAGAGCTCGCCGTCGACCAGTTTATACGACTTGGCCATGCGAGCGATGCGTCGAGCTGTCTCCTTGTCGGGTGGCAATTTTCCTTCCACCATCCACTCGAGGATCGGAATCCTCCAGTCAGGGTCTTTGAGGTTGGGCTCTTGCGCCCTGTCGATCTCCATGACCTCTTGTGTGGACGGCTCTGAATGAACAGACGGCTCATACTGGTCGCTGGCGAAGACCCCGTGCGGGACAGGTTTTCGATTCGATGCTGCCTTCGTGAGGGTGTCAGCCGCCTTGTTGTACTCACGCAGCACATGATTGAGCTCGAGTCTGTGAAACTTGTCCTCCAGTCCGCGCACCACCCAGCAGTAGGCGGCCATCTTCGGACTTATGCAGTTTTTCTCTTTCATGACCTGTCCCACGACCAGGTCGGAGTTCCCCCTGACGTCAAGGCGTCGAATTCCCAGCTCGAGGGCGATCCGGAGACCGTTGATGAGCGCCTCGTACTCAGTGACGTTCTTGGAGGCCGCGAAATGTAGTCGGACCATGTATTCCATTCGCACGCCCAGAGGCGAGATGAACACGAGTCCGACCCCGGCTCCTTCCTTCATGAGGGATCCGTCAAAGTACATGAGCCACGTCTCGTGCTCGATGGGAGCAGGAGGTGTTTGGATCTCCGTCCATTCAGCGACGAAGTCAACCAACGCTTGCGACTTGATGGCAGTGCGGGGCGCATACTCGATGTTTTGCCCCATCAGCTCAAGGGCCCACTTAGCGATTCTGCCTTCCGCCTCCGGGCTCCGAATGATTTTGCCAAGCGGGTACTTGGACACCACCGTGATGCGATGTGAGTCAAAATAATGCTGGAGTTTCCGCTTGGTGATGAGGACAACATAGATCAGCTTCTGTATCTGTGGGTATCGTGTCTTCGAGTCGGAGAGGACTTCGCTCACGAAGTAGACGGGGCGCTGAACTTTCTGCGTCTTGCTAGGCTCGTCTCGCTCAACTACCAGCATCGCGCTCACGACCTGGGTCGTCGCAGCGATCTATAGGAGCATCGGCTCTTCCTCAGCCGGCGCGGTGAGCACCGGTGGGCTCTCGAGTAGTTTCTTGAGCGAGTCGAGTGCTTCCTGTGCTTCTGGCGTCCACTAAAAGTGCTCCGACTTCTTCATGAGCTGGTACAGTGGTAGGCTACGCTCTCCTAGTCGGGCGATGAACCTACTGAGAGCAGCGAGGCATCCGGTGACACGCTGCACCCCCTTCAGATTCTTGATGGGCCCTATGCCCGTAATCGCAGCGATCTTGTCGGGGTTTGCCTCGATGCCGCACTCCGATACGACGAACCCGAGTAGCATGCCCCTGGGGACCCCGAAGACACACTTCTCGGGGTTCAGCTTCACGACGTGCTCCCTCAGCTTCTCGAAGACCGCGGTAAGGTCGGGTATCAGGTCGCCCACCTTCTTTGACTTGACCATGATATCATCGACGTAGGCCTCGATCAGCCATCCGATGAAATCCCCAAAGACGTGACGCATGCATCTCTGGAATGTGGGCCCTGCATTCTTCAACCCGAAAGGCATGGAAACGTAACAGTACGCGCCAAACGGGGTGATGAACGAGGTAGCGAGCTGGTCGATTAGATCCATTGCGATCTGATGATACCCTGAATAAGCGTGAAGAAAACAGAGGGTTTCGTACCCAGCTGTCGAGTCGACTACTTGATCTATGCGCGGTAAAGGAAATGGATCTTTTGGACACGCCTTGTTCAGGCTTGTGTAATCAACGCACATCCTCCATTTGCCATTCTTCTTCTTAACGAGTACAGGGATTGCTAACCACTCGGGGTGGTAGACTTCACGAATGAACCCTGCACTAATAAGCTTCTTGATCTCTTCTCCGATAGCCTTGCACTTGTCGGAGTTGAAGCGGCGCAGACGCTGCTTGATCGGCTTCGAGCCGGGCTTAATGTTAAGCTTGTGCTCGGCGACCTCCCTTGGAATCCCCGGCATGTCAGAGGGTTTCCATGCGAATACATCGAGATTCGCACGGAGGAAGTCGACGAGCGCACTTTCCTAGTCGGAACCGAGCGCCGTCTCGATACGGAGTGTGCGGCCGTCGTCAGAGACGGGCACTTCCTTGGCGTCCTTGGCGGGCTCGAAAGAGCAGGCCGCACGCTTGGACGACTCGAGGATTTCTTGGTCCTCGGAGGGGGGCTCGGCAGCGAGCTTCTCAGACCGGATCAGTGCTTCAGCAAACTAGAAGCACTCAGCATCGCATTCATATGCGTACTGGAAAGTTGTACCAGCTGTGATGATGCCTTTCAGACCGAGCATTTTCAGCTTGAGGTACGTGTAGTTGGGGAGGGCCATGAACTTAGTGTAAGCTGGCCTTCCGAGTATCGCGTGATACGTCCCCGGGAATCCCACGACCTCAAAGGTGAGGGTTTCCATCCGGGAGTTGCTCGGAGTTCCGAACGTGATGGGCAGATCAATCTGCCCGAGTGGGACCGCCTCCCTCCCGGGTAAGACCCCGTGGAAAGGTGTCGTTGACGGCCGCAGTCGGGACCGCGGAATCCCCATGTCATCCAGGGTCGACATGTAGATGACATTGAGGCCGCTGCCTCCGTCCATCAGTACCTTGTGCACACGCTTGGTGCCGAACAGGGGTGACACAATCAGTGGGTAGCTACCCGGTCGGGGAATGTGATCAGGATGATCGTGCCGGTCAAATGTAACCAGCATCTCCGACCACTTCAGGTAGGTCGGAGTCGCATGCTCGAGCTGGTAGACTTCTCGGCGTACCACCTTCTCTTGACGCCTGGGCAGCCGCGCCTCCGAGCCTCCAAAGATCATCATCACAGCTCTGTCTTCCCGAGGGTAAGCGCCCTCGTCATTACCCTTGTCCTTCCCTCCATCGCCGGTCGGAGCATCACTCCTCTTCTTCAGCGTGCCGGCGAGGTAGGCCTTCATCAGGTTGCAATCCTTGAAGGCGTGTTTGACTGGGCCCTCGTGGTTGGGGCACGGGGCATCCAATAGCTTCTCGAAGTGACCCGAAGGAGGGTTGCCTCTAGGTTTCGCTGTCTTTCGGTCGACAGCGGCTACCAAGGTATCCTCACGGTACCTCTTATCTTTGCTTTTCTTCTTCTTGATTGGTGCGGACGGACCGTTGCCAGCTTTGGCTGGCTGCTTCCCTTTGCTTGCGACAGAGCTGAGCATCGCGGCTACGGCTTCCTCCTCGTTGGCGTGGTCGGTCGCGATGTCGAGCAGCTCCCGAGTAGACCGCGGCTTCCGCCGCCCGATCCGATGGATCAGCGTGGCACACGTGGTGCCATTCTGGAAAGCCGAGATGACATCCATGTCGGTAGTGCTGGGTAACTCGGTGCACCGCTTGGAGAAGCGTCGGATGTAGTCGCGCAAGCTTTCGTCCTTCATCTGCTTGCAGTTGCACGGGTTCCCTAGTCGGGCGTACGTGCCCTGGAAGTTGCCGATGAATGCGTCGCGTAGTTGCGACTATCTGTCGATCTTGCCCCGCGGCAAGTGCTCGAGCCACGTGCGGGCCGAGTCCGCGAGATGTAGCGGCAGGTTCTTGATGATAAACAGATCATCCCGTGCTCCGCCGGCGTTGCATGCCAGTCGTAGTCCTCCAACCAGACGCTGGGGTTGGTCTCGCCGTCGTACTTGGGCACGGAGGTTAGAGGCCTGAAACGTGAAGGGAAGCGGGCGCTACGCACATTCTTCCCGAAGGCACGAGGCCCTTGGGGATCAGGTGAGTTGCTCCGGCTCCGGTCCTCGTCGCTGTCGTACCGGCCTCCGCGTCGCCGGTTGTACTCCTTACGAGGTTGCTCCTCATAGTCATCATGCTGACCCGCGTCAATCCTCTGCCGCGCCTTGATGGTGTCGCGTGCATCACGGTGGGGTCCCAGTCGGCTCTTGACTGGTACGTTCACCTCCTTAGACCGTCGTGGCTGTTGCGACGGTGCCGCGGGTTGTCGCGGCTCGGAGTGCCCGCGACCTTGCGAGCCCCACTGTCGAGAAGCGGAGCTCTCCGCCTGCTGCACGGCAGTAGTCTCGAGGAGTGTCTTGATCTGCTTATGCATCTCCTTCTCTTGAGCCGTGGCGGGCTCTGGTACCTTCCGGAGAAGGATCGCAGCTGCCGCCAAGTTCTGCGATGCCCTTTTGAAGAAGAGCGTGCCGTCAATGACATCTCGGTCGTCGTTGACGATGCATTGTTGAACGTCCCTTGCCCGTGCGCGAGCGGGAGTCGGGTTCGGGTCCTGCCCGAGTTGTTGGTGAAGCTGGGCCCGCTCATTGTCGAGCTGGTGCTGGGCGTCCTCCAACTCGTCCAGTCGAGCGCGCTGTGCGGCGGCGTTGGGTGGAACTTGGGCCTCAGCCGCACTGTCCGCCGTCGAGCTGTGGGCGGAGTGAAGTGCTCCATCCAGAGTGTGAGCTAGTGCTGGAGCGACAGGGGCGTTGCCAATGATGAAGCACTCGCGGGAAGGGTCGTAACCCCCATCGTTGGAGTCATCGGAGTAGCCGAAACAGTAGTCCGCCGCTGTCTGGAAATGACGGAAGGCGTCGACGTCGCGAAGCCCAGAGTAATCCTACTCCGGACCCGAGATGTCATCAGTACCATCAGTGATGAGGTACTGCTCGTCGGGCGAGGTCGCGGCAAGCTCCATGTTGCAGCAGAGGCGATGGCTGGGGTAGTTCTCATACATAGCCCAGTCTGTGCTCGATGAAGAGGAACACGATGCCGCTGCGTAGGGCCTCCCTCCACGAAGAGGTGGTAACGGGGCGCCCTCCCTGGCGAAGCGCTCCGTCGAGTCTGACGGCAGGGAGTCCTCGGCTGCACCAGCGGGCTGCGGTGTACCAGCTTCGACCCGCGGAGGGGAGCTAGCACGTGTTGCCCTGCGCCGCTCCGCCTTGGCCCGCTTTGAGCGCTTGCCTGAGCGCCTCTTGTGCCGGGTGAGTGTGGCGGGGCGGTCGGAACGGGAGTCGGTGCAGGTGCATCGATGACCTCGTCGACGAGGCGCATGTCGTAGCCGTCTCCCGTCGCTCGGAAGTTTAGGCTTCCGAACCGGATCTCAAGCCCAGCCATGAGCGACTCTGGTGACCCCACAGGGGAGTCCATCAGCAGTGGCTTGGTGAAGGCTTTCGTCGAAGTGGATGATGAGAGGACCGTGCGGACCCTAAAAGGAACGTCGAAAACACGCGAAAACCCCTACCTGGCGCGCCAACTGTCGGGGTTCGGTACCGCCGGCAAGTAAATTTATATAAGAGCGTGTGTTCTGATCCGCACGGTAACACAGGAGACACTCGGGGTTATACTGGTTCGGGCCTCCGGAGAGTAATACCCTACGTCCAGTCGGAGAGGAAGTGTTCCTTATGCTCGGGAGTTTGTAGTAGGGGGTACAAACAAGTCGGGAGAGGGTGTAGAGCCCAAGTCCCTGGTGTGCGAGTGGTTCAAGTAGCAGAAGTCTGCGTACATGAGTGAGTGAGTGTGAATGCTTGCGTTGTATGAGATGGGATATCGATGCTAAGTGCGTGTGGGGGTGGAAACGAACGTGTCTTGTATGTGCCACTGCCCTTCCCTTTTATAGTCGCAAGGGGAGGCCCAGGGCGGTTTACATCGAGTGTGTTGAGCTAATCTACAGTGTGAGGCCTCCTTCTCTGCATCGGGCTGTCAGGCAGCAGCAGCGGTGAAGCATTGTTATGGGGCCTTGGGTGACGGTGCAGATCCCGTGCGTCCCAATTAGCCATCCCGGGGCCCCCTGCGCCCTCCTTCGAGTAGTTAGTCGGGTACAGGAGGCAGAGTACTGGCCCTGATCCCGTCAGTGGATCAGGGGCTTGTCTTTTCTGGTGCTGTGGAAACGGAGTAGCCTGCACCACGACGATCGAGGGATAGGTGACGGCTTGCACTGTGCCATTGGTGGCACAGCGCTTCCCGTGCCCTCCGTGGTACGATGCGCACCGCCCCTGCAGAGGAGCGGCAGGAGAATCCGTCTTCTGACACAGGATCGACCTGGACAGGAAGGACCCGTGCAGGGAGGCTGACACGTGGCGGGCCGTGTACCGAGGTATCACGGGATGCTGATGGGGCCTGCGTACCTGCGGCCTTGACGGCCAAGTTTTGAACTAGTCGGAGCCGGAGAACTACTCGTGCGAGTAGGTGATCTATGCCACGTCTCCCGATGCTTAGGGCGTAGTGTGTACTGTACCATACACCGTCCAGCGCCCATTACGCCGTCCGCGGTACGACGGTCACTGTGCCATTCGTGGCAGGGTTTGACGACTCCGTCCCCTGACACGGAATCGGTCGGGCCCGGGAGGACTGCCGCGGCGGGGTGGACGCATGGCGGTGCATGGAGGAATATGCGCGGAGATCCCGAGATCACGATCTTGTGGGTCCACACGGCCCGTGTCTTCCCTGTGAAGCCCGCGCGGGTCGGTGGCGGAAACTACTCGTGCGAACAAGTAGTCGTGGCTTGGAGGCGGAGACTACTCGTACGAGCGAGTAGCCGCGGCCGTGAGGTAGAAACTACTCGTGCGAGCGAGTAGTCGGGAGTGGAGGCGGGAACTTGTCGTATGGGCCACCATGCACTCGGAGAAGAGGGTACGAATGGCCGAGGGCCGCCTGTCTTCTGGCCCATGGCAGAAACTGATCGTACTGGCCCTCACGTGCTCGGGCCGCGTAGCACTCGTTGTGCTAGCTGTCGGAGCGTGTCGTACGTGGGTCCGTACTGCGTTTTTCAGGGGTCTTGATGGGCCCTAGTCCATGGCCTCGTCACATAGTGTTATTAGAATATTGGATGGTCTCTAGATTAATTGGAAGGCTTGTTATGATCAAATGGGACTATAGAATCAAAGAAGGCATGATCTCAATTGGATTTCATTCTCAATGTTAAATCAAAGCTAAACTCAAAATAGTAATGATTGGATGAAGAAATCAAGTAAGGGATTAGCAACGAGGCACTAAGCTAAGGTTGGCCAAGTAGTAACTTGGACCATGTGATTGGCTAGGGTGAAGTGGCTATAGCTTGGAGAATTTCGAAATATCAAGTCAAGCCTAACCGAGTGAAGCATTGAAGAAGCATTGTATGTTCATTGAGTCATGTGAAGGGTGACTTGATCAAGAAATGGGTTTCATTCTTATATGGAGATCAAAGTCACTAGCTCAAGGTATAAGTGCTCAAATCAATGAGACGTCGATGGATGGATCTCTCAAGTGGATATATTGACCAAGTATGGCCATTCATGAAGATGAAGCTCAAGTGAATCTCTATAGGGTTTATATTTGATCTTGAGTATAGGTATGCCGTACTATCAAGAGGGATGCATCACAAGGAGTCTTGAAAATGTCTCAGTGCTCAAGTAACCTATGTGAGTTGAGAGAGACACAAAAACCACACGTACACGGTCTCGGGTTTGACCTTGTGTCAAACCCGGTGGCACCGGTTTTGTGTCAGTCGGCCCAACGGCTACTTGGTTTGAAATCTCAGTGGCACCGGGTTTGGGAACCTAGTGGCACCGATTTTCCCCTGAGTTTGCAACGACTAGTTTTTGGGGAGTTGGGTATTTATACCCCTGGGTCCCTACTTTTGCAAGTTGTTGTTCTAGAGGTTGCTAGTGTACACCCCTGCTATTCCTTGCTAAGCCAAAGCCATTCTAGCTCTTCCCAACCTCTCTTGGTGAGGTCATTCGATCTTTGATAGATCTAGTGAGTTGGGTGGTAAAGAGAAGCCTTTGTGAGCAATCAAAGAGCACTTGATTCCCTTGAGCACTGTTGGACATCATCCAGCTTGTGTGAAGCATTTGTTACTCTTGGAGGGTTGCCTCCTAGACGGCTAGGCGTCACCCACAAGCTCCCAAGGTGTGGTGAGCTGTGGGACGGTTTGTGAAGGTCTTGCTTCGCCTCCGAAAGGGAAAAAGCTATCTAGTGGATCGGGGAAAGGGTTGAGTGCAACCCGACTTCGGTAGGAGAAGCACCCAATGGAGACTAGGATTCACACGGTGGTGAATCCGAACTTCGATAAAACAAATCATCGTGTTTCCTGTTGATTTACCTCGCTTTACACTACTTTGATTTCTTAGCTTGGTCTTGGTATATTTGTGAATCTACTTGGTTGTTAGTGTATGTGGAGTGCAGGTGTGTCTAAACCTGCGGAACAACCTTCTCTGAGTCACACACCAAGTCTGAGTTGAATTCGAGCAAGCAATCAAGAAAGGATCAAGGGGAGTCACCGCCAGGCAAAGTGTTATTTTTCTGCTGCGCAAGCACTGTCCAGAGACTTCGAAGAATTTTTCAGAGACTCCGGACAAAACTCCGGAGTATCCAGGTTTTACTGATAAAATTGTTTGAAGTGGTGATTTTCAGGTTGCGCCTATTCACCCCCCTCTAGGCGACAACAAGATCCTTTCACTCTCGGCAAAGCTTTTTTAAAATAATATAAAAAAGCTAAATCGCTATCCGGCCGGCCGCCGCCGCTGCCAGCACCACCACCACACCGTCATCGGATCACCACCATGGTCGGCTGCCGTGGCACCATGCGGTCGCTCGGATCAGAGGGAGAGAAGGGAGGGGCCGCCACCGGTGGAGCTATAGATCTGAGGGCCACCTCCATGCGCTGCCACCAGGACGTCACCACCACCCGGCCGCCGCCACGGCCACCTGTGGGAAGAAACAGGAAGGAGGGAGATGATAGAGAGAGAGGAGGGAGGGAGGGAGAACCTGGATTCAGTGGGGAGGGGTCACCACCGCCGGCCGGGTCAACTCGTGCTCGCGGTCGAGGCCGATGCGCTGCCGGAGGTGAAGATGAGGCCGCCATAGATCTCAACGCCCTCAGAGGTGAGAAGGCCACAACCAGGAGAGAGGAGGCCGCCGTCCATGCGTCATCACCGCACCTCGCCCCGCCGCTGCTCCTCACTGTCGGTGAGGGTGAGCAGAGGGGAGAGGGGAGGAGAGACAGAGGAGGGGCCGTCCACCCTAGCCACCATCCTTGTGCTGCTGAAGCCGCCGCCTGGGTTTGGAGGGGCGGGATATGGGGAGGCGGCAGAGGGAGAGGAAGGGAGGAGGCGCAGAGGGAGAGGGAGAGGGAGGAGGCGGCGGGGCTGTGGGTTGGGGAGGGAGAGGAGGGGGTGCATTAATATAGGTAGGGTTAGGGTGGTGGGCCGGCGATGATAATTGGGCTGAATTTGGGCCGGATTTGTCGTGAGCCCAAGAACGGCTCCCGACAAAGTTTTATTTTCTAAAAATGTTTGAAATGTATTTAATTAGTTAAATATAACAAATAAATTCAAAAAAGTACCAAATTTTAACATGGAATAGCACATGTTGTGTGTGAAGAGTATAAAAAGTTTTGAAGTTGAACTCAAATTCAACCGTCACTTTCACTCCAAACCTAATGACGCTGCTACTCCCCTGGCACGCCACGACAACCCTGTGGCGGCGCCGCCGCCACCCCCATCTGCTTCGACGACAGCTTCAGGCCCCATCGCGTAGATCTGGCCTCCCTTCTTGCGGATCTGGCGCGGGCGGCGGCTGTTTTTGGTGTGGGTCGAGCCGACCCACCTTCTCCCCGGATCTCCTCCGCCACCGGTGCTGGCACTGCTGCCGTACTCTTCGCCGAACATCGCAGACGTCGCCCCATCACCTAACGCTGCTGTGGGAGGGGTGGGCCTCCGTTGCCCGCCGTGGTCCTCCTCGGTCTGGCGGGTCCGGGGCTGCCGCCGCGGTTGGGACCAAGGTCCGACGCTGCTCTCCCCTTCTTCCGGCGTCGTGCCTTCCCTACCCCGCGCCTGCTACAGGCTACTGACGCTGCCTCTCCGGGTTGTCCTTTGTTGGCGTTTCTTAACGTCACCGCTATGGAACCGGGTTAGCGTGAACGTGTAAGGAACTCCCAAGTACATTGACGAGTGCGAATGAATCCGCAAGCGCACGGATACACTATTGTAGCACTTCACCAAGGAAGGAGTATTCCAAGAGTTGTCGAATCCACAGACGGTGAGGTAACCGGACGGGTGTCTAACCAAGGACACCAAGCTACTACTGAGATAGGTTGGAGTTGAGAAGCACTTTCTAGGGGACTTAACTCTCGAGATGGATCCGACCACTATTAGTCCTCTCCATAGGGCGCCGACACACCCTAGCTTTGAAAGGTCTAAGTGTATCTCGGTCTGGGAGCCCTACTCGGTACCCGGGCGAGGAGGATTTCAAAAGGTCCAGCAGGCTGTCACCACTACGGCCTACCTCTATCATTACGCGAAGGCACGTGGTATCCGTAGGATAACCAGAGTCCAGACACCACGTCTACACTACCGATTACTACTATAACGCGGTTACGTCTGTCGACCTACTAACTACACTATAACACCCCATATAAATACAGAACTACGAACTTAGAGAGAGAACGGTTCAGATCATGCTCGTCATCGAGTTATGGAGCAACAAAAAGGTTTGGATGTGAATTGGGTACAACATTCTTACTCAGCTAAACAGGATCTAAACATGCAAATAGATACTTGAACTTGTGTACTAGCTCTAAAGGATCAAAGTCCTGTGTTACAAAGAACACAAGTCTCTAAACTATGAACGAGCCAAGAACACAAGAACATATCATTCATGCATGAAGTCCATTATAGTCTAAATAAAAATGTTGAATACTCACTCTGATCTAAATGAAGAACAAGACATCCGCAAGGACTTCAATTCACTCCTACTCTACCTATCAACTAAACCTAGTCTAGATCTCACCTCATCCCTACTCCACCACATAGAGGTGAGAATCACCTCACATGGGAAGAATTAGAGAGAGGAAGAGAACTACACAAGAGAGAAAGTGAAGGCTTGAGAGATTGGAAGTGTGTTGGAAATGAGGCCCCTCCCCTTCTATTTATAGTCAAGGGGGTGGCTTACTCCTAGGCTCAATTGTCAACAAAACACCCCAGAATGCAGCAAGGGACCAATCAGGAAGCACCACGTGGAAGGCTAGGATGAGAGGAGGCAAGGTCGGTTCGGCCGATCCTAGGATCGGCCGACCATCCCGGCCCTCCTCTTGTGTTGTGTTTCTTCCAGGTGGCTGACCGGTGGGTCCTCTGAACACTCCCCCTGTGCATGCCAAGTTTCCTGGCAGTTTGGGTAGCAAGTGGGCCCATGTATCCTTGTGATGCTGATGTGGCAGCGTTGATTCATCGAAAGTGTTTCACATGGATTGGTGACGTCATTGATCCAGGGGAATCCATGTGGCAGACCCTCATTAGCCAGAACCTGAGTGGCTTGGATTAGAGTGGATCACATGTGCATGGATTCCTCCCATTTCCTATGCTAAATACCTGCATTTGAATAGACATCGACACTGGTGAAAAGTATTAGTTTAAACTCCTATTCTAGTGTGGATGTGCCTTTCATGTTCCAAAAATGCAGGAGTTGACAGACATAAAAATGATACTTAACAACCGTCAACACCCTCCCCCCGCCACCGCCACCTCCCTCCCTTCGGCTCGCTCTGGCGGTGATCTCGGCTCCGGCGGCCTCCGCCAGTCACCTCCCTCCTCTTGTGGGCGGGTGCAGGGTCACCTCCGCCGCTAGTGCCGATAGTTGGATGTGGACGCACGAGCGCAGTTTCAATCTCCTCCCTCGCGGATCTTGCGCGGGCTGCGTCGGTTTCAGTGTTGGATGGGTTGGCCTCTCTATCATCACCGGGAGCTCTATTCAGTGTTATCCTAAACAGCCTAAACGGGCTGTTTAAACGGGTTTAAACGCTAAACGGGATAACACCGTCTATGTCGTTTATCTCGTTTAAACACCGTTTATCCCGTTTAAATGCCATTTAGCCCCGTTTAAACAGGCGTTTAAACAGATTAAACGCTAAACGACGGTCGACCGACTTGTCTACCGTTTCCGTCTAGGAAAACACTGGCTCTATTGCGCGCGTCGCTGGTAGCTGCGGCCTCCCCGTGCCCGACGCTACCTCTTCCAACGCCGCCTCCGCCTCCGCCGTCAGGCTTGCTGGGGGAGGACCTGGCGGCACTGCCCCCGACTCCGTCCCTTCCCGCCATGGTGTGCGTCTGGCCCCGGGCAGCATGGCGCCGCCACCCTCGGTGATGTCCTCGACAAGCCTTGACGGGCGACCCGGGGTCCTCTTTTCACCGCTTGAGGCCACCCTCGTCGCCGTTGTCACCTCTTGTGCTGCCATCTGCCCCCACCGCCCACCTCCGGGGCTTGGGTTGCGCCGCTCCTCTTCCGGCGCCACTACCAGCAGGCATCGAGCTCCCTCCTATCGGCGGCCACGACCCCTCCTACTCGTCAGAGGCATCCCCGGGTTCGCGGCCTACTCCCCCAGCAGCCACGCTCACCGCCGCCACTGCGCCCTCACATGCCGCGGCTACGGCCCTCGTTGCTTCGTCTCCCTCTTCCCCGATGGCCTCCTCATTGGAGCCCCCGCCGGCCTCCTCGACAGCGTCCGAAGGCCACTTCTCCGTGCAGACAGCTGCGGCGCCCCCCTCCAATCGAAGGCCGTGACCCCTCCCCCTCGTCGACGGCCGCAGCTCCCTCCCTCGGCTGGCGGCCGCTGCCCCTCCTCCGCAATGGCGGCCCCAACTCCTTCCTCCTGTGGACGTCTGTTGGCGGTAGATTTCCGTCAACCTAGTCATGAGTTTAACTTCAATATTAGTATTAATTTGATATTCAAACTAACGATCCTAACCCTTGTTATATGTCAAGTTCGCACTCGCATGTGGTTTTTGGAGTTTATTGTTTACACAAGAATTAAGCATCTAAATGTGGACTTTCGGGTAAAGTTTATCGAGCACTTTATGAGAAGATCATGAACCCCAGCACAAGTCAAGACACGAGGTGAACATGACTCCAAATGAGACAAGGACTAAAGCGTGAAGCCGTGAAACCCTGAGGACCTAAACAGAAGATGCGGGAGTTTGCGCGCCAAGCACCCTTATCTAAATCGCGGGGAAAATGACATCAAGGACCCACATGCAGTTCGGCAAAAACTCAAGAAGACGCGAGAAACTTCAGGAAGAAAACTGGGACGGAACTAGGCCAGGTGGGCCCAGGTCAGCCGGCCTAGCCCACTTCGAGTCCTGTTTGCTGCCCCCTTTGACCTAGCACTCATTCGGGCTATTTATAGGCCCCGTGCGAAGTGCCACGCAGGAAGTCATTCGTCATTCACCGCTGAGGAGCAGAGAAGCTAGAGGGACACCATCTCAGAGAGGATCGATCGTGCTAGTTGGCTAGGGTTACCCTAGTCGGTGTGGGAACCTTGCAAGGAAGACCACGTTGGAGTTCTGAAGCTTGGATAAAGATCAAGGTAGGGTCCTAGTGGTGATCTTGTTCATGTAAACATTCATGGTGAAGTCTTTATGAATCCAATTTCTAACGATCAAGTGCCTTCTTCTATGATTCTTGTTCTTGCTTGGGTTTGTTTCTTCCTCAATCTATTCTCAAGATTGATTGCACGGGGTGTTCTTGTAGCCACGGTGGCTAGAGGTGCATACCGGATCTACCAAGTGGTTCAACGTGTTCCTTGTGAGCGTGCTCTAAGATTCGACCGCAAAACAAAGGGGAATATCGTGACAGGATGTTGACACCGAGTACAGCGGGGTGACTTAGGGGGTTTGACCGAAGGTCAAGATTTAAAGATGCTTTTTATGAGATTCGTTTGGTTTTCTTCATCTATCTTTTTCGGAGCTACAACATAAGCATGATCTAGGCTCTCTAGCTCGGTTATCTCTACGCTTTCTCTCGCTACCTCGTGTTTAGTAGGTCAGATGTATTTGAAACCTCTTCGAGATGAAAGTGTTTTCTCGGTTATTAGATTGAATCTTGTGTTACACATGCTCCACGGATTCGATACCTTGGGTCATACTCGAGGGAAAAAGGTACTACATGATCCGTAAGCTTGCAGTGAATCTTGGCGCGTTATTGAACCGTCAACAACGTCCTGCCGGCAGCGTGTTTGAGGCCTCCCGTTAGGTCTTGGGGGCGTTGGCTCTCTGGCGTCGGGCACCGGTGTTAGGCCTGACGCCAAAGACGCACCTACTGTGAGGGGCCTTGGCGGTTCCTGGTTTGGCTATTGTGGGTCGTTTCTCGGCTTCGCAATCCTCTTCCCTACTGCTCCCCGAGGTCGTCTCTTCTCATGTGCCTGCAGATGCTGCTTGTTTGGATGCCCGCTGCTAATCCCATCGCTTTGCGTCTCATCCTGGTTCCGGCGATGGGCGGTATGGTTCTGGCTTTGGAGATCTTTGGCGAAAGCTGGGCCTAGCGCTCGCTAGTGCTGACAACGGTTACGCTCTCTTGTGTAGCTTTTTCTGATGAGGGTGTTGTCGCGACCTCCAAATCCTCTTGGTCTACCAGGTGAAGACTTGGTTTGTTCATCCGTGGATGGGAGGACGACGGCATCGTCGTCGTCGCTTCCTTCTTGCAGGCGTCGTCTTGCAAGACCGCTCCATCCTGCCCCCACTTTCTTCAGGTTGTTAGACTAGCGGTGACGAGTGTGTATCCTTAGTGTTTTCCTACCCTGCAGGCGTATGTTGTCGTGCATGGTTTCTGCTGTGGTGGTGCAGTGACCCTTTTTCTTTCTTATTCGGTTTGTTTTTGTTGTAGCTCTGCTCTTTAAGGTTTCTCGTAATGTGACATCTTGTAAAACTCTCTTCTCTTAATGCAAAACGTGTTTTGCACGTCTTTAAAAATAAATAAAAATACGGATTTTTAAACTAAACATACTTCCCTCCTACAAGCCCATGTGAGAATTTCTTAGGCATCTCTTAAGGATTAACATGGAGGTTACGAGTTTAGCTTTTTTAATTAATAATAGTAAGATATTTAGTTTAACAATGTGTTGTGTTGGTGCGATATAACCCATAGACTTATCCAGCTAAAACTAAACAAAGTAATCACTCCATTCAATTTTTTAGATTCCCGCATGCTCCAAGATTCAAAGTTATTAATCGTTGCACAACAACTGGCCTAACATTTGTAGTTTCTCTGGATTCATATTTGAGTACTTTCATATATATGGTGCTAATTGTATGGTAACGAGCAGTACCACACAACCACAACACACAACAAGGAACATCACACTGCCACAAACCCGAGAGAGGAGCCAACAGGTAGACACCAACGTCTGCATCATCGTTACCGACAATGTACCAAGCCAAAACTCATAGTTCGCTGCAAGCCTAAACGGCTACCACAACTCCACCATGCGACTGTCGCCCTCCAATCGCCCACACAGTCGTGCACCTCCCGACCACTGCCTTGCATTTGCATCAACAACACCTCCCTCCTCAGCAACAATGCAGCACCACTCACACCACGAAGACACAACATCGGGTTCTGGCCCTCCTTGGCGAGGCACCTGCATATGACACGGCTCCACCAGGCTTCTTTGGGAGCATTACCTATGCAAAGCCGCCGCCGAGACCCCCACAACACCATGCACGCAGATTCAAGACCTTGAGCACACATGGGTCCTCTGCACCTCGACCCCACCAGACCGACAAAGAGCACAAGCAACTCTGCCCACCAAACCACCACCGCAACAAGCCAAGGTGAGTCACAACAACGGCGCCTCCAAAGAGGACGCGACACCAAAGTGCCGCCACCACTCGTCCATCACTAGAGAAGGTTTTCACCCTGAGAATCTCATGCAGCAGGAGAGGTTGCCCCGCAATGACGCTCCCAACAGAGAAAACGACGCCTCAAAGCACTGTCGCCATCGTCCCCGGCAGGAATACCGGCAAAGGCTTTCGCCCGGCGCACCACTAACCTGAAGCACACACCAGGCTAAGCAGTAGCAGCACACTCCCTGCAACCTCCGCAACCACACCTTGACTGAGGAAGAGCAAGCATGCTGACGCTCACACCACCACCTTGGTGCCACAAGCACGGCAACATATAGGGCGACCCTGCGCGCCAGAAGACATCGCAGACTCGCCATGCACAGACCACCCTGGCCGCAGCACCACGCCACCGCTGACAGGAGAAGAAGCTGCAGGAGAGGATGCGCACACCGGCAGCTAGAGCAGACCGGGAGTGTCGCCGCCGCACCCCCGTCACGGCCAAAACCGCCATGCACTGTCGAGCCACGCCGAAGCGTCGCCCGCCTCGGCCGCGCCGTCGAGCCTCGTCGGCCCAAGAAGAGGTTGTTCTCCTCCTTCCGCGAAACACGACGTACACGCGCGCCCCGGCCGCCGCGGCACCAGATCCGGCAGAGGCAGTGCCGGATCCGCCACCGCCACCCCTCGCCACCGCCGGGCGCCGCCCACGCCGGCGAAAGGCGCACAGGTGCCCGAGACGGCCACGCCCGTCCCTTGCAGCCCGCACCCGGGCGAGATGCCGCGCCGCGGCCGCACGGCCTTCCGGCGACCCGCTCAGGCGGCGGTGCAGCGGTAGTAGGCGGCGCTGGGGTGGTAGCGGCTAGGGTTAGGGTTGGCCCCCCGAGCCGCCCGTGCAGGAGCGACGCGGGGTCGGTGACAGTTCGTCTATCGTATGAGCAACGCGTATGTATTTTGATTGTTTTTTATTTACTTATATTTCAACACTCCCTCTCATGCTGCATATGTAGATATTGGAGGGCTGCAATTATTTTTTTTTGCGAAAGGAAGATATATTAAGCATCAAGTAGTACATCCTCCCCTATTACAAACTGAACTCCAAAAAAAAAGAAAATTACAATTGAGTCCTCAAGATCCAATCTCATCTTCTTCATCTCCGATCTCCAGTTCGCCATTGCCGCCACCACGACGTTCCACGTCCACCTTTCCTTCCACCAAGGGACACCAAACATTGGAACAGCCGCATCATCCATCGCCCAGAACACCAAGTGAATCGATTTCATTGAAAGAAAATCGGCCAGCCCTTGGCAGGAGGAAAGAGGAAAAGAAAATCCGCTTCCGCCGGCCCGAGGACCGACGACCGGAAAAAACGTCCTCCGCCGCCAGGAGACCCAGCAATGAGGAAGAGCCACAAACCTACGAGGATGACCGAAGAGCTCACATAGCTGACGCCGATTGTTCGTCGGCACAGAAGCACGCAGCACCCACCGGTACCCAGGAACTTTATTTGCCGAACCGGTGGTGTTGCCACCGTCGGAAACCTAAACTCCATCGCCGACGACAGCGAGGAGGAACCCTAGTCTACTAGACTCCACACCTTAGTAGCAACAAAAACGAGCCCGGACGTCAACCTGCTCCGGACCCCACCCTCTCCAACGCCGAGCAGGCCGTCGGAGGGGAGGAGCCGGTCAGATCGACGCCGGCGACGAAGAAGCTCTAGTCGCCCTCTTGGAGGCGGCGGCTCGGGGGAAAACGGTTCGTACCCCACGGTCTGTACGGTTGACCTGCAATTATTTTATTTAATCGTGCTAGGATTTGAACTCGAGACATGTGGTCTTGATACCATACCTTATTAAGTACCAACCAGTTCAACTCAAAAGATTAAGCTGATAGAAAAAAATAGAAAATTCACTTATACTCCAACACTGGATAATGGTATGATTTCCGAGGCCAAGATCCCTGACAGCAACGCGTAGGTGATGCCAACATTGGCCATGTTGTGACCATGCTCGTCGCTCGAGTAGTGGAACAGCAAGAGCGCGGCGGCTGTCACGAGCGGGGAGAAGACGAGTATAGTATAACCATACCATGTGGTACCATGTGTGGTCTACGGCAGCCTTGCTGTAGAGGATGTCGTACATGAGGGACGTACATATCCATCTCGACCAACCCAAACAAATGGATCTTGAGCCATCAGGGTCCGGGAATACAATCACACCGACGTTGTTTGCCTGCTACAGTCATTAGCAGCAAATTTCAATTTATTTACCGGCTGCAGCGTAATGGATGGGATTGTGATATGAATCATGAACAAATAAGAAGGGAAAGAGACTATGCCAGTACTAGTCTCCAGTCTCCACTTGCATTTTGTTTTACTCCAGAGCAGACCATTTTAGTACTGTTCCAACAAGCACTCATTGGGACTCGGAGCATCATCGGACGGCCTAATAAACAAAAGGAGAAATTTCACTGTGCTTGGAAATTTTATACAAACAAAAGACTCGATCAAGTCTTCGAAGTCAAGTCCATTTTAGTATTAACCCCAGCTGGCCATGTGACGCTTAATACTTCTTAATTTTCTCAGAATTTAAACAAACTTTCACTGCATCTCCAATCGGCGTCGCCCTTACCACTTGCGTGGTATTCATTTCGAGCCATTGTCGCATCTGCTGTTTGCTACCACCCCTAGATTAGGCTATGGATCATCACCCCAGCGCGGGCCACCATCGCTGTTAGCACAAGCTTCTCCTTGCAAAGCCCGCGCGCGGTCATCGAAAGTGCGGCTCTACCGCTCATTGTTAAACATCACCGCTCTCCTTTGTGCCTCCCGTCGAATACTAGTTCGCCAAAACACTAGCAAGCCAGCGACATTTGGAACATTTGGGTTCTACTTCCACGTGTGCAACCTATTGCCACATCAGCAAAATCACCTCATACACCACTTTGGCTTCGTCAAGGGGGGTAATTTTGTTCAGTTTTGATGGATGGAGGATGGATGATGTCTGACATTTTGTTGGAATAAATGGGCTTTAAGTCATTTATTTTAATGATTTAAGAATTAAAACCCATTATTTTAATGCTAGAGAAAATAAAAGTGAGTAATACCATACGTGTATTTGAAGAGAATTTCATTAGACTTAAGTGATATATCGAATGTACACCACTTGTGAAGTTGAACTAGGTGATACTTCGTGCGTTGCTGCGAAAATTTTTAAATAAATTTTTAAGGTGAAATGTGAAAGTAGAAACATCAAAGCGATTACATAGCGATATTCATCTGTAAACAATATTATATATGAAAGTATGTTAATTTTGTTAAGAGAGAACCATTTTTAAATGATTGATCCTACATGCGAGAATTTTATGGCGTGCTACTCGTAACTACAACATGCTATTAGTCATAGAAAATCGACGAAGACATAAATATATGGTTTGGTGGATGTTGGCATGGCTTGATGGATGTTGACATGACTTATAGTGGATAGTGACATGACGTGTAGTGGGTTATGACGTGTTGAGAGGCAAGAGAAATCGTTAGTGGGTACCAATTATATAGTTTATATAGATAGATAAGGAGACTGGCAAGCCACACGCGCGCGTGCGCTCGCTCACCTCGCCGGGTCGGGTCCTTGCGGGGCGGGAGCACCTTTTGCCGTTGACGGGAATAATTCTCAGAATATTCCCAATGGTGATTTGGTTTCCTTACCCGCGACCGTCCATCTGGGCGCCCCCGCACCTCTCCTCGATCTATATAAGGGCACCCCCTTCCTCCTCTCTAACCCGCCCATTCACGCTAGGACATCTCTCCCTTCTTTCTTTGTCTGCTACTTTTTCCGCATTCCCATCGCCTGCACCGCGCGCACGGTACCGGCGAGAGCAGAGCCTTCGGAACCTCGACCGCCCCAAGATTCTGCATGGGATAGCCGGGCGATAAGGTTTTTGGGGAGCGTCTTCACGCGACTGCTCGCTCCCTGTATGACTACGTCCACTACTTCTAGAAGGATGTTCGAGGAACTGCACGACATCAACTCTTCACTGCAACGACTCTATACAGCTACATCAACAAGGTCATTCGTGATGAGGAATGATAACAGCGAAGCGAGTGCCAGTTCAGCTTTTGGGTACAAACTAAACCTTGTTGGTTTCCTTTGGTTTTTGTTTAATAGTTGTTTAAACATGAACATTTGCACATGCTATGTTTCACTCATGATAATGATCATCTTGAAATACCTTTTAATTTACGGAATTAAAATATATCGCATAATTACCTATCATCTAACAATCTAAAAACCTTATATTGATGATAGGATGATTCCGGTAGCTAGCTTAGCAAATTCGTTCAAGACAAAACCATTTGATGGTTCCAACTTTAAAAGGTGGCGAGATTTTGGTCACCCTTTGGATGACAACCATGGACGTGATGTACGTTGCCTCAGGAACTGCTCCCGAGGGTGTCTCGACTGAGGCTTTTCAGGCTACTGATAGCCTGTTCCGAGGTGCTGTCATCAGCGTTCTGACTGACAACCTGATTGACACCTATCTTCGTTACAAGACGGGGAAGGAGGTCTGGGATGCTCTTGAGGATCAGTTTGGTGTTTCTGACGCTGGCAGTGAGCTGTATGTCATGGAACAGTTCCTAGACTACAAGATGGTCGAGGACCATCTTGTAGTGGAACAGGCCTATGAAATACAGAGGCTGGCCAATGAACTCAAAGACTACAACAAAGAGAACCAATTTGAGTTGCCCGACAAGTTTGTGGCCGAAGCTATTAACTCCAAGTTACCACACCCTTGGAGGGATTTTACTACAACTCTAAAACACAAGAGACAGGTGTTCAGTTTTGATGACCTTGTCGCGATTCTTGATGTTGAAGAGAAGACGAGAGCAAAAGACACATGTGAAAAGGCAGTGGTCGGTCCCTCGAGCGCAAACTTTGTGCAGAGAGGCAATCTCAAACCGCAAAATAAGAGGAAGAAGCCTCCACAAAACCCACCCAAGACTAAGCAAGCCGACGGGCCTGCAAAGAAGAAGAAGAAGAAAGGACCACCAGGGGCCTGCTATGTGTGCAGGAGTACAGAACACTTTGCTAGAAAGTGTCCCAACCGTAAGGTGCTCAAGTCGGCAAACATGGTTGTTAGCAAGGGTGGAGGAACATCGGGGTACGGTAATTTTTTACCTACAGTTCTTTTAGTTTGTCTCTCACCAGAGTGGTGGATTGACACAGGTGCTAATATTCATATATGTGCTGACATCTCTATGTATTCTTCTTACCAGGTTGGGGGGCTGGCTCCTTGCTGATGGGGAACGGTGCCCATGTGCATGTTCTTGGTGTTGGTACGGTCACTCTGAAGTTTACTTCGGGAAAGACGGTGCAGCTAAAGAATGTGCTGCATGTCCCCACCATCAAGAAGAACTTAGTCAGCGGGTCTCTACTGTGTAGAGATGGATTTAAATTGGTCTTTGACTCGAATAAATGTATCATTTTTAAATTTGGTACTTTTGTTGGAAAAGTCTATGATAGCGGAGCTTGTTCCGCTTTTCTTTATTAGATGATAATTGTAATAAAGTTGTGAACCATGTACTTAACGATGATGAATCAAATGTTTGACATTCGAGGTTTTGTCGTGTTAATTTTGGTTGTATGATGCACTTAGCTAGTTTGAGTTTAATTTCGAAGTTTACCTCTGTCAAAAATTCTAAGTGTCATATATGTGGTGAATCAAAACAAACTCGCAAGCCACACAAGGCTGCTGATGCGAAGGACTTGGCACCACTAGAATTAGTTCATTCCGATTTGAGCGAAATGAACGACATGTTGACAGAAGGCAGTAAACGGTATTTCATGACTTTGATAGATGATTGCACTAGATTTTGTTACAACCATTTATTGAAATCAAAGGATGAAGCTTTACATTACTTTAAAATCTATAAAGCTGAAGTAGAAAACCAACTTGAGATAAAGATTAAACATCTTAGGTCCGATCGAGGTGGTGAATACTTCTCAAATGCTTTCGACTCGTTTTGCAAGGAACACGGTATTGTTCATGAGAGGACACCACTATATTCACCCCAATCCAATGGGATTGCCGAAAAAAAGAACCACATGCTGACTGACTTGGTGAATTCCATGTTAGAAACCGCAAGACTTTCCAAGGCATGGTGGGATGAGGCGATAATGACAGCATGTTATGTCCTGAATCATGTACCTATAAAGAATAAGGAAGTAACACCATTCGAGGAATGGGAGAAGAAGAGGCTGACTCTTTCATACTTGCGTACTTGGGGTTGCTTGGCCAGAGTAAGTATGCCAATAACCAAGAAACGTAAGCTTGGACCAAAGACTGTGGATTGTGTCTTTCTAGGTTATGCTTTTCACAGTGTTGGATATAGATTCTTGGTGGTAAAATCTGGAGTGACCGACTTGCTTGTCGGCACAATTATGAAGTCTAGAGATGCTACATTCTTTGAGAACATGTTCCCAATGAGAGATGAAACAAGCTCATCTAGGCAAGAGTCTATTGAGCAAGATAACTCTACCGAGTCGATAGTACGTAATGTACCCACATTCATTGAACATCCTGAGGAGGATAACGATGAAGCTCCTAGGAGGAGCAAGAGACAGAGGACTGAGAAGTCCTTTGGTGATGATTTCATCGTATACCTCGTGGATGACACTCCTAAGACCATTGAAGAGGCCTACTCCTCTCCTGATGTTGATTATTGGAAAGAGACAGTCAGAAGTGAGATGGACTCTATCATGTCGAATGGAACTTGGGAGGTCATTGAACGTCCCTATGGGTGCAACCTGTAGGGTGCAAGTGGGTGTTCAAGAAGAAGCTTATGCCTGATGGTACTATTGAGAAGTACAAGGCTAGGCTTGTGTCTAAGGGCTATACCCAGAAAGAAGGTGAAGACTTCTTTGATACTTACTCATCAGACCAAAGATTGTGGATTGTGTCTTTCTAGGTTATGCTTTTCACAGCGTTGGATATAGATTCTTGGTGGTAAAATCTGGAGTGAACATTTCCCAATGAGAGATGAAACAAGCTCATCTAGGCTAGGCTTGTGTCTAAGGGCTATACCCAGAAAGAAGGTGAAGACTTCTTTGATACTTACTCATCAGTCGCTTGATTGACCACCATACGAGTGCTACTTGCTCTGGCAGCCTCTTATGGTCTTCTCGTTCATCAAATGGACGTTAAGACATCTTTCCTAAATGGAGAGCTAGAAGAGGAGATCTACATGGATCGACCAGAAGGATTTATAGCAAAACGTCAAGAAGGCATAGTGTGTAAGCTGGTGAAGTCTCTTTACGGCCTCAAGCAAGCTCCTAAATAGTGGCATGACAAGTTCGACAGAACTTTGACATCCGTCGCCTCTGTTGCGAACGAAGCTGACAAGTGTGTGTACTATCACTTTGGTGGGGGCGAAGGAGTAATTTTGTGCTTGTATGTAGATGACATACTCATCTTTGGCACAAACCTTAATGTGATTAAGGAAGTCAAAGACTTTCTATCTCAGAGCTTTGAGATGAAAGATTTGGGAGAAACCGATGTTATCCTTAACATTAAGCTGATAAAGGAGGAAAATGGTGGGGTGACTCTTTCATAGACTCACTACGTGGAGAAGATTCTGAGTCGGTTTGGATATAGTAATTCTAAACCTGCCTCAACTCTTTATGACGCTAGTGTAGTTCTGAAGAAGAATAGAAGGATAATGGTAGATCAGTTGAGATTCTCCCAGATCATTGGTTCATTGATGTATCTGGCTAATGCTACGAGACCTGACATTGCATACATAGTTAGTAAATTGAGCCGGTTTGTTGCAAACCCGGGAAGTGAACACTGGCGTGCTCTTCAAAGGGCAATGCACTATCTTGTGGGGACAACGAACTATGGAATTCAGTACTCCGGAGACCCCGAGGTCTTACAGGGATATAGTGATGCAAATTAGATTTCTGATGCTGATATGTGTTCGCACTTAGAGGTGGTGCTGTTTCCTGGAAGTCTTACAAGCAGACCATCTTAACGAGGTCAACTATGGAAGCAGAACTCGCGGCATTAGACACTGCCACCGTTGTGGCTGAGTGGCTTCGTGAACTCCTAATGGACTTGCCGATAGTTGAAAAACCGATACGGTAATTCTAATGAACTGTGATAATCAAACTGTGATTATCAAGGTGAACAGTTCAAAGGACAACATGAAGTCGTCAAGGTATGTTAAGAGACGGTTAAAATCTGTTAGGAAATTGAAGAATATCGGTGTTATGACTTTGGACTATATCAACACAGCTAAAAACCTGGCAAGTCAATTTACAAAGGGTCTTTCACAGAATGTGATCGACAATGCATCTATCGAACTAGGCTTGAGACCCACGCGAGTCTCTCCATAGTGGTAATCTGTCCTATGTGATCAGATATCCTGTGAATTAGGACAGCAAAACAAGCTATGGTTGGACTGAGAGAAGAGAACCTTTGAATAGGCTCGTTCCATGGGAAGATGCATTTCTGTGACAACCTCGCCCAAGATAATCTCGTATTATTGCCTAAACCAATCCATTTGGCACTTAAAAAATAACACAGGAGTATCTTGTTGTTGTTGCTTAAGTGCCAAATGGATTGGTTTAGGCAATAATGCGTGATTATCTTGGGCGAGGTTGTCACAATTTCTCTTCAAATCTGTAGGGTAGGGTGGCATATACCTTAATGTGTTTATGAGTGGCCTCTCTGAAACAAGAGAAATTGTTTCTATGAAGCAAAGACATAGTCCTACAGTATGTCTTTAAGGAACACACCTATATGAGTTTGACTACTGGTCATAGTCTATGATATTTGGGTGATCTCTAGAAAACTCATGCAGAGGCACGGAGTGTGACTTATAAGCTCCAACCCGCGGGGATGCTTCGCAACCAAGTATCAGTAATGGACTTTGGACAAGCTTGTTTACACAAGACTGACAATTCAAGTCATAGTCCATTGTTCAGTTGTGAATGAGTGTAAATGGGCCAAGTGGATGTTCAACTTAACAATCTCCATCATAGTACTGATATATCAAAATAGCAGTGGCCAATGAGAGCATTTTCAATGAGGCATGTAATTCTAGGTGGAGATTGTTGGAATAAATGGGCCTTGAGCCATTTATTTTAATGATTAAAGAATTAAAGCCCATTGTTTCAATGCTAAGGAAAATAAAAGTGAGTAATACTGTACGGGTATTTGAGGAGGCTTTATTCGACTTAAGTGGTATATCGAACGTACACCACTTGTGAAGTTGAATAAGGAGACTGGCGAGCCACACACGCGCGCGCTCGCTCGCTTGCCTCGCCGGGCCGGGCCATGGCCGTGGTCGTGGCCGAGACGAGTCGTGTCGGGCGGCGCGGTGCATTGCAGACGGATGTGTTGCGGGGCGGGAGCACCTTTTGCTGTTGACGGGAATAATCCTCGGAATATTCTCAATGGTGATTTGGTTTCCTTACCTGTGACCGTCCAGGTTCATTGAACCGTGTCCCGTCCGCGTCCCAGATCTAGATCTGGACACCCCCTGCACCTCTCCCGGGCCTATATAAGGACACCCCCTTACTCCTCTCTAACTCACCCATTCACGCTCAGATACTCCTGTTCAGAAGATCTCTCCCTTGTCCCTCTCTGTCTGCTACTTTTTCTGCATTCCTATCGCCTGCACCGCGCGCACAGTACCGCCGAGAGCAGAGCCTTCGGAACCTCGACAACCGCAAGAAGATCCTGCACATGATAGGCGGGCGATAAGGTTTTTAGGGAATGCCTTCGCGCGACTGCTCACTCTCTGTACGACTATGTCCACTACTTCCAGAAGGCCGTTCGAGGAACTGCACGACATCAACTCTTCACTGCAACGACTCTGTACGGCTACATCAACAAGGTCATTCGTGATGACGAATAATAACAGTGAAGCGAGTACCTCCGGCACTCGTCCATTTTTTTGGTACAAGCTAAACCTTGTCGGTTTCCTTTGGTTTATATTTAATAGTCGTTTAAACATTAACATTTGCACATGTTATGTTTCACTCACGATAATGATCATCTTGAAATACCTTTAAATTTGTGGAATTAAAATATACCTAATAATCACCTATTATCTAACACATTTGAGTTCGGGTTTTTTTTTCCAAACTTGATGATAACTCAAGGGGGCAAAACCGACGCGTCTCTATTTTGTATGGGATATGCAAAAATAGGCCCCATTTCATATAACTCCAACTGTGTCACCTCAGATATGGAGTATGTGGTTAAAATCAAGAATCTTAGACCATCCACCCTCGCGTTCCTCAATTTCCACTTTCAAAACAGAATATGATGTCCTGATCATCGAGATTCTCTCCTCCATATTTAGAGTCCGTTTGGCACGGCTCCGGCAGCAGCTTCGGGAGCTGTTTTTCGCGGAGCCGTGCCAAAGGCCCGAGAAAAACGGCTCCCACCCGGGAGCGGCCGGTTTTTCCACCCACCGGAGCCAAAACGTGCCCACGCCGCGCCTGCCCAGTGTGTTACTCATTTGCCCCTGCAATTCGCGCTAATTACAACAAAAATGCCATCGCGCTGCCATTCCCCACCGCAATGGCGGAGCCACCAGTATGGCGAGCCCTGGCGGCCGCCACACCTAGCCGCCGGCAAACCTCCTCACCCCCCGGTGATCCCTGCTGGGCTGCTGGCTGCTGCGCAGCTGCACTGCGCCATTACTGAGCGCCTGAGCCTGGAAACGAACTGTTGAAGAAGAAAGAAGATAGCAGTACATATGAGTTGAGCATACGCTTGCCTTCTTGGGCCTTTGGGTTTTAGCGATGTGTCACGGTGGCCCAATGCAAGACACTGATGCAGGAATTTTTTTTATATTTAATTTTCTTCAATTTTACGAAAATAAATAGTCGGATTCAACATTGGCAGAAATAGCCACGAACCGCCGTTTGAAATTGTGGTTGGTCCCCTGCCGCCGTTTCAAAAGGCGGTAGGCACCTACCGCCGCCTCAAACGGCGGTAAGTCGAAGCCAGCCGCCGCTTGAAACGGCGGTTGGGCCATCCGCCACGTGGTCCGGTGGCCAGGGACCTACTGCCAGCACCGACGGCGGCAGGAGGCCAACCGCCAGTTGATACGGCGGTTGACCGACCGTTGGCCACCTACCGCCGTATCAACTGGCGGTAGGTGGTACCGCCGTATCAACTGACGGCTGGGCCGCGCCTATATAAGGGCCGGCGCCCTGCCGCCGCCGGCTGCCCCTACCCCCTCTTCTCTTCTCTTCCTCGTGGTCTTCTTCAGTGTCCATCAGGTATGTTTCCAATACTTTCCTTATATATTTAGTCAATATGGTAGAAATAGTTTAGAAAAATCTAGAAATAGTTTAGAAAAATCTAGAAATAGTTTAGAAATCCTAGAAATAGTTTAGAAATTATAGAAATACTTTAGAAATTCTTAGAAATACTTTAGATAGTTTCTAAATTATAGAAATACTTTAGAAATTGTATAAATGCTTGGAAATTCCTAGAAATACTTTAGAAATTGTAGAAATACTTTGGAAATTCCTTGAAATAATATAGAAATTGTAGAAATGCTTTGGAAATACCAAGAAATACTTTAGAAATTGTAGAAATGCTTTGAAATTCCTAGAAATACTATAGAAATTGTAGAAATGCTTTGGAAATTCCTAAAAATACTATAGAAATTGTAGAAATGCTTTGGAAATTCCTAGAAATACTATAGAAATTATAGAAAATGTTTTGGAAATTCCTAGAAATACTTTAGAAATTGTAGAAATGCTTTGAAATTCCTAGAAATACTATAGAAATTGTAGAAATGCTTTGGAAATTCCTAGAAATACTTTAAAAATTGTAGAAATGCTTCAGAAATTCCTAGAAATACTTTAAAAATTGTAGAAATGCTTCGGAAATTCCTAGAAATACTATAGAAATTGTAGAAATGCTTTGGAAATTCCTAGAAATACTTTAGAAATTGTAGAAAATACTTTGGAAATTCTTAGAAATTATGTGTGACTTTATATTTCATTTTTTGCAGCTATGGCTCAGCAGCAGGTGGCGGGTCCGCAGCCCCCTGTTGGTGCTGTTCGTCCTCCTCGGGAGCCCCTGCTGTATGTGCTGCCCGAGCTCTTCGACGAGCGGACAGACAGGGCGCACCGGTCCTACCACTCCGCGATCTGCGGGGCAGAGGGACCGTGCGTTCTAGAGGCCCCGGGCACTACATGCCGCTTCACCCCGACTGGTGTCCGAAGTATGTAATACGACACCTTCATATCTTTGTATTTCCTCATTTAAATTCTTAACTAATATTTATTTTCGTTTTGTGGTGCAGGCTACGGGCAGCAGGGCTTCTTCCCCTAGCGCGCTTGGTTGAGGGGGACCTCATGCGGGCCGCCTTGCGACCGGCGGAGCGCAGGTCGCGCTTTGGCTTCGACTACCATCTGGTCTGCGCGCTCCTGGACCGGTGGCGCCCCGAGACGCACAGCTTCCACTTCCCCTGGGGGGAGATGGCGGTGACTTTGGAGGACGTGGCCCTCCTCTTCGGGCTACCGTGCTCAGGGGAGCCCATGGGGGCTCGTGACCCCCCCGAGCCGTGGCGCGACATCCTCCTCGCGAGGTTCGCCGGAGTGGTGCGCCGTCCCGGCGCGCCAGAGGTGCCTGACTTCACCAACTCCCACGGCCCCACGTGCGTTTGGTTGCGCAAGTTCAGCGTACGTTCCTCTACCTATCATTTTTTCATAGTATCGGTTTGCAGCCTCTCACTGAATTTTGAATTTTTTCAGGCCTTGTTCATGAGGGACGACGCCGACGAGCAGACGAGCAACAGGCACTTGGAGGCGTACCTATTGTGGCTCTTCGGCTATGTGATGTTCTGTGGGTCCCAGGGGGACGCGGTGTCGAGGTTCCTGATCCCCCACGCGAGGAGGATCGCCGACGCCACCGTGGAGGACATGCCCCAGATCAACTAGGGTGCTGCGATTTTGGCCGCGACGTACAGGGGCCTGTGCACCGGATGCACCAAGACGGGCACGCAGTCAATCCTCCTCGGATGCCCGCTTCTGCTGCACCTGTGGAGCTACGAGCGGCTTCCCGTCGGTCGGCCATCGGTCGACCGATCGCCGTACCTCGCGCTGGAGGAGGGGCACGACCCAGCAGACAGGCCGACCATGGGGTCGATGTGGTGCCAGCGCCAGGTTCGTACTTCGAGCTAACTTCGTTCTTTAGCTATCTGAAAATAATGCAATCCGTCGAGCTAACTCATTCTCTTGTTTGCAGCTCTCTTGGACGGAGCAGACCAGGAGGTCGTACCTGGACTTCGTCGGCCAGATCGACACCCTCACTGACCGCGAGGTTATCTGGCAGCCGTACACCGACGCCTTGGTCGCCGCGCGTACGCCACAGGGTCTCTCGTCCCTGTGCTTTCGAGACCGTGACTTCTGGATGACGAAGACGCCGCTCGTCCACGACAAGTACGTCGAGGAGTACCACGTCGAGCGCATGCTGAGGCAGTTCGGCCTCTACCAGGCTTCGCCTGTGCCCGTCGCACACACCGTCGACCCGTCCGTGCACCTGTAAGTTCATTGCAAACTTAAATAGTTTCTTTGGACGAGTGAAGAAAGTTAGTTTGCTGACCAATTGGCTGTTTCTTGTTGTAGGTGGACGAGGAAGGGGTCGAGGACTTCGGCCCCTTTTTGGGGGAAGCTGCAGCAGTACCTGGACGCGTGGGCGACCGCTGCGCAGAACGTCGTCGTCGAGCCGCGCTTACACGACGACGACGCTTGGAGAGCGTACCTGCAGTGGTACACGGCGAGGACCCGGACGCGCATGACCTACGTCCCCCCGAACCCTCGCCTCGACCTCGTGCCAGCGTCGATGTACCCCTACCGACGGGATCAGTCCCACAGCATCTTAGTAAGTTCTTTTGCATTAATTCAAATTAAGTCATATTCGCTAAAGTTTCGTTGTACTAACAACCAGTCCGATCTTGACAGTACGACACAGCTCGCGAGATGTACCACCTGGCCCAGCATGTGGGCTCGACGATGGACTAGCTGTCGTTGGAGCGGATACGGACAGAGCTGCAGAAGATGGTGGGCCTGAGCCAGCGGATCATGCAGGCGGTGAACTTCCGCGGTGACGAGGGTTACCTCCTTCCCCGCCACCCCTCCTCCTCCAGCAGCTGTGCCTCCACCTCAGCTTCGTACCAGGCACCGACACGTCCACCGCTCGCGCCCACTACGTTCGCTCCGTACCTGGCGCAGCCGAGTGCTTTCTACGCCACAGGTACATGACGGGATCGTACACGTTTTTTGTTGCTAGTTATATTATCTAGAGAGACCACGACATATTTTATTGATCCATGACGATCTAATATTTTACAGAGAGACCGCCGATACCTACGGGACCGGGGCCTTCGTCGTGGGCAGCAGCAGCTTCACCGGTTCAGCAGCAGCCAGTGTTTGAGCCACCCGTTCAGCAGCAGCAGCCAGTGTTTGAGGCACCTGTTCAGCAGCAGGCACTGTTCCAGGCACCTGTTCAGCAGCAGCCACGGTTGACTACTACAGTGGCGAGACACCACCGCTAGAGTTTCCGTTGGCCGACTTGTTGGGCGGCACCGCCGACGAGATCGGTGGTACACAGCTGTCGGGAGCCCCGCCCGTGACCCAGCCGACGCAGGAGCAGCAGCGCGCGATGATGGAGGACTTCCACGACTCGGCACGGCGTGCAGGCGAGGCGTTGGAGGCGGCAGAGTCGGTGGAGGGGGAGGCGTGGGTGGCCTCGTCGGGCGCGGCGAATCCATAGCCACCGACCGGAGCGGGGGCCGGCACGTCGGGCTCGGCGACTCCACAGGCAGCCACCGGAGGGGGTGCCGGCACGTCGGGCTCGGCGACTCCACAGGCAGCCACCGGAGGGGGGGCTGTCCCATCGGGCTCAGGTGCTCCCTTAGCGACACCGCCCCCCGAGCCGGCGGTCGCAGGACGCGATCGCCATCCACGCGACCCCCTCACGTACCCGACCCACCACAAGAGGGCTGCACAGAGGGCGGCGGCAGCGGCGAGGAGGAAGGAGCACCAGGGCCCCCCACGACCGACGAAACGCGGTCGTATTTAGATTTGTATTTGGACACTTGTCGTGTACAGTACTTTGTTTGTTCTAATTATTTTATGTATTTTCGTATTCAGTTGCCTGTTATTTCGCATTTATAGTATTGAGAAAAACCAAAAAAGAAAAAAGAAAAATAAATGGAAAATAAAACCTACCGCCAGTTGAAACGGCGGTAGGCTGTTCGAAACCGCCGTTTCAACTGGCGGTAGCTGCAAGCCAGCCTGCCGCCAACCATACCGGCCCTGCCGCCACTGTTGGAAACCTACCGCCCGTTCAAATGGCGGTAGGTACTAACCGCCCTTTGCGGCGGCGGTAGGCTCCTGCCGCCGTTTGAAACGGCGGTATGTTTCCAACCGCCATTTAAACGGCGGTTTGTGGCTATTTCTGCCAATGTATAATCCGACTATTTATTTTCGTAAAATCGAAGAAAATTAAATATAAAAAACAATTCCTGATGCAGATTAGAAATTGTACTCCGGCAGCCCAGATCATGATGGTTCCAACACACCGTGCCACAAAATTCCTAGGCCATGTTGGTTCCAGCCAGATAGGAACAAATTAAAAGGTAAGAAAAATTATATTATAAAATTTTTCTATGAATTGGTACTATAATTTGCTAATTTTATTGTTTGTCTCTTTTTAATGTCTATCAGTTGTAAGCATAAACAGAAGTTTTTAGCAGAATTTTTTAGACAAAACAGTCCAATGTTAATAGCATATTTGATGATTTATATCTGTAATTAGTAGTATTATGTTCGCCATAGGTAAATTTTAATTCTGGCTCCGCCACTGCCCCACCGCGTACCGGGGGTCGGGGAGCTGGAAGACCGCGGGGACGGGGAGCTGGAGGACGGCCACGCGGTGGTGGTGGAGCTCGAGGGCGCTGGCGGCGAGCCCATGACCGGCGACGCCGTCGGCCCCTCCGCCCACTTTGCACCCATCGAAGAAAGACAGAGATGAAAGATGCTGCTGGCGTGAGGTAGAGAGAGGAAGAGGGAAGAGAAGACCCACCGTCCACCGTCGCAGGAGCCGAGGGATCGAAGCCGCTGCCATCGCCGCGGTTCCGCCTGCGTGCGAGCCAGAGAAAGGGCGAAATCCCTTCCAGATGCTCCGGAGAGATTGAGAGATGCGTGCGTGCGTCAGTGCGTGCTGGGAAAAGAAAGGTTGCACGTGGGCCCCACACCGTAGCTTTGCCAAATAAACATATGGCTGCGTGAACGCCGTGAAATCATTACCAAAAGCGAATGGGCTTGTAGTCCAATGGTAGGACGGTCCAGTGGGACGCTACCCACCAGGGTTCAAATTCTGGTGTTCGCACCTTTTCCTGGAATTATTCCGGGATTTTCCGGCGTTATGCATTAAGTGGTAAGCGACGCTCCCGTCGACGACGAGGCGCCAGTGGTGACTTCGAGAATCTCCAGATCTGCTGTTGCTCAGTCCTTCGGAGGTGCTCATAGGGGTAGGGTCCGCGTACGTGTGTTCATAGGGATGAGTGTGCGTGCGTGTTGTGAGCGTCTGCGTTGTACTGTGTAATCTAAAAAAAAAGAAATCATTACCAAAAGAAAATAAAAAATAAAAGAAAGGAATTAAAAAAGAATAAGGTATAAAGAAAGAAAAAGGGAAAAGGAAAAAGAATATGAAGGGGAAAGATAATAAAAAAGGAAAAAGGAAATAGAAAAAAGAGGGAATGGCATTATGGGCATTTCACTCTCTTATCCACGTTACATAGTTGGGAGAAGCTGTTTTGCCAAACATTTTTTCGAAACGGCTTCAGCTCCATCACAAAATCCGCTCCACCAACACAGCCATATCCGGAGCTGCTACAGCCGGAGCCGGAGCTCTGCCAAACGCACCCTTACTTCTCCCGCATTCCTCATCTTTCATATTTCTCCTTCATCCCAACAACCGGGGCCACTCAGATATTTTATCCCCTCCCCCACCCCACCCCACCCCACCCCACCCCTACCTGCCTATCCTCTTTGTACCAGCCCACCCTGTCTCCCTCCTCCTCTCTGCTCTCCCTCCGCCCTCATCTCCTCTGCCGGTGCAGCGCAGGCGCAGACGCGGCCCTCCTCCGCCGGCGACTTCTCTCTCGCGACGCCGGCCCCCAGCTCTTCCGGTGGCAGAGCGTCGCGGCGGTGCTGCCCCTCCTCGAGCTCCCCGCCCTGGATCCATGCTGCATCCTCGCCCTCCTCCTCCGCACGGCGACAGAAGCGCCGTCGATTCGGGGCAAGCTCCGGCGGCTTCTCCTCCGACGGCGGCGGCGAGGTGGTGCGGCAGGGGACCCTCCGTGAGGACGTCCTCCCTCGTCGACAGCGCGCGTTGACATGGTCGGCATCCTCCCAGCGACGGCTCGCACTCCTCCTTGAGGTCTCCGGCGCTGGATCCTGACCACGTGGAGCAGAGGCGGTGCGAATCGAGGTAGGGCACGGGGCTCCCTCCGCCATCCTCTTGCTCTCTCTCAAGCAACCAGCGCGACAGCGGCGGCGACACAACGGCCAGGGGAGACCGCAACCGCGGCGAGCGGCTGGCCTCCTCGGTCGGCAGTCCCGAGCTCCCCTCGCCTACGAGATGTTGCGCGGCGAGCAAGCAAGACAAAGCAGGGCGAGCTCGGCGTGAATCAGGCCGATGGAACTCCGGGATCCGGCGGTGGAGGTGGCCCTCCTCCATGCGCCTGCGGTGGCGGGGCGAAGCTTCCCCCACGGCGGTGGATCTTGGGCAGGGGTGTTGGTGGTGGTCGGCCTCCCCTCGGCCCCTCACCTGCTTGTGAGTCATGACGGTGCCCCATCCCCTTCTTCGGCGGATCGGCGTCCTGCGCAGCCATGGCCGCGGGCGCCCGTGGCCATGTCCTGCCCGTGGCGGCGGCCTCGACGACGCCCGTGGTTCGCCCTCCCTTCTCTCTCCCCTTCCTGCTGATGGCGCGACGAACGGTGGGTGTGTGGGCCCCACAGCACGTCGGCCGATGGAGGAGCTCCACGAATCCTATGGATCTAGAGGATTCGGGAGGCGACAGGAAAATCCCGCATGAGATGAAGGAGACCGCTACAGGGCTTTTTCCTGGAAAAAGTTACACAGCAGGATGGTGCGGGTGGTCTTAGTCTGTACTATTTTTGTCTATAGAATAGAAAGCCTTAAACAAAACAACTCTGTACCCGTATTCCAGCTCTACGGATTTCTAGAGCTAGAGCTATGCCCAACAGGGCTATAGAAGCAAATGATTGTTCAATGCACCTGGAGATCCATTTCGAGTCTGAGTCAAGTCCATTAGAGTATATGTACTCGCCATACTTTATATCTTCCTTTAAAACAGAATATTTATAACACCCTAAATTTTATCACCAAATTAATGTAAGCAATATGGTGTTTTAGGTTTAATTTTCTAAGAAATAAATAAATTATAAAATAAATTTGGCCCTAAAAATATTTAAATATTATTTGAATAATTTTAGAAACAATAAGTGTTTGTGCATCGTATTTTGGTTGCATGGTTTGTGTTTGTTTGTGTGAAGTTTGAAAAAAAGCATGAAAAAGGTTTAAACCAAACCCTAAACCCTTCTCTCTCTTTAGCCCAACCCAGCCGGCCTCCTTTCCTTTTCCCACGGCCCACCTCTCTTCCCCTCTCTTTCTTCTTTTTCCGGCCCAAGCGCAGCAGCAGCCCAATCAGCCTCTTCCTCTTGCGTGGACCAGCTCTCTCTCCGCTCGCTCGGCCTGCGTTTCTCTAGCTCGACCCGTTATTTTCCTTGCGACCCAGCAAGCCACCGCGCCGGCCCAGCCAGCTCGTCCCGACCCAGCACCAGCCGCGCGGCCCATCTCCCTTCCTCCTCTCTCCCAGCCGCTGACGCCCTGGCCCCACTTGTCAGCTCTGCCCCTACCTCCAGTGCCTCCCCTCCGCCGCAACTACAGTCGCGCCGCTAGCCGTTTCCCTGCGCCGCGCGCCTCTCCCCGCCTTCAATCCTCGTCATCAAGGCGCAGTGAAGCCCCGCGCCGCTCTCTCCTTCACTCTCCCCTTCAGTTACCCCTAATCAAGACCCCTCCCCCTTGATTGCCATCAAGACCGGCCACCCCCTTGGCCATTGATGGCCTCTCCGCCCGGCCGTCGCTCCCTCTCCCTTCTCCTCTATAAAAACTGAGCTCGTGCTCAGCCTTGCCCGTTTCACACCGCTCTCGCCTCCCACCCTCTCTCACGCGCCGCCGCCTGAGGCTTCCGCCGCCGCGTCATTGCCGGTCGCCCGAGCTCGATCTCCTGCACCACCACCTCTCCGACACTCATTTTCTCTTCTGTGGCTTCGCAGCAAGGTGAGGAGCCACCTTCCTTTCTTTCTCCCTACACCTGAGGCGCCTAACGCCGTCACCGCCGTGTGCCTTGGTGTGTCGTCTGCCGCTGGTCATGGAGCCTCTCCACCCCCTCTCCACCGTCACCCGAACCACCTCCCTAAGCCCTTGGTTAGGTTTGCCTCGTCCCAGCTTCGCGTAGGGCCAAACCGCGCTCGAAACCATGGCCAGGAGCTCATTTTCGAGCATCTCCGGCGAGCACCGCCGTGCGCCGTCTCGCGCCCAGCGTCCGCCGCCGCCCGTCCGCCTTGCGCCGCTGACCGCCGTCGGATCTGGCGCGGATGGCTCAGATCCGCCCACGCCTGGGTCAATACCGGTCAACAGAGCCGTCGCCACCCCTTTTTGCTAAAGAGCCCTTCTAGTTTTCCTATTTCGCAAGCCGATCCTGCCACCTGTTAAAATCCTTATGTTTAGCTCTTGTTTTAGTCGTTTAGCCCCTGATCTTTTTAGTTTTTCCTACCTGTAGTCCAGCCTTGCTCTTTTTTTTGCGTTAAACCTTCGGTTTATACGTGTAATTAGGTTTTAGCTCCTGGTTTCTTTCAGTTTAGTCCCTCGAAGCCTAGTTTCTTCACAGAAAAGCCCCTGAACCTTGTTTTGGCCATATCTTTGTCGTTTTAGCTCCGTTTTAAGCGCTTTTGGTGTCCACGCGATCATCTTAATGAGCCTGTTAGTTTTAGCAGCGTGTTTATAGTTTTCAGATATATTTTGTGTACTATTTTATTTATTGTATGTATTCATGTGTGCTCGTAGACATCGTGCCAGTTTCAAGTGATCAGCCAGTTGGAGTGGATCAAGAGGAGTGCTTTAAGGAAGAAGAATCACAGTGTTTAGGCAAGGAAGGCAAGTGGTCTTCTCCATCTGCATATTCCTTTTTGTCCTATATAATTGCATGATAATTAAAGTTTACTTTTATTATTGTATTGCATAAAATTGACGGGAACACCTTTTTAAGGACTTACCTAGATTTTTATCCATGATCCTTGGAACAACCCGGTTTAATAAATATTTTTGGGTAGACTACTGCTTAGTTGCTTAACTCGGATTGGGTAAAAGTGGTTTTTCATGACAAAGGCTTGTATGTCTATTAATGATGCTTTCGGTAATACAAAATCATATGAGTTAATCAGAACATGGAGAACCACCCAAGAAAACAGTATAACCACAGTCCATATGGCTCTAGCTTAGCCAATTAATTAGGTATGCAAATGAACTGATGACCTTATCCGAAAGGAGCAGAGGGGGATCCAGGTTGCAGGGGTATAGCCCGGTCCTTTTGGGGTAGCAGCCTTTGCTAAGGTGCTGACCACTAGGGAGGGTTATGGTCCGCCCTGATCTGTAACTATGCGGGTTGTTGGTCTTTTGCATACCTTTGTAAAGGCCTCGTAGCGTCCCTATGCAATCACACCTCGGAAGTGTGGTGTGATGCTTGGCCAGCATCACATGGTTGGGTTCAAAGTTCTTCGGAACTTTTACGCGAGCTGTGGGCAAAGTGTACAACCTCTGCAGAGTGAAAACTAATCGATCAGCTGTGCTCATGGTCAAGAGCAGCTTGGACCCTCACATGATAATCAAACTTAAAGATGGAATTAAGTCGTGATTTTCATATGGTTTTGAGATGAAATGTTTTTTCTAAATGCTTAAGTGGGTTGGTATGAACTTACATCTAGTAAATATGTGCTTGCTAATAAAATTTGACCAACATTAAAATGCTAACCGCTGCAAAACTTTAGTCTATCCTTGATAGCTTTTGAAGGACCGAATAGACGACCAGAGAGGGTTACAGTGAACGGGAGCCGATAAAAATTCTTCCCGAAGGATGAACTCTGCCTATGCCCCGATTGCCACTTCGATCACTCGCACACACCAAAGAAGCTCTAGACTAGGCACACACAAGCCTACAAGTCATAGAGACAAGAAACGAAACAAAGAGCGGAAGCACTAAACAAGAATCAAGCACTTAGCCAAATCTGGACAGGCTAAGCGCTGACCGTCCGTGCAGTACGGGCGGACTGTCCGCCAGGCTGGCGCGGACTGTCCGAAATTAGCACCAGAACCTCTAGTAGCACACCGAAAAAATTCGGACTGTCCGACGGTTCACTGCGGACCGTCCGACCGTCACGGACTGTCCGGGCCTATCTCGCGGACTGTCCGCCAAACACCTTGCCACCGAAACAAACCAACTCAACAGATCGAAACACGAGCTCACACGAACACGCGAAGAACTGGCGAAGAACACGTGCCGCGCGGACTGTCCGCGTGGTCCTTGCGGACTGTCCGCTACACGCGGACGGAGCTGCTCGAGCTCAAGAACACAAAGTCAACCCCTCCTATCCATCACCGGATCTCCCAAACCACTTGAGCTCTTGAGACAAGATTTGGGGGAGATGAGAAGCGTCACTAGGTGAAGCTATGCCCCAAAAATCTTGACCTCTAACTCACTAAATCACCGGGAATCACGGATCACATGAACAACTCCAAGAACTCAGGTTCTTCCAAGAACTCGCAAATCAAAGAGATTTTCTGGAGTTTGAGGGGACAAGATCACACCCGAAGATGCACAAGGCATCCACCCATATCCCCTCAAAGAAATCTGAGGAAAAACACACTCAAATCAACGAATTGAGCAAAGAACAAAACACCCAAAAATAGCTCCAAAAATAACACGAAAATCACAAAGAGCTAGGAGAGGGAAATCATCACAACGCCGAATGCTTCCATACATCCAGAGGTCAGAGTCTATACAAGAATCTACCCTATGGAAATAATGGGAAAAAGAAACAGTATAGAGCGATCTACCGGGGAGGAAACCGTAGTGCCAGAGAGAGAGAGATGCCATCCACCTCTCCACTATATATATGAAGTTCACCAGAGGAGGCAAATGACCACACTACCCCTACAACTTAAACTTAAGATACAAACCCCTCAGGGGCATTTTGGTCAAGTTTTCAGATATTCCCATCGAGCGGACACGCTTCCACCGCAGACTTGCTTAGCCTCGACGCAAACCCCGCGATCACGCCACGTGCCCCCCACCTTGAAGCTTCCCAACGCTTCCGGATCACTGTCTCCGTCGCGTCGAGCCTCCGGCCTTGCTTTTGAGGCCCAAACCAAGAAACCCTCCACCGATGGTTTTCTGGGCAAACCACCAAACCCCGCGTGTAAGCTTCGGCCTCGAACCGCTACATTGCACCAGCCCATGTCCACGACGTTGACGCAAAAAATAGAATAAAGTTCTTCAACGACAACACGTAACGGATCCCCGGGATGTAACAAGGCATGCCAGCTGACCTGACCTGTTGATCGGCACGAAAAGAATATGAAATGTTAGATGCAGGTTAGATCGGCTAGAGAACCGATGTGGTTCTTCAACAAGTAACAGCCCGATCGGCCGATACCACTGTAGAGCGAATCGGCTAACTAGAGCAGCCGAAGTGCAAGTATAATCAAAACCGGCTAGATCAGCCGATTTGATGACGTAGGCAAAGCGCAAGCAAAAGCAGAGCAAACTAAGCGCTACGAGACAACACTCGAATCCGATCTGAATCGGCTAGATCGTGGTGAAACGATGCAGGAGCGATGATAGCCGATACGATGTGATTACGAGCTGGATAAATTGGTGATAAAAGCTAAATAAACAAGAAAAACTTGCAAGCCTAGCTGATATCGATAAATTGTGAATAAAACTTAGACGAAACCACAATGATGCGCCCGGAGGTTAAAGCCTAGTTGTTATTCGATAAAACGGTACTTACAAGCTTGCGGGAGGTCGATCGATGCAGCCCGACGAGCTAGAAGAACGGCGTTTGAAGAAACAAGAAAATAAGAAGAAGTAAAAAAGGGGTGGCGAAGTCGTCGACTTGAATAAGTAAAGGTTTTGTTGATTTGGTGTGTACAATTTTCTATGACCACGCAGGGTCGCTATTTATGTCCTGAGGACAACTTGACTCCTAATCGATGACGACAACAATTACTTGAATCTAAAGAAACAAAACTACCAAAAACTTAACGATTCCTATAGGAATCGGACTCTCTAAACTGATTTTGACCCGTTGTCAACTTGGTTGTTGACCCACCTCTGTCTTCTTTCCTTTTGGTCTATTTTCTTCTTCTGCCACGTTTCTCCTCTATCAATCGGCCGATTCTAAATCGGCTGGTTAATTTTCCCCTTTTCTTCATCGGCTTTGAGGTCTTCTCGACACGTGTCAAAAAACGGTGTCAACACATTCCCCCCAGTTTCAGAGTAAATTTCTTTTGCTTTGAAATTCTCTCTTTTCCTTCTTGCACATGGGGATTACCAGAAGTTCTTTACTGTTTTTCTGCTCCTATTTTGAATGTTTTGGATCTTGCCTTATTGATGCCCGATTTGACCGTGTGATTCGTTTTTGTTTCTTCCTTTATAAACTCGCCTCTTCGTTTCATCAACTCTCTCATGAGCTTTTCTTATTGTTGTCCTCAACATATTAGTCTTCTTTAGCCATGGGAGGCATCTCTCTTTGCAAATATTTTCAGGAAGCAGTATAAATTACTGTCCTTTGATGAACTCCTGTTAATCAGAACTTTACATCCGGATGATGCTATGAAGGTTGTAGTTGCTTTCAATGCTGTTGAAGGGCAACCATCCTTGGTGTATGCACTGCAGTTTGTCGACGTATAGAATTCCCAACCTAACTTCGTTGGTGTTAGTCATGACTACAAGTCAATATTGGCCTTCCAGAAATTAAATCATGAGTAATGCATCTGTCTCCCCTTTCATGAATCGGCCTTTATTTCTTGTGTCTGGCCGATAATTACTTCCTCTTTTCTCCAGCCTTTCGATCATGGGGATGTAGAGAGGACTTCTGATGATCATCAACACTCAAAGTATGAATCAACAAGCTCTAATGCTGAGGTAGAAGTGATATCCTTGATTCATGACTTCCGTAGATAGGAACAAATTAGAGGCTATGAAGGCCAGGAGAACGTATCTTCTTGAGGACTTGAATCAAGTAGATGGTGAAAGATATCACCAAGATTCAATTTAGAAGAACCAAAGACCCCAAGAAGATTTGATGTAACGTGACCGGCTTTTAATAAATCTAGCCGATTGTGGTTATCTTCATTGCTTTCGGCTGCCTGAATAGTCTTTCTTTCTTCTGATAATATTTACTGTCTATCTTGTGAATCCTCTATGGCAGATGAACACTTTCCACCTACTCTTGCATGTTTAATAATCTTTCAATGTTATCATGTGACTCTACGCCGTCTTTTTCATGCACCCCTCTTATAGAACTCAGTCTATAACCCATTGGTTCTTCATTGGCTTCTTCTTCATAGACCCCTTTCTTTCTTAGCCGAAAGTCTCTGGATCGGCCTGTTGTCTTTAGGGATGGGAGGCATTTTCTCCTTGGAGTGCTTACAGGAAGACTTAGAGCTTTGTTTACTGAAACAGACGTCACCTTGAAATAGTTTTGCTTCATGACGCTGCCAGTAAGCTTGTTGATGTTTCCAGCAACATTGAGGGATACTCATTTTTGTATTTTCCTCTTCTAGAGTTCAGAGCGTTTTTCCTTCAACGCCTTTTGAGTGTCCGTCCTCCTTTTGGGGAAACGTATCATTGAGATCAATGCCAACCTCTGGAAACTGAGCCACTCACGGAAAAACTGTTCCTATTTTGACTGGATCAGGTATCTTTTGATTCCTTCTTATCTTCTCCAGCCTCCATTTCCTCCGATTTTGGGCTATAAATAGCATCCGTGTGTACATCAGCTCTCCACATTTTTCATCATGATGCATAGACTAGATTTGATAGGGCGCAGGCTTCTGCTCTTTGATTTTTCCTTTCTCCTCTTCCTTTCTCGCCATGGCTAGAAGAATTCTTGTGAAATAGTGCAGCATTACCTTGCCTTCTCCGACTCTTCTTGCGAAGCCAGGAGGTACAACAACTAGAAGAATCCTTGTGAAAAGCTTGGGTTCAACGACTGAAGGGAAGGAGCAAGGTAGAATATCCTGCTGCACCTGTATCAGAGGAAGAGCACGTCGAGGGGACGACCACCTTGGTCATCAACTCGTGGAGCTCTTGGCAGAAGATCACAGAATCGGGCGAAGATCTTAGTCTTCCGTTTCCTCTTCGCAGTACTCCATCTCTCTCTGGTGTTCATCGATTCAATATCCTCATCATACGAGAGATAGGATAATTATCTTCTACACTTTGTACTCTATTGTTCTTCCATGAAGATGTAAACTCGATGTACTGAAATATGGTGTGTGTGTGTGTCTATATATATATATATATATATATATATATATATATATATATATATATATATATATATATATATATATATATATATATATATATATATATATATATATATATATATATATATATATATATATATATATATATATATATGCTCAGATTTTGTTCTAAGGGCGATTTTTATATCGGCCATTATCCGAATCATGAATCAGCTATAAGCGTCTGAATACTCTTTTTGTTTCACAATTTTTTCCACTAAAGGTGATAACTCAGTATCGGCTGTTATCCGAAATCTAAATCGTCTAAAGAGCCAGAAGTAGTAATCGGCTAAGTAATTGATCCAATCTTAAAACCTTATCTTGACCTTGACTATCATCGGCCTAGTCTTGTTGAAGTCCAAATATCTCAATTGGCCGATGCAGCTTTTTACTCTTTATATTGAGAACCGATCATTTGGATCGGCTGAAGCTCAAAGTCAGACATCTTGAGGAAATCTGTCTTCCACTCTTTTCCTGATATGCAGACGACTTTGTCAAAATTCCAATGTGTATCAGCCGCTGCAATATGAAAGGAAGAATCGGCATTGACTACTTCCACCGAATCTCCAATCCATTGGATTACGCATTGATGCATGGTAGACGGAATGCAACAATTGGCGTGAATCCAATCTCTCCCCAGTAGTAAATTGTATGACCCCTTCCCCTTGATAACAAAAAAGGTAGTTGGAAGGGTCTTGCTGCCGATTGTTAGATCCACACAAATAGCACCCATTGCTGACGATGAGTTTCCTTCGAAGTCGAGTAGCATGATGTCGGTTTTGGTTAAGTCTTGCTCACTTTTTCCAAATCTTCGAAGCATTGAGTAAGGCATAAGATTGATCAATGCACCACCATCTACCAGGAGCCTTGTGACTGGCTTTCCATTGACAGGTCCTTTGAGAAACAAAGCTTTCATATGTTGACGCTTTTCCTCATCTGGTTTCTCAAAACTAGCCAGCATTGGATCCAAAGTTAACTGAGCCAGTCCTAATTCTTCATCTGAATCCCCATCTGAATTGTCTGCAGGAGTCATAAACTCCTTGGATAGCATGAAGACAATGTTAATATCAGCTGCTGGTTGATCTTCTCCCTTGCTGTCAAATTTGGGTTTAGGTCGCCAGATTTGGGATCAGACCTTCTTTTTGTCAAGTGCTTGCTTCTCAATCTCCTCTTGCTGTTCCAATTGTCGCAAGCACTGGATCCTCCTTTTCTGAGACTTGGTTAAACCCTCTGGGCACCATTTAGGTTGATGAATTATGTGTTGGCCTCTGTATGTAGCATTACGCCTTTCTGGATTTCTTGCCAATATGTCTTCATCAGGGACCCTATTGTCAGCCATCTCTTCAAGCCAATCGGAATCTGTCTGATTCTCTTCGACTTTGCCTCCTAGCCGATCATACATGTTGATCCTGCCCCCCAGCCGATCATGTACTGAGATTCGTTGGTCATGAATCTCTAGGCTGTTGTGTATTGCTGGCTTATTTCCTCTATTGTCAAAGCAGGCCCTTTTGGAAGATTGTCCTTCAGAATAGAAACCATTACACTCTGGACAATTATCCATTGTTGGAAGCTTAATCCCTTCCTCCCAACAATATCTGAAAAACGGGCACCCCTAGTGATTCCAATTGCGCCTTGCCCATTCTTCTCCTTCTCTGATCCTCTGTTGATGGCGTTGATACTTGTTCAGAAGAAACTGTGATTGAGTGACTTTGCCGGGTGCTCCTGGATTATTTTCCTCAAGCAGTCATTTTCCTTTTGCTTCTTCTGTTGTTATCTGAACCTTGGGATCGATGACCTTTTTGTTCTAAGCCGATTCAGATGTCAACACCTTTGCTTGTAGAGTTGATTCCACTACATTGGTAGGGAAAGGATGTTGATCAATCTTCATCGGCTTTCCTGACTTGGAAGGTGGCTCGAATTTAAGCTTTCCTTGCTCTATTGCATTTTGAATTTGTTGACAAAACACCTTGCATTCGTCAGTATTGTGGGACGTAGCATTGTGCCACTTGCAGTACTTGATCTTTTTAAGCTCTTCAGTACTTGGGATAGAGTGATTCTGAGAAAGCTTAATCTAGCCCTGCTGAAGTAGGAGATCAAATATCTTATCAGCTTTAGTTATATCAAAAACTGAACTTTTCAGGTTCCTTCTTGCCGAAAGGACACGCAATTGGCTTCCTGTTTGGCACCCATTCAGCTAGATTGACCTCAACCTCTTCTTCTGAATCAGAATTTTCCACATAAGAGATCTTCTTTTGATAACTCTTTCGAGGTTCATAGGGCCGAGAAGAACTTTCATGGCTTAACCGGTGAACCAACTGGCTTATACTCTCAAACTCCTATGAAGCATACTTCTCCTTGATTGAAGGCAAGAGTCCTTGAAAAGCCAATTCTGCTAGCTGCTTATCGGTCAGAGATAAGCTGAAGCACTTGTTCCTTGTCTCTCTGAATCTCTGAATGAAATTCACCACCGATTCATCGTTCCTCTGCTTCAAGCTGGTCAGATCAGTAATCTTCATTTCATGTATTCCAGAGAAGAAATAACTATGGAACTTCTTCTCAAGATCTTCCCAACTTTGAATAGAATCGGCCGGTAGCGATGTAAACCAAGCGAAAGCCGACCCCGACAGAGAGGATGGAAACAACCGAACCCTTAATGCCTCATTTGACCTTGCATCTCCACACTGAATAACGAATCGGCTGATATGCTCGATGGTGGAGGTGTCATCTTGGCCAGTGAACTTGATAAAGTCAGGCACTTTATACCTTTGAGGAAAAGGGATCTGATCAAAATAAGCAGGGTATGGTGTCTGATACATATTGGTTTGCTGCTTTGGTTTCAACCCAAACTGTTTCTGTATCAAATCTGAGATTTCAGCCATAAATTTTTTATCAATCGGCTGACTACCTGCCGAAGGACTTGGCCGATTTTGCATGATTCCACCTGTCCCTGACTGTTCGAGTATAATTGGCTGTGAAGCCAAAGGTGACTGAAAAGCCGTATATTGAGGGATCCCGCCTAAGTAAGATGCTCCATGTTGAGTTCCTTGCTGCGTATGTTGCCTATTTAGAGTACCTTGTACATGCTGATTTGGCAACGAATTTCCCGTTTGAGCCATCTGATCCCATAATGCTGCCTGATTCATGGCATTATTGTATTGCTCTTGCAAATTTGCAGCATAGGTTCTAACTGCATAGGCTTGATCCGCTGGGCTCATCTGCTCTGGTGTCACTGGATGACTTATGATAGGTTGATCAGCTATTGCTCCACCAGAATTTACTTGTGTCGGAGTTTTCTGCATGCTAGAATCCTCTTGAGCCGATTGAATAGGCTTGACCATGTGCATATGTATTAGCTGAATGTCATAATGCTTCGCCTTGAGGGTCTTTGGTTCAATGAAAGCGAATGTGATTCCTTTATCATGCTAGATTGCAGTTCCAACTAAATCTCCAAATTTCGTAGCATATGGACCAGTAGGAGTTTCTTCTATCTTCTGATTTGTTTCCGTTGCTACACCCTTCCCGTTTGTGTCCTTTTCTGATATCGGTACCTTATGGACAATAGGTACATTACTCAGAGAACTTGAAGGGTCAACAACTTCAGTCGTGGTTGCTGATAGAATTGGTGTTGTATGAGCACCACTATCTGAAGTAGATTGTCCTGGCTGAAAAGCCGAAAACCTCATAGCAGTAATGGTTGGAATTGTTGTACCAGGTTGATAATATGCTGGTCCTTTGTATCCACTTGCTAGTTCATCTGAGTACTTCTCTCATAGAAGCATGTACTGTGTTGTTGAAAACAGATGATTGATCAATCAGAGATCCATGCATAGCCTTTGTCATCATGTCTTGCAGCTTTGCAGGATCGGCTCATATTATCAACTCATTAGGTCTTGGAAGAGGAAATTTCTTGATAGCCCCTTGCTTGGTTAAGCCGAAACTGCCCATCAAAAGCTGACCATATTCTGCCATGCGCTCATCGAACTCAGCTTTATATTCTTCACGAAGTTGATCCAACGTGATAGCTTTAGACTTGTCTGCACCAGCTTCTTTAGGAATTTTCGGTCCTGACATTGCTGACTGATTCTTCGTGTCCCACCGGACGTGCCAAGATGTGTTGACACAAAAAACGGAATAAAGTTCTTCAACGGCAACACGTAACGGATCCCCAGGATGTAACAAGGTGTGCCAGCCGACCTGACCTGTTGATCGGCACGGAAAGAATATGAAATGTTAGACGCAGGTTAGATCGGCTAGAGAACCGATGTGGGTCTTCAACAAGTAACAGCTCGATCGGCCGATACCACTGTAGAGCGAATCGGCTAACTGGAGCAGCCGAAGTGCAAGTATAATCAAAACCGGCTAGATCAGCCGATTTGATGACGTAGGCAAAGCGCAAGAAAAAGCAGAGCAAACTAAGCGCTACGAGACAACACTCGAATCCGATCTGAATCGGCTAGATCGTGGTGAAACGATGCAGGAGCGATAATAGCCGATACGATGTGATTACGAGCTGGATAAATTAGTGATAAAAGCTAAATAAATAAGAAAAACTTGCAAACCTAGCTGATATCGATAAATTATGAATAAAACTTAGACGAAATCACAGCGATGCGACCGGAGGTTAAAGCCCAGTTGTTATTCGATAAAATGGTACTTACAAGCTTGCCGGAGGTCGATCGATGCAGCCCGACGAGCTAGAAGAACGGCGTTTGAAGAAACAAGAAAATAAGAAGAAGTAAAAAAGGGGTGGTGAAGTTGCCGACTTGAATAAGTAAAGGTTCTGTTGATTTGGTGTGTACAATTTTCTATGACCACGCAGGGTCGCTATTTATGTCCTGAGGACAACTTGACTCCTAATCGATGACGACAACAATTACTTGAATCTAAAGAAACGAAACTACCAAAAACTTAATGATTCCTATAGGAATCGGACTCTCTAAACTGATTTTGACCCGTTGTCAACTTGGTTGTTGACCCGCCTCCGTCTTCTTTCCTTTTAGCGTATTTTCTTCTTCTGGCACGTTTCTCCTCTATCAATCCGCCGATTCTAAATCGGCTGGTTAATTTTCCCCTTTTCTTCATCGGCTTTGAGGTCTTCTCGACACATGTCAAAAATAGTGTCAACACACGACTTCAACTTGCTCTTGTCGCACCGCACGGCTCACACTTGACCCCATCGGCCACCGGGTCCATCGAACCAAGCCTACTTGCCTCTCCATCACCCGGAGGCCACCACGGCTAAGACCTTTCGCGCTTGTTCTTCACCTGCACCAACATGAGTCAAGCCGCAACCTATACCTGCACACTGAGCCAAGCATCAGTCCTCACAACGTTATCAATCACTCATCACTAAGGAGCAACCTTCCACTAGTCCTCGGACACACCTGGGTCCTCAGCTTTGCATCTTCCCCCACTTGCTGAGCTCCAACCATAAGTGTGTTCACCCTTGCTTACCGTTGTTCAGAGAAGAACAACGGTGAAGAGTACTTCAACGACTACGACGAGTTCTGAGGCATGCGATCCCCCAGTCAAGTGCCTGTGGAAGCTAAAGACGGAGTTGCTTCGTCTAGTTATCGTTTGTTCATCTTAAAGACCTTAGCGTCTATCGTCTGAGTGTAATAAATATAATGTAACGGTTAAACCTTTGTACGATTTTAATACTGTTTATGGATATTTCACTCATGACGTCTATCATATGTGTGTAACTTGATCCTGGCGCACATATGAGATGCATTTGGTTTCTCTTCAGAAATCAGGTGTGACAATATTCTTGCCTGGTCATCAAGATTCTCTCCTTTACATTCAGTTTCCCCGCACTCGTCATCCTTTATATCTCTACTCTATACCAACTACCCATATTTTTTATTCTTTCTTTTCCCTTCCAACTCTTCTCACCCTATCCTCCCGGAACCGGAGACAGAGAGGCTACCGGCGACATTGCGTCCTCGTCGCCGGCTCCCTGCTCCTTCCGTCGGAGCTCCTCCCCGCGCAACGCTGCTCCTTCCGCCGGTGCTCCTCCCGGCCAAGCATCCAGACAGGCGGGCGGCGGGCGGCGGTGTCTCCCTCACCGCCATGGCACGGAGGTAGCACGCGCGACCGGCTGCAGAGCTCGACGACACCCTCCTCCTTCCCCTACTCGTCGCGGCGCGAGGCAGCTCCGCGGCCGGCAGAGCTCGACGGCGTGGGTAAGCTCCGGCCGGTGGTGTGCAGATCTCAGAGGAGAGGTCAGCAAGGAGCGGCGGGCGATGCGGCTAGGGGCTCCCGTCTCCTGCCCACGCGGGGAGCGGCGGCCATCCCCTCCGCAGCCCCGACGCCCAAGCCGGTTGCACCCCTTCCCGCGGCGGTGCGGCCCTCCTCGACGCCGTCGGCCTCGGGCGGAGGCAGAGCAGGTGCAGGGCGGAGGAGCTCCCCGCGGTGTGCCTCTTCTCTCTTCCTGCGTCCGAGCTTCCCGGTGCCCGAGCTCGGGTGAGCGGGGTGCATGAAGAGGGAATACGGCGGAGCTCGACTCGATTTAGAGGGCAGAGGTCTCGGGGGACCCGGAGACGCCGGATCCAGGCGCGCGGTCGAGCTCGGCGCCCCCCCTCCCTCCCGAGCTCCTGCGCTCGGAGGTGATGGAGGTGGGGGCGAGCTTCTCCCATGGCGGCGGACGGGCTCGGGCGCGGAAGCTCCTTCTCCGGTGCCGACGGTTCTTCTCCCCCTCTTCTCTTCCGCACTCCCTCACCTCGGAGCGGAGGCTCTGGCGCCGTCGCAGCTCGAGGGAGGAGCACCGGCGGGGGCTATGGGCGAGCGCGTCAGCCCTCCTGCTCACCCTGGTGGCGGAGCTCCCGTGCCGGGCCCGCGGAGGAGCCGTCGAGGAGGGAGCTCCAGCAGCGGCGACCAGATCCGGCCGGGAGCGTGGTGGACAGCGACGCCGGCGTGCGCAACCGGTTCGACGGCGTGGCGAGCAGGGCAGCAGCAGCTCCTCTTCTTCTCCAGGCGGCGGCTCCTTTCTTTCCCTTTCCTGCTCGCGCGCCGGCGCTCGGTGGCGATGGCGCGCGGAGGTCGTGGGAGTGCGTGCCCCACGCGTAGCGTGAGTGCGCTACCCCGCCAGAAGTGGTGTGAACTGAATGCTCACACGACGTAGCATCGCTGGTCCAGTACGCCACTGCGGGGGAGAAAACGCTTAGCGTTTACTTGAGGGAGCGGTTGCGGACGCCAGTGTAGATAGTCTTATGTTTTCTAGGCCATGAATATTCTGGGACGGAGGCCACAGAAATCTTCTGAAGAATACAATTTCCTGTCATCTTTCTGGGAAAAAAAGGCTGTTCTTGCATCGCATTAGAGATCTTTGTTACTCCTAAAAGTTTATTGAGGTTTCAGAGAAGATATGCCGGATTTGCATGAGGTTTCGTCGTCGGCACGCCCGTGGTTGATGATTGCCGGATGAATCCCACGAAGAGGTTGCGAGGCCAACAAGCCGTGCACCCATGGATCGATGGCATCTCAGGAGAGAGAGGCAGGCACTCTGGCCGATCAGGGTGGTTGACACGGTTGCCACCGAATGCCGGTGAGGATCGTGGCGATCGCGGATGGAGGCGGCGCGATGGATTTAGATTTTTTTTTTTAGAACACGCGATGGATTAAGATGGGAAGAGAGAGAGAGAGAGATATAGAGATTAGAAAAGGAAATAGATGCGCCCTTTGCTATGAGGGCCTTTCTAGGCCGATTTCGGTTTTCCCACTGCCACAACAGCCCTACAATGAGCCCATTAGTTCAAACTTGTGCCAGTCCTTCTAACACGAAATTTCGCACGTCTTCTATTCAAAAAAAGAAAGAAAGAAATTTCGCACATCTTTGCACGGTTGCACTTGCACCCAAACCTTTTTCTTGAGCAAAATTCTACTGAACTGTGTAGTATCCTAGTGAGCAAAACACAGGATTCAGGAACAGAAGCATGGGGTAACACTGGGCTACATAGGATAAGAGTAGATAGATAATACAGACATGTTGATATAACACGGACTCTGGTATCAGACTATCACTCCTACCTACACTACATCCTCCTCATGGAGCTGCAAGATAGAAAGGTCAAAAGAAAAACTGAGGTTCACACTGGGGACAGGGGCAGAAAATTCAGGCTCAATCCTTCCGGTGACGGTTTCCCCATTTGGTTCTGAAGCTGCCCCGCGACAGCCACAACAGGCCCTAGCGAATCTAGCCGCGGTCATGGTTTACGGTTTACTCGCACTTGATTGAGCGGTAGATGTGCCGCACGAAGAAGAGTGATGCACGGAAACCGACGGTGCCTAGCATGAGGAAGAAGCCATAGCAGACGCAGGTCATGTAGCCGAAGAAGAAGGATGTCTGCATGAAGCCTGACATGTCGGACCGGGCATGGTAGTAGTAGATGCAGTAGAAGAAGATGAATATACCAGTGGAGCCTCCACACAGGACAGACCTGCAGACAAGCACAAGTTTTGCTATCACAGCCCAACGGGGAGCATGGCAACATAAACCAGGAAATAAAGGAGCTGAGGTAATACTAATATTCTGACTGCTGCAAGCAAGAATTCGATTTTATCTTTTCAAAATATTTATTATATGTCCACTTAGTAACTGTCCTATATTCATCAGACTTCTAGCGCCAATTGTCCAGACTTTAGTTGATATGAAACAATGAATGATATAGATCAATTCAGAGTTGTTGCTGAAATAACTTCTTAAAGGTGTAGTGCTTTATAAGTTTGTTCATCTGGATACTAAGTGTTTATTAAGCTCGCACAAATGCAATTTCTATAGACACCTCTCGCGTGAACTCTGATATAGTAACCTATTTACTAAAATGCTCCTAGTTACTACAAAGTGCACCTTCCCTATGCTTCTGACTTCCAGTTTTGATAGTTGGATTGTGCAAACACAATTGAGTAGTAACACAAATAAGAACTAAAAAAGGGGATAAGAGAAATAAGATGAATTAATATTTCAAACACTGACCTCCACCACCACTGGTGATCCTCAACAGCAAGCTGGAAATATGTGAGTGCTACTGTGACAAAGGCTGTGACAATGATGAGGATAATGAACACAATGAAAAGGATGCTGTAGATGGTGTAGATCTTATGCCCCCATATGCTAGCAAATATGTAGTACAGCTCGATGTAAATAGCACTGAAGGGGAGGAACCCTGCCATTGCCATCTGAGGAACGGTGCTTCGGTACCATGGAAGTTGAGGGATTTCCCTTGGGTATTTGGTGGTGCGGCAGGGAGCTTGGAAATCTGTGTTACTATTTTTCCCAGCAATACTACCCAATACAAGGAGTGGAGAGGTCACAAGTGCCCAGATCAGAATAATGACAATGATTGTGCCAAAAGGCAAAGCTGCTGTAGCACTGTACGCTATCGCAACAGTGTTTAGGAAGCAGAATGTAAGGAAGAGAGGACCACAGAACAAGCAGCCAGTAAATATCAGATTCCTCACCTGAAATGTTTAGACAGGATGTGTAAACACATAGCAGTAAAACGGGTCAAGAAAAACGAGCATTAAAGCGTGACTTACCCAGTTTTTACCCTCCAGTTGAAGATAGAAGGAAGTGGCTGTGTATCCAGCAATACCAGATGTAAGGGCATATATGACAACAAGCGCAGTGAAAAGAGCACCCCTGTTGTATGGGTAGAAGACACCAACAAGTGCGAGGAGGAAGATGAAAATCGCACTGTGAAACAAGAATCATTTATTACTAGTCAGAATCATTTCAAAGTTTGATTTGACTCGGAACATAATCTAAACTACAAGGTTCTTACAGGCCAAGAAGCTGAGTTCCAGATCCAATAATTGCTGCAAAAAGGGACTTTTGCTTCGGGAAGCGGAAAACGTCGCCATGTATGTACTTCCATCCACTCTCCTCTTGATCTTCAAGGGACTCATCATCATGCGAATACCTTTAAGGAAGTCACAAAATTAAAAAGACATCTAGTAACTACAACCTGCATGACTAGAATGGAATGCAATAATGAAGGTCTTACTTGATGAAATCGTTCTTGAGCACACGCATCAAGATTGTAGCCAGAAAGCCAGTAAGGAGGAGTACTGTAACACATGAGTTAATTATGGAAAACCAATGGATCTCAAGATGTTGTGGCATAGAGGAAGACTTGGAGTACTTTTCCATTCTTTTCTCAAAAGGAATATCTGTCTTTTTCCATGTCACTGAATAAGAGAACTCTATTGGCACTTCCTTGTCCTCTGTGATATCTACAGCCACATTTGGATCAGTTTGGACGTTGATTTCTATGACACGGTTATCATTGTACATGATGTCAAAGTGGATGTGCTTAAACAGTAGGTATTTCACATCCCCTTGGTCTCTATCCTTGTCCATTTTACCAAGGAATCCCCATAAAGGCAAATCATCATAGTACATCTGGAAGTAGTAATCCTTGGCAACTGCATCCCGAAGCTTCGCAACTTGCTCCTTTGTCAATGTTTTCTCGCAGAGAATCTTGGAGTTCTTGTCTTCCTTGAAGTTCAACTCATATGGCGCATCAACCAACCGATCACCATTTAGAACCTCTCCCAGAGCTTCCTTTTTGTCCTTTGGATGTTCTGTTACAAGTCAGCAGTTAACAAGAAAGAAACAACACGTGGCCAGAATCAATCAAAGGGATTGCTGAAGCAAGCAAGTAAACGCAGAGAACATTGGTAATTGCATACCTGGTGCACAGAAGGGCAGATCATAGTACCGATATGTCTCACTGCAATACACATCATGCAACTCAATCATGATCATGGTCAAACAGGGAGCAAAGCGATTTGAACAAGCAGCTAACATGCAAAAAGCACATGGTTACTCCCTTGTAGATTCCATTGTTGTGGTAATAATGAAAGTGTGAAATTGCAAAGCTCACGTAGAATTGTTGACAATGTAGGACACATTTCCCTTTGGTTGAGATATCCATACTGCTTATTCTAGATTGTGCATGTGAAACCACAAAGACATTTTGAACCTAGAGCTATCTTCCTATAATTGCAGAACATCGCATTAGCTAATCCATAGCTACTACCTACTATAAGACAGATGAGATATTTAGCACTAATGCTTCTAAGTACAGATTAGCAGAAAAACTACTCTGAGTAACCACAACTGCCGACAGAAACAGCAACATCAAAACTTAATCTAAATCATTCATCCATACACATTGTACGCAAAACTCGAAAGCATAGCACAGCACAAAGCTGACCCAAATATCTACTTTTTTTTCCACAGGCCACGGAAAAATAAGCTTGCACGTACCTTGGATTGTGAAAAGGACCGACTTTGTTCGCGTAGAGTGGGACATGATCCCCTTCCTTGTACTTGTGATCAGAGCCATCAGCTCTGGCTCCCATCGCACAAGACAAAATCAGCACCGCAAGAACAACGCCCACCCCCGCCCTCGCCATCTCCGCGGGCACCTGTTAAGAGCACCGACAAAATTCAGAGATAGCTCCACCGCACCAGGGAACCACCTGCAGTCAGGCCCTCAGATCCTTACCAAAGATCCAGAGCGGGAGCGCGCCCGAACCCCGCGGCGGAGCAGATGGCGTCGTTCCCGTGCCGCCCCAGCGCGGAGGCGACGGATTTGGGTTGGAACCCGTCGGCGGGGGCAGGGTTCTTGGGGAGGAAACGGCCGGGGATCTGCTGGGGAGGGAAGCTCGTGGAGATTTTGGGGGGAAGAGCCGAAGTGGGGGAAAAGAAAATCTCTTTCGGTCAGGTCAAGCAGCACGGGAGTGAAGAAAAATCTCCTGGATCTCTCTCTATGCAAGAAGAGGAAGAAGAGTGTAATAAAAAAACCGGACGTGTTTGTCCTTTGACCTTTTTTTTTTGTCTTGGTTTCAGGAGACTTGAGATTTCTAAATTCTGCAGCTTTGATTGCGCTCGGCAGAGCCTCGGAATGGAGTTTGCTTGAAGCATGGTTTGTTTGGTTAAAAGAGACATTGTTTACCAAACCTTGATTAATGATAAAAGAGTTAAGAATATCACCCATCAATTTTGCTCATTCAAGAATTTTTAATTTGCTCTCAAGAGTAAAATGCATGTAGAGTCATCTTACTTATCTTTATATTTTAGTTTGACTTGTACTCAGCAAAGTGTAAATCATGATCATTAAACTCGTCTAATTGTGTTGATAAAGTTATGAATCTCATAATTCTACTATTTGTATTTGTATGATGTTCTGAACCGGACAATTCACATCCAACATAGACAATTTGGGGTTTCAAAATCCACCGATTGCGTGGTTTCTACTTGATGTTTACCCCTTTCATATTCAGAAGAGAGAACAATCACTCATCTATATGTAGAACAAGGAAATGTACATCAATTTCACGTGATTATTCAATCATCCATACATCAACTTCTAGAATGTGAATAAAAAGACGCATCTCACTATTGCTTTTTTACTGATTGGATTGTTCATACCACAGAAACAAGGTGACGAATGAACCGATATGTTGTTTAATTTCGAATTCAACTCAAACTTTGCTCATGTGACACAAAAACCTCAACTCAACCTTGCTTTTGCCAGTGAACCTCTTGTCCTCCTTCTGTATCAACTCGACCAAATCTTTACGTGCAAGCTTGGACGTGTTCTCACCCTTTGATCTTCTTGTCGAACATAAGTTCCCTATTAATCTATAATCGCCGGTCTAATGTTGCAATTAATATTAATTAATTAGAGGTCTATGAGATATTAGTGATGGAATTAACGAGAAATTTTTAAATTTGGGTCTCAATTAGCAGATCTTGCCGGGGACTTGAGGAGGGGACTCACTCTTTGAGAACTCCCACTTTTCTCCCTGCAAATTATGACTTTTCCTCCTTCGGTTTTCTCTCTTCTCCCATTCAGTGGAGTCAAATTCCCAACATTAATCACAATGAAGGTGGAGCATCCGCGGTGTACATTTTTGTTGGAGCATCTAAAGATTACATCTTTTATGTCACAAAGGACGACCAAACCTTGCGTTGACAGTAGAGGAAGAGCTCAAACAACATAAAGAACCTTCTATTTCAACTCCAGTTTTATTAATCAAAATATCTCCAAATTGTTCTACTCCGTGTCATGATATTGCATTTCTTATATGCTCCCAGGTATTTCGGCTCTGGTGCTACTAAACAAGCTAGAGAGAGAGAGACCCAGAAAAAAAACAAATAGCTGAGATTACATGGAGAAATAATTCTACAAAAGTCTACGATGACAACAAATCTTCATCAATGAGTACACAATAAGAAGATCTCGTGATCCCAAATTCCCCAGCTTGTAAAAAGAGACAAGCACCGATAGGTCGAGCATGTTTGTTTTCTCATCTTCCCTGTACGGGCGGCAACGTGCGGAGATCCTAATCGTGCCTGCCTCAACTAGGCTTTTGTTGCTCTCTCTTGCTACCGACACCCTTCCTTGCTTACCCACCGCCTATGATGTCTACATATTTTGCTATGTTTGTCATAATATATTTACATAATAAAATCATTTTTATAAAGGAAAATGTTATTAAACGTAAAGTTGTGACCTCTCTCAGCCAATATAAGAGGGGCAAAAAAGAAAAGAAAAGGAACCGAATTGATGACTAATGTTAAATACCCGCAAAAAAATGACTAATGTTAATGACATGATGAATAACATCCCCTTATTTGAAAAAAAAAAGAAGAATGCCCCCTTGAAGCAACAGTTGAGCTTCTTTCTTTCCCAAAATTTCCATTGAATTGGAGCACCCTTCTCCTATGCATGCAACCATGGAAGTCCTGATGCGTGAGTTTTTGCAAACTGAAATAATGAATATGTGGTTTGGAATTTTATTGTCACAATAATCACAAGCATACCGGCTTCGAAAGGATTCTAGCTAGATCCGCAACTCTAGACAAAGGGAGAGTGAGCATTGTTTATTTATGACCATACTATATGACGAACTACTAGTAAATCTTTTCATTTTCACCTTGCTTTGACGAACTTAAGAAGAAAGTATCACCTTGCTTTCGTAAAATTAATGAAAAAAATAAAAGGAAACTTATAAGAGTTGTAAGACTACATGGAAAATTCTTATCACATTTCGAAAAGGAATCTATTTGTGGTAAATCATTTCTCACCAAAAAAAAACTTTTACAAACAACAGCTTCAAACACGTATACTCCTCGACCATTCTGCAACGAGGATGTCGTTGTCCGAGCATCCAGAAAATCGAGAAGCACACAAAACAAACCTGGGAGCCAGGTGGATCTCGTGGGGCCCACATGTCGGCCCCAGTGGGGTACGTTCCTCGATGGCGCGTAGCTATTTTTGTTAACGGAAGCTGGATTTTGGGCCAATAATAGCGCGTCTCCCCTGTTCCTTCTCCCTGTCGTCTACGTCCGTTCCTCCCGCTACCTCCGCCTCCCAAGATCTCCACCCTCGTCCCCTTCCCCCGGCCATCTCCGGCACCGGATTTCGTCGCCGCCTCGCCTTGACCCGTTCCTGGAACATCCATTCCCCAGTTCTTTATGCCAACTTGCTGCCTCCGCGGCTTGCAGTGTGCCGTGGTCGGTTTATTGGCTTGATTATCCCCCCCAGGATTGGAGCCGGAGCACAGCGAAAGGTGGCTGGAGTCTCGGTGCGACGCGGCCGCGCTGAGTTAGTCGCCGCAGGCGGTGCTCGTGGAGCGAAGAGACGCGGCGGCGGAGGCTTCCTCTGATCCTGCGTGGGGAGTGGTGGGGAAGCCGGGGTCAAAGGAGCCAACTTTTATTCCCCCAATCGCATTTGGCTCACGCTTCGTTCGTGATCCCACGCGATTCTTGGGGAATTCTGACTGAATTTCTGGTGGGATTGGCGTGAAGGAGGCGGCGGCGCCTGGCGCGGATCGAGAGAGGATTTGATTGCGTCGGGACGCGGGTGACCGTTGCTGTTCTTGGCATGAGCGTTGGAGATGGGGACGGATTACTACAATGTGCTGAAGGTGAACCGGAACGCGACGGAGGAGGACCTCAAGAAGTCGTACCGCCGGCTGGCCATGAAGTGGCACCCCGACAAGAACCCCGGCGACGCCAAGAAGGAGGCCGAGGCCAAATTCAAGAAGATCTCCGAGGCGTACGAGGTATGGAATCGAACACCGGTTTTACTTTACTTTACACATGGACGAAATTGCAGCACCCACGTAGCTTTCGATGTTATTGCGGTCGAATTTGGTAGATGTCGGTGTAGATGATGACCTTTTTGTTTTGTTTATCCTTACCTTGTACTTGCTACGAGGAAAGTGCATTCTGATGGGAGCTTGGGTGGGTCATGAAATTTGTTTTGCTAGGGAATCGGAAATGTCGCCAGAGAGTTGTGTCAGCTGTGTGCATTGTGCGTTGCATCTTGACTGTGCATCTCTGTGGTATGATGATCGATAATGTATATGTGTTCCTGTGGGTTGAGTTTACATGTGGGTCATCTATATGCTTGATCATTTCTGCTCCTTCAGGTGTGACAAAATGAGTTGACAGATAAACGTGTGAAACGAAGCTCTCAGCTTAAGACAGGTTTTCATGTGGAATGTTGACTGCTTTCAGGTTTTGAGTGATCCCCAGAAGAGAGCGATATATGACCAATACGGTGAGGAGGGCCTGAAGGCTTCTGCGGATGGTGGTGGTTCCTCATCCATGAATGGGTCTGCCAACCAACGTTTCAATCCTCGCAACGCTGAAGATGTCTTTGCTGAGTTCTTTGGCAGCAGCAAGCCTTTCGAGCACATGGGGCGAGCAAAGTCAATGAGGTTCCAGACAGAAGGTGCTGGCACCTTCGGTGGGTTTGGTCGGAATGAGAACAAGTTCAGATCACACAATGATTCTGCGGGAACGAGTTCAAATCAGGCTCGGAAGCCACCACCTGTGGAAACCAAACTCCCCTGCTCACTTGAAGAGCTGTATGCAGGTTCAACGCGCAAGATGAAGATATCCAGGAATGTTGTGAAGCCAAACGGGTAAGTATATTTCTAGGTCGATTCTTGTACCTGTAGCAGACTGGTTGGCAAGCCTATGAAAGATTGAAAGTATGCTATTATTTCCTTTATTTTGGGCTACAATAAAATGTGTTTCAATTCAGTTAACCTCATCTCTACATGGCTGCTCAAGGAAATCATAAACAACTAAAAATGGTGATTTTAAGATACCCATGCAGTCTGACTTCCTTGGCTCCTAATTTATGTTCCCCTCTTGCTGGCTGTTAAACAGGCAGATAGGGACGGATTCTGAAATTTTGACAATTGATATAAAGCCTGGTTGGAAGAAGGGTACCAAGATCACATTCCCAGACAAGGGCAATGAGCATCCAAACCAGCTCCCTGCTGATCTCGTCTTTGTTATCGATGAGAAGCCCCATGATCTGTACACAAGAGAAGGCAACGACCTCCTAGTCCACCGGAAGATTGCTTTGGTGGATGCATTGGCAGGAACTACAGTCAATCTGAAGACCCTCGATGGGCGTGACCTGGTGATTAAGCTCACCGATGTGGTGACACCCGGGTATGAGCTTCTGATTGCGAAGGAGGGGATGCCTATTGTCAAGGAGAATGGGAGAAGAGGCAACCTGAGGATCAAATTCGATGTTGATTTCCCTAAGAGGTTATCGTCAGAGCAGAGGAACAACATTAGGAAAGTTCTTGGAGGTCAACCTCAGCAGCAGTGAGCACACTCTAAAAAAACACCAATGACCTGTCCTGTAGTCCCCATGCAATGCAGACTAATTCAGATGTTCTTGATTTTTTCTTCAGTTGGCTTGTATGTTTAATTAGTTCATTTTCCTTTGCGGTTATTTTCTGTTTTTTTTCTTTTTGGGAAAATAGAAAGATTGAAGATCACATGTGTAATACAAAAGTATTGTTCTTGTGCCTTCATTTGCAGATACCAATGTTACGCTTGTCCAATTGCCTTTTCCTATGAATTATATTCATTGAAGTACCCAACCTGATATCAGCATTTTGTAACAGTGAAGGTTACAATCAGGGTGTTGCGCGAAAGATTGAATTCTCTGAAGTTAATCACTTAATATGCAGACCTGCATTAGGTAACACAGACAAATGATTTGTCTTCTGTGCATTGAGGATTCATCATGCAAGAAAAAGGTCCAGGAACAGTAAACTTTCCAAAATGTGAGAAGCGACAAAATCATTGCATTCCCATCTTTTCTTTCCTTTCGTGGGCAAACAATACCTTTCAATGCAACAATGCGAGTGGAATGAAGTCACAAAAATATCTGAAGAAAAATATGCTATCAAAAAAAAATTGAAATTTGAAGGTTTTCTAGTTATTTTTTGCTCACTAGCAATTTTACAAATGGACAGAAAGGGACCTGGCCGTTCCGTAAATAGCAACGGCCTCCCTCGAATTGTGGGCCCCACCGCACCCTGCCATCTAAAAACCGTCGCTTTTTTCCGTTCCACTTCCAGTCTGCCGGTCGTTATTTTCCCGCGTCCAAAGAAACCGCTGCTGCCCTTTTCTTCGCCACGGACCACGGCGGAGTGGATCGCAGCCGTCCAAGCAGGATCGGGCGGTGCTGATGAAGCCGGCGGAGGACGCGGCCGTCCCGGAGAAGACGGCGGAGGACGCGGCCATCCCGGAGAAGACGGCGGCGGCGCAGACGGAGTGGTACGACCCGATGTCACCGCCGGCGCCGCAGGCTGCGGCGGGGACCTCGCCGTCGGTGAGCTCTGACGCGCGGCCTCTCAGGGTGTATGCGGACGGCATCTACGATCTCTTCCACTTCGGCCATGCGCGCGCGCTCGAACAGGCTAAGAAATCGTGAGATCCTCCTCACTTGCCCCTGTAATTTCTGCGTCAACCCGATTGCTTGGTACCTTAAAAAAAACCGATTGCTTGGTACCTTAAAAACCCGATTAGTATGTTGATTTTCTCTGATTGCATTTTTTAGGGGAATAGATTCCATGAAATGTGGCTTTCTGTTACTACCAGTTGTGGCCTTTAGATTAGTTCATTCTCTTGATCTTATATCGAGCCACCTTTTTCTGAAAGACATTTTCTTTTAATTTACTTATTTAGTTGGACACAGAAATTTATGTGCATGTGATCGAATATATATGATGCTGCACGCTGCCATTTTCCTGGAAATGTTGATAGATTGATGGACTTCCTTTATGATGATTTAAAAAATGCATTGCTTCTGAAAAATACGGTTACAGTTCATATTTACAGTGTCCATTTTGTCTTACATAATTCTCTGAACTTTTCTCTGCAGATTTCCCAACACCTACTTGCTCGTCGGTTGCTGCAGTGATGAGATCACCCATATGTACAAAGGAAAGACCGTCATGACTGAAGATGAGCGCTATGAATCACTTCGGCATTGCAAGTATGCCTTCACCTCCCCCATTTTCAGGGTCTCATTGGTGCCACTGGCACTCATGAAAATATGCCCAATGAGGCTATGACTTATTTGTTGCACGGGTTGAAAAATTTAAAGGTGGGTTGACGAGGTTATACCTGATGCACCATGGGTTATCAATCAGGAGTTCATTGACAAGCACAACATTGACTATGTTGCTCACGACGCACTTCCGTAAGTGTATGTTTCTGTAGTTTGGCCAATTTGCTTCAGGAAAGTAACTAACAATGTGTTTGCTTTAGGTACGCTGACACGAGCGGAGCTGCTAATGATGTCTATGAATTTGTTAGGACCACTGAATCTCCCCACCGTTTCTGTCAGATAGTTATGAATAATTCTGACGATCAGGTGAGGGAATGCCTGATTTCTGTGTTTCTGCAGGTGAAAGCCATTGGAAAGTTCAAGGAGACAAAGCGCACTGAAGGCATCTCAACATCGGACATCATCATGAGGATCCTAAAGGACTACAACCAGTACATCATGCGGAATCTGACCCGTGGATACAGCCGCAAAGACCTCGGCGTGAGCTATGTCAAGGTGATCTGTTCGTCCATCAAAAGCTGCTTCAGAAGACTAGAAAGACAAAATTACTCAATTTGCAATTTAATTTTAATGTGATCAGGAGAAGCAACTTAGAGTGAATTTGGGAATAAGCAAGCTAAGGGAGAAGGTGAAGGAGCATCAAGAAAAGGTGACCAAGTCGCTTCGCAATTCTTTAGACAGATCTTAACATGGTTTACAAAATCCTGATGCCAAATGTGTGTTGCGTACGCAGTTTCACAGTGCGGCGAAGGTAGCTGGAAGCAACCCCGTGGAGTGGATGGAGAATGCTGACCGTTGGATTGTTGGGTTCCTTGAAAAGTTTGAGGAAGGTTGCCACATGATGGTAAGAAAGTCACCAGGAATATACAAGTGATCTCTCAATCCTATTGAAGCAATTTGTGATCATGGACTGTTTATTATTCAGTTTTGTCAATTGGACAGGAAACTGCGATCAAAGATCGAATTCAGGAGGGGCTGAAGAGGCAAAGCCGGTCGGAGTCGAACCTTTCTGGAGAGGACTCGGACTCATAATGTCCTGCAATATCCTGATAAAACTAGACAGAAGAACTGGAGATCATATATATTCCTAATTTTTCTGTAATATAGGATGAGATCAATTAGCATGTTATTGTAGGATACCAGGGGTCATGATTTAGTTGTACCAGGAGATCATGCACTGTTAAGAGCAATCATCATATTTCTTTATGTCATCAACTGGTGTTCCTTAATTGAGCATCTGCATCTGGCACGCTGCTAGGTATATTACCATTTTCATAGAACTAAAGATGCGGACAATATGACCCATTTGTTCTGAATATGTTTGTGCCTGGCTATGTGCTACACTGGGTGGTGGGTACTGATTTATTATGAGAGAAAAATACCGCTGGCTGAACAGGGCGTGAATATTGTTCTTGCATTTCTCCTTATTTTAAATTCATCGTCGATTGGGCCACAACGATAAATTTATGTGTATTGCCTAATTTTTTTTAGCGCAAAGTGTGAGGGAGTTCCCCACAGTACCAACGAGCCTTTAATTAAAAACCAAGAAATAAAGTTACAGCAAGAAACAAGACATAATTACAGGAAGTGGAAAAGGGGAAAATAGAAAGAAGTAGGAGAGCGGAAAGCGTTATGTTACAGACGCGTATTGCCTAATATCATACTCTATTTTCGTGACCATTAGGGTCTAAAACTGGGGCTAGCCCCTTTGTATAGAAAGGACAAAGTAACGTACATTAATCATCCATTCATCTGCGTGATAATGTCTTCTTCTTCTTAGCAAAATGCCCTAAGGTTGTCTTACCCCGCACGCCATGTTTTAAGCAAATTACTGAATTTTCAGATAAACACCATTCCATTCAACAGAACATAAATATCATATAGGAAGTTTTAAGTTAAATGTTCGACGGATGCGTGCTGTGGAGTCTTAAACTTGTTTGCACAACATACTGAATTAATCACTGAAAGCACAAATACAGAGAATTCAGAAATGTTAAGTGGAGCAACACTGCAACACATGCTACCTTGACCATAGCTAACGTCTGATCATAACATTTCCTCTGTACAACTCTGCCACTGATACTTTTGACTTTTGAGAGAGAGAAAAAAGATTAATACAAGACAGAAAAAACGAGGTAGCCATAAAATACATTAATTTTATCCAAAATAACCTTGTAGCGATAACAGACCTAGACAGAGCAAGAACTAGGCAACAGCAAATTCATTATTAGGAACTTTCTGTTGTACAACCTAATATTGGTTTCATTGCTGGTCTTCACTTGTGCCCTCTGAAGTACATGTACACTTTCTGCAGAAGAAAAGGGAGTCATAATTTAAAGAACATACAGTAATAGAAATTTGTTTGGACACTACTGGAATGAGGAACAGCAGTTCATTTTTTTTTACACGCAAAAAAAAAGAAGAAATGCATGCACATTTGTCAAATCAGGAGTTAATAACGGTTGGTAATGAGCAGAAAACAAAACAAGAAAGAGTTTGAAAAGGAATGGAGGAAGAAACAGGCAGTAACCTCAAGCACCCAGATGCTTATAAGAGACTCCAAGGTAAAGAATACAAAGCCGATAAAATAAAGTACCTGCAATAAAGGATCATGAACAATTTTCAGATGGAGGTTTAAGTTTTTTCAAAGTAAAATTAATGCAAGACAACTTACCCCGGTAAACATATCTCCAGCCAAAACTTCGATAGCAACAAGAACGCCGCTGATTTAGGTAAAGAAACTGGAATGAGAATTATTGCAGAAGGAAACTCAGGGCAGAGGAGAACTTTACTGATTGCACTTACGTAAGAGTTTTCCCCCTAAATATTATTGGAGGAGCGATTGCAGCGATGACACAAAACCCAACATGTATCTGGAAGATATCAAAGCCAGATGCTTAGCCTAGAATTCCATTATATAAGTTCAGAAGATGAGGAGTGAGAAATTATTAAATACAGAATAGAAATTTTGCTGCTCTACAGTTTTCCCAGATTTTCAGATTGAGGTTTTTAACTCATGAAACAGCATTTTTCAAGTAAAATTACCAAGTAGAAGACGAAAAACTGGCCAAAGGTTACCATGCTGTCAGTTCTGAACAACAAAAGGCAGAGAAATTACGTTCATACAATTATCCAGGGGCGACGCCAGGTTCATGTTGCCTGGTGCCTTGGCACCAGGGTAAAAGGACATTACCACTAAACATCCTCATATTTAACTTATATTTTAAAAAAATCATATGTACTTCTTCAGCTGTGCACCAGGGTTAATTCTGTGCTGGCTTCGCCCCTGCAATTATCCATAGAACCATGTTTGATCTGACTGAAACTTGGAATTTTAGTTTGAAGAGAAACCTCATTGCACGGTACAGAGGCCTGTACCAAAGTATGTATGAAAGAGGACAACCCGATACCGCATAGATTACAGCAAGGAGGAAAATAACAATATCTGCAAATCAGAAAATCCATAAGGAAAAAATGTGCATGTAGCTTGGAGATTCTCTGGGTGATGGTCGAGATATTAGAACCTTCGCTGTGAATTGACTCAGCTAAGACAGCGAAAAAGTTCCAAACGAGACATGCAATCAGTCCTGAAAAACAACTAATATACATGATGAAACTTGTAAAATTTTGGTTATTTAAGGTGAAAAAAATCATCAACTGTGATCTCAAGTAGTAAATGTAGATATATAGATTAAAGGTCAAATACCTAGCCAACTAGCAAATGCCGCATATTGCAGCTTATGAGCATGGATTGGTATTTCGTTGGCTATATCATGATGTATGATGGGATAGAACTCTGGCCAATTTCTCACTTCCACAGTGACACCCGCTGCACAAACAAATGCATCTTCAGTATGGACTCTGAAAAAATAGAGCATGGTGAAGCTTAAAGGAAATCTACCTCTGTTCATTGCATCCTCCCTTCGTTTAATATCCTGCAGCAAATCTCAAACTTTTGAGAACTTGGTCATTAAATTTAACATATAGAGGATGAAACTTTATAGAAACTAGAATTACAGATCATTGTGGTAGTGATTTGATAGGATCAATAGCTGTTCCGACCTGTTCCCGCCGCTTCAAATCCTTCTCCCATGACAACAGCTCTCTCTCCTTCTTCTTTGGATCCTACATGCAACAACATGCCGTAATTTAAGACAGAATGGCCATGCAATTCTTGCAAGAACACCCAGACCATTCATGCAAGAAATGTGAATAATTCCACAATGTACCTCGAGGGGAATGTCGATCGTGGCACCATGTTTGCCGCTTCCCCCCAAGCTTTGGATCCATGATTTCCTGGACGGTACAGAAGCTGATGTTGTTGCCACTGCTGCATTCTGAAAGACATTGAAGATGATCAGGCTGATAGTGTTGTGATGCTGAACGAACACTCTGCATGAACACATGATGAGATAGAAACCCAAGGGAAATACACAAGATCTGACATTAGAAGCTACTATTAAATTTCAGTGAATCTTGAAACAAGATCAAAATGCGAGATTTTTTTACTAGAAATCGACATTCCCATCCGGACAAAAGCAGGCCAAATTTGGGCAAGACCATCAAAATGATGTTGGTACAAGACCATCAAACGCATGGCTTCTTGAACAACAGTTAACCTGACATTAGGAAATGATGTTTCTAGAGGGAAAATAACTCATCAAGAACAGCAAGAATTGGAGCCTAAAGAATATGAACAAACAACAGAAAAAGCTTATCAGGAAATACCGCGGTAGGATTGATATTTTCGTCATCGAATGGATTTGTGTTATGAGGCATGGGAGAGAGATCACTTGGCCTGAATAAATCCTTTGCCTCTTCTGAGACGACCCGGAATCTGAGCGGCAATTGATTCTCGTGTGTGGCCAGTGGAAAGGAAGTTATTTTCAGTTAATGGCTGCTTTTGCACTTTGGTCCTCGTTAGCATCTAGCTGTTCCCATTTTACCCCTCGACTGGCAGGCTTTAGCAGGGCAGCTTCCCATTTTACCCCTCCCATGAATTCGAAGGCATTGCAAATGGGATCAGAAAAGCATGACGATGGAACGAAGTAGAGGGCTGAAACATGACAAATCCAGCAGACTGCGTTATATACCCCACATGTGTTAGAGGTCATTTGTTCATGCAAAAGTTTCTAAAGATCATAGAGAACATTGCTATCGGCAAAGCTGGCTCAGCAACGAATCTATTTGCATTTGGATCTTCAGGGTAAAAACAGATGAATCTGTGGATCTAAACTGCTATCTGAATCAATTCCGTGCTTTCCCTATCCAGAAACGAGATTTAGATACAACTTTGCATATAATCGATAAATAACACAAAATTCATCTGTAGAAAATCATTTCACAGTTAACATTGGATTTATTATAAGTCATCCAGGAAAAGGACGACCATCAAAGGCAACATTTTGCCATCAAGCACAGTACAGAGTATACTAGCAGAACATTGTGAAACAAATGTGGATGCAGCAACTCCGAACTTCTGCATTACAGAGTATCTTCTCTACTTAGTGATGGTGAACTTGAACGTAACGAAGGCCGCAGTACTTGCACACGTTAGGTGCTTCCAGATCAAGGCAGATATACTCAATTGGGTGGCCAAGGCCCACGCCTTCAGAAGCTGAAACAAAACAACACAGCATGTGTAGGGGTATGTCAGTTTTGCATAAAATGGATCATCTGAATAAGAATACGTATGGATGAGTAGATTTTGCATGGTTCAGTTTCGTTGCCTACCCCCTTCACAGACAGCAATACGACCATCAACCTTGATCAGAGGTACCTCATTGATCAATTCCATTGGTGACTTCTTGGTCGTGTCCTACAACAAATAAAATGAATAATGGTTGAAAGAAAACTGATTTGTACAGAAAATATCATATGTTCACTTTGTCATGGCCTAACAACGACAAACCAAATGAGGTAGTCGGATGGTAACACTCTTCTCATGTGTGTGTAAGGTCTACTGGTCTAGGGTTCAAATCCTGGCTTCACTTTCCAATACGAACAAGGATCTTAATGATCTACTGATCTAGCCACCACATATAGATACAGATCCTGGAAGTACCCAACTTTCAACAGAATAGGTTAATAATTCAATTCCGATAGTCATTAACAACAAGGAAGTTGGTTTTTACTCCACCCTTTTCCCTTTGGGAGTGTTGGTTCTAGATAATAGAAACAATTTCAGAGAAAGCAAAAGTCGTGAAGATTTTCATCATTTGCAATATGCTTGATGTGAAATCATCACGTGACTGAAAGTCATGTTGAGCACCAGATCTTTCATAAGTGAAAAAAAAACTTATTTCATGTTATCACCAATGGAAACCCATCTCAACACACGACAACAGAATAACCTATAGGACATGTTAAACCTGTGGCACAAAATTGTGCCACCCAAAAGCTCAACAGTGACCTGCCATTTATCAGCTGAACCAAATACGCAGGATCCACAAACCCCAAATACACAGTGCATTATGATGGTAGTTACCTTATGAATCAACTAAAGACAGCTAAAATCTAATCCAAGCATAACTCAAGTCTGTAAACCTATATAAACAAACATTCCAGTTCAGAAAACAGTTGCTTTTTACAAAAAGGCGGACCCAGTAAATGTTAAGCTTATAGCAACAGCCAAAAAATAAATAAATAAATAAATAAATAAAAACACACACATACAGATCCCATTCCCAGGTCTTTGAATGTGTATAGCTATGTGAAGAGCTAACAAACAAGATGTCATATAGAAGCTATGTACAAGTCACTAACATGATCCTCCAGCCATTCACAATGCTACTAGCCTCCTAGGGCATCAAAGTATACTTAGATAGTGTCCAATTGATCGACAATATTGATATGAGATTAATACTAACTCAAAATACAATGACACCTGACAAACCTAAACACAAGTCCTGCAGATCTAGCAAGAAACAGACAGAAACATCAGCATGAAACGTACAGTAGAATAACTGTAACAACTAATCGATGTTAAAGCTCACTCAGGCTCATCAAAATGCCTCTATACAAGACCGAAAACGACTTAAACCAAAAAAAAATGGGGGGGGGGGGGGGGGGATTAACCAGCCGCAGCCACACACGGAGCCCAACGGCACACGGAACCTAAAGGAATGATCATTACCGCAGAATCGGACAAGAACCACACGGAAATGATCTGGATTCGCGAGGCCAAGGCGGATCGGAATCTGGAGACTGGGGGGCGCGGCGAGGAAAGGGGTATATACCTGCATCCACTTGGCGGTGTGGCTTCCAACGACGGCGGCGGCGCCGACGGCCTTCTCCGTGGAGAGGCCACGCGCGCCGGCGGGGGCTAGGGTCTTGAGGAGCGCTGGGAGCAGCCTCCGCGTCGCCATGGCTGGAGAAGGTTGCGAGACTGGGGATATTCGGGAAAATACGACGAGGAGCCGAGGAGAAGGGCGGGCCTTGCCATCTGGTGGGCTCAAAGCTACAAATTGGGCCGTAGGAACTCGTTAGGCCAGTCGTTTTGCTTCCCCTCCCCGCGAATTTTTTCTTTTTTTACATTTTTTTCACATCAATTTTGCAAAAATATATGGTCCGCAAAAAAATTTGCAAAACTATACATCTGGCGCCGTGGGGCACGGCGGTAGGGTTCCAGTCTCTTTTCAAAAATTTGTAATTTTTTTGTTTGAACTCGGATGAAGATAAACTTTATATGAAAATTATAGCTTTCGACGAGATCTACAACTTTGTAGTTCAAAGTTTTTCCATTTGAAGTCATCTTCATAGTCAAATAATCGATATACTATCTAGATCTCAGTTTTCAGTTTACGTTCAAAAAATTGTAACTTTTTTGCATGAATTCGGATGGAGGTAAACTTTATATGAAAATTGTAGCTTTCGACTAGATCTACAATTTTGTAGTTCAAAGTTTTTCCATTTGAAGTCATCTTCATACTCAAATAATCGATACACTATTCAGATCTGAAGACTGCAAACTGAGATCTGGATAGTTTATCGATTATTTGACTATGAAGATGACTTCAAATGGAAAAACTTTGAAATACAAAGTTGTAGATCTCGTCGAAAGCTATAATTTTCATATAAAGTTTACCTCCATCCGAGTTCAGACAAAAAAATTTCAAATTTTTGAAAAGAGACTGCACCCCTACCGCCGTGCCCCACGGCGGTAGGAAGGTGCTACAGTACCGCGCGCCGTCCCTGCCGCCGTCCCCCACGGCGTCAGATGTATAGTTTTGCAAATTTTTTTGCGAACCATATATTTTTGCAAAAAAGAGGAAAGAAAAATGTAAAAAAGAAAAAATTCCCTCCCCGCGACGCCGCCTCTCTCGCGCTTGCATTGCATAGGGAGGATTTCAGGAGGAGAAAAAAGTATTTTTTTTTAAAATGTATTTTATTTGAGAACGAAGAGGAAATAGAAAAATAAAAGTTTAATGTGGAGAGTGGGATTTCAACCCACGCCCTATTTCTAGGACCAGACCCTCGACCTGGCGCCTTAACCGCTCGGCCATCACCACTTTTTTATTCAATTTCTTAAAAAACGAGTTTTTATTAATTTTCAGTAAGCAATGCCGGGCGTGGCGAGGCGTCCCAATTTCACGCTGGGGAATTCAGTATAGGAAAATATTAAAAAAGATTTTATTCAATTTCTTAAAAAACGAGTTTTTATTAATTTCAGTAAGCAATGCCGGGCGTGGCGAGGCGTCCCAATTTCACGCTGGGGAATTCAGTATAGGAAAATATTAAAAAAGATTTTAGAGCGAAGAGAAAAAAAAAAGTAATGCTGGGGAGTGGGATTCGAACCCACGTCGTTTCGGACCAGAGCCGAATTCTGGCGCCTTAACCGCTCGGCCATCCCCACATTTTTTATTCAATGCTCCAAGTTCTTGATATATATTAATTAATTTTTCTTAAGCGACGCAAAACAAGCCGCGCTGTAATTTTCGTCCGCTCCTGCTTCACCGAGTTAGCTCATTGTAGAGCGCCATGAGAGCAACCACTACAGATCTCATCGTGGGCCTCATGCTGGGCTTTTCATGGATGCATGACTCCTCAAGGTTTGCTATCTGGTGCAGAGGAGGATACAGGTCAGTCAGCACACAGCTTAACACTCGAACGTTTATTTAGTTTGTGGAACAATGCAAGTACACGAAAAATGATTGTGGAGCTCGGTTTGCCTGTATCACTGACCTTCGGAACCGAGCAATGTTGAGCACCAGCCTGCTGCTCTGAAACAACCATCTATCTTTCATAAGTGAAGGGAACTCGTTTCATGTTGGGAAAATTGGATATGTGACACCGAAAGGTTCACGTTTTAGAAATCTACCATTGAAAGACATCGGTACACTTTAATACCAGCGAAAGTTTCTTCCGTTTAGATTTTTACCATTCCGTCACCTTTCTGTCACACCCTCCGTTTACTCCTCCCCAGGCCGTCCAAGTGCGCCGCCGCCACCCGGAGCCCGCGCTGCGCCTGCCCCTGGCCGCGGCTACCCGTCCTCCGCGCACGCCTCCGCACCCTACCCCCGGCCGGTGGGCGCCGGCGTCGACGGCCGTCTGGAGCGCCGGCGCGAGCCACCGTGGGCGCAAGCTCCGTCAGCCGCTCGGTCGCAAGATTGTCGGAGCTTGAGGACGAGGCAGAGCAGGGCCGCCGCTGTGGAAGACCTCCGTAAGGGCGAAGCCCGGTCTCTCAACACCATCGGGGCAAAGCTCGGCCTCGGCCCAGCGGGTGGAGGCGGCGCGCAAGCCCGGGCTGTTCAAGGGCTGTCCGAGGGCGTGCGCGCTGTGGCCGCGGCGGCCTGCCCCCGGAACGCCGAGGTGCACGTCGCGGGCGTCATGGCGGAGGTCAGGCTCGGCGACGACGAGCGCGCGCGGGCCGCGTTCGACCGCGTCCTCACCCGTGGCGGCCGGAGTCGGGCGTAGAGCGTGGTGGCGGCATCCTTCTTTCCGCGCGCGCCAGCGGTGGAGCGGCAGAACAGAACAGGTGCCCTGCAGCTCCCGCAGGGCCTCGCTAGCCAGCTGGTCGAGCTGTTCACGGAAGAGGTGTATTTGGAATCGTATTTCTGGATTTGTTTTTCCAAAGGAAAACGGCTATAAAGCGTAGCCACGACGTCATGTGACATCATCAAGCTAGGAACATCGGAGCAGGGCAGAGCACGCACGGGCGGGCGCACGGCCGGCTGCTCAATTCGACGCCGCGCAGCTGCGCGTCGGCGCGTGTGGGTGCTGGGAGGCTCTGAGAGGTGCTGCGGTTTACTCAGCCATGCCCGGGACCGGGGGTCACCGGAGTTGCCGGCAACAGCGTGAACAGCGGCGGCGCTCAGCCGCTACGGCGGACGAGGACGGGCAGCCGCGGCCGGGGGCAGGGTGCGAAGGCGCGCGCGGAGGACGGGCAGCGGTGGCTAGGGGCGGTGGCCGGTCGTGGGGCGCTGGGGCTGCGGGCTGGCCGCGCGCGCCGTGCCGCCGCTCGCAGGCCGTGCCGCGGCGCCATCCGCTCCCCCGCGCACGAGCAGAGGAAGATCTAAACGGAGGGTTCGACAGAAAAGGTAACGGAAGGTGACGGAATGGTAAAATCTAAACGGAGGAAACTTTCGTTGGTATTAAAGTGTACCGAGGTCTTTCGGTGACAGATTTCTAAAACGTGAATCTTTCGGTGTCACGGATCCAATTTTCCCTTTCATGTTTTATCAGCAAGGGAAACGGAAAAAGTCTATATAACCCCCTAACATATGTACGGTGGATTACATCGCCCCCTCAACTATGAAAATGGATTTTTAACCCCCTCAAGTTTGACAAACCGTTTAAATGACCCCTTTAGGTGGTTTTGCAAAGTGGTTTTTGCCACATAGCTTGCTGAGGTGGACTGAAATGTCGACATGGACAAGTTGGGTCCCGCTTGTAAGTGGGTGAGGTTTCTCTTCTTCTCCCCTTCCTACCGTGGCTGGTCCTGGTCGCCTCAGCCGGTATGCCCATTCACCCGCCAGCGCCCCCAAAGCGAAGAACGCGCGATCGAGCCGCCGGCCTCCGCTCACGGCACTGTGTTAGCCGCCTCCGCCCACCTGCATGCGCCGAGCTGAGCCACGCCCGCCGCCGGTCTTCTTCGCCGCTTCATCCTCCACACCTTTCTTGCTGCTTGCGAGGCCGTCGGTAGCCGCCGTCGTCACAACTCACAACGTGCACGCAAGCTGCTTCCCCGTGATGTCGTTCGTCCACCGCGCAAGCTGCATAGCGAGGTTCTCCATGGCTGCTTGTTTTGTTTTTTACCTTGAGGCTAGAGAAATAGAATCCAACACCTTGCTGCCAAATATCGAGCTTCTCAAGATGTCTGTTACCCAAATTGAGATCTCCAGCAGCCCATTTCTTGTTAGCGAAGAATAGAAATGAGTAGACTGCAAGGGCAGCCGGGTTAGGCGGCCGAACATCCAAATAATTTGTATCCAATAATCCATCTAAACAGAGAGATAAAGGAAGATTTGTACCGAACTAAACAACGGAGATCCAGGCAAAGTACTCCTACGACGCCCCTCCTGTATCACAGTACTAACCGCTGCCGGCCGCAGAGATCTTCGACACCAGCTGCGTCCATGGCCACCTCTGTGCCGCTGAACTGGTGCTGTCCGCTTTGTTGCTGCTTGCCGTAGCTCCGGACGGTGCGTCGATCATGAGTTACGACGTCTCGTCAGGCAAGCCGGCAACCGGCAATGTCTTCCCTTGCAGCAAGACAGGGAAGGAGAAGGAGAGGGACCTTACCCACTTACAAACGGGACCCAGCTGTCATCTTCTCTGTATCAACATTTCAGTCCACCTCTGGGTGCCGACGTGGTAAAACCACATCACAAAACCACCTCATGGGGTCCTTTAAACGGTTTTGCAAAAATGAGGGGGGTAAAAACCCAGTTTGATAGTTGAGGGGGTGATCTAATCCGGTGTCGATACATGAGGGGGTTATATAGACTTTTTCCCATGGGAAACTCATCTCAACACATGAGAACAGAATAACCTACAAGACATGTTAAACCTGTGGAACGAATTGTACAATTCAAAAGTCCAACAGTGAGCCGCCATTTATCAACTGAAGCATATCCGCAGCTCCACAAACCCCAAGTACGGAGTAGTGCATTAAAATGGTAGTTTCCTAACAGATCAATTAGAGATAGCTAAAATCTAACTGAAGCACAAATTAAGTCTGTAAACCTATATAAAACAAACATTGATCTTATAGCTACTGCTTACAGCCAAAAAACAAACATAGGGATTCCATTCCCGAGTCTTTAAAGGTATATAGCTATGGGAACAATATAATAAACAAAATGTCATATAAAAGCTCTGTCTACCACAACAAGTCAGTAACATGATCATACAGCCATTCACAATGCAACCAGCCTACTACTACAGATCAATCCCAAGGGCATCAAAGTACACTTGAATAGTTCCCCACGGAGCAAGAGCATGAGACAAGAGTAATACATCCGTCAAACCTGGCAAATACCGAGGCCAGGGAGCGTGGCCACGTCTCGCGCAAATCCCAGCGGTCAGTTCGGGGATATGGACGGCTCGGATCGGGCCAACATCGGAAGTTTAACAAACAAGCCACTGAACTTTCTCGAAATCATTCTGCAGTTCAAGAAAGGGCTCGGGCGCACGAGCGGCGGCGCGCCCGAGCAAGCTCGCCTGACCAGCGGCGCGGTGCCCGAACAGCGGGCCGCAGCGTCCCCGCAGGAAAGGCCTGCGCACTGCCGCGTCCTCGCCGGAGAACCGCACGCCGCTGACCCGCGAGGCTCCACCGGTAATCTGAGTCAACCACCGCCAGGCCGCAGCGCACCAGCTGGTGAACAACGCCACAGAAAGGAAGGGTGGGAGGTAGGGGACAGGGGAGCCGCGCGACAGAGAAAGATGGAGTAAAAAGAAGGGAGGGAGCGGACCCCGCGCGCCACCAGGCCGCCGGGCCCTCGCCGGGGAAGTCGCGCGCCGCCGCGACGCTCGCGCGCTGCAGCGCCCGCGCCATAAAGAGGAAGCGGAGGGAGTCCGAGAAGCTAGATCGAGAAGATAAGGTTGGGGAGTTCCGCACTTCGTTCCGGTGAGGAGATAAGAATACAGATTTTTTGTAGAAAACACCCTGAGAAACAATGAAACTCCATACAAAAAATTATGTTTTGAAATCCCGTACAAAAAATTATGTCTCACGTAAGCACTTAAAATTCAATCCAAACCTTTTTATTGAACAAACCCTACAGTTTTACATATTCGCAACATCTGTTGTTCGTTCCGGTGAGGAGATAAGAATACAGATTTTTTGTAGAAAACACCCTGAGAAACAATGAAATTCCATACAAAAAATTATGTTTTGAAATCCCGTACAAAAAATTATGTCTCACGTAAGCACTTAAATTTCAGTCCAGACCTTTTTATTGAACAAACCCTACAGTTTTACATATTCGCAACATCTGTTGACTGAGTCTAGAGAGACTTCCCTGCTAGCCCCTCAAGTTCAATAATTATTAAATATAAGCACTAAATATTTAATTCTTCACCGTTCTTCTATTTTAACTTCAAATTAAGTGATTCTTCTCCTAAAAAACTGTCTAAAATCACGGAGCTCTAAAATACTTGTTATACAACTTTAGCAAAACAATACCCGGCCACGCGTGCCACGCTAGCCGTTAGCGTGCTCACCTAGCCCAACCCCTCCCGGCACACGTTGACCACTTTTGCTATGTTCCCTTCTCCAGCTCCTCTAATAACCATTTCTTCTTGCCGTGCAGTTCACGCACTGACATTAAAAATCTAATCATAGTATCATTACGTGCATAAAATTTTGGTTCAATAATTACTGTCACAACCATAGTACTTTCATTTTACAAGTTTCAAATATAAAGTGTTTCACAAATATGACAATATATAAGAATCTCTATCTCTACTGATAAAAAGAATGAAACTAAAACTACGTTTTCGTCCTACTTTTTTCCGCTCCCGCGGGTCAGCCTCTCTGTCGCCCGTCGCCCGCCCCGCCCCCCCCCCCGCATCTGACGCTCGCGTCCCCCACATCTCTTGCCCCTTCCCCCTCCCACACATCGCGCCGCCGCCCGCTCGGTGCCTACAGGAGTGCCGGCCGTCGTCCTCCCCATCTCCTCCGACCATCGTCCTCCCCCGGCCCCGCCCGCCGCCGGCCGTCGTCACGCCCTCGCGCGCTCCACCAGCGCCGCCCGCGGCCGCTGTCGTCCTCTCCATATCCTCCGACCGCCGTCCTCCCCCGGCCCCGCCCGCCGCCGGCCGTCGTCACGCCCTCGTGCGCTCCACCGGCGCCGCCCGCGGTCGCCATCGTCCTCCCCATCTCCGCATCCCACTAATCACGACGCAAACCACAGGCACCTTCACCGCGCGGCGTGCCATCGAGTCCCACGCCGGAGGCCTCAAATCTCGTCGATTACTGCGCCGCGGGTCGCTTTCGTGCCAAAGGATCAACAAGCCTGTACTAGATCGGGCTCCAACTGCCGCAGCCATAGGTTGAACGGATCCGGCGACGTCCAGGTAAGGTAAGGCTTGTTTTCTCTATCTTTTGCCATACAGATGTATGTCATCTCCAATGCGCTCTATGGAGACAATTGCAATCCAATCTAGATGTGTTAGTAATGCGATGGTCAAATCAACATCAAAATCCTTCCTTTTGAGTAATTTCTGAATATTATTTGTACCAGTTATGATGAACTCAATCAAAGAAATATGTATTGTCTGACTGGATGTTTTTCCCGGTGCTGACCAAATATAGGATTGAAGGGAATAAGAATAGAAATTTAGTTGCTTGAGGAGTCCAAATAGTATAATTTTCTTATGAGTAATTTTTGAATAGTATTTGTACCAGTTTTGATGAACTCAATCAAAGAAATGTGTATTGTTTGACTGAGTTGAGTTTTTCCCAGTGCTGATCAAATATAGTATTGAAGGAAATAAGAATTTGTTGGAACATAGCTGCCAGAAGTAGTCCTTCAGGATCCAGTGCAGTACTTTTGACAGGATGTAGTTTCTCATAATAATTTTCGTCCAAGCTAATGCCTACTTGTGGTTCTACCAACAATAATTAGATTTGTGCTGTTGTGCGCAAGACTTTGTTTTATCAAAGACGACCCATCTCATAGCAGATTTGAGTCTTGAACCAAGATTACAGGTTCTTTTGTGGATATGTGCATTTGAGTGTACTTTTTCATTTTTATTGTTGACACTACAATTGTTTCTGCTGCACTATGTGAGGCAAGGGCACGTTGAAGGCTGACATATCACTTTTCAATTTCTTAAAACTCTTTTGGAATTACAGTGTGTGACATCAGATGCCTCCCCTGAACTTGAAGTAGGCATGGTGAAGAATGCCAGGTAACTGAATAAATTACCTTTCTTAAATAGAGATAACAACACGTTTAGGTTTAAACATAGCAGCATTTAATTAGTCATTGTTTGAAATTAAATTAGCATCAAACTGAAATTAGTATGATGAGTAGCTACGTCTGAGATAATGATTTTGTTGAAACTATAAATATTATATACAACTAGAGAAAATGACTTGCCAATTCCTTTTATAAATAAAGTCTATCAGTTTGATACTCTGATCTAATGGAGGAATTTTTCAGTAGATGTGCATGTGGAGGAAGTTTTTCATTGTTTATATACAACTGGAAATGAAAGGCATAAATGCATATATATTTTATCTTTGTTACATAGAGGGTGCAGTGTTCTTTCCATCGCATAGCAATATCACAAAGAAAACACTTGGCGGTTTTTAACTTATAAACTCCATCTTGGAAAAGTTTCTTGAACTGTTTCCGGATAACACCATACTTACTTTTTGTATTGTTGGGTGAGATGATAGCACAGTAGTGCATTGTTCTTTGCCTGTCTAGGCTTAGAATTCTTTTACGAATTCTTTTACCATGCTACTGTGCGTCGTTTGTAGAACAGCTGCGGGTCAGCTTGATTGGGTGACCCATATTGTTATTGTGCAACATATTTATTCTGTAGTGGTTCACTCTAATTTTAGCTACAAAATAATATTGTGTAGCAGGTTTAAGCATTATGTGCTAATATCATATTATTCTTTTCCCTATTTCTAATAGATTTTTTTTATGCAGGCTGTTGATGGCTATATCATAGGCACCTCCATGAGTCGATGTGCAAATCATTCTTGGTTTTAGCACTGGAATCTTCCAGCTTAATTGTTTTTGGTGACATTGTTACATGGTACCTGTACTTGAGCCAGCGCTTCTATCAGTCTTAAAAGTTCATGACACATTGTGTTTAAAATTTCGTATTTCCATTTGGCTGTCTGGTTCGCGCAGGCAGAATGATGTTGTTGTGAGAACTTCTGGGGTTCTCATAAATCAACTTAAAATGCAGAATAAGTTTCAGCTCAGTTTCCCTTATCTGGCCTCATGCTAGATTTTTTTTGCAGTACACCAGCAAGTAGCCTTATTTGAATGAGTTGGTTTCCTTAGGCGATTGACAAGGTTCAGGGGAAACTTCCAAGAGTCGATCAGGTATGAAGCTGTTAACCATTACTTATGCAGCATGTTTGCTTTGTTCATTTAGCATTATTTTGAATTCAAAATATATGTTTATCTGTGACATGTTAGTCGCTAATAGGCATTGTTTGCTTCTGTCATCAATCGTACTATGTTATCGGTAGATAGAATGCAAAGTATTATGTTTAAAAAGCATGTTGGATAATTGGTACCATTTTTTCTGCCATTATTAATTTCATAAGATGAGTCTGGTCCATAAACTTCACTGGTTCCTGACTTAAATTTGTTAAAGAGGTAGTAGTTCCGTTGCTTGTTTACACCGGTTTACACCGGTCTGTGGGATCGAAAACCAGGAAATATCAGGATGATGTCATGTTTTAGATTAGATTTTAATTAATACTAATTATGAAAACTCCCTGGCATGGTAACAAGTTTAGGTTCTGAAGCTTGATGGGCTGACTTTGTAAGTGTGGTGATTTACAGCAGTGTTGTGATCGTAATTAATTTGAAATAGACTATTACCGAAAGGAGATCTAACACTGTTCTTCCTTTCTGATTAAAATTATTTGGTCTTGTCAACAACTCACTCTGCATATGAACCAATTTACAGCATAGATGTAAGAATACATGTTTCCATCCATGTGTGAAAAATAAGTAACCATTAATAGACTATTTACCGAAAGGTTGGCATGCATATAACAATTATCTGGCTACTGATTTTAGTACCTGTGTTCCTGTACCAAAAGGGTAAAATTTAATTGGTTCAGCATCACCATCTACACTGGTAGCTAAAACAGTCTTTAAATGGATTAGTGGCACATGAGACTGGAGTGTATTTCTCTGCCTAGCTCTGCCATCTACACTGATGTCTCTGTTTCATCTAAATTCCAATGAGAAGGCTAACGAACTCTCTTTCACAATCTTATAGCTTTGAATGTTGATCATATAGATGGACGCATGGTACAGAATCTGGATCCACTCATGAGAGAAAGTGTTGCAATGCAGTTCTAAATGAAAATTACTTGAGCTTGTGAGGCAATTGCGTCCAACTAAGGTACTCTTCCACTAGGCTTTTAAGCTAATGTCTAGAATTGTCTCGGTACTCAGAAGCACTCGTTTTCCTTTGCCTTAAATGTGTGCGCATGTAGCTAGCCAACCTTTGCTTAAATTGTGTGTAAAAAGGAGAAATGTTTGGGACTGTCTTGTAATTGCTATGCTTGGAGGTTCTAAATATTCTAAACTGGAATTTCATGTGTTTGAATTGTTACTGCAGCTAATTTATTGACATTCAACATGTTAGGGATCTTCGAATCAGTTTTTTATGTTGAGTACAGTTCGAGGACGATTGGCCAGTATCATCTGATTTCTGATCCCTTTTGTTGATGCTCAAGTTAGTTAACAGTTTCAACTTTTGGAATTAGATTGCCCCTGCCCCTGACAGTTGCAGTACAATTAGGCAACCTTTCATAGATTTGGTTCAATTATCCTTTTTCATAGTACTTAGTGGATCAGTTTTCAAGCTCAGAAAACAACTTATTTCACTAAAATTGTACCCACCAATGGATAAACTTAGGATCTTTTTTAAAAATTATAACATCCCTCATTTTGAAAAGTCAAGCTCTCCCTTTTTTTTCATATCTTGCAAGTTTCACTTGCTTAGATTTTCTTTTTCGAACCTGCAGAGCACAAAGATTAGATGGTATAGATGTGAAACGTGGAGCTCCAATCTTTTGGAAGTTGCATGGGAGGATTGAGTTTTGATAAGGTCAATAAGTCACTTGTCATTGAGTTTTAATGTACATTCATACAAATAAGTGCTCCAAACATTTGTCTTGAAATATGTGCATACATGTGCCGTGGAACTTGTCATGCGAACATTAGGCTCTCTAACATTTAACAATCTTGGATATCATTAACATCATAGATATCTATTTTCTTGTTATTTGTTCATACAAGTGTGAGATGATAACATGTTTTTTTCATCCTCCATGTATTGTGTTAAAAAAATTGTTTTGCCCGTAGCAACGCACGGGCACTTTCCTAGTTCTATATAAAAAAATATGAATGACTATAGTAGAAGCACATGAACCACACAATGCGAAGCAGATGCGGCGATCATAGGTTCCGTATCAAATTCATAGAAATCTAACAAAGAACATTTAACTTCCGCATCGATCTTCACAAAAAAAAATCAAAATTATTTGCTACTGAATAAGTGCTAAACAAAGTTCACTTGGTTTTCTATTCAGCACATCATATTAAGTAGCACAAAATTAAAATTATCTTCTCTCACAGCACGTAGCACGAAAGGACCAAGAATCCAAGAAAAAAACATGCCCCCGACTCCACTGGCCAAGAGTCAAAACATGAAACATATCTACACAAGCAACAAAACTACAACGTATTTTCACCATGGCCCTCCGCGGCAAGGCCTCGAGACTTTCTAGTACATACATGGACATGTTATTTGCTTCAAAAATGAACAGTTGAATGTGGGGAATTTACTAGTAAGTAGTAGCAACAAAATGACGCCTAGTACATAAAAACACTAGAACTGCAGATCTAGCAATGAACAGACAGAAACATCAACATGGAACATACAATGGACAACCTGTAACAAGTAATCAGTGGTGAGGGGCTCAGGGTGGAGCAAATAGGCTAATGCAAATCTTGGACAGGTATCAACAGGGGAGTGGTCAGATGGTGAATATCGCAAAATCGCCTGTTTTCTTTAGTGAGAATTGTGCTGAATCCATGAAGGAAGCTGTCACGAATATAACCGGGATTACCACAGTGGCTCTTGGTGAGAAATATCTTGGCCTCCCAACTGCCGTGGGTAGAAGTACTGAGGAAAATTTTGAGCATATCTACGGAACGATTCGTGGCCTTTTGAATGGATGGGGCGAAAAGTTGCTTAGCTGCGCAGCGAAGGAAACTTTGATCAAAGCTGTCGCCATGGCAATCCCAACTTATTCTATGAGCTGCTTTATTCTGTCACCAGTGATTTGCAAGAAAATTGTTTTAGCTATCTCGAATTATTGGTGGTCAAGTAAATTGGACAAAAGAGGCTTACACTGGCGAAGTTGGCCGGAACTGGCAAGGCCCAAAACCAGTGGAGGAATTGGATTTCGAGATATGAGGCTCTTTAACCAAGCAATGCTAGGCAAACAGGGGTGTAGACTAATTGTAGGCCTGAGGATGTATGCATAATTCTGTGTGGTACGTGGTCACTGTGGCGTGCACGCAATGACAGAACACATGGGAAACAACCGATTGCAGCTCATAAAACAATTACTTGGGCCCTAGATACAGTGGAACAACTACTGTCGCTAAGAACAACCTCGGAAAAGAGTCCCCGAAGATGAACTCACTGGGAGCCACCCATGGGCGGGGTGTTCAAGATCAATGTTGATGTTGGCTTTCTTTCGGATGGGCATTCAGGTAGCACGGGAGTTGTGATACGTGATGAGTTGGGAGCCGTCAGTGCAGCTGGTGCCAGATGGTTGCAATCCACCATTTCTGCTCTTTCGGCTGAAGCGGAAGCGTGTCGACATGGCCTTCAGGTGGCGCAAGTTGCAGGCCTACACGATGTGGTGATCGAAACGGACTGCAAAGTTCTCGTCGACCTTTGGCAATCAAGAGCAACTAATAGAGATCTCGGTGATTCTAAGGGACCTGGAGGCGAACTTGGCTGCTCACTACTGCGCCAAGGAAGCCTCATCGAGTATTCCTCAATCTTTGTGGGTAGATGTTACACCTCCATTCCTGGTACGCATAGTACAGGAAGATTGTACCCGTAATGAGTAATCAATAAAGAGGAGAATGTTTGTCTCAAAAAATGTCTCTGCAACGCCGAGGCCGACCTAACTGTGACAACCCGCCCAGGAAAATACCGTACTATCGCCTAAACCAATCCACTTTGGTCATTAAGCGATAATAAAGTATCATCCTGTCGTTAGTTGCCGGGTTAACGCCCGGTAAATCACTTGGATATCAACAAAGGATCGAACATATGCATTAAAACTCACGCGAAGGCGAGTCCAGAGTACAAACACAAATTAAATTCAAATCTGTCCCGCAGGGTTTAATTATTACAAACCATTGTTCATGATAAAAGTAAAGGTTCAGAGTTCGAAAACAGCGGAAATAAGGTAATCTAGTGCAACAGTAAACATCATAGGAGGCCGTCCGTGATGCACTCACTCGTCGTCATCCACCCATCCCTGCTCCCAGCCGGGTGGAATCTCACCAGGTCAAACAACACCTGCAACAATATTTTTAAAGCAAGGCTGAGTATACTAATACTCAGCAAGACTTAACCGTCGGGTGATAACTACATCACCAAACTCTAAACATGAGAGGCTTTTTGGCCGGTGGAGTTCTTTTGCTGAAAAGCAACAAAGAGTATGTCCTTACTTTCAATATTTTAGCACAAGTTCTAGTTGATTACCATTTCTAAGTGTGCCAACTAATTCAATCAAGAATTGTACAAACAATTAATTCAAGCAGTAAACTTCATCAAATTCCATCATTAGGGATATCATGGCCAGTTGATTAAGCAGTCTCAGATAACGGTGAGAGGCCGACAATCGATTGATTTAAACCTTGCAAGGTAAACCTAAACACACGGTAGGGTGCCCCCGCGAGGACAACCATCCAGACGGTTCCCAAAAGTCCTCGGCTTGGGATCAAAGCTTACCATCCTGGGTACAAAGTTATCTGGCGTACCCCGCAAGGCACCCAGCTTCACACATGTACCCCCCTTCCCCGGTAGCTAGCCGGGTAGGTGATTGCTCAAGATTTGTAAGGAAGAGTTCCCGCACCGTCTCTTTAAGGTACTAGGCTTACCGGTCCCATTCCCGACAAGTGCTTAGTACGTTCAAAAGCTTAGCCCACGAAAGCCACTGGACCGGAGCCCAAATCCCATGCTCTTACCACGTGAGCAATCCATTTATAAAGATCTTATGATTCCAACATAAGAACCTATTCTCGCGAGTGACGAACATCACTCGACTTGTACCGGTCCTATAGCATGGCAGCTATCGACCTAACATACTTGTGATAGAGCATAGGTACCTAGGGATCATGCAACTAGGGTTTCAATTCAACTCCTGAAACGTAAATGCGCAATCATAGCAAAGATATACAATTGCATAATTTTAAAAGAGAGGTTAATGATCCGGGGCTTGCCTTCGCTGGCAAGGTTGGCCTTGGGCCCTTCTGGACTTTGATCCAGGCCTTGAGCTACGTCCACGTACTGCAGCTCACCGTCAGCACCTCCTTCTCCTCCTTCCGGCACGAGCGTATAACTACCGTCGGGAAGATCTACACGAGGATGCAATGCAAGATTTAATTGATGGTTTTTAATTTAATTAAATACAAACAACCAATGACAACCATGGGGTGCATGGTTGACCACATTCACCTAGATAAGCACACATTTAGCATACTCTTCCAATACAGGAACAATATGCGATTCTTTATTAATTATTCTATTTGATAGTGACTGTGTACATATTTATGTGATTAAATTAATTAAATTTCACAAACAGCAAGGGGTGGTGTCACTTAGTTTCTTAGCATGATTAAAATCACCACACAAGGTCACTAGATATGGAGTTGATGATTTTCCAATTTAACTTTAATATTAAGCTTAAAAAGGCTACCATTGCTTTTATTCACAAAATAAATTAATAAAATTCAGTGGGGTGTGTTATGAAACACTATGAGCCTAAACAAAGCTACTGCACACACATGCACACTTAGGATAGCTAGGAAATTAATTATACCGAAAATAACAAAAGCTAGCTACTTAAGCAAGATAAATGCCTACAAAAATAAATACACATCAAAATGATGCTAACTCCCTCACACATGATATCTGGTCCAAAACTAAGCTAGGGATGCAACATATACACCTAGAACTATTATGGGTCTTGACTTATGCAACTACAAAGAAAAACAAGCATATTTCAAGAATAAATATTTCTGACAATTATAAAATTGTGATTAATACACCAGAGGTGCATTTTGGCATAAAAAGACAACGTGCAGAAGTTGGGCACAAAAATCTAAATATTTTTAGCTACAAAAATAATTTAGACAGATTCTGCATAAATACAAAACAATTTATATAAAAAGATTTACAGCATAACTTTGTGCAATTTTTGGTACAGAAGCTAACAATGGTATAACACACAACATATCCAAAATTTAGCTACAGAGCACTTGTAGATTTTGAGATACAACAGATCTAGGTTTATCAATCTTCTATTTTTCATGCAAAAACTACATGATATCTGGTCCAAAACTAAGCTAGGGATGCAACATATACACCTAGAACAATTATGGGTCTTGACTTATGCAATTACAAAGAAAAACAAACATATTTCAAGAATAAATATTTCTGACAATTATAAAATTGTGATTAATACACCAGAGGTGCATTTTGGCATAAAAAGACAACATGCAGAAGTTGGGCACAAAAATCTAAATATTTTTAGCTACAAAAATAATTTAGACAGATTCTGCATAAATACAAAACATTTTATATAAAAAGATTTACAGCATAACTTTGTGCAATTTTTAGTACAGAAGCTAAGCATGGTATAACACACAACATATCCAAAATTTAGCTACAGAGCACTTGTAGATTTTGAGATACAACAGATCTAGGTTTATCAATCTTCTACTTTTCATGCAAAAACTATCAGGAAAAACTATGGTCATGCTTTACAAAAGTTGTAGTTATTCACACAAGGAATCCAACAAAATTGAGTTTGAATTTTTCTGATTTTTCTATGATGTTCTATGCATTTTACAAGATCCAGCAAAATGACAACACTATTTAAGAATCTAGTTTTCAACCAGGACCCTGGAACTTTTAAAGTTTCATAGATGTGCCCTTGGTTCTCACAAATATGCCCTCGGGGCCAACTTTCCTCACATCCAGGCCCTTGGCCCTGGGGAGGCGGCAGCTTGTCGGAATTCCGGCGGTTCCGGCGGCACTCCCGGCCAGGGAGGAGGTGGGGGAGGGGCGCGAGGTCACCTAGGGCTCGATTGCGGCCGGAGTTGGGGCTGGGGGTGCTCCGGTGAGCCGGCCCGGCGGCGCTCAGCGGCGGCTGCCGCGGCGGCGGGGAAATCCCGGCGAGGCGAGGCAATGCCGGCCAAAGGAGGGTGGTGGGAGCTCCAAGGGATGCTAGGGGAGGTGTTGGAGTCGCTGGCCGGCGATGGGGAAGAGCGGAGGGAAGAGCTCGGCGGCGCCGGCATTCATGGTGGGGCGGCGGAGCTCAGGGAGGGGGAGGGGGCGTGCAAGCGCGTGAGGAGCGGCACGGGACGGCTTTATAGCCGGCTTCCCTTCGCGACGAAGCCAGAGAGGGAGGGCAAGGGGGCCCGGGCGCGCGGGGACGCGTGAGGCGTCACCGGCGGGCGGCGCGGGCGGGGACCGGCGCGGCGCGGCGTGAGCGGGCGACACGCGCGAGGCACGGGTGCCAAGGTCGCTCGGGGCGCGTGTAGCCTCGGTATGCGCGCCTCGGACGCGCGGCCCGGCGTGAGGGACCCGGACGCCGAGGAGGGTAGGGCGCCACGCGGCGGCGTGCGCGCCCGGCGCGGGAGCGCGGCGCGACGTCGCCCGGTTCAAATCCGTCTGCCCCTGTTTGACTGCGAGTATCTTCAAAATTTCAAATAGAACCCCACAAGACTTTGAATACCAAAGTTGTAGAGCACCTGTAGGAGAGTATTTTTTTCTCAAAGGCCGACCTATGCTTTGATCAACTATTTGAGCATGAACTGCAGGCAAAGTTGCTGGTTTTTATGGCTCGGGTGAACAGTAAAAGCTGAGTTTGACTGAGAATTTCACCAATTTCCACTCCAAATCTCGAATGCCGCCAATTATGAAAAGTGTGTCCCTCGAAAAGACGAACAACTTCTATATTGGCCGATTTTGAAGTGTTTAGGTGAAATTTGGAGAACACGGCAAAAGTTCCGGAGGATGCTCAAGGGCAAAGGGGTTTGACCGGGGTTTTGACCAAGGTTTGACCACATGTGGGTGTTGACTTGATCAAGAGGGTCATTAGGGATTGTTGGCGAGATTTTCGAGGTGATGACCCAGGTTGATCATGGTTTGACCAACGTCAACAGTGGTTGACTCGGCTGATTCGGTCATTAGCACTAATGATGCTAATTAAAAACCTGGGGCGTCACACTAACCTCACAAAATGGCAGCAAAATCTACCAGCGCAACTATATACAGAGCCCAATGGCGCGCTGAACCTTCAAGGCACTATCTTTCCCGCCAAATCGGGCAAGAACAGCACGGAAATGATCTGTATTCGCGAGGCCAAAGCGGATCGGAATCTGGAGACGACAGAAAGGGGGTATATACCTGCATCCACTTGGCGGTGTGGCTGCCAACGACGGCGGTGGCACCGACGGCCTTCTTCGTGGAGAGGCCACGCGCGCCGGCGGGGGCTAGGATCTTGAGGAGCGCCGGGAGCAGCCTCCGGGTCGCCATGGCCGGAGAAGGTTGCGAGACTGGGGAATTCGGATTTTTTTTATTTTTTTTCCTTTGATTTTCGAAAAATAAATGGACGAATCAAAAATTTTGAGAAATATACATCTGCCGCCGTACCCCACGGCAGCAGGAGTTCCTGCCGCCGTGGCACGGCGGCAGGGGTGTCGCCAATGGTCGGCTAACCTGCCAGTGGGGCCAGATTCCTACCGCCGTACCCCACGGCGGCAGGAACTCCTGCCGCCTTGGGGCACGGCGGTAGGAGCCTGCCGCCGTACCCCACGGCGGCAGCGTCACCCCTATAAGGGGGCGACGGCTGCCGCCACCCCCTTCTCCCTTCCTCACTGTCTCCTCCTAAATCTTCGGCTTTCAACCCTTCGGAGCATTTTTGACTCAGGTATGTTTCTAACTTTAGTGTAGTTTAGTTAGTGTAGTTAGTTAGTTTAGTGTAGTTAGTTAGTGTAGTGTAGTTAGTTTAGTTAACTTAGTTTAGAAATTTTAGAAATTAGTTTAGTTAACTTAGGTCAAATAGTTGGATTAAATTGATATAAAATTAGTACAAAATAGTTTATAATTCACACAATTCGTTTAAATTAATTTAAAATGCGTAGAAATAGTTATAATTCGAATAATTAGATTAAATTAATTTAAAATTATTAAAAAATAGTTTTAACACACATAATTAGTTTAAATTGGTTTTAAATTTCTAGAAAATAGTTTTAATTCAAAAAAATTGTTTAAATTGATATATAATTTCTAGAAAATGGTTATAATTCACATAATTAGATTAAATTGATATAAATTTCGTAGAAAATAATTTTAATTCACATAATTCGTTTTAATTTATTTAAAAATCCTAAAAAATGGTAATCATTCACATAATTAGATTAAATTGATTTTAATTTTTTTAAATAGTTTTAATTCACATAATTCGTTTTAGTTCATTTGAAATTCCTAGAAAATGGTTATAATTCACATAATTAGATTAAATTAATTTAAAATTCGTAGAAAATATTTTTAATTCACATAATTCGTTTTAATTGATATAATTCAACTAATTGATTAAATTTTGTTTTTTTTGCAGCTATGGCTCAGGCACCGTTAGAGTACATACGGCCGGAGTTGTTCAACGAGGCGGTGGACCGGCGCCACCGCTCGTACGTCTCGACCGTTCTTGGACTATCGCCCGGCAGTATACGTTGCCGGACCACCCGCTCGTTGATGCCGATACACCAGCGATGGATTCCGAAGTACGTAATTCATTTTTATTATTTATTTCTGTTTCTTTACATTAGTAATTGCGTTAATTAAATTATTTTTGTTTTTTTCAGGCTATGCGCTGCAGGACTTCTCCCTTTCGCGCGGTTGGTCGAGGGGGACAAGCTACGAGCTGAGGTTCCCCGGGCGGAGCGGTTGACGCGGTCAGCTACGACGCCCCGCTGATCGCCGCGTTTATGGACCGGTGGCGACCAGAGACGCACACCTTCCACTTCCCCGTCGGCGAGATGGCGCTCAGTCTGGAGGACGCCGCGATGTTGGGAGGACTCCCGTGTGCTGGCGACGCGATGGGGCCGATCGACATCCCCGCGACGTGACACGCCGACTTCCTTGCTCGGTTCGCGAACGTTCCTCGGAACGATCGCGCGCCTCAGCCGTACGTGCCCTTCGCCAACACCCACGGACCCACCTGGACTTGGATCCAGCAGTTCAGCGTACATGCTTCTAACTCTTATTTTCAACGTTTGTATGAATTTTAAACGAATGTGACGATGGACATTTGTGTGTGTGCAGGCTGACTACATGGCGGATGAGGCCGACGACCCGACGTCGGACAGGTTTTTGGAGGTCTACCTGCTCTGGCTGTTCGGGTGGGTGATGTTCTGTGAGTCAGCGGGAGACTCGGTGTTGAGGTACCTGCTCCCCTAGGCTCAGCGGATCGCCGACTCCCCCGTCGACGAGATGCCCCAGATCAGCTGGGGCAGCGCTGTTCTGGCCGCTACCTACAGGGGGCTGTGTTCGGGAGTGGCGACGCCGGCGAGTAGGGAGGGGATCCTCCTGGGTTGTCCTCTCCTGCTGCAGATGTGGATCCACGAGCGGTTCGACATCGGTCGGCCCAAGGCCAACCTCTCGGAGTACGAGCCGCTGCCAGAAGACACCGACCCAGCGGACCTCCCCATCATGGGTTCTCTGTGATGCCTCCGGAAGGTAATGACATCCCTTATCATTTTCTTCGCTTAATGAGTTCTTTAGTTCGATTCAATTAACTTTTCATGTTCTGTTCAGCACGTTTGGGCTGGGGAGCAGGCGAAGAAGGTGTACGCAGACTTCGTGGGTCAGATCGACCGGATGGTTGATGCCCAGGTCCGGTGGACGTGAAAGGATCAATGCAAGTGGCCTAGAGGGGGGGGTGAATAGGCCTGCAAAACAAATTCAACCAATTTCTGCCAAATTCTGCCCAGACCCCGGAACCTCTGGGTTTTTCCCTGGAACCTCCGGGAAAATGCACTTAGGTGTATTTTGCTGGAGCTTCCGGGAAAAAGTGCTTCTGTCGATTTGCTGCGGATTACAAGATTAGAGAGCAACAAGATAGCAGGAAAATGGATACAAGCACTTAGAGAAAGAGCCTAACCACACTAGCAACCTTAGGGTTAAAGATATATCAAGAAACCTAGAGAACCCTAATAGATCTAGTGAGCACACAACCTAGAACAAGCAAGCAACAACATATAGAAAGCAAAGCACAAGGAACAACAATTTATCCCGTGGTTCAGCTCACCACAAAGGTTGGCTTACATCCACGTTGTTGAGGTTAGCCACAAAGGCTATGGGATCTCTATAGATCCACTCCTCTCTCACACCTATCACCAAGGTAATAGATGGAGGGTTTCCACTAAGCAAGTGAGGGTAATACAAACTTCTTGGAGCTTCCACAATCGATTGGAGAGCTTCCAAGCAACCTCTAGCCGTCTAGAAGCAAGGCTCCAAGAGTAAAAGATCCACCAAGGAGCTAGGGGTTCACCAAGTGCTCAAGACCACAAGAAGGGGCTTGGATTTGCTTATTCTCACAAGGAATCACTCCACACTTGAATGCTAGGGTTGGATTTTGATTCAAGTAGAAGGAGGTCAAAGCTTGGGAGGGAAGGGGAGCAGATGTTGCTGTTTAGCGCAGGGAGGAAGAAGGTAACCGTTGGGAGACAAGGGGGTATAAATACCCTCAGAACTGGAACAGCAACGGCTACTTTCGAAAACCCGGAACCTCCGGGCGAGATCCCGGAACCTCCGGGAAAGCAGACTTCAGCAGGCTGTCAGGGGAGCAGCTCGGAACTTCCGGGGAAAACCTCAGAGGTTCCGGGAAAGTGTGTAGGAGGTTGAGACAGCTAGCTGATAGGTCATATGTGGCTGGGATGATTTTGGTTTTAGAGAAGATCTTTAAGCACTTGGTTTCATCCATGCCACTATTAGTATCCCTCTTGATAGTACGGCTTGTCCTATACTCAAATTCAAAATAGAAAATGAATTTAAAGCTTGTCTTGAGCCCTTAGGAAGCCTCTTTAAACAATGAGGGGTCACCTTTCTTTCCTTTTCACCTTTCTTCAAATTTAAACCTGTCACTCATACTCAAAAGCTAATTAGACTTTTAATTAAGTGGTCAACATCACCAAAACCCACTTAGGGGCTTGATTGCACTTACAATCTCCCCCTTTTTGGTAAATGTTGACAACCTAATTAAAGCATACATTTAATTGTTAAGATTGAGCTTTTGATGATTTGAATACAAAGCTCCCCCTTAATGTATGCCTTTCTCCTTTTGAATAGAGAGTGAATGTCCTTTCAAGACATGTAGACATACATTATGAGCATGTGTAGCAACTGCAGTGTATTCAAGTCATCGAGGTGGTGCAAAGAAAGGTGTAACATGTAAACGTGATGCATATGCCATAACAGATTCAATCAGGAGACTGGTTGTGCCCAGACTCCGGAACCTCCGGGAAAAACTCGGAACCTCCAGGTTTTGGTCCAGACCCCGGAACCTCCGGGAAAAACCCAGAACCTCCGGACTCTGGCAGCAAACAGTCTTAATCAATCAATACATGCAACAATTAAACAGGACTAAATAGGAACTAGAAATAAGATAGCATGGCAAGCAAATCTAGTCCTATTACAGCATCACAGAGTTTTAAAAGTTTTCAAATCCCCTAAAACTTGTCCATGACCACATCCACAAGTTGCCAACAGAGGCAACCAACAGTAGTACCACACAAATATTACAGACCAGATAAAATGAGTTCAGCTGACAGAAATAAAAGCAGGCAGCAGCAGCTTCTCTCAACTCACAAAAGCAAAGCCCCAACTAAATACATCTCAATCTTCCTTCTCCCCCTTTGTCAACATGTTAACAAAAAGGGAAGAAAAGAAGAGAGGGACAAGAGCTTCTGGACTTGAACAGCTTCACTCGCTCCACTCCTCATCCGTGTCCTCAGAGCCAAGTTCTTCATCTTCATCAGATGGTGGGCGCTTGCCACGGCCAGCAACTCCCTTGACACCTTTCCTGATACCGCTGGGTGTGGCCTTGGTCTTGGTCTTCATCTTCTGGAGCTTGGCACAAAGGGGCACATCATCATCACTAAGCACAGACTGAGGGGCTTCTTCTTCACTGGAAGAGAAGTCAGCAAAGAAAATAGGAGGAGGAGGAACAGTCTGCACAGATAGGCTATTATGGGACAGCAGCCTGTTGATGTCCTTCCTGGCCTCATAAGCCTGAGTGGCTGAGTAAGTGCACAAAGAGAGAGTGTTCCTGATGATTTCCTTCATCTTCTTGAGGGTGGAGTCCTTCTTCTTGGGTCTGCTAGGGCCAGCTTCATCATCATGAGCAGCAGACTTGTTGGCAGATTTGTTGGCCGAGTCAAGATGTGCCTGGACAGCTGCCTCTGTCTTCTGGTGTTGCCACTTCTTGACCTGGTAGGAACAGTGCTCACAATCCTTCTTGAAGATGTATCCAGTGACCAGCTCTACGATGTACATGACATAGGGTGCATACGGGAAGTTGTCCACTCCATTGTCCATGCTTGTGATCAGATCATACCAAATGAATTTGCTCACAGAAAATGGAGCAGCACCAGGGAGCATTCTAGCAATCAAATTAGGGGCAAAGCTCCTAAGTGAAGTGGAGTCACTACCACCCTTGGGGTATATGGTCTTCCTGAGCAAATTATTCAGCACATAGTACACTGGTTTCAGCCCCAAAGTGGTCCCCTGAGCCATCTCATCCAAGAAGTAGGCATCTGCAATCTGGTGATTCTTCAAGTGATTCTCAAAGTTGATGGTGTGTCTGTCCCTGTCTTCCTTCCCAAAACCTAGCAGCCTAGCAAATGTCACAAAGTCCATCTTGTAATGCACTCCCTCTGTCATCCAGTGAATGGTATCTACATTGCTGTCATAGAAGAAGGTGGCATGAAACTGAGCAATGATCTCAGCATTCCAGTCATACTTGAATCCCATCAAGTCCTTCATCTGATACTTGTTTACCACCTCAAGTACTTCCTCCACCTCTGGCTTGTCAAAATTCTCAAAGTGCTACCAGTACACCCATTGCATCTTTCTGATTCTTGGCTTGCTCAAACACACAGATGAGTAGTAGAAGTAATGAAACAGAGACCAGAACCTTTTATCTATGCCTGCATGCTTAGGCTGAGAGTAGGGATTTTCTTCCCTAGCTAGTTTGACTTGAACTGATGTTCCCTCATAACTTTGGTACTCCAATTGCAAGGAGCTGTCATACTTGGTGGGGGCCTCTTCTTGGGAAAGAGAGAGTAGTGCACCAGATAGGATGAATCAATCTCACCAAGCCTAACTGCAGCAGTGACCTCAATGGGAATGATCTTGCCCTCTCTGCCACCATTGTCCTCAAGATGCTGTCCTGTCAGTGACCCTCTGCCCCCTGAAATGCTACCTGAACCTCTGCCCCTCTTGGGTGTTGATTTCTTGGGAGCAACCTGCCTGACAGCAATATTGTAAGCCTCTTCACCCTCTGAGTCTTCATAGGGAATGGCCCTTTTGTCCCTTCTCCTGGAGGAATCTCCAGTCATCTGAACAGAGATGAAGAAATGAAAGGCTCAAAGATTTGAGAGATAGACAGAGAGAAAGAGATGATGAATTGACCTAACAACAACTGTGGCACTATCCATTTGAACTTTGAATCAAAGTCACTGCTGCTGTTGTTGCAGAGCCCGGAACCTCCGGACTGCATACAATTTCAGAGCTGTGACGCCTGATTCAACTTTCAATTGAATTCTACCACAATGTGCTATAACCAATTGCACTGAGGAACATTTAGAAAAATGTCTACACTAGATTTGGCTCTTAGAACTGAGAAATCAGAGATGAACTGGACAGATCTAGGTTTAAGATTTACCTTGGATTTGAGACTGGAAGGAGAGGAAGGAGATGCCCACGAAGCTTTTGACACCGAGGACGTAGCCCAGAGGCCCTCTCTAGGTCACGATGTGACCTAGTGGTGCTGGAGTCAGCCTACCAGATCAGGTCTGGTGTGCAATGGCTGGTGCCCCTGCTTCACAGGCAAGATCCTTCGGAACAGTGAGGAAAGGGACGAGATGTTGAGGATGAGGAGCGCACGTTCCTTCTTGAACAGCTTCTTGCAGGCGGCGGTGACCGACGGTTGATGCAGATCCAGCCCGACCCGAGCGCCTTCCCTTACTCAACCTTCAGCGCAGAAGAAAGAGAGCGCCGCACCCCGGACCTCGATGACGACCGGCGGCAAGGACGACGGCGGCGACGCACGGCGGTGGATGAATGCGGGCGCGCGTGCGGGAGGGAGAGAGGCGAGTGGAGGAGAGCGGTGAATCGAGATCTACCGCGGTGAATGGATAGGGTTGAACGGGAAGTTACCCTAGGGTAAAAGATAAGGTCGTGGAATATTCCTTCTAGATCCTCTTTTGACTCCTTGTTGACTGCCAACAGCTTAAAGTCCGGAACCTCCGGGGTCCGTACCCGGAACCTCCGCGCTGTGCAAACTGATACTGAATCCTGATGGCTTTTGACAGATAAAGGTCCGGAACCTCCGGTGAATTCCCGGAACCTCCGGATACTGGAGCCAGAGACAGAGAGCTTGCTGTTCTTCAAAGATTGGGCACTTTGTCTAGATATAATCCTTAGGTCATGGACTCCTTGTTCCAATTGGCTAGAAAACAGTCAATCAACACACAGCTATAGCCTTTTGGAACAAGTTGGGATTAAAATTCATTTTGAAACACATGTATTGAAGTTATTCAAAAGATTTTCAGCAAAGAATTAAGACAATCAATATGTGCTACAAATCAAACCACGCAACGAGAATCAAGAATATTTAGCTCATTCCTCAAACTGTAAAACCTTGACTCATCGAGAGGCTTAGTGAAGATATCAGCTAGTTGTTTTTCGGTGCTCACATGACTTAGAGCGATATCTCCTTTGGTTTCGTGGTCTCTCAAGAAGTGATGACGGATGTCTATATGTTTTGTACGAGAGTGACTGACAGGGTTGTTTGCAAGTTTTATGGCACTTTCATTGTCACACAAAAGTGGGATATGGGTAAAGTGACATCCGTAATCCTTTAGGGTTTGCTTCATCCAAAGTAGTTGAGCACAACATGCGCCGGCTGCAACATACTCGGCCTCAGCGGTGGAAAGGGCTACTGAGTTTTGCTTTTTAGAACTCCAAGACACTAGAGACCTACCAAGGAATTGGCAAGTCCCCGATGTACTCTTTCTATCTACCTTGCAACCGGCATAATCGGAATCCGAATAGCCAAGTAGATCGAAAGTGGAGCCCTTAGGATACCACAAGCCAAGGTTAGGGGTATGCACTAGATATCTCAAGATTCTCTTTACGGTCATGAGATGCCACTCTTTCGGGTTAGCTTGAAATCTAACACACATGCACACACTAAGCATAATATCCGGCCTAGATGCACATAAGTAAAGAAGAGAGCCGATCATGGAGCGATATACCTTTTGGTCCACGGATTTCCCTTCTTCATTGATGAAGCGTCCCCTCATCAGAGGTGACTAAATGTGACACAAATACCAGTCCCAGGAGGCTGGCAACACATTTATTACAACAGGTGGTTCAGTCCCTTACATCACGGCGGCATAGTGGGCACGGGAGCGCCACTGCCACGAGAAACAACACAAAAGCTAAAGACCAAACTACAACAGCGAAGGCTTCTAAGGCCTCATCAGAGTACCACGCCATGGAAGCTCTCTGTGGCGACCCTGAGTCCACAGGCACGGTTGGGTGTAGGGCAGCGACCTACTCGACGTCTTCGGGAACGAAATCGGGATCCTCCTCTGAAAAACAGTTAATTAAGCAAGGGTGAGTACATGCGTACTCAACAAGTTCAACCCCACCCACGGAGGGGTTAATAAGCAGATCATGCACAGAATATATCAAGGATCAGGATAAGGTTTATTTTACAAACACATTTACTCATGCAGGGGTTTGCTTTCGAAAAGGTTTTCGCAAACAATTATTATAACTCAGGTAACTCAGTTGTTTTGTGAAAACCAAATGAAGACTACCGGACTCCCCGTCCGCAGTAGCCCAGGCACACAGCCACACACTTTGCCAGAAAACAACTCACGCCATGAAAACATCCCAAACCCAAACACTAGTTTTGTGACCCCACCGTGACTCGTCCAATACCGTGGACACGGCTATTCGAATAGGTTTTACACTCTGCAGAGGTTGTACATCTTTACCCACAAGTAGGGTACCGCCACACGATCACCTTAGTGCCGGTGCGGATCCTATCAAAGCCATTACCCACCTTAGCTAACCCTACGAGCCACCACAGGAGCAACCAAGGGGTTATCTCACATAACCAGGGCGTACCTCACACAGATCGTACCCCTATTCCTTGATCTCCCGCTGCTCACCCGCACTCCTGATGGCAAGTAGATTAACTAGTGGGATTTATGCTAAGCCGTTGCCACATACAACGGTCGAGTGGTAGTACGATAATTGGGTCAGGTGAGATGTCACGCAACCCGGTCCTTAACGACAAGATGGACATCTCCAACACGCTCAACCACAAAGGTACGAGCTCACCCATACTCCTGACACACGCGTCCATCCCGTCTACCCAGTTCTTTACTCATTTTCCAAACATATCCCCTTTCCATTTTTAAAGCACTCACACATTTTGAAAGCACTCACACATTTTTAAAGCAATCATTTAGGCCAAAACAAGGTTCAATCATAGCAATCAAGGGTGGCTATCCTACCATGTTTTTGCAGAAAAACAATATGCAGTTTATAAAACGGGTATAGGGTTGTGTTTATAAAACTAGGATCAAAGCATGCATCAAAGGATGAGATTGAACTTGCCGTCTTCGAAGTCTTCGGGGAGTGCCGGCTCGGCGTTCGGGATCTCGGGCTCCTGCTCGCAGTAGTCGGCTCCGATCTCCGGCTCGGGGTACCTTCCTTCGTTTACTTCGTCGGCTATAGCGCACACACAGGCAAGCAAGCAATCAATATAAGCATACACAATTTCTCCGGCTGAGCTCGCGGAAGGTAATTAGATAAAATAGAGAAATAAATGTTATGCAGGGGTTTTGGGTGACGGATGGGTGGCGGTATATCAGGCACGGGTGTGAGGAAGGTTGGGCGCGATTTGGATTAAAATCGCGCATGAAATGTTGGGTTAAAAGAGATGTTTAGAAGTAATTAGGGCCGGTTAGTAATTTATTTTAAAACAAAAGGACCTACATATAATATTTAGGTAGGGTGAGGGTTTAACTAAAATAGTCTTAGGGATTTATTTGTAAAGGGCAGGGGGTTTTGGTGGAATTGTTTAAAGGATAGGGGTTAAATGAAAGGAAAGGGAGAGAGAGAGGGAATAGGGACAGGGGGGGCTTTGGAAAAAAGAAAAGGGCCAGGGGGTTTTTGGCCAAAAGGCCTTCTTCTTCCTCCCCCTTGAATCAGAACAGAGAGGGGGGAAGAGGAGGCCGCGGGGGCGGCCGGCCTGGGGAAGGGGGGCGCCGGCGGTCCCGCCCATGGCGGCGGTCGGGGAGTGGCTTAAAATGGAGAGGAGGCCGAAGGAAAATCGATCCCGTGCTCACCTTGAGCTAGGGTGGACCGAGGAGGCGGCTCCGCGTGAGGGCGGTGGTCCGGTGGTGGTGCGAAGGGGCGGCGGCGCTGTGGAGCTTGGGGGAAAGGGGTGAGGTCGCTGTGGTGGTGCGAGGCGGCCTGGGGGGCGGCCGGCCCCCTTTTATAGGCGGGGAGAGGCGGTTCGGGGGGGAAAGATTTTTCTGGCGGGAGGTCGCCGGCGAGCTCGAGCGGCTTCTCGATGTCCGGCCGGATTTCGCGGCGCCCGGTGACGGGACGGCTCGAGCGGCGGCGGGTCAACTTGTGCAGGTGAAGAGACGGCTCGGCGCGGCGCGTGCAGTGGTGGAGCGCGGCCGGTGGCTTGCGGTGTTGGCGGTGTGAGGGTGGCAGGCCGGCGGGGCCGGGTGCGGGGTGGCCGGCGGTGACGGCTCGGGCAGGCGGAGTAATGGCGACGCGCCAGGGTGAGGTCACGTCATGGGGCCGGGATGGCGTGCTGGGGGAGAGGCGCCGGCGTGGTCGTCGGTTGTCAGGCGCGCGGCCAGGGAGGAAGAAAGGAGAAGGGAGGAAGAGAGAGGGAAGGAAAGAGGAGGAGAAAAGAAAGGAGGGAAAAGAAAAGAAAAAAAAAGAAAAGGAAATAGGGAAAAGGAAAAGGGAAGGAAAAAGGAAAATAGGAAAAAAAAGGGAAAAAAGAAAAAGGAGAAGGGTTTAGAAAATTAGGAGAAATCCTAGGAAATTAGAAGGGAAAAAGAAAAGGGTTCTTGCGGGGTTTTCCAGTTTCCAGACGTCGGCGTGATTTTTGGGGACGGCGGTGATGGCGAGGCGGACCGGCCGGCGGGACCGCGGTGTGCGCGGGATTCCCGGCACGGTGGCCGACCGCGGCGCTGGGGAGGCATGCGTGGGTGCTGGCCCGAGTGCGGGCGGTGCCGGCAGGATTCTCGGCACGCGCGCCGAGGGTGAGAGAGGGAGACGGTGACCAGGGTTTTGAAAGGGCAAATGAGCTCAGCTGGACAGTTTTGAAAACACGCGTGATTTATTAGGTGATTTATTAGGAGCTAAAAACACGGGCGTTACAATTGAGGTCCAAGTGTCCATTGGTAGGCATTGGAGTCTTGATGGGATTGGCATTGTCCATGTCAAACTTCTTAAGCATATCCCTTGTGTACTTGGTTTGACATATGAACGTCCCTTCCTTTGCTTGTTTGATTTGAAATCCAAGAAAGAACTTGAGCTCACCCATCATGGACATTTCAAACCTCTTTGTCATCACCCTACTAAACTCTTCACAAAAAGTTTCATTAGTACTACCAAATATTATGTCAACGACATATATTTGGCACACAAAGATATGACCATCAACTTTTCTAGTAAAGAGAGTAGCATCGGCTTTGCCTATCTCAAAGCCTTGCTTGAGCAAGAATTCCTTAAGGCATTCATACCATGCTCTTGGTGCTTGCTTAAGCCCATAGAGCGCCTTACGGAGTTTGTAAACATGATTAGGACGCTTGGGATCTTCAAAACCCGGTGGTTGCTTCACATAGACTTCTTCGGAGAGTGGTCCATTGAGAAATGCACTCTTGACATCCATTTGGTATAGCTTGAAGTCATGATGGGCAGCGAAAGCGAGTAAAAACCGAATTGCTTCAAGTCTTGCTACCGGTGCATATGTTTCTCCAAAGTCTAGTCCTTCAACTTGAGTGTACCCTTGGGCAACCAATCTTGCTTTGTTCCTAATCACAATCCCAAACTCATCTTGCTTGTTTCGAAAGACCCATTTGGTGCCAATGATGTTCGTCTTCGGTCTTTCCACCAACTCCCACACTTGATTTCTTTCAAAGTTGTTCAACTCCTCTTGCATGGCCACAACCCAATCCGGATCCTCAAGAGCTTGCTCTACCTTGATAGGTTCAAGAGAGGAAACAAACGAGTGAAATGCGCAAAAATTCTTAAGACGAGATCGTGTTGTTACCCCTCTCCTTATGCTCCCAAGGATATTGTCAACGGGATGATCCCGTTGTATAACTTGATGTACACGGGGATGTGATGGTCCAAGAGGTTGGTGTAGAGGTTGGTCTTCATTATTTTCATCAGCTTGAGGCTCAGATGTACTTGCTTGAGCAGCCTCTTGCTGATCTATTTGCTGGTTCTCAGTGTCTTGTGGTGCTGAGTTCCCAGACCCCGGAACCTCCGGAGATTTTCCCGGAGGTTGGGTTCCAGCAGCATTTCCCGGAACCTCCCGGGAATTCCTCAGAACCTCTGGAGTCTGCTCTTCTGCAGAACCAGTGACCTTTGGCCCTTCGAGTGGTGTTGAAGCTTGGAGTTGTTCTTCATCTTCTTCTTGTGCTTCAACTGGTCTAACATCACCTATGGTCAATTACTTGATTGCTTCACAAGATGGCTTCTCATTACCTACAACATTTAAGTCAACTTGCTCCACTTGAGAGCCATTAGATTCATCAAAGGTCAAATCTACCGTGACTTCAATCCTTCCGGTGGTTAGATTGAAGACTCGGTAAGCTTGCTCATTGGGACCATAGCCAAGAAGAAATCCTTCATCAACCTTTGGTGCAAACTTAGAAGTTCGGGGCCTCTTGTTTAGAATGAAACATTTGCACCCAAACACTCTAAAGTAAGACACCTTAGGCTTTGTACCGGTGATAAGCTCATAGGAAGTCTTCTTGTGAAACTTGTGAAGATAGAGGCGGTTGATAGCATGGCAAGCCGTGTTGATAGCTTCGGCCCAAAAGATGTCTTGAGTCTTGTACTCGTCCAACATGGTTCTTGCCATTTCAATAAGAGTCCGATTCTTCCTCTCAACCACCCCATTTTGTTGAGGGGTATATGGAGCTGAAAATTCATGCTTGATGCCCTCTTCATCAAGAAATTCTTCAACGTTGGTGTTGCGGAATTCGGAGCCATTGTCACTTCTCACTTTCTTGATAGGTAGCTCAAACTCCCTTTGTGCTCTTCTTATGAAGGTCTTCACCTTCCCTTGTACTTCACTCTTGTCAAACACAAAGAACACCCAAGTGAAGCGAGAAAAATCATCAACAATAACCAAGCCATATTTATTACCACCAATACTTATGTAGGCCACCGGTCCAAATAGATCCATGTGAATGAGCTCCAACGGGCTTGATGTAGTGAGGATGTTATTTGGTGGGTGAGGTGCTTCTACTTGCTTTCCGGCTTAGCATGCTTTACATATCCTATCTTTCTCAAAATGCACATTTGTTAGTCCAAGGATGTGTTCATCTTTCAAAAGTTTGGCCAAGTTCCTCATGCCAACATGGGCTAGTCGGTGATGCCATAGCCAACCCATGTTAGATTTTGCCACTAAACAAGTCTTGGGAGAAACCTTACTTTTGTTGAGATCAACTAGGTAAAGCCTCCCCCTCAAGCGACCCGTAAGGACAATAGAGGAATCCTCCCTTCTTATGATGGACACACCCTTATCCGAAAAGTGACAATCAAAACCAATCTCACTAAGTTGTGAAACCGATAATAGATTGTAACCTAACGGATCAACATGAAGAACATTTGTAATTGAATATTTTTGAGAGATAGGGATATCACCTACACCGATGACTTCTCCTTTTGTATCCCCTCCATAAGCAATAGTTTCTTTTGGTCCTTCCAAATGGAGGTAGGATGAGAACATACTCCTTTCTCCGGTCATATGATGTGTACATCCGCTATCAAGCACCCAACTTGATCCACCGGAGGAGTATGCCTACAAAACAATTTAGTTCCTTCTCTTAGGTCCCCAATTTGACTTGGGGCCTTCCACGTTAGCAACCAAAACTTTAGGAACCCATAGTGATCTTTTCACATATATGTTGGACTCATTTCCAACATACGTGGCAACAACTTTACCAAGGTTGTTGCGTCTCAACACATAGCTAGGAGGTATGTTGCTAGATGCATGAGCCTTGTTCTTGTTGGGGGACAAGTTCCTTCTAGGCATGATTGGATGGTTCTGGACCTGCAGACGAGTGTTAGATGCCTTGGGAACATGTTGGTGCTGAGCCTTGCCTTTCTTCTTGGTTCTGTCCTTACAGACCCCGGAACCTCCGGGAATTTTCCCGGAACCTCCGGGTTCTCCTGTCTGTGTGGCACGAGGCTTCCAGACTCCGGAACCTCCGGGTTTTGACCTCGGAACCTCCGGACTCTGGGCAGAAGGCATGTACTCATCTTCCTTGAGCTCACCATTGCTCACAAACTTGATACACTCTTGACCTTTGATAATATCCCTTTGTCCGGTCTTCCCATTCTTATGATGACCAAGTCCATCCAAGTTTCTGGGCATTTTACCTTCCTTGAATTTTACCCTTTCATTCATGCATCCCCTTGCTATGATTGAGTTGAGCCTAGCTATTTCCTTTTTCATAGCTTCCATGTTAGCAAGGTTAGTAGCATAAGATTCAAGATCAATATTGCAACATCTATCACAGCTCTTACTAGTAGAAGCACTAGAGTCACCCTTTACCTTCGAAGGATATGAGGTGCTACTCCAAAGGAGGCTATATTGCTCCTCAAGCTCTTCATTCCTCAACTTGAGAGAATTGCATTGAGCTTGAGAGGCAACAAGGTCTTCCTTGAGAGTAGCTATGACGCTCTCCGCTTGGCTAACCTCCAAACGCAAAGCCTCAAGCTCACTTCTTTCGGATGTAAGAATGTCTTGGGTTTTCTCTAGTTCCACTACTAGCTTAGCCATAAAGTCTCTAGATTGCTTATCCATATCACTAACAAGTTGGTTTACTTCTTCATCACTAGATTCATCACTAGAGTCCATTTCTGACTCATCACTAGGTGGAGGAGAGGGTTTTGGGCTAGTTTTTACCTTCTCACCCTTGGCCATGAAGCAACGAATGGATGAGCTTTCTTCATCATCGGTCAAGTTGTCAAACAATCTTGAGGTGGAAGGAGGCTTCTTGATGGCCACGGTTGCAATCTTCTTCCCTTCCTCTTCACTAGAGCTCTCATCTCCGGAATTCCATTCATGACCAATATGAGCTTCTCCACCATAGTTTCTTCTCTTGTGATGTGGTTTTTGATCTTTCTTGTAGCTTCCCTTGCCCTTGTCATTCTTGTTTTCTCTCTTCTCATTGGGGCGATCCGCAATGAAGTGTTCGGTGCTTCCACAATTGTAGCACGTTCTCTTTTTCTTGTTAGGGAACTTCCTCTTGGCAAACTTGTAACCTTGCTTCTTCAAGCCTTTCTTGTATGTTTTTAAGAACAAGGCCATATCCCCAATCTCAACATGAGGACTTTCATCTTCATCTTCACTTGAGTCACTTGTAGAGCTCTCTACTTGCACTTTCTTTGATTTTGACTTGGAGGGCTTGGATGAAGTAGAGTGTTTGGATGAAGTAGTAGGCTTGCTTGACTTGTTGGCATGGAGAGCTACATCTTTGACTTCAAGTTGTTCAACTTAGCTTCTAGCTCACCAATTTTCTTCCTATGTTGGATTTCCTTGTCCATAAGCTCATGAGTAAGAATTCTCCCAAGAACATCATTTGGAGAGAACTCTTCAAATCTCTTCTTCTCTCTAATCAAGGTGACTAGAGTAGGATTCCTTGGAGCAAAGGCCTCCAACATCACCTTCACAACAAAGTGGTCATCCAACTCATCACCACCTAAGCCTCTTATCTTCCCAACTATGACCATCAACCTATCAAACATCTCTTGTGGCCCTTCTCCATCAAAGATAGTGAATCTATTGAGTTCGGCCATCAATATGTTGATCTTGGATTTCTTAACCTTGTCAACGCCCTCATGAGCAATGTGGAGGATGTCCCAAATCTCTTTGGCAATCTCTAGTCCACTAACACGATTGTACTCTTGAGCACTCAAGGCACTAAGGAGTATGCTTGTAGCTTGAGCATTCCTCCTAATGTTGCGACGATCACATGGTGTGAGGTTTCCAAAGTCTTCGGGATCATCAAAACCTACACACACAATATTCCACAATTCCAAACTCAAGCCGGTTAGATAAGCCTTCATCATATGCTTCCATTTAGCAAAGTTAGTTCCATCAAATTGGGGTAATTTGCCAATGGGTATAGTCACATCATCCTTGGATTTGGTATCCAAAGAATCATAGTTAAAGGATACGCTTTTGTAGTCGTTCTTTGACTTGGCCTTGGGCTTGGGCTTGATTGTTCTCTTAGGAATTCTTGTGCAGTAGTACTCATCATCCCCGTCTCCATTCTCACTAGATGAAGACGATGATGAGGATGATGAAGATGGTGATGGAGATGGTGAAGGTGTTCTCTTTCTTCTCTTCTTTTCCTCCTTCTTCCTTTTCTTCTTCTTTTCTTACTTGTTGTCCTCTTTCTTCCTTTCTTCTTCTTTCTCTTTCTTCTTATCTTCTTTCTTGCTTTTCTTGCTGTTTTCCTTGGAGCTTTCCTTCACAGCCTTCTTGAGCTTGTCGAATTTCTCTTGGGCTGATGTGTTGCCAACTTCCGAGGCATCACCATCAACCTCACTTGGTATGTCTTCAAACTCCTCTTCTTCTTGCTTGTCATCACCACTTGCCATATCCTCACACGGTCAAGTGTTAGCAAGGATAACCCGCTCTGATACCAATTGAAAGGATCAATGCAAGTGGCCTAGAGGGGGGGGGTGAATAGGCCTGCAAAACAAATTCAACCAATTTCTGCCAAATTCTGCCCAGACCCCGGAACCTCCGGGTTTTTCCCTGGAACCTCCGGGAAAATGCACTTAGGTGTATTTTGCTGGAGCTTCCGGGAAAAAGTGCTTCTGTCGATTTGCTGCGGATTACAAGATTAGAGAGCAACAAGATAGCAGGAAAATGGATACAAGCACTTAGAGAAAGAGCCTAACCACACTAGCAACCTTAGGGTTAAAGATATATCAAGAAACCTAGAGAACCCTAATAGATCTAGTGAGCACACAACCTAGAACAAGCAAGCAACAACATATAGAAAGCAAAGCACAAGGAACAACAATTTATCCTGTGGTTCAGCTCACCACAAAGGTTGGCTTACATCCACGTTGTTGAGGTTAGCCACAAAGGCTATGGGATCTCTCTAGATCCACTCCTCTCTCACACCTATCACCAAGGTAATGGATGGAGGGTTTCCACTAAGCAAGTGAGGGTAATACAAACTTCTTGGAGCTTCCACAATCGATTGGAGAGCTTCCAAGCAACCTCTAGCCGTCTAGAAGCAAGGCTCCAAGAGTAAAAGATCCACCAAGGAGCTAGGGGTTCACCAAGTGCTCAAGAACACAAGAAGGGGCTTGGATTTGCTTATTCTCACAAGGAATCACTCCACACTTGAATGCTAGGGTTGGATTTCGATTCAAGTAGAAGGCGGTCAAAGCTTGGGAGAGAAGGGGAGCAGATGTTGTTGTTTAGCGCAGGGAGGAAGAAGGTAACCGTTGGGAGACAAGGGGGTATAAATACCCTCAGAACTGGAACAGCAACGGCTACTTTCGAAAACCCGGAACCTCCGGGCGAGATCCCGGAACCTCCGGGAAAGCAGACTTCAGCAGGCTGTCAGGGGAGCAGCTCGGAACTTCCGGGGAAAACCTCAGAGGTTTCGGGAAAGTGTGTAGGAGGTTGAGACAGCTAGCTGATAGGTCATATGTGGCTGGGATGATTTTGGTTTTAGAGAAGATCTTTAAGCACTTGGTTTCATCCATGCCACTATTAGTATCCCTCTTGATAGTACGGTTTGTCCTATACTCAAATTCAAAATAGAAAATGAATTTAAAGCTTGTCTTGAGCCCTTAGGAAGCCTCTTTAAACAATGAGGGGTCACCTTTCTTTCCTTTTCACCTTTCTTCAAATTTAAACTGTCACTCATACTCAAAAGCTAATTAGACCTTTAATTAAGTGGTCAACATCATCAAAACCCACTTAGGGGCTTGATTGCACTTACATGACGCCGTACACTCCAGCCATGGTCGCTGCCCGCGCACCACAGGGCCTCTCGTCCCTGTGCTACCGAGACCAGGCGTACTGGATGACGCGGCAACGATTGGTCTTCGACGTCTACATCGAGGAGTACGCCGTCCACCGGGTGATGAGGCAGTTCGGCCTCTACCAGGAGTCGCCTGTACCCGCTGCGCCATGTCTGCCGCCCACAGCGCATAGGTGAGCTACCATTTGCCAGTTATAATTATTTTCCGTTACAAGTAGTCAATTGCAAATAATTTTTTGTTTCATCTATGCTAGGTGGACGCGTAAGGGTGTGTCTGTAGCGACGTCGTTTGTCGACAGGTTGCAGCCGTACGTGGCCGAGTGGGCGTCCGCGGCGAACGAGGAGAACGTCGTCACCGAGCACCGCCTTCACGACGGCACGGCCTGGGTAGCGTACCTTAAGTGGTACCTCCCGAGGACGCGGACGCGGGTGACGTACGTGCCTGCTACCCCGCCACCGCCATCTGTCCCGGACCACGACAGGCTCCTGCCGGACGCCACATACCCGGTGCGCCGAGACCAGACCGCCGACACAGCGGTAAGCTACGATACTGCAAACATATTTAATTCATATGACTTTTCATTATAACATGTGTTACTAATTTTGTGAGCGGCACGACGTGCTTGCTGAGATCGTGCGGCTCGCAGCGTCCGCGAGGAAGCAGTGTTTTACCTGGGGGCCTCATCAACACCAGGGCACGTACGACAGGATCCTCGATGCTGCCACGAGGTACTCCGCCGTCGTGAACTACGCCGGGGCCGCAGAGATTCCTCTCCTTCCACGCCACCCAGCGTCGTCCTCGAGCTCCGCCTCGACAGCGGCTTCGCAGCAGGCGCCTTCCACCTTTGCCGGCGCCTTCTCGGCTCCGATGGCACAGCAGCAGCCACAGGCGTAGGGCCCGCACACCTACGTGCAGCGGCCGTTTGTTTCCCTCGGCGCAGGTACTTTCAGTGGACCTTATTTTCAACTAATGCACAGAGTTGTTGTGTGTTTTTGTTATACTATATTCTAATCGTACAGGGCGACCACCGGTCTTTCCGACGGGACGAGGAGGAGGTTTCACCGGGCCTTGACAGCCGGAGACGACGGCACCTAGAGCGCCGATCTTTCCGCTAGGAGGTTTCAGACCGCCGGTCTTTCAGTTTCCGACGGCAGATATTCCTTTCTCGTCCACTCCGCCTCTCTTCCAGCCTGGTAACGACCTTAACTTTACAGTAAAATTAGTTAAGTACGATACGTTTTGGAAAACTAATACTATTCGTTGCAGACGGTTTCGACGCGACCGCGGTCTCGACTCCTGACGAGCACCTGGGCTGGGATGAGTTTGGGTACCACGACATTCTCGCGGCCATGGATGCCCCGCAGGGCGAGGAGCTTGGCCCGTTACAGTTCACACAGGCACCACCTGTTGGGACTCAGGAGACACAGCCAGTGGGCGGAGCGACCCCGGCGGCCGACGGAGCGACACTGGCTGGTGCAGGGTCGTCGTTGGCGGGCGGAGCGACACCGGCCGGCGGAGGGACACCGGATGTTGCAGGCTCGTCGCAGGCGGCCATGGCGACACCGTCTCCCGACCAGCTCGGACCGCGGGTGGTCAGGCCACCTGACCCCTGGACGTACGCCCGGGACCACACCTGGGCTGACGCTAGAGCTGTTAGGCCGAAGAGGCACCAGCGCATTTAGATGTATTAGTACTTTTACCATGATTTTGTATAAACTATTTTGATTATGATATGATCTTGTGATTATGCTTACATTTATCAGTTTGTTGTTTTTTAAAAAATTTAAAAGTGTTTTACAAAATGAAAAAAAATAGCCTTACCGCCATGTGGCACGGCGGCAGGTCGTGCCACGCGGACGTGCCGCCAGAGGTGCTCTCCTGCCGCCGTACCCCACGGCGGCAGGGACCTAACGCCGTGGGGCACGGCGGCATGGACCTGCCGCCGTGGGGTACGGCGGCAGATGTATATTTCTCGAAATTTTTGATTCGTCCTTTTATTTTTCGAAAATCAAAAAATATATATATATATATATAATCGGAATTCGGGGAAAAGCGATGAGGAGCCGAGTAGAAGTGGCGGGCCTTAGGGAGGACATCTGGTGGGCTCAAGCTACGAATTGGGCCGAAGGGTTTCTTTCGGCCCATTTTGCTCGAGTCACCTCTGGGCTCTGGCACAGGGAGGATTTCAGGAGGAAGTATAAGTATATGATTCTAAAAAAAAGGGAGGAATTATATATTAAAAACGGATTTAAATTGAGAACGAAGGGAAAATAGAAAATTAAAGTTTAATGTGGAGAGTGGGATTTGAACCCACGCCCTTTGGGACCAGATCTTGAGACCGGCGCCTTAGACCGCTCGGCCATCCCCACATTTTCATTCAAATCCTAAACTAATGATTTTTATTGATTTTATTTTCTTGGTCGGCACAACATACGCTCGCTTTGTACCAATTTCATCTGGAAAACTCTCTAGATGCTATGTTTTTTTTTTTTTGAGAATGACAAAGCAACATATGTACACACGCTTGCATGGATGATCCGAGCTGCAAGTTGGGCCGATGAGTTTCTTGGACTAGTTTACACTATCCCATCGTCGTCCGTCGTCGTCTGTCTGTCTGTCTATCTACTACCCCCCACCCCACCCACCGCCGGCCCATTTTCACGCTACAGGAAATATATAAAAAAAGATTTTTTGCTCAAAAAAATATAAAAAAAGATTTTAGAGCGACGGAAAAACAAAAAAAAGATTGTGGAGAGTGGGATTTGAACCCACGCCCTATTTCTAGGACCAGACCCTAAACCTGGCACCTTAACCGCTCGGTCATCCCCACATTTTTATTCAATGCTTCAAGTTCTTGACATATCAATTAACTTTAATTTTATTAATACAACTGCACGCTCGCTTATACTGTTTTCATATTGAAAGACAACTCTCTAAATACTCCAAAAAGCAAAATACGCACAGGACGCCTCTGCATACCTTCAAGCACGATCAAGGCCAGATATACCCAAGGCGGGTGATGCTAACCATGTCTCGGTTATCTGGGAGAGAGATCCAGTCCCCAAGTTAGCTCACTGTCCTTTGGATGAGAGCGCCATGAGAGCAACAACTACAGATCTCATCGGTCTTATGCTGGGCTCTTCATGTGTGCATGACTTCGCAAGGTTCACAATCTGGTGCAGAGCACACAGGTCAGCACACATCTTAACAATCAATTGTTTATTAGTTTGTAAAACAATGCATGTTATGGATCGTTTCTTCGGTGTCAAGTTTGGCCGCCGTGAGAAGAAGAAGCCCACGGCGCCTAAGGTCAGTCTCAGTAGAAGGGGTCATGGGGGAGTTTTCAAGAATGACACATCACCTTTACTGTATTGGTTTGCGGGATGACCTACCCTCTCTCAATGCACAGGGTCATAGCACAGTTTCATAGGTTCCTGTAGATATTTAATTGCTTCATATTGGTTGGTCAATTATGCTTAAAAATTGTGTCAACTTGTCTCAGTGGGAGGGTCATAGGGGTGTCATTCCTAAGACTCCGCGCCGACCCAGGGTCATGAGGATGACCCTGGTTTCCTCTCTCTCCTATTAAATATCATGTCATGTCATCTTGTTTGCATATGTGGCACCCTATTTAATGCCTATGACCCTCCCATTGAGACTGGCCTAATAGTGGCTAGGATTAGCCTTTTAGATCCTGTTTAGGGGTTTGTTTGAGAGTTTGTTAGCAAGTTTGTTAGGGACGGCTCTATAAATACTGAGCCGGTACAATTGATTTGATTAAGCAGAGAGATAATCCTAAAAGAGTTCAGAGCCTCCAAGGGAGGATGAACTTAGGTGTTATCAATCTGTCGTGTGTTATCCTTGAGATTAATCTAGCTACAACACCTTGGTACCAGAGATCAGCTTTCCTACGACCTATTCCCCAGCCAAATCGATTCCCATCTACTAAACCACCGAGCCTCCCCTGCCTCGCGACATCCCCACCCGCGACATCCCCTGCCGCGCGACATCCCCACCCGCCTTCCGCTACCGCACCCCTGCCGCCGCGCCCCTCCCCCACCTCCCCTGCGTCGCCGCTAACCACCACAGCACCCCGCTATGGCCGGCGACGGCGAGGACACACCCATCACCAAGTCCATCATGGACGAAGTGGTGGACAAGCTCATCAAGATGATCGGCGACAACGGCAAGGAAGCCAAATCCGATGCCGTCGAGCTTCGCCAGGAGATACGAACCCTCTCGTCCTCCATCCAGAACGTGCAGACTCAAGTATTGGAGAAGGCCGGCCGCTTCGATTCCACCGGCTTCTCCTCCTCCGACAAGCCACCTCCGGCGCCGGGCCACAAACTCCGTTTCCCCAAGTATGATGGCGCCGAAGACCCCCTCACCTGGCTGCACAAAGGCGAACAATTTTTTCGCACCTACGAGACGCCAGAGCACCTCAAGGTGCCCACGGCATCCTTCTACCTGGACGGAGCAGCCGGTCAGTGGTACTATCGCTGGGAGAAGAACGAAGGCGTACCGTCCTGGAGCAAGTTCGTCGAGGGCGTCAACAGGCGATTCGGTCCCCCCCTCCGCAGCAACCCATTAGGCGAATTGATCCAGCTCCGCCGCCTGACGACCGTCGATGACTACCAGGAGCACTTCCTCTCCCCTTGGCTCGCTGCGAGGACGTCTCTGAGTCCCAGCAGATCGCAATCTTCACGGCAGGGCTTCAACCCCCGCTCAGCATCGACATCGAGCTGCAGAAGCCGAGTTCACTGGAGGACGCCATGGGCCTCGCCCGCGCGTTCGAGCGCCGCCAGTCACCGGCTCCGGAGGCGACCGCCCCTGGCACCCGTGCCCCATCCCGCGCCCCGCAGCGGACGCAGTCTTCTTCGTCCCGCGCAACACCTCCGCCCAGCACGGCGGGTTCTACACCGCCAACACCCGCCGCGCCGGTCAAGCCCGGCGTCCCCTTCAACCGGCCGCGCCGCCTCTCGCCGGACGAGATGGCCCGACGCCGATTGGAGGGCCTATGCTTCAACTGCCCGAAAAAATTTTCCCGGGAACACCTCAAGGTCTGCCCAATGCGCGGCGTCTTCGTCCTCGATCTGGATGACGAGGTCGACACCGGAGCACCACTGGAGGACGACGAAGCTCCAGAAGTCTCCCTTCACGCGATGACCGGCATCAGTAAGGGCGACACCATAGTTCTGGCCACCAGCGTCGCCAATGCTTCCCTCGCCGCCTTGGTCGACTCCGGATCGACCCACTGCTTCATGTCGACCGCGACCGCAGCACGCCTCGGCCTCCAGCCCACCCCACGACCCGGCCTCACGGTGGGTGTGGCCAACGGGGAGCGCGTGCCCTCTGACGGCGTCTGCGCCAACACGCCAATCAACATCGCCGGCGAAGAATACTGCATCGACATATTCGTCATCCCCCTAGCCGGCTACGAGCTCGTTCTCGGCTGCCAGTGGCTCCGCACATTGGGGCCCATCCTATGGGACTTCAGGCTCAAGACGATGGCGTTCTGGCGCCGTGACCACCGCGTCCGCTGGGTTGGCATTGGCGCCTCACCAGCCCCACGAGCCTTCGCTCTCAACGCCGTCGCCCTTCTGCAGAGCCTGCTCGACGAGTTCACTGATCTCTTCGCCACCCCAACGGGTCTGCCACCCCAACGGCCGCTGGACCACCGCGTGCACCTGCTGCCTGATACCCCTCCAGTGGCGGTCAGACCATATCGCTACCCACACTGCTCAAAGACGAGATCGAGCGGCAATGCCAGGAGATGCTGCAGCAAGGGATCATCCGTCCCAGCACCTCGGCTTTCTCATCTCCAGTTCTTCTCGTCCGCAAGAAGGACGACACCTGGAGGTTCTGCGTCGACAATCGAGCACTGAACGCCAAAACGGTCCGGGACATGTTCCCAATTCCGGTCGTGCAGGAGCTGCTCGACGAACTCCATGGCGTTGCTTTCTTCACCAAGCTGGACCTGAGGAGCGGGTACTTCCAGGTGCGCATGCACCCGGACGACATCGCCAAGACGGCGTTCAGGACGCACCACGGGCACTACGAGTTCCTGGTGATGCCTTTCGGCCTCACCAACGCTCCCTCTACGTTCCAAGCTTTGATGAATTCGGTGCTCCAGCCCCTCCTCCGCAAATGTGTGTTGGTGTTCTTCGACGATATACTCATCTACAGCAAGACAGAGCATGAACATCTCCACCACCTCCGCACTGTGTTCTCCATCCTCCGCGAGCACAACCTGGTCCTCAAGCGCTCGAAGTGCTCTTTCACCGCCCGCAGCGTGGCATACCTCGGCCACGTCATCTCCGGCGACGGCGTGGCCATGGACGACTCCAAGATCGCTGATGTGAAAGCATGGCCCCTTCCCAGGACCATCAAGGCACTGCGAGGTTTCCTCGGCCTCACGGGCTACTATCGGCGGTTCATCCATAACTATGGCGTCATCGCAGCACCATTAACGGCGTTGCTCAAGAAGGATGCCTTCCGCTGGACAGAGGATGCCACCGCCACGTTCAACGCCCTCAAGACAGCACTCACAACTGGACCAGTCCTGCAGTTGCCTGACTTCTCCAAGGAATTCATAGTTGACTGCGACGCGTCGGGCTCCGGATTTGGGGCTGTGCTACACCAGAGCGGCGGCCCTATTGCTTTCTTCAGCCGCACCGTCGCCCCTCAGCATGCCAAGCTTGCTGCTTACGAGAGGGAACTCATTGGTCTCGTACAGGCCGTTCGACATTGGAGACCCTACCTGTGGACGTGCTCCTTCACCATCCGCACCGATCACTACAGTCTCAAGTACCTCCTGGATCAGCGGCTGTCCACTATTCTGCAGCACACTTGGGTGAGTAAGCTATTTGGCTATACCTTCACGGTGATTTACATGCCCGGACGTCAAAATGCTGCAGCAGACGCTCTCTCCTGCCGTGATGAAGACACGACGCACGCCCATACCATGGCTATCTCACGGCCAGAGTTTCAGCTCTTCGAGGATTTCAAGGAGGCTGAGACACTGCAGGACATCATCTCCAAACGTCAGGAGATCACAGACGGCACTGCTGGTGCAGCCTGGAGCATCACGGACGGTTTTGTTATGCACCGGGGCTGCGTGTTCGTCCCTTCAGCATCAACAATCTGGCCACAGCTCCTGGCAACAGCCCATGGCACCGGGCATGAAGGTGTGCAGAAGACCCTCCACCGCCTGCGCTCCTCCTTCTACAATCCACATGCCAGCAAGCTTGTACGCGACTATGTCAAGGGCTGTGAAGTTTGTCAGCGCAACAAATCCGAACACCTACACCCGGCCGGTCTCTTGCAACCCCTCGACGTTCCCTCTACAGTTTGGGCGGACATTGCCATGGATTTCGTCGAAGGGTTTCCCAAGGTGGGAGGCAAATCAGTGGTGCTCACAGTGGTTGACCGCTTCTCCAAGTATGCGCATTTCATTGCGCTCAGCCATCCATACACCACCATGTCTGTGGCCCAGGCATTCTTCGTTCAGATTGTGCACCTCCACGGTCTGCCTTGCTCCATTGTGAGTGATAGAGACCCAGTTTTCACAAGCAGCCTGTGGACCGAGCTGTCTCCCTCGCCGGTGTTCGATTGCGCCTCAATTCAGCATTCTGGCCTCAGACAGACGGCCAGTCAGAGGTTACCAATCGAATCTTGGGAGTTTACCTTCGCTGTCTTGCAGGTGACCAACCACAGAGCTGGCTGCGCTGGTTACCTTGGGTGGAATATTGCTACAACACCTCCTATCAGTCGGCCCTGCAGTCCACTCCGTTCCAAGTGGTTTACGACCGCCCCCCTCCATCGCTCCTGTCCTATGAGCCGGGCGTCGCTCGTATGGTGGCGCTGGACAAGCAACTCCAGGAGCGGGATGTGTTCCTCAGCGACATCAGGGAACGCCTGCTCCAAGCACAGGACTGCATGAAGGCACAGCACGATCGCTCCCACCGTGACGTCCAGTTCGAGGTCGGCGAGTGGGTGCTGCTTCGTCTCCAGCACCACGCCGCAGTCTCCATCAAGGGCTCCACCAGCCGCAAGCTCTCCCCACGGTACTACGGGCCGTTCAAGATTCTGGAACGTGTGGGTTCAGTAGCCTATCGGCTGGAACTTCCTCCCAGGGCACGCATTCACGACGTGTTTCATGTGGTCTTTCTCAAGAAGTTCCGTGGTGATATTCCAGCTCAGATTACACCACTACCACCACTTGTTCATGGCCGTGCTGTCTCTACCCCTGCAGCAGTCCTTCGCGCTCGTCCGACTCGCTCTTCATGGGAGTTACTAGTACAGTGGACAGATCAAGCACCAGAGGACGCCACCTGGGAGCCACTGGAGCAGTTCAAGGAGACTTACCCAGAGTTCCAGCTTGAGGACAAGCTGTTTTCTTACGGGGAGGGAAGTGTTATGGATCGTTTCTTCGGTGTCAAGTTTGGCCGCCGTGAGAAGAAGAAGCCCACGGCGCCTAATAGTGGCTAGGATTAGCCTTTTAGATCCTGTTTAGGGGTTTGTTTGAGAGTTTGTTAGCAAGTTTGTTAGGGACGGCTCTATAAATACTGAGCCGGTACAATTGATTTGATTAAGCAGAGAGATAATCCTAAAAGAGTTCAGAACCTCCAAGGGAGGACGAACTTAGGTGTTATCAATCTGCCGTGTGTTATCCTTGAGATTAATCTAGCTACAACAATGCAAGTGACCGAAACCTGATTGTGGAGCTCGGTTTGCCTGTATCACTGACCTTCAGGAACCGAGTCAATGGGATAGTCACCTGCTAGCCTTGGATCGATCAGTTCCTGAAGAGCTTCCATGGGGTCTAATCTGGCATGCTCAGTCCCCTCAAACTGAGGAAAGCAACAAGTAGATTAGAGAAATCAAACACATGCTTTTTATTTTGTCATTAACATCCAAATATGAAAATGTCACTCTATTTTTTGTTGTCAGGATTTCAATGCATTCCTAGCACATGCTGTGGTCGTAGGAATCCAGGATTTCAATGTCACAAAGTCATCATCAGTGCGAGCGCTTATCATGAAATCATGGTGCAGTCTAGATTTTCTACCACTTATCATTAGTGCAGATCTAGCACTTATCATGGTGCAGTTTAGATTTTCTACAACGATAATGGTACGAGAACCGCACGGAAATGATCTGGATTCGCGAGGCCGGGGCGGATCGGAATCTATGGAGAGCGCGGCGAGGAGGGGGGTATACACCTGCATCCATTTGGCGGTGTGGCTGCCAACGACGGCGGCGGCGCCAACAGCCTTCTCAGTGCAGAGCTCCGCGCGCCGGCGGGTGCTAGGGTCTTGAAGAGCGCCGGGAGCAGCAGCCTCGGCGTCGCCATTCGTTGGAGATGGTTGCGAGACTGGGAGAATTCGGGGGGAAAATGACGAGAAGCCGAGGAGGAGAAGGGGCGGGGTGGGCCTTAGGGAAGTCATTTGGGCTGAAAGCTACGAGTTGGGACGAATGGTTTCGTAAGGCCCGTTTTGCTCGAGACTCCTTCCGACCTTCCCTCTCGCTCGCATAGGGAAAACTGATTCTATATATTTATTTATTAAAAAAGAGATTTTATTTGAGAACAAAAACAGAAAACAAAAGTTTTATGTGGAGAGGTCTGGCGCCTTAGACCGCTCGGCCATCCCCACAATTTTATTCAATTATCTAAACTAATGTTTTTTATTGATTTCTGCGTGTTGGCGCAAATCTGCGACCAACAACAACGCAGAGAGGCTTGCTGCAGGACCTCTGCGTAAGCGCCGGTCAGACCTGTGTGCACCGGTCAGACCTGTGTAGGTCACCGGTCAGACCTGTGTGCACCGGTCAGACTTGTGTGCACCGGTCAGACCTATGAGTTCACCGGTCAGACCTGTGTCACCGGGGTAAACCGGCGAAAGACCTTCGAACGTCGTCCGGGCAGGATCCCGTCGGGGCGGCACACGTAGGGTTGCTCTAGGGTCGGCAAGGCCACCTAGAACGTCCTCAATCGACGTAGAGACGAAGGAGGAACAGCAAGTAATAGATTGGAAAAGTGTAAGGCAAAGAGAAAAGGTAAAAAGATAAACAAAAGTGTTTTTGATCGATTGGATACCTCAATCGGCCGTGGCTCTTTATATTTATAGGGTGGGGAGGTCTTACCCCGCAAGAAAATCCTTTTACAAGCCTAATCTATCAGGACTCCTTGATTTGGGTCGGATACGGGGGGCACCGGTCAGACCTATGAGTTCACCGGTCAGACCTGTGCACTCGGTGTGCAGATCTTACAAAGGTCATATCTCTCTCATCCGAACTCTGATTTGGACGTTCTACATATGAATCTTGACCTACTCGACGAGCCCTATCCAATGGTGAAGTCAAATTTGCCTTTTGACCAACTTGACTACACCGGTCTGACCGGTGGGACCCACAGGTCTGACCGATCAACGCAGTCCTGTCAATTTTGGGTGCGAACATATGCCCCCCTGTTTTCTGGTAAAGCTTGCGTGCCAGAAAACATCCAGAATGATCAAAATTGGCAGAAGACGATGATTATCAAAGCATCGCCCAAATATTTCTCCTAAGGGCGATAATTGCTCTATCGGCCATAAAGTTGCTCTCAACTCATGGAACGACTTACTTTCGGCCTCCATACCTGCTTAGTAGCTGTTGTCCTTGCCGATGTCACCACTGCAGGTTGCTCCATTGATCCTTGCTTCCGCATCCGCTGTAATCTCCTTTTTTGAGTATGAGACAAGCCTGAGGGACACCACCTCGGCTGTGAGTATTTTGAGTCTTTGCTGTCCTTCTCAACTCCTTTAGAATTAATAGATGCACTTCTGACCAGATTATTGTTAACAACAAACGGTCTTTGCATTGAACCATGATTTACATATGTAGGAAGATACTGAATCATATATGAGCGCATATGTAAATTAGCATAATCCAAAGGAGAATAATAACAAGGATATGACCAAGACCATGGTGAGGTCGGTCCAGCATATGAATAAGGTGCAGCAGTAAAATTATCTTGATTTTTGCAAGAACAAGATGTATTTTGATAATTTGGAGAAAGTTTTGATTTTTTACCTTTACTTGGCTGACTCCCTTGCTTTTGCTTAGCTCCCTTCTTCTTGTATTTAGCCAAAAGCTCCTCGAAGGACGGTTTCACCTTTTTTTTTTTGCGCTTAGGAACATCTCCAGACTCTCTGGAGGCACCGGTCAGACCGGTCGGGGCACCGGTCAGACCGGTCTGTGCACCGGTCAGACCGGTCGACGTGTTGTCGGTCTTCTTCATCTTGCCTTGCCCCCCGAGCGTTGAAGCCTTCGCTGCAGCCTCGGGAGTCTCCTCTAATGGCACTTTCGTTTCAGGTCTTTGGTCACCAATGATTACGTTTTTCCCTTTAGCCTTTTCGGCTTGATCCGGCCAAATTAGCACTTTAGGATTGTGTAACTCAATGGTGTTCATAGGAAAAGGATTACTATCGACCTGCATAGGATGAAAAGCCAAACGACCTTCATTGATGGCCGATTGCACTTGCCGCCGAAATACATTGCAATCATTCGTTGTATGAGAATAAGAGTTATGGAATTTACAATAAGCACGCCTTTTTAACTCTTCTAGTGGCGGTATAGCATGAGTTATTCTAATCTTTTCAGCTTTTAACAACTCATCAAAAATCCTATCACACTTGGCTACATCGAAAGTAAACTTAACTTCTTCTTGCCGATTCTTACGGATCGGCTTTAAAGATTCACAAGTGCTAGGTTTATCTTTATTTGACCATAAAAATTCAGCAGTTAAAACATCATTACTTTCATCGTCCGAAAAATCATATGCATAATAAATAGGACGATTAGACTTCTCATTGGATTTTTGCGAACTCCTAGATTCCTTAAGTCGATTTTCATTAGCTAGAGCCTTTTGCAACAACCGACTCACATCTAGAAATTCCTGACCATCTAGCTTCTCTTTATGGATATCAATCAAACCAGAATAAGCAAGATCAGCTAGGTCTCTATCAGAAATTGTCAAACTATAGCATTGGTTTCTAGTGTCTCTAAATCTTCAAATATATTCAGAAACAGATTCATTGGGTTTTTGCTTAACCGATACAAGATGTGACAATTTCAACTCAGTTTCACCAGTAAAGAAATAATCATGAAATTTATTTTCTATATCAGAAAAAGTATAAACTGAGTTGGGTGGTAAAGAAATAAACCAAGTAAATGCAGCACCCGATAGAGATAAAGGAAACAATTTCATTTTACAAATATCATTAGCAGCAGCCGCACCACATTGTATAGTAAATTAGCCTATATGCTCTAATGTACTTCTACCATCATCCCCACTAAATTTAGTAAACTCTGGTATTTTAAATCCCTGTAGGTATGAGATATACTCGTAATTCTCAGGATACGGTCTTTGATACGACCGACTCTTAGTTTTAGGCTCTGTACCAAAAGTTTGCCTAAATATCTCGAGCATCTCCTCTCTAAATCCCTCCATCCCCAAAGCGGTTCTAGGTTTAGTAGATCCAGGATGTGGTGCTCGAGTTATAGTATGTTGTGGTGTGCTATATGTTGATGTTTGGTTCGGAAATGTGTTAGGAACATGATGCAACGAACTGTTAGGAACATATGCACTTATAGGTGGCTCGCTATAAACAACCGTATGCGGCATCATGGCATTAGTAGCGGCCATTGTATTCCCTCCACCAGCCGAAGCACCAATAGTAATCCGGCTATGTATGTGGTGAATTGGGGATACACCAATGGGGGTTTTAGGTATATGCAAATTTGAAAAATCATCTACTGTGTTGTCTTTAAGATTTTCGGTGTTAGAAGTAGATGCATTAATATCATCACCAAAAATCTCTTTACCAAATTTGGCCTCTATACGATCTAAACGAGAATTAATCGTAGATTCAAATTTTTCACTCATGGCAACAAATTTGTTATTTAAGCTAGCACTAACAGCCCCATCAATCAGATTAGCAATATCTGAATTAATTTCAGGAGGAGCATTAGATTGTACCTTGAGCGCGGGAATATTGATGACGACATCCTTGTCCTTCTTGACGTTCCCTTGTCGATCCATGGAGAAGTGCGAGACATATTGCTTCATGGCTTCTTCTTCCAACTCCTGGATCTCCCGCTCCTTTTGTTCATGAATCTTCTTTCTGATTTCAGCAAGCACCTTCTGCTCCTCAGCTGACGTTTGTTCAACATTCGGCCTTGCAATGTTTGCAGCATCAACCTCAGCGGGTATAGGTAGTTTACCGGCCATGGCAGCCGATTTATTTTCCTTCTTCCCTAGCGGAGTCGTCAATTTGTTGGCGCAAATCTGCGACCAACAACAACGCAGAGAGGCTTGCTGCAGCACCTCTGCGTAAGCACCGGTCAGACCTGTGTAGGTCACCGGTCAGACCTGTGTGCACCGGTCAGACCTGTGAAGGTCACCGGTCAGACCTGTGTGCACCGGTCAGACCTATGAGTTCACCGGTCAGACCTGTGTCACCGGGGTAAACCGGCGAAAGACCTTCGAACGTCGCCCAGGCAGGATCCCGTCGGGGCGGCACACGTAGGGTTGCTCTAGGGTCGGCAAGGCCACCTAGAACGTCCTCAATTGACGTAGAGACGAAGGAGGAACAACAAGTAATAGATTGAAAAAGTGTAAGGCAAAGAGAAAAGGTAAAAAGATAAACAAAAGTGTTTTTGATAGATTGGATACCTCAATCGGCCGTGGCCCTTTATATTTATAGGGTGGGGAGATCTTACCCCACAAGGAAATCCTTTTACAAACCTAATATATCAGGACTCCTTGATTTTGGTCGGATACGGGGGGCACCGGTCAGACCTATGAGTTCACCGGTCAGACCTGTGCACTCGGTGTGCAGATCTTACAAAGGTCATATCTCTCTCATCCGAACTCCGATTTGGACGTTCTACATATGAATCTTGACCTACTCGACGAGCCCTATCCAATGGTGAAGTCAAATTTGCCTTTTGACCAACTTGACTACACCGGTCTGACCGGTGGGACCCACAGGTCTGACCGGTCGACGTAGTCCTGCCAATTTTGGGTGCGAACACTGCGATTTTATGTACATGGTCGGCTCTTTTTTTTAGCAATCGTGCGTGGTCGGCTCTAATGTATGCACAACATGATCCGAGCTGCACGTTGGGCCAAAAAATTTATTTGGGCCAGTTTACGCTAGCATCCATCCCATCCATCCATCATCATCATCCATCGTCCGCGTCGTCGTCATCTCCCTCCCCCTCCCGCGCCATCCGGCCGGCCCATTTCACGCTGGGATTTTAGTACAGGTAATATATTTGAAAAAGATTTTAGAGCGAAGGAAAAACAAAAAAAAAGATTCATGTGGAGAGTGGGATTCGAACCCACGCCCTATTTCTAGGACCAGACCCTTAACCTGGCACCTTAACCGCTCGGTCATCCCCACATTTTTATTCAATGCTTCAAGTTCTTGATATATTAATTGATTTTGATTTTTATTAATATTTTTAAGCAATGCAAGCAAACAAACAAAGATACAACTGCACGCTTATACTATTTGCACATGGAAAGACAGACCTCTAAATACTATAAAATGCAACATATACACCATAAGCTTCTGCATACCTACAGGCACCGCACGGTCCCACCGCCATGTAACAATCAAGACTGCACGCTTATACTATTTGCACATGGAAAGACAGACCTCTAAATACTATAAAATGCAACATATACACCATAAGCTTCTGCATACCTACAGGCACCGCACGATCAAGGCAGATATACCCGACGGGGCGATCTCGGTTCTCTGGGAGGAGACTTCCAGTCCCCGAGTCAGCTCATTGTCCATGCATGAGAGCGCCATGAGAGCAACCACTACAGATCTCATCATGTGCCTCAGATCTCATGCGTGATCTCATGCGTGCATGACTCGGCAAGGTTGGCGACCTGGTGCAGAGGACAAAGGTTAGCGCACAGCTTAACACTAACGTTTATTAGTTTGTGGAACAATGCAAGTGAAGGAAAACTGGTTGTGGAACTCGGTTTGCCTGTATCACTGACCTTCAGGAAGTTTGTGGAACAATGCAAGTGAAGGAAAACTGGTTGTGGAACTCGGTTTGCCTGTATCACTGACCTTCAGGAACTGAGTCAATGGGATAGTCACCTGCTAGCCTTGGATGAATCAATTCTTGAAGAGCTTCCATCCATGGTATCTGGCATGCTCAGAGTCTCCTCAAACTGAAGAAACCAACAAGTAGATTAGAGAAAATCAAACATACGATTTTCATTTTGTGCATTAAACATCCAAACATGAAAGTGTAACTCTATTTTTTTCTTGTCAGGATTTCATTGCATTCCTAGCAAATTCTGTGGTCCTAGGAATCCACGATTTCAATGTCACAAAGTCATCATTAGCGCGAGCGCACTTATCATCATGCAGTCTAGATTTTCTACAACAATAACGGTGAGACCTGCAGTCACCAAGGTAATTCAATGGCAATCTAGATTAGAGGAATATAGGGGGGGGGGGCATTATCAGACTTATTCATTACTCTTTGATCCAAGTGGTTAACATACATGTTAAGAAACTAGTTACAGAGTTCAGATCACCTGAACATATTACAAGTTCATACATGCGACATATCAACAAACATTCATAATTCCTTAACTATATATGTTGCAACCAAATTCATTATCTTGCAGAATTCTAGTCACACTAAGTGCAAAGTATGCTCGTGGTCTGTATGGTTTGAATATCTTGAAGTGCAATATTGTGACTCGAGAATTGATCACGGGGGAAAATTACCAGACAAACCAGGCTTGTTGTATCTGTAAATTCTGTTGATCTCACAATAGCTTCTTTGGCTGAAATAATTTCATACAAGACGAAACCAAAAGCATAGACATCCACTTTAGGAGTAACCTCCTCATATCGAGCATACTTGTAAATTAGATGACTCATAATACACGTTAAGCTCATTCCTACAGCCAAAAAACATACGGATTCCATTCCTGAGTCTTTGAAGGTAGCTATGTGAACATAATAAACAAGATGCCAGACACAAGCTCTATCTACCGCAACTACAAGTCACTAGCATGATACTACAGTCTACAGCCATTCACAATGCTACTAGCCTCCTAGGGCATCAAAGTATACTTAGAATCTTAGATAGTGTCCAATTGATCGATAATATTAATATGACATAAATACTAGTATCTCAAAATACAATGACACCTGACAAATCTAAACACAAGCCCTGCAGATCTAGCAAGGAACAGACAGAAACTTCAGCATGAAACGTAAACTAGAAAGACTGTAACAACTAATTGATGGTTAGAGCTCACTCAGGCTCATCAAAATGTCTCTACACCACACCGAGGAGGCGAGGACGACTTAAACCAAAAGAAAAATGGCTGAAAAACTAACCAGCCGCAGCTACACACAAGCGCCAAACGGCACGCAGAACCTAAAGGAATGGTCTTTCCCGCCGAATCGGACAAGAACCGCACGGAAATGATCAGGATTCGCGAGGCCAAGGCGGATCGGAATCACAGGCGCGCGGCGAGGAGAGGGAGTATTGGCGGTGTGGCTGCCAACTACGGCGGCGGCGCCAACAGCTTTCTCGGTGGAAAGGCCCCGCGCGCCGGCGGGGGCTAGGCCGCTAGGGTCTTGAGGAGCGCCGGGAGCAGCCTCCGCGTCGCCATGGCTGGAGAAGGTTGCGAGACTAGCTACGAGGAGAAAAGCGACGAGGAGCCGAGGAGGAGAAGTGGCGGGCCTTAGGGACATCTGGGGGGTCAAGCTACGAATTGGGCCGAAGGGTTTCTTTAGGCCCGTTCTTGATCTCAGGAGGAAATATATATTCCCCTCAAAAAAAGAGGAAATATATATATATTAAAAAAGGGATTTATTTGAGAGCGAAGGGAAAACAAAAAATAAAAGATTAATGTGGAGAGTGGGATTTGAACCCACGCCCTATTTCTAGGACCAGACCCTGAACCTGGCGCCTTAACCGCTCGGCCATCTCCACATTTTTATTCTGTTTTCTATACTAAAGTTTTTTATTTAATTTTCAGTAAGCGACACAAACTATGCAAAATTTACATGTATGATCCGAGCTGCAAGTAGTTCATCTATGTCTCCCCCCGCCTCGCGGGCCGGCCAATCTTCACGCTGGGGATTTCAGTACAGGGAATATATATAAAAAAAGATTTTAGAGCAAAGGAAAAAACAAAAAAATAATAATGTGAAGAGTGGGATTCACGCTGGGGATTTCAGTACATGGAATATATATATATATAAAAAGATTTTAGAGCAAAGGAAAAAACAAAAAAATAATAATGTGAAGAGTGGGATTTGAACCCACGCCCTATTTCCAGGACCAGACCCTTAATCTGGCGCCTTAACCGCTCAGCCATCCCCACATTTTTATTTAATCCCTCTTTTCTTGATATATTAACTATTTTTTATTAATTAAGCGATGCAAAGAAACAAACATACAACTGCACCATCCCTTTCCGTATGCAAAGGCTCTAAATACTCTAAAAAGCAACATAGACACCATCATACGCTTGTCCATACCTACAAGCACGATCCCTACCGCCATGTAACAATCAAGGCCAGATATACCAAGGGCAAGGTGGCCGAGTTTGCTCATTGTCTTCGCAAGGTTCGCGATCTGGTGCAGAGGACACGGTCAGCCAGCAAACAGCTCAACACTCAAACGTTTGTTAGTTTGTGGAACAATGCAAGTGAACGAAAACAGATTGTGGAGACAGTTTGCCTGTATCACTGACCTTCAGAAGCAAGTCAATGGGATAGTCACCTGCTAGCCTTGGATCAATCAGTTCTTGAAGAGCTTTCATGGGGTCTGGCATGCTCAGAGTCTCCTCAAACTGAGGAAATCAACAAGTAGATTAGAGAAAATCAAACACACGCTTTTCATTTGTGTATTAACATCCAAACATGAAAATGTACTCCTTCCGGTTCAGAATTAGAAGTCGTTTAGGACAATATTTAGCATACCAAGGTGTTATGGCTAGATTATTGGGATTCAATCTCTTAATCAGCAGGGGGATTACAGCCTGCTCGCCCTCCCTAGGAGGCTCTGAGCTCTAAGCCTAATCCTCTGCTTACCCTCTCCTGGGCGCAAGGCCCCTACTTAAGTAACTAACTCAATCAACTAATCCTCCTTATCTCTAGCTAACCAAATCCAATCTAGGCCGGTGGCCAACTAACTAAAGATTACATAATATCTTAACAGCTTTCTAGCCACTATTTGGCGCCTTATCCTTCTTCTTTAGCCGCCTATACTGTTTGCCGAATATAGTGTCCATAACACTTCCACCCGCCTGACTAAAAAGCTCGTCCTCGAGCTTGAAATTCGGATACTTCTCCTTGAATTCGTCTATGGGCTCCCAAGAGGCAGCAGCCGCATCCATTCCTTCCCAGAACACCAGCAACTCCCAGGAACGCGCTGTAGGACGAGCACGTAGTACTTTGGACGGCACTGGCAACACCCTGCCATTATTAATCGGTGGCAAACGAGGTGGAGCTGTCAGCAGCGTGCCCTCGAACTTCTTCAGGAACACAACATGGAACACGTCGTGAATGCGAGCCTTGGGCGGAAGCTGGAGACGGTAGGCCAGGTCGCCCACACGTTCCAGGACCTGGAACGGCCCAAAGTATTTGGGCGCGAGCTTGGTGTTAGCCCCATCAGTGATCCCCGCTGCCCGCCGGTGGTGGAGACGAAGCCAAACCCAATCGCCCACCACAAACGCAGACGCGCGGTGGAGCTTGTCATGCTGATCCTTAATGTGATCTTGCGCCTGTAAGAGCCGTTCCCGAATCTCGGCCAGGAACGTGTCCCGCTGCAGCAGCTGCTTGTCGACGGCCGCCACACGAGCTAATCCTGGAGCGTAGGACATCAGCGACGGCGGATCCCGACCAAACACCACCCGGAACGGAGTGGCTTGAAATGCGGAGTGGAACGATGTGTTGTAGCAGTACTCGGCCCAAGGAAGCCAGCGCAGCCAGCTGCGCGGACGGTCACCGGCGAGGCATCTGAGGTACACGCCAAGGACGCGGTTGGTGACCTCGGACTGGCCATCCGTCTGCGGTCTGAATGCCGAGCTGAGGTGTAACTTGACGCCGGCGAACGCGAAGAGCTCCTTCCAGATGGTGCTAGTGAAGACCGGGTCACGATCGCTCACAATGGAGCAAGGGAACCCGTGCAGCTTGACAACGTTCTCGAAGAACGCCTGGGCGACGGTGAGCGCGGTGTAGGGGTGGCCGAGCGGCACAAAGTGCGCCATCTTCGAGAATCGATCCACCACCGTCATGACCACGGATTTGCCGCCAACCTTCGGAAATCCTTCAACGAAATCCATCGCGATGTTGCTCCAGACCGAGTGCGGCACGTCGAGCGGCTGGAGCAGCCCGGCGGGGTGCAGGTGCTCTGTTTTGTTCCGCTGGCAGACGATACACCCCCGTACGAACTCGCGCACCATCTTGGACGCCTTGGGGTTGTAGAAAGAGGCACGCAGGCGGACGAGCGTCTTCTGGGTGCCCTCATGGCCCGCGCCGTGTGCCGTCTCCAGGATCTGAGGCCAGAAGGAGCAGGAGGTCGGCACGAAGATCTTGCCGCGATACAGGACCATCCCGTCGACCACAGACCAGGCTGCGCCGGCGATCCCTTCCTCAATTTCTTGGCGCTTGGTCCTGATCTCCGGCAGCTGGTCCGCCTCCTTGCGGAACTCCTCGAACAATGCAAACTCCGGGCGCGAGATGGCGTGAACGCGCGCCTGGAGGGCGTCTTCATCGCGGCGAGAGAGTGCACCAGCCGCAGCATTCATCTTGCCTGGCTTGTATTCGACCTGGAACGAGTAGCCAAACAATTTGCTTACCCACGTGTGCTGCGGAATCGTGGACAGGCGTTGATCCAGGAGGTGCTTGAGACTGAAGTGATCAGTGCGAACGACGAAGTCCGTCGTCCAGAGATACGCCCGCCAATGGCGCACCGCCTTGACGAGGCCGATGAGTTCCCGTTCATAGGCGGCGAGCTTCGCGTGTTGTGGTGCTACCTGCCTGCTGAAGAAGGCGATAGGGCCACGATCCTGGTGCAGCACCGCGCCAAATCCGGAGCCCGATGCGTCGCAGTCCACGATGAAACGCTCGCCGAAGTTAGGCAGCTGTAGCACAGGCGTCGTTGTGAGCGCTGTCTTGAGCGCCTCGAACGCCGTCGTTGCTGCCGGAGTCCAGAGGAAAGCCTCTCGCTTGAGTAGTGCTGTTAGTGGCGCGGCGATGAGGCCATAGCCATGGACGAATTTCCTATAGTACCCGGTGAGGCCAAGAAATCCCCGCAGCGCCTTTACCGTCTTGGGCAGCGGCCAAGCCTGAACGGCCGACACCTTGTCGGCGTCCATGGCGACGGCGTCCTGGGCAATCACATGGCCCAGGTAATGGACTTGGCGTTCCGCGAACCTGCACTTGGAGCGCTTGAGGACGAGGCCATGAGTGCGGAGTGCGTCGAAGACGGCCCTGACATGCTGAAGATGCTCCGCGTGCGTCCGGTTGAAGATCAAGATGTCGTTGAAGAAAACGAGCACGAACCGGCGCAGGAACGGACGGAGAACTTCATTCATCAGTGCTTGGAATGTTGAGGGCGCGTTCGTCAATCCGAATGGCATGACCAGGAACTCAAAATGGCCATGGTGAGTGCGGAACACCGTTTTGTGCACATCGTCCGGATGCATACGGACCTGGTGGTAGCCACTGCGCAGATCAAGCTTCGTGAAGAAAACCGCCCCCTTGAGTTCGTCCAGAAGCTCGTCGACGATCGGGATTGGGAAACGGTCGTGCACTGTCTTGCTGTTGAGGGCTCTGTAATCAACACAGAAACGCCATGACTCGTCGGGCTTGCGCACCAGAAGCACTGGCGACGAAAAGGCGGAGGTGCTGGCGCGGATGATCCCCTGGGCCAGCATCGCGGCGCATTGCTCCTCCAGCTCATCCTTCAGTGCTTGCGGGTACCGGTATGGTCGAACGGCGATGGGCTGTCTCTCCGGCAGCAGATGTATCCGGTGATCGAACGTGCGCGGCGGCGGCAGACCTGTTGGTTCAGAGAAGAGGTCCCCGAATTCTTCTATCAGCATGTGGATCAAGTCCACGATCTCCGTGGCTGCAAGACGGGGGATGGACGGTGCTGCAACCCCGCGCCACTGGACACGGTGATCCTCGCGCCAGAAGGCCATGGTTAGGCGCCTGAAGTCCCAGAGGATCGGTCCCAGAGTGCTTAGCCAATCACACCCGAGGACCAGCTCGTAGCCGTGCAGGGAGATGACGTAGAGGTCGACCGTGAAAGCCTCATCACCGATCTTGATGTTGACGCCCTTGCAAACGCCTGCCAACGGAACGCGATCACCATTGGCGACCCCTACTGTAAGTCCGGTGCGGGCGTGGGGGGTCAGGCCGAGCCGGCTTGCCGTCTGTTCTGCTATGAAGCAGTGGGTCGATCCTGAATCAACCAGAGCTGCGACGGTGTCGACGGCGACGGTGGTGTGGAGGCTGATGGTGGAGCTGGTGCGCACGCCGGAGAGCGCGTGCATGGAGATGGTCATGTCCTCGGACGGATCCTCCGTCGTGGCGCCCGTTTCTTCGTCGTCGGCCGCCTCCAGGTAGTAAATTCCGCACATGGAGCACTGCTTCGAATGCTCACGGGAGAATTTCTCCGGGCAATTGAAACAGAGTCCGTCGAGGCGGCGGCGGGCCATCTCCTCCGGTGTGAGGCGATTGAAACGACCCGGCGGTCCTGGTGGCTTTGTTGGCGCGTTTGGCGTGGCGGCTGAACTTGTGGCGGTGGTTGAGGGAGTGGCCGGGGACTTGGCGGTGTTCTGCGGACGCGGCGGAGGGCGGGATGAGGCCGACGGCCGGGGGATGGTGCGCGCGGCGTCGTCCGGGAGCGCGAGGCGACGCTCATATGCCCGTGCCAGCGCCATAGCATCTTCGAGGGTGGCCGGGCAGTGGAGCTCGACGTCGACGCTGAGCGGTGTCGTGAGACCCGCCGTGAAGAGCGCGATCTGTTGCTTCTCGGTGATCTCCTCGCAGCACGCCAGGAGGTTGAGGAAATTCTCCTGGTACTCGTCGACCGTGCCGGTTCGTCGAAGCTGGGAGAGCTCGCCCAGCGGATTGGCGCGGAGGGGCGGGCCGAAACGTCGATTGACGCCGGCGGCGAACTCCTCCCACGACGGCGTGACGCCCAGATTCTTCTCCCAGCGGAAATACCACTGGCTGGCCGCGCCATCCATGTAGAACGACGCCGTCCATGTCATCTGCGACGGCGGCGTCTCGTGGGCGCGGAAAAATTGCTTCGCCTTGTGCAGCTAGACGAGCGGGTCGCCGGTGCCGTCGAACTTGGGGAAGCGAAGCTTGTGGGTGGGCGGGGCAGGGCCGCCGGTGCCGGAGTCGTTGCTGGTGCGATTGGTGTCGAATCACCCCTGTTTCTCCAGCAGCTGCGTCTGCACGTTCTTGATCGACGTGTTGAGGAGCGCTTCGCCGGTCTTGCGGTCGGCGGCCTCGGCGTCGATCTTCTTTCCGAGGTCATTGATCATGCCGACCAGGCGGTCCAGTGCGTCGGCGAACGCCCATTGTGGAACGGGAGTCTCGTCCTTGGGGTCCTCGACGGCGGCGTCGTCGGGCATGGCTGTGGGCGCGGTGGGTTTAGCGGCGCGCCGGGAACAGGGGACGTGGAGCAATCAACTGGCGCAGAGGGAATTGATCCGAGGAAGAACCCGTCTGATACCAGAGATGTTATGGCTAGATTATTGGGATTCAATCTCTTAATCAGCAGGGGGATTACAGCCTGCTCGCCCTCCCTAGGAGGCTCTGAGCTCTAAGCCTAATCCTCTGCTTACCCTCTCCTGGGCGCAAGGCCCCTACTTAAGTAATTAACTCAATCAACTAATCCTCCTTATCTCTAGCTAACCAAATCCAATCTAGGCCGGTGGCCAACTAACTAAAGATTACATAATATCTTAACAGCTTTCTAGCCACTATTTGGCGCCTTATCCTTCTTATTTAGCCGCCTATACTGTTTGCCGAATATAGTGTCCATAACACAAGGAGTGATTGATTAGGGTAGAGTTTTCACTATTTACCCTATTAAATATAGCTGTGGGTGCATCACAAACAAGAAAACATTGTAGCTGGGTTGGTTAGCTACTCGAGTACCGAGCCTTCAGTCCACAGATCAATTCCTTGCGGGCGCTATGTTTTTGCCCTGCACTGTGCGATGTGAGCAGGCGCTGTGCGGCAGGCGAGCAGGCGTGTGTCTCGGTAGTTGCTGGTGCGTTTGATTAAATGAGCTGCTGTTAAGAGCTCATTATGTGACGGCAAAGAAGTCCAACTGCAGGGGAGAGAAGCTAAGGACAACATCTTTTGTGCAAACTGCATGGAGGCGTAGGACGAGTGCTAATACTGAACCCTAAAGCTCTGTCCCCTATCCTCGGAGGGAGTAACTCTATTTTTTGTTGCCAGGATTTCATTGCATTCCTAGCAAATTCTTGGTCACACGAATCAACGATTTCAATGTCACAAAGTCATCATTAGTGCGAGCGCGCTTACTATGGTGGTCTAAATTTTCTACAACAATAATGGTGACACCTGCTGCCACCAAGGTAATCGAATGGCAGTCTAGATTAGAGAAATATAGGAAAACATTGTTACGGAGTTCAGATCACCAGAACATACTAGCAAATTTATTCATAATTCCTGGATCCAAGTGGTTAACATACATATTAAGAAAATTAGTTACATAGTTCAGATCACCTAAACATATTAACTATATTCAGATAACCATACATATCACTGAGATGCTGACATGTCCATTCATGCGACATATCAACAAACATTCATAATTCATTGACTATATATGTTGCAAACAAATTCATTAACATGCACACATTCTAATTCACACTAAGTGCAAAGCATGCTCATGCTCTCGAAGTGCAAATATTGTGAATCGAGAATTGACCACGGGGGAAAATTACCGGACAAACCAGGCTTGTTGTAAGTTCTGTTGATTTCACAATAGCTTCTTTGGCTGAAATGAGTTCATACAAGACGATACCAAAAGCAAACCTCCTCGTATCGAGCATAACTGCAAATCAGATGACTCATAATACACGTTAAGCTTATAGCTACAGCAAAAAAAAAATGGATTCCATTCCCAGGTTGTTGAAGGTATATAGCTATGTGAAGAACATGACAAACAAGATGTCATATAAAAACTCTGTCTACCACAACAAGTCACTAACATGATCATATAGCCATTCACAATGCAACAAGCCTACTAATACAGATCAATCGCATGGGCATCAAAGTACACTTGAATAGTCAAGAGTGCTACATACGTACATACATGGACATACTATTAGTTCAAAAATGGGCAGTTGAATGTAGGGAATAAACTAGTAGCAACTTAGCAAGTATGGAGTAGTAGCAACAAAATTGTAAGTAATATGTGCTGGGAAAGATTGATTGATTAGGGAGCCATAGGCTTGTGTACATATATAGGCAAGGATGACCTAGACTATACAGATCCTACGGTGATCCTTGCCTATCCCTATCAATCTATACAGGCCCCAAGAGGGGCAGGCGCACAGCCCAATATGGGCTTGCGGCAGGAGATCCCAGGGCCCATAGGGCCATCCTATACAGCTTGCTAACACCCCCACCCCCCCCCCCCCCGCAGTCTGATCGTCGTTGCCGGCGACGTTCAGGCTGGACCGAAACTCCGTGAAGACCGACGACGGGAGGCCTTTGGTGAAGATGTCGGCGTACTATGATCCTGTGGGAACATGCTGGACCTTAACATGGCCAAGAGCAACATGTTCACGGACGAAGTGGAGATCAATGTCGATGTGCTTCGTGCGCTGATGCTGAACGGGGTTGCTGGACATGTAGACGGCGCTGACGTTGTCACAAAAGACCACTGTGGCACGGCGGAGGGGGGCATGGAGCTCAAGGAGAAGCTGTCGGAGCCAGGTGGCCTCGGCCACGGCATTGGCGACAGCGCGGTACTCAGCTTCAGCACTGGAGCGGGAGACAGTCACCTGACGCTTGGACGACCAGGAGATGAGGTTGTCACCGAGGAAGACTGCATAGCCGGAGGTCGACTTGCGAGTGTCCGGACAGCCTGCCCAATCTGCATCTGAGTAGACCACAAGGGTGTCGATGCTAGAGGGGCGAAGGTGAAGACCCAGGTGCAAAGTGCCGCTGATGTACCGAAGAATGCGCTTCAGCGCAGCCAGGTGGATGTCCCGAGGAGCATGCATGTGGAGGCAGACTTGCTGAACTGCATAGGCAATGTCCGGTCGAGTGAATGTGAGGTACTGCAGGGCACCGACGAGACTGCGGAAATCTGAAGCCTCAGGTCTGGAAGCGGCGTGCCGGCGAAGGCAGACAGCTTGGGATTGGTGTCGACCGGGGTGGAGCAGGGCTTGCAGGCGGACATGCCAGCACGGGCCAAAATGTCAAGCATGTACTGATGCTGGGACAGGAGAAAACCATCTGAGCGACGCTAGACATGCATGCCCAGGAAGTGGTGAAGCTGTCCCAGATCCTTCATGGAGAATATCTTCTGCAACGCTGTGATGATGCGGTGGAGGAGATCCGTGGAGGAGGCTGTCAGAACGATGTCGTCGACATATAGCAGGAGGTAGGCCGTGTCTGTGCCTCGTCGAAGGACAAAGAGACTCGTGTCGGCCTTGGACTCCATAAACCCAAGCTGCAGCAGGAATGTGGCGAAGCGACTGTACCATGCGCGAGGTGCCTGCTTCAGGCCGTACAGGGACTTGTTGAGACGGCACACGAGGCCCGGCCGGGAGGAGTCCTCAAAACCGGCAGGCTGGGAGCAGTACACTGTCTCTGAGAGGATCCCATGAAGTAAGGCGTTCTTCACGTCGAGCTGATGGACGGGCCACTGGCGAGAGAGTGCAAGGGACAAGATTGTGCGCACAGTGGCCGGTTTGACCACCGGGAGTCTCATCAAAGTCGATGCCTGGTCGCTGTGTGAACCCACGGAGAACCCAACGAGCTTTGTAACGTTCCAGAGAGCCGTCAGCGTTGAACTTGTGCTTGAAGATGCACTTGCCAGAGACAACATTAACACCAGCCGGTCGAGCAACCAAATCCCAAGTGTTGTTGAGCTTCAAGGCATTGAACTCTTCCTCCATCACAGCCCGCCAATTTGGATCGGCCAGGGCTGCTCGGTAGGTCTTGGGGATGGGTGACAGAGGGGCGGCGGTGTAAGCTGCCGGGAAGCGGAGACCCTGCTTCGCCCTGGTGACCATCCGGTGCTGATTGGTCACGGGGGGAATTGGCACGGCGCCGCGCGGGAGGGCGACGGGCGGTGCTGGCACGGCTGGTGCGGCTGACGGTGTCGTGGCCGGTGCGGCCTGCACGGGCGACGACGTCGTGGCCGGCGCGGCCTCAGGGGCGCGGCGGCCGTACGTCAGCCGGACGGGGCGCACTGGGAAACCAGGTGGGTGGCTCCCGGGTGGCATGACCCTGGTGTGCACCTCGGGCGGCGCGAGCGACGACGTGGGCGGGGCCGCGCGTGGCGCGGGCATCGGGGTCGATGTGGCCGCGTGTGGCGCGGGCGACGGGGTCGATGGGGCCGCGCGTGGCGCGACCAGTGGCGCCGGCGAGAGACCAGCAGGAAGAGTCTGTGACGGGCCAATGGGCAACGACACAACATCAGTAGTATCATCCAGGAAGAGCATGACACACTGAAGAGCTAGCAACTGAGGTACACGAAGGAATGAGGGAAGCGAGCTTGGACAAGGCCTCGTGACCAGGATGACCGAGGCGACGATGCTAGAGAGATGACGCGGAGCCGACGACGAGGGACTGGGCAGCAGTAGGGAGGCGCAGGGGGTACAAAGACCCAGAGCTATTGCACCTTACGATCACGTTCCGTGTCAGCAGATCCTTCACAGAGCAACCAGAGGGGTCAAACTCGACAGAACAATTGTTGTCAGTGGTGAATTGGCGAACAGAAATGAGATTCTTAATAAGTTGTGGTGACACGAGAACATTATTAAGATGTAAAGATGGTGACAAGGCAGTTGTGCCAGTGGCTGTGACTGGCAAAAAGGAGCCATTACCGACAACAATTGAGGAAGGAGCTGGAAAACAAGGTGGAGACGTGGAAGAGAGGGTACCGGCGTCGGAGGTCATATGGGATGTCGCACCTGAATCGAAGTACCAGTCGGTGTTCTGAGGTTGATTCAGAGACACCGTGCTGAAGGCGGAGGCGAGACTCTGCTGATCCCAACCCTGTACCGGAACGTACGTGTTGTTCTGGAGGGCCTACTGATGGGCGAGGAGAGCCTGGTGCTGAGCGAGCGCGGCGGGGTTGGCGTAGGCGGCCTGTTGCTACGCCTGCTGCACCAGGTAGGCCTGCTGCTGGGCCAGGAGAGCCTGGTGCTGCCGCGGAGTCAAGGAAGGAGCCCGCTGGCCAGGCCACATGTGAATGGCACCTGACCACGGGTTCTGCATGGATGGCCAGGGGCCGCCTGCCCCTGCGGAGCCGGCGGTGGAGGGCGCCGCGCCTGGCTGGGAGGCGTTGCCGGAGCCCGGGGAGCCGCGCTGTTGGGTCCCCTTGCCGGCGCGCTTGCTGCGGCGGTCGGAGGGAGCCCGCTAGGAAGAGCCGCGACCACCGGAGTCCCTGGTGGCGGTGTTGTGGTGCTGCTGCTGCTTGGCCGGTGGCCGGGTCGACGAAGAGGAGCGGCCACCGGCAGGCTGCTTGTCGCCGGACGCCAGCAGGGCGGTGGAGGTCGAGGAGGGGCGCTGGTCCATGGTGAGCTCCTCCAGGATCAGGGCCGAGCGAACTTCCAGGAACGTGGGGAGCTCCCGGGAGAGGCGCAGATGGCGACCCACGGCCTCGAAGCGATCGGCGAGGCCGCGGATAACGTTGAGCACCAGTGTGCGGTCGGTGACGGGCTCGCCAAGGTCGCTGAGGGCGTCTGCCATGTTCTTGAAACGCCTGCAGTAATCAGTGATATTCAAGTCACCTTGGCAGAAGTTGCGGAACTTGGCGTCGAGGTGGAGGGCACGGGTCTCCTGGTTCCCAAGGAACTGCTCCTCGAGTGCGAGCCAGACGTCGCGAGCGGTGGCGTCGCGGGCCATCACGGCCTCCGCCAAGTCGGCGGAGATGGTGCTGGAGATCCACGACTTGACGACGCAATCCATGCGGCGCCAATCTGGGAAGCCTGGCACCGGGGTGTCCTGGAGGATGTGGTCGTCCAGGGAGTACTTGCCGACGACGAGGAGAAGCTGATCGCGCCAGCGCTTGTAGTTGTCGTCGGTGAGGTCGAGGATGACGTGCACTAGATTGCGAATGTTCTGAACACTCGCAGCATGGTGGTGCAGGTTGACGACGGCGGCAGCCTCGTGCGTCAACATCGCCTGTTGAAGGGTGACGTCAGCAGCAACAAGGTTGGAGACGTGGGACTGGTCGTCGGCGTCAGCGTCGGTGTCCTTGTCGGCGTTGGGACCGCCGAGAGCAGCCTCGGCGCGTGCCTGAGCTGCGCGCTTGAGGGCGTCACGGGCTCGGTCAGCGGCAGCGTCACGTTCCCGGGCGGCGGCGGCGGCCTCCTCCTCAGCTTTTGGGGCGTCCAGGAGGGCAGCGTCACGGCGAGCCTGGATCTCCTCCGGGGTTAGCTGCTTGCCCTTGGCGGCGGCGGCGAGCTGGGAAGCAGTCTTGGAGCCGGCCATGGGTGTTGGTGCAGAGGACGGCGGGAGGCGACGTCACGACGGGAAGTGGCGGCGGCGCGACCTGGAAGCAGTGTTGGCGCGATTCGAAGCAGAGCCGGCGGCCTGGGCGTCGGGAGTCGAAGCAGAGGCGGCGGCCTGGGCGTCGGGGGCGCCTGGAAGTAGCGACGGCGCGATTCGAAGTGAAGGCGGCGGCCTAGACGTCGAGAATCGAGGCAGAGGCGGCGGCCGAGTCGACGGGCGCAGCCTGGAAGCGGCGGCGGCGCGATTCGAATCGGGGCGGCGGCGGGGACGTCAGCGGGCGCGGCCTGGGATCGGCGGCGGCGCGGACGACACAGAGGCGGGACGCAGCCGCAGGGGCGCGCGAGGGCGGGGGTCGCTGCCGGTAGCGCAGCCTGGAGGGCGCGCGGGGCTGGCGAGTGCCGCCGGGTGCGCAGCCAGGGAGGGCGCGCGGCGCAGCCGGAATGGCACGCTTAGGGTTGAGGAAGTGAGAGAGGGATCGTAACCCTAACTCGTGATACCATGTAAGCAATATGTGCCGGGAAAGATTGATTAATTAGGGAGCCATAGGCTTGTGTACATATATAGGCAAAGATGACCTAGACTATACAGATCCTACGGTGATCCTTGCCTATCCCTGTCAATCTATACAGACCCCAACAGGGGCAGGCGCACAGCCCAATATGAGCTTGCGGCAGGAGATCCCAGGCCATAGGGCCATCCTGTACAGCTTGCTAACAAAAATGACGCCTAGTAAAAATCAAACCAGAACTGCAGATCTAGCAAGGAACAGACAGAATCATCAACATGGAACATACAATACAATAGACAGCTTGTAACAAGTAATTCAACATGGAACATACAATGGACAGCCTGTAACAAGTAATCGGTGGTGAGGGGCTCAGAGCTTATTCAGGCGCATCAAAATGTCTCTACAACACTGAGGCCGACCTAAACTAACAAAATGGCAGAAAAATAAACCAGCGCAACTATAAACAGAGCCCAACGGCAAGCTGAACCTTCAAGGCACTATCTTTCCCGCAGAATCAGGCAAGAACCGCACGGAAATGATCTGGATTCACGAGGGAAGGCGGATCGGAATCTAGAAGCTGGAGAGCGTGGCGAGGAAGGGGGTATATATACCAGCTCCACTTGGCGGTGTGGCTGCCGACGACGGCGGCAGGACCAACGGCCTTCTCGGTGGAGAGGCCACGAGCGCCGGCGGGTGCTAGGGTCTTGAGGAGCGCCGGGAACAGCCTCTGCGTCGCCATGGGCCATGGCTGGAGAAGGTTGCGAGACTGGGAAATTCGGGGAAAACTTGAAAAGCGACGAGGAGCCGAGCGAGCAGGAGAAATGGCGGGCCTTAGGGAGGACATCTGGTGGGCTCAAGCTACGAATTGGGCCGAAGGATTTCTTTTGGCCCATTTTTGCTCGAGTCGCCTCTGGGCTCTGGCATAGGCAGGATTTCAGGAGGAAGTATATGATTCTAAAAAAAAGGGAGGAAATATATATTAAGAACGGATTTAAATTGAGAACCAAGGGAAAATAGAAAATAAAAGTTTAATGTGGAGAGTGGGATTTGAACCCACGCCCTTTCGGACCAGATCTTGAGACTGGCGCCTTAGACCGCTCGGCCATCCCCACATTTTCATTCAAATCCTAAACTAATGATTTTTTATTGATTTTATTTTCTTGGTCGGCACAAAGCACGCTGGCTTTGTACCAATTTCATCTGGGCTAGATAAAGCAACGTATGTACACCACACCACACACTTGCATGATCCGAGCTGCAAGTTGGGCCGACGAGTTTCTTGGGCCAGTTTACGCTATCCATCATCATCTTATCTACCCCGCCCCACCGGCAGGCCCATTTTCACGCTACAGGAAATATATAAAAAAAGATTTTAGAGCGAACAATAAACAAAAAAAAATCATGTGGAGAGTGGGATTTGAACCCACGCCCTATTTCTAGGACCAGACCCTAAACCTGGCACCTTAACCGCTCGGTCATCCCCACATTTTTATTCAATGCGTTCTTGACATATCAATTAACTTTAACTTTATTAATATTAACCAATGCAAACAAAGATACAATTGCACGCTCGCTTTATACTATCTTCATATTGAAAGACAACTCTCTAAAGGTCTTTACCGACCCACAATACAACATGTACTAATCGTATGTAATAGAAAAAGACATATATGTAAAGATCTGACGGTTGAGATTAATTCTATACTACCGGTTTTTTAAGCTGTAGTACATTAGTATTCATAAGTCGTATGTGTAGTATAAGGGTATTATCGAAAATGTAAAATGGTATTGTTGTAATATAGGAAATGAAATATATGAATCAGGTGAGTCTCGGCTGAATGGGCATCAGGGGAAAATTTTCCAAATAATATATTTTGAGAAAATTACCATTTTACCCATAGTAAAAAATACTACCTAAGGTCGTATTGTGCGCTGTAAAAGACCTCTCTCTCTAAATACTCCAAAAGGCAAAATACACACCGTACGCCTCAGCATACCTTCAAGCACGACCAAGGCCAGATATACCCAAGGGGGGGATGCTAACCATGTCTCGGTTATCTGGGAGAGAGTTCCAGTCCCGGAGTTAGCTCACTGTCCTTCGGATGAGAGCGCCATGAGAGCAACCACTACAGATCTCAGACCGGGCTCTTCATGTGTGCATGACTTCACAAGGTTCGCAATCTGGTACAGAGCACACAGGTCAGTACACATCTTAACACTCAATTGTTTATTAGTTTGTGGAACAATGCAAGTGAACGAAACCTGATTGTGGAGCTCGGTTTGCCTGTATCACTAACCTTCAGGAACCGAGTCAATGGGATAGTCACCTGCTAGCCTTGGATCAATCAGTTCTTGAGAGCTTCCATGGGGTCTAATCTGGCATGCTCAGAGTCTCCTCAAACTGAGGAAAGCAACAAGTAGATTAGAGAAATCAAACACACGCTTTTCATTTTGTCAATAACATCCAAATATGAAAATGTAACTCTATTTTTTGTTGTCAGGATTTCATTGCATTCTTAGCAAATTCTGTGGTCACAGGAATCCACATTTTCAATGTCTCAAAGTCTTCGTTAGTGTGAGCACTTATCATGGTGCAGTCTAGATTTTCTACAACAATAATGGTGACACCTGCAGTCACACAAAAAAAATGTTGCAGAGTTCAGATCACCAGAACATATTAGCAAGCTTATTCATAAATCCTGAATCCAAGTGGTTAACATACATGTTAAGAAAATTAGTTACAGAGTTAAGATCACCTGAACATATTAGCAAACTTATTCATAATTCCTGAATCCAAGTGGTTAACATACATGTTAAGAAAATTAGTACAGAGTTCAGATCACCTGAACATATTAACTATATTCAGATCACCATATATACATGTCGCTGAGACGCTGACATGTCCATTCATGCGACATATCAACAAATATTCATAATTCCTTAAATATATATGTTGCAAACAAATTCATTAACATCTTGCAGAATTCTAGTCACGCACACATTCTAATTCACACTAAATGCAAAGCATACTCGTGGTCTGTATGTTTGGAATATCTTGAAGTGCAATATTGTGAATCGAGAATTGATCAAAATATGCGAACTCACTTAGGCTCAGTGGCGGACCCAGAACTTTTGCGGAGCCTGGGCAAATATAGCAATCCATAACAAGTCACACAAATATGTGAGTCCAAGAGCAAACATTGCTATAAGAGAGCATTTTTTTGAGTCTTGATGTTCTAAAACTCGCAAGTGATACAAATATATAGGTCACGTTGAATATAACAAAGTACGAATTTGTAAATAAGACATTGATGAAGTGATGATCCATCAATCGAATACAACAACTTAGTATGCATCAAGAGCAAAAATCAATTATCCGGTTACCACCTTGGCTGAGCTTGCACTTCCTATGTGCCGCTCCTTGATTTTTGAGAACTAAACAATCAATTCGTTGGAACTTAAATGCTGCAGATGCTAGCGTCAAGAGGCAACACTGGGCTTGGAACTTTTTGCATGCGCTCAAGAGCGTTGAGGCCTCTCAGGTGACCGGCTCTACAACTGCCAAGGGGACATCTATCTTTGCCTGGCTAGCCCTTCTCTCTCTCACTGACTCATTGGATCATAACTTCATTAATCAAATAAATTCACTGGCGCACGGCAAGGAACCCGGGAAGGTGCCCAGGCTTGTCGGGCCTTGGGTCCGCCACTGCTCAGACTCATCAAAATGTCTCCATACAACACCGAGGACGACTTAATAAAAAAAATGGCTGAAAAATTAACCAGCCGCAGCTACACACAGAGCCAAACGGCACGCGGAACCTAAAGGAATGATCTTTCCCGTCGAATCGTACGACAACCGCACGGAAATTATCTGGATTCGCGAGGCCGGGGCGGATCGGAATCTATGGAGAGCGCGGCGGAGCGGGGGGGGGGGGGGGTACACCTGCATCCACTTGGCGGTGTGGCCGCCGACGGCGGCGGCGGCGCCAACGGCCTTCTCGGTGCAGAGCTCCGCTGGAAGAGCGCCGGGAGCAGCAGCCTGTCCTCGGGGCGAGAAATTTGCGATTATAGGGCTCAAACAAACGAGGTTTGTTATTTTGACACTGAACCCACATTTCACAAACACAGATGGATCTATTTGTCATCCATAAAGATTGTCAAAATAGCAAATCACGTTTGGAGGGAGTCGTGTAATCACAATTTTTTCCATCTGGGCTGAAACCTACGAGTTGGGCCGAATGGTTTCGTTAGGCCCGTTTTGCTCGAGACCTCTCTCCTTCCCTCTCGCTCGCATAGGGAAAACTGATTATATATATTTATTTATTAAAAAAGGGATTTTATTTGAGAACAAAAACAGAAAACAAGCATAGGGAAAACTGATTATATATATTTATTTATTAAAAAAGGGATTTTATTTGAGAACAAAAACAGAAAACAAAACTTTTATGTGGAGAGCGGGATTTGAACCCGCGCCCTTTCGGACCAGATCTTAAGTCTGGCGCCTTAGACCGCTCGGCCATCCCCACAAATTTATTCAATTACCTAAACTAATGTTTTTTTATTGATTTCTGCGATTTTATGTACGTGGTCGGCTCCAATGTCTGCACAACGCATTGATCCGAGCCGCACGTTGGGCCGAAGAATTTCTTTGGGCCAGTTTACGCTAGCATCATCTCCCCCTCCCTCCCTCGCGATCCGGCGGGCCCATTTTCACGCTGGGATTTTAGTACAGGAAATATATTTAAAAATATTTTAGAGCGAAGGAAAAACAAAAAATAATAATGTGGAGAGTGGGATTTGAACCCACGCCCTATTTCTAGGACCAGACCCTTAACCTGGCATCCCCACATTTTTATTCAATACTTCAAGTTCTTGATATATTAATTGATTTTTATTAATATTATTAAGCATGCAAGCAAACAAACAAACAAAGATACAACTGCACGCTTATACTATTTTCACATTGAAAGACAGCCCTCTAAATACTATAAAATGCAACATATACAACCATAAGCTTCTGCATACCTACAGGCACCGCACGATCCTCACCACCATGTAACAATCAAGGCAGATATACCCGACGGGGCAATCTCGGTTCTCTGGGAGAGACTTCCAGTCCCCGAGTTAGCTCATTGTCCATGGATGAGAGCGCCATGAGAGCAACCATTACAGATCTCATCATGTGCCTCAGATCTCATGCGTGCATGACTTGGCAAGGTTGGCAACCTGGTGCAGAGGACAAAGGTCAGCGCACAGCTTAACACTCAAACGTTTATTAGTCTGTAGAACAATGCAAGTGAAGGAAAACTGGTTGTGGAACTCGGTTTGCTTGTATCACTGACCTTCAGGAACCGAGTCAATGGGATAGTCACCTGCTATCCTTGGATGAATCAATTCTTGAAGAGCTTCCATCCATGGGATCTGGCAATGCTCCGAGTCTCCTCAAACTGAAGAAACCAACAAGTAAATTACAGAAAATCAAACATACAATTTTCATTTTGTGCATTAAACATCCAAACATGAAAATGTAATTCTTTTTTTTTCTTGTCAGGATTTCATTGCATTCCTAGCAAATTCTGTGGTCATAGGAATCCACAATTTCAATGTCACAGTCATCATTAGCACGAGCGCACTTATCATGGTGCAGTCTAGATTTTCTACAACAATAACGGTGACACCTGCAGTCACCAAGGTAATTCAATGGCAGTCCAGATTAGAGGAATATAGGAGGGGGGGTTTGTTTTTTTAAGACGTTTTTCATTAAGAGAAGAGAGTTTTACAGAACACGACTCTAGAAGAACCTCTAGAGCGTGGGAAAACAGGAAAGACAAACCGAACGACAAGGGCAGAGGAAAGAGAGCACGACACCATCACCACAAACTCAACAGACCGAACACGACCTAGAGCAACTAAAACCTGCAAGAGACAAGTTCACCGCAGATACCCACACACCACTGATCGCCTAACAAACTGGAACTAACAAGGTAGATCGTGAAGTCTTGCAAGACGAAGCCTCCAAGGGGGGGAACGACGCCGACTCTAGAAGAACCTCTAGAGCGTGGGGAAACAGGAAAGACAAACTGAACGACAAGGGCAGAGGAAAGAGAGCACAACACCACCACCACAACCTCAACAGACCGAACACGACCTAGAGCAACTGAAACCTGCAAGAGACAAGGTCACCGCAGATACCCACACGTCACCGATCGCCTGACAAACTGGAACAACTAACAAGGCAGAGCGTGAAGTCTTGCAAGACGAAGCCTCACAGGGGGGGGGGGGGGGGGGGGATTTGTTGCAGAGTTCAGATCACCAGGAACATATTATCAGACTTATTCATTACTCTTGGATCCAAGTGGTTAACATACATGTTAAGAGACTAGTTATAGAGTTCAGATCACCTAAACATATTACAAGTTCATACATGCGACATATCAACAAACATTCATAATTCCTTAACTATATATGTTGCAACCAAATTCATTATCTTGCAGAATTCTAGTCACACTAAGACAAACCAGACTTGTTGTATCTGTAAATTCTGTTGATCTCATAATAGCTTCTTTGGCTGAAATAATTTCATACAAGACGAAACCAAAAGCATAGACATCCACTTTCGGAGTAACCTCCTCATATCGAGCATACTTGTAAATTAGATGACTCATAATACACGTTAAGCTCATTCCTACAGCCAAAAAACATACGGATTCCATTCCTGGGTCTTTGAAGGTAGCTATGTGATCATAATAAACAAGATGCCATACAGAAGCTCTGTCTACCACAACTACAAGTCACTAGCATGATACTACAGCCATTCACAATGCTACTAGACTCCTAGGGCATCAAAGTATACTTAGAATCTTAGATAGTGTCCAATTGATCGATAATATTAATATGAGATAAATACTAGTATCTCAAAATACAATGACACCTGACAAATCTAAACACAAGCCCTGCAGATCTAGCAAGGAACAGACAGAAACATCAGCATGAAACGTAAACTTAGACTGTAACAACTAATCGATGGTTAGAGCTCACTCAGGCTCATCAAAATGTCTCTACACAACACCTTGGAGGCCAGGAAGACTTAAACCAAAAGAAAAATGGCTGAAAAACTAACCAGCCGCAGCTACACACAAGCGCCAAACGGCACGCGGAACCTAAAGAATGGTCTTTCCCGCCGAATCGGACAAGAACCGCACGGAAATGAACTGGATTCGCGAAGACAGGGCGGATGGGAAGAGACTGGGGCGCGCGGCGAGGAGGGGCCGAGGGAGGGTAATATACCTGCATCCACTTCGCAGATCTAGCAAGGACAGACAGAAACATCAACACGGAACATACAATAGACAGTCTGTAACAAGCAATCGGTGGTGAGGGGCTCAGGGCTCGTTCATCAGGCGCATCGAAATGTCTCTAGTCTCTACAAGGCCGAGGCCGACCTAAATTAACAAAATGGCAACAAAATCAATTAGCGCAACTGTACACAGAGCCCAACGGCACGCTGAACCTTCAAGGCACTGTCTTTCCCGCAGAATCGGGCAAGAGCCGCACGGATATGATCTGGATTCGCGAGGCCAAGGCGGATCGGAATCTAGAGGCTGGGGGGCGCGGCGAGGAGGGGATACCTGCATCCACATGGCGGTGTGGCTGCCGACGACGGCGGCAGTGCCGACGGCCTTCTCCGTGGGGAGGGCCTCGCGCGCCGACGGGGCTAGGGTCTTGAGGAAATGAGGAGCGCTGGGAGCAGCCTCCGCGTCGCCATGGATAGAGAGAGAAGGTTGCGAGACTGGGGGGATTTCGGGGAAAAAAACGACGAGGCGCCGAAGAGGAGAAGTGGCGGGCGGGCCTTAGGGAGGCCATCTGCGCTCAAAGCTACGAATTGGGCCGAAGGGTTTCTTTAAGCCCATTTGCTCGAGTCACCTCTGGGCTGTGTCTGGCATATGGAGGATTTTCAGGAGGGAAGTATATGGTTCTAAAAAAAAGGAGGAAATATATATTAAAAACGGATTTTAATTGAGAACGAAGGGGAAAAAATAAAATAAATTTTCAATGTGGAGAGAGTGGGATTTGAACCCACGCCCTTTCGGACCAGATCTTAAGACTGGCGCCATAGACCGCTCGGCCATCCCCACATTTTTATTCAATTATATAAACTAATGATTTTTATTGATTTTCAGAAAGAGAAATGATTTTATTTTAAAACGAAGGGAAAACAGAAAATAAAAAATTAATGTGGAGAGTGGGATTTGAACCCACGCCCTTTTCGGACCAGATCCTGAACCTGGCGCCTTAACCGCTCGGCCATCCCCACATTTGTATTATTCAATTTCCTAAAGTACCAATTATATATTAATTTTCAGGAAGCGATGCAAACCAAGAAAGAAACACTGTAAACGCTGAAGGCAGGCCATCTGGGCTGAAGGTACAAGTTGGGCCGAAGAGTTTCTTTGGGCCAGTTTACGCTAATATCATCCCCTTTTCACGCTAGGGATTTCAGTATATAGGAAATATATATTAAAAAAAAGAATTTGAGCCAAGTTAAAACAATAAAAATATTCATGTGGAGAGTGGGATTTGAACCCACGCCCTATTTCTAGGACCAGACCCTCGACCTGGCGCCTTAACCGCTCGGCCATCCCCACATTTTTTATACAATGCTCCAAGTTATTGGTATATTAATTAATGAGTAAAATACGCTGGGGGTCCTCAAACTTGTCACGCTGTATCAATCCGGTCCCCGAACTCGCAAAACGACCAAACGGGTCCCTAAACTCCGTTCGGGCTTCATTTTGGTCCCAAACGGGTTTGGACCCACGATACCGGTATGATGTGGCTATCTAAGTGGCCAGACTGCCCTCCTGGCCATGGTTATCTAAGCGGCCGCGAGGCACGGGGGCAGGCAACGGCGAGCGGTGGCGCACAAGCCTTCTCCTCTGCTCGCGCGCACGCTGGCGCTCCCCGCCCTTCCCCTCGAGCAACGGCACGAGCGCGACGAGGCGGTGTGCGGAGCCACGACAGCGAGACGAGGAGAGCACGGCGGTCGGCTGAATCCAGGCGGTGGCGAGCTCCGGGAGCACACGCGCTGGCTGGGCCTCTTCGTGCAGCACCTCGGAGAAGAAGAGCGAGAGCAAGGCGGGCCCTTAAGCGCCCAGTCTGCACTCGACGCTCACCTCGTGCAGCAGAGGAAGAGCGACGCCTCCGGCTGCGCCAGTGCGTAGAAGAGCAATAGCTTCATGAGATCACAAAATTAACGATATTTTCTATGAGATGGAACAAAATTGATCGCACATTTGTCTTCTATATCTCCAAACGAATCCATTTTGGTGATTCCCAACATCCATCTGTCGGAATCTCATCATTAGAATCGATCTTTCTTTCAAGCGGTTCTTGACTCTGTTTTGAAGAAGAACACATCAGTGCAGAGAGCTAGAGGAGGATGACCCGTGCCAGCGAGTCGATGGTCTCCAGCACCTCCTCCTTGCTGCCTCCTCCCGCTCCTTGAACCACAGTGGCGACGACGGAGAAGTCGGGGCCACGTCGGCGGAGGCGACGACAACCGGGGTGGTGGGCCGCCCATCTTGGAGACAACGGCGGGCAGCCGCTCGTCACCATGTTGCGGACGCCGCCATCACCGTTCTTGTAGCAGGGGTGGGTGGCACCGTTGAGGCCGAGCTCGCATGCGAGGGTGGCGCAGTGGAAGCGGAGGAGCTCGTCGCCATGGGGGCGACCGCGCCTCGTGGGCGGGTGGCGGATTTGGCGCGTCGGTGAGGGAGCACTGGGAGGGCGCGTCGAGGAGGGAGCCGATGGGAAGGGAGCCGTCAGGGAGGGTGCCGGGGAGGCAGCCGTCGGGGAGGGCGACGAGCTCGCCCGCGCGTCGCGCCCTTGGCCGGCGGTGGAGGAGGACGGGGGCGGCGCAGCTCAGCGGCGCCGACGCGGCTCTTCACAGAGGGCGGCAGGGGTGGCTGGCGGATGAGGATGGAGGGGAGGCTGGCGCAGGCCGACAGAGGTGGATGGAGGAGAGGCCGACGAAGGGAGTTGGAAGAGCGGCCGACGAGAGAGGTGGAGGACGAGCGCGGCTCGTCCTCCTCACATTGGTGACACGAGGGCAGCCACGTCAGCAAATCTCGTGCTTTGCCACCCGTTTGGGACCAAAATAAGACCCGAACAGAGTTTAGGGACCTGGTTGGTCGTTTTGCGAGTTCAGGGACCGGCTTGACACAGCGCGACAAGTTTGAGGACCGCCAGCGCATTTTACTCTTAATCTTTATGAAGCGATGCAAAACAAACAAAGAAATAGCGCTGTAATTTTCTTGGTCAGCTCTTGCGCCTGTACAATGTTTATTAGTTTGTGGAACAATGCAAGTGAACCGAGTCAATGGAATAGTCACCTGCTAGCCTTGGATCAATAAGTTTTTGAAGGGCTTCCATGGGGGTCTGGCATGCTCAGAATCTCCTAAAACTGAGGAAAGCAACAAATACATTAGGGAAATCAAACACACGATTTTCATTTTGTGCATTAACATCCACACATGAAAATGTAACTCTATTTCTTGTTGTCAGGATTTTATTGCATTCCTAGCAAGGTTCTGTTTAGAAGCCAGATTTCCCCCAAAATTCACTATGCAAAAAGAAGATTCTCCATCACATCAAACATCACATCAAAAATATCGGCACATGCATGAAGTACTAAATGTAGATGAAATCAAAAACTAATTACACAATTTGGATGTACTTTGCGAGACGAATCTTTTGAGCCTAGTTAGACCATGGTAGGACAATATTTACCGCAAACAAACGAAAAGTGCTACAGTGCTTTTCAGTTCGGAACAGTGTTTTCAGCCCAAAATCCGTCTAAACACACCCCAAATTCTGTGGTCATAGGAATCCACGATTTCAATCTCGCAAAGTCATCATTAGTGCGAGTGCATTTATCATGGTGCAGTCTAGATTTTCTACAACAATAACGGTGACACCTGCAGTCACCAAGGTAATTCAATGGCATCCTATATTAGAGGAAGATAGGAGAACGTTGTTACAGAGTTCAGATCACCAGAACATATTAGCAAACTTATTCATAATTCCTGGATCCAAGTGGTTAACATACATCTTAAGATTTAAGAAATTAGTTACAGAGTTCAAATCACCTGAACCCAGGCTTGTTGTATCTGTACTGTTGATCTCACAATAGATTCTTTGGCTGAAATAAGTTCATACAAGACGATACCAAAAGCATAGACATCCACTCCTCCTCATATCGAGCATACCTGTAAATCAGAGGACTCATAATACACGTTAAGCGTATAGCTATAGCCAAAAAAAACATACAGATTCCATTCCCGGGTCTTTGAAGGTATATAGCTATGTGAAGAACATAATAAACAAGAAGCTCTGTCTACCACAACTACAAGTCGCTAGCATGATAGTGCAGCCATTCACAATGCTACTAGCCTCCTAGGGCATCAAAGTATACTTAGAATCTTAGGCCCTGTTTGGCACAGTTTACCTTCACCAGTAGAACTGTTTTTTAGAAAACAACTTCATGAGCAACTTCATGAGCGGGGGAGAGCAACGTTTTTGCAGCTTCACCGCATGCGCGACTCTGTGAGAGCGGGTTTTCAGAGAAGCTGACCAGAGAGCTGGCCGTTTGGCTATTGAAGTTGTGAAGCTGCTCGTGAAGCTGCTCATGAAGCGGTACCAAACGGGCCCTTAGATAGTGTCCAATTGATTGATAATATTGATATGAGATTAATCTTAGATAGTGTCCAATTGATCGATAATATTGATTCGAGATTAATACTATCTCAAAATACAATGGCACCTGACAAATCTAAACACAAGTCCTGCAGATCTAGCAAGGAACAGACAGAAACATCAGCATGAAACGTACACTAGAAACATTGTAACAATTAATCCATGGTTAGAGCTCACTCAGGCTCATCAAAATGTCTCTATATAACACCGAGGACGTCGTAAACCAAAAAAATGGCTGAAAAATAACCAGCCGCGGCACAGGGCCAAACGGCACGCGAAACCTAATGGAATGATCTTCCGTGCCTAATCGGACAAGAACCGCACGGAAATGACATGGATTCGTGAGGCCAGTGCGGATTGGAATCTAGAAGCTGGAGGGTGCGGCGAGGGGGTATATACCTGCATCCACTTGGCGGTGTGACTGCCGACGACGGCGGCAGCACCGACGGCCTTCTCGGTGGAGAGGCCCCGCGCGCCGCCGGCGGGGGCTAGGGTCTTCAGGAGCGCCGGGAGGGAGCAGCCATCGGCGTCGCCATGGTTGGAGAACTTGCGAGGGGGAATTCGGGGGTCTTGAGAAATGAGAAGCTCCGTCTCGTGGATTAAAGCTATCAAAAGAAGCCCGGCCCTTGTTGGTCCAGTACAACTGTAGTGGGCTTCTCGTGCTGGGCTAAATGTTGGAGATGAAAGGTCGGCCCTGCTGTGAGAACAGATTTTCCTCTCAGCAGAGAGGGAGGCACAACAGATTTCTGTGTGATTTGTTCAGGATTTGCCATAAGGATTCTCTACTTTTGTACATGTATTTACAACTAGTATTGAGCTATTATGCTCTATTAATAGGTTAGTAAAGTAGAAAGACAGAAACATCAGCATGAGTTGAATGCAGTCTGAGTGTGCTAGGACAAGTCTTGTTACACTACATGCACCTGCACCTGCATATATACAAGTTGTTGAGGAAGTACTCTAGCGTCCAGCACTTGCAAGATGTCGTGGCGGTGACCAGAGAGTGTCAATGATTTTCAGATGATATGCTGATGAGGAAGATTGCTCTAGTAGTTTTATGTTCAGATTGTATAGCATTATATCGTAAGGATTCAGAGGCCAATCGCCCTATCAAACATGTCGTAGCTCCAAAAAAGCTAATTTTGGGGTCTGTCGAATCATTAACAAAATGAAAACAGAAGGACACTGCCTCCCATTCCTGCTCCGTTGTCGAGACAATTTTGCAGTTGCAACTAAGCCTCGTTACAGTCCACACATGCTGCATGAAGCATTCAGCGTTTGCCATGCCCAAGAACTTCAGATCACAGCACTAACACGCACTTGAAACTAGAATATTTTCTCTCTTTCCGCGACTCTCCTGACCGGAAATGAATCGGTCGCTGCGCTGCTCTCGGTCTCCTTCATCGCCGTTCTTGTTGCTGCGACTGCGAGCACCAAGGCATCAACTTGAGGAGATCTACTGAACCCGACACCCTCCTGCAGCAAGACCCAAACATTTCAATCTCTCGTGATCAGATCACGGCTCCTAGTTTTGTCCGGTCAATTTGGTCCTATTGGACTTGTGTTTGTCTCCTACCACTGCTCAAAGTTCCTAGTCTCGTCGTGCACGTGCACACACGTGCGCACGAGTCCACGACAGGTGGACCGGATCTTGACGGGCTCACATGACTCACATGTGTACCTTGCTTCTTCCTCTAAGTCGTGAGGGTTAAGGGTAATCGTGTTACAATATTAACCTCTCTCAGGACTCCGATGCCATCACCGGGTAATTAACCGTTGGAAGATCACGGTCACTTTGCCCCAGAGGATCCGATGTTGAGTGGCTCAAGGGTTAACGATGCAAGTGCCCAATTTTTTCTTTGACATTATCATATGCATGCACCTAAGCACTTGTTTAAGTGGCCGGCCACATGCTTTGAGGTGTTGTTGGGTGTGCTTGGAATAATCCCATATCATGGTTCAGAGCAGGGGATAGGGGTTTTTCTCTATTCAAATCCTGCTGCCACACACTGGTTGGACGGCTGCCTGAACATTGGGGATTAAGTTAATGGGGGTTGGCTGAATCTATCTAGGTCTTGGGGTGCTCAATCTCTGAACTGAGCTGCTCAGGCCCCGTTTAGTTGCCAAAAAGTCCCAAAATTTTTCGCATCGCAGATCGTGCTACCTCTCACAGAACATGCTTCCCAATGCAAAAATTTCACCACTTTCACCAAAATTTCACAGAACTAAACGGTACCTGAGCATATGGGAGGTGGGTGATTGGGATGACAGAAATGGTTTGGCAGTCAGCAGTGGTTGAGCACACACTTGACTGCACTTGTGGATCTTTTGCATCCAATGTAGGAGGGTGCTTCTTTGGGAAGGACAGTCCTGCCAGGACTATGCATGCTGTGGAATTTCAGTCACAAAAACATATTGCAAGGAAAGCAAGATTATTTTAGCAAGTTGATAAGCAAAGAATAGAATGCATTTAATTTATAAAAGGATCGACTTTTACTATCCAAAATAATTCACTTTATTAAAAGTTAAGTCATTTAATTTTTCAGGTTATTTAAGCAGGGTAATTCAGTCAGCGGTCCAAATTGAGTCTTGCATGTTCACAACTAGAGTTTTGAATTCAAATTTAATAGCGGTGATGGATGTCATGCTACTTAACAAGGTTACGTTTCATGCATTTTTTCATATCTTGAGGAGTAAATAAATATGTAATGCTACCAACCGATGAAAATTATCATGAACAAATGCCCATTTATTTTTCCAGCATTTGATGAACTATCACACTACAAATTGTAAATCGATTTGACTTTTCTAAGTGTATAGTTTTGTTATGCACTTAGATATAGTGTACTATGAACCTAAAAAGTCAAAAATAACTACAATTTGGAAGGGATGAAGTAAGTTTTTCCCTTTGCTGATTTGACAGTTTATACTCAGATGGGGCTAAGGAATTGACAGGTCATTCCTGCGTGTAGTACTAGTACCTATATCCAATATTCTTGATATAAGCTAGACCCATAGTCTTTAGTCTTTACCTTGATCCCAAAGTTGAGCATATAAATAGCCACACCCACATAGGAACAAGGTGACAAACAAGCGAGCAGCAGAGGGAACGAGAAAAGGACGGCAAACAAAAGCCTTTGTTTTGGGCCTTTGGAGACCCTAAAGAAATGCTTCATGTGTAATGGAGACAAGGCCGTAATCTCTGCTGGAATATTTGTCACCTTTCCCTGTGCAAGATTTGCAGTGGTCCTCAGCTGGAAGCTCCCACATCTCTTCCATCATCAACCAGAAAAGGGAGATGCAATGCAATGTAAAACTTTTTTTTTACCATCAGTGAGTAAAAGGGAAAAATTACAGTTTTGCTGAAATTGATGCCTGACTCAAACAATGAAACCTACTATTTTATTTTAGGGATTATGGTTCTGAATTTGTTGTGCTAATCAAAGGACTGTTAATTCGGGTGGCACGTGTCAGTGTACAAGTAAAACCGACACATGAGCTCGCTGTAAAAATGGAAATGCACAGGGTGCAAAAGGTCAAACAGTCCATCCATGGATTCTGTAGCCGATGCGAGCACGAGCACTGTACGCCAACACAAAAGCTGCCACGATGTTCAGCTAAAAAGCTTTTGGAATCACTCCAACAGTGAAGAGGGGGGAAACGATGTTCAGGGTGCCAGTTCATCCACGTCGTTCCTGTTTCACTGCCTTCTTCTTTTTACAACGGTGAATGTTGTGACGCCATCAAAATCGATCACCACCACGTTGACGAAAAAGACACGATGAGAGAGATCAGAGGTTCTTAGCTCAGTTCGTGACACGAGCAATTGGTAAGCGATAAGACGAAAAAATGGCGACAAAAGGTGACGTGCAACAGTGCAAGTGTCTTGACCAATTGACCAAGTATAATGTTCAAAACTTCACGTCAACGTCAAAGAAGAAGTAACTTTGGTGATCGTGAAAGCCACGACACAAGTTTAGCAATGTTTTTTGACACCAAGAATTGTTCTTCGTACGGCCCTGTTTAGTTCCCTAAAAGCCCTAAAAATTTTCGCATCGCAGACCGTGTCACCTCTCACAGAACATGTTTCTCAATGCAAAATTTTCACTACTTTCCCCAAAATTTCACCGAACTAAACGGTGTCGTATTTTGCAAACATAATCAGCACATGGCTAACGTCTCGACTCTGACCAAATGACGCCCAACATTCTGAAGTAACAGGTAAGACCAAACACACCAAAAATTGCAGATTTATTGGCCACCAACATGGAGGTCTTTGCTGCATGAAAGCCTTCTCTGAGACCATCTGCAGCGCTCTGCTCTATAGATTGCGGTAAGTTGTGTGGAGTAAAAAATAGAGCAGAAAGTGCCGCAGCGTCTGTCGGTAAACAATGCGCTACGACGCCGTAAAGCCAACTTCACGGTATTCCTGGCGTAAGCTAAGCGTTACGGCGGCGTTCTCAGCACCAGAGACAGGCCACCAGCGGCTGCGCTAGCCCCTTACAGGTAAAGATGAATTTTTAATTGAAGAATTAGTTGGAGATGAGTGAATAAAATATGTAGTTGTTGAATGTAGAGTAATATATAGAGTAACAGCACTGCGGAAGAAGTTAATGTAGAATAAAGATTCTTGCTGATGTGACTAGAATATTCTTTTTAGAGTAAACATATAGAGCAAAAGTAGTGTGGACGATCTGATCTCTCTCTGAATCCGGACACGAGGACATGGGCCCAACTCCTTTATTTTGTTTTTTAGGAAAGTACAGAGCTTCAAGTTGATGTGCCCGTGCGCGCTGTTTGGCACGGAATCCACAATTGATAGGCTCACCGCAAACAACTCCCCCCCGTTGAAATCAAACAGCTCCACGAGGTACTACCAGCACAGTAGGAGTACTTCACCTTGTCTTTGTGGGGTGAGTGCATCCTCCCCACAAAATCTGAGAAATTATGTTTGCAAGGACAAATATATGGCGAACTGGTACACTTGGCATTTAAAAAAAATAGCAACACTACAAGCTACTAACAAATTAAATACCATTATCACAAACACAAATGAACACACACCTAGAATCGTGGAGCAAAAGCCAGGAATCCCTCTTGCCGAACGTTGAAACAAGGAGATCAAAACCGGGTTGGAATCATGAAAGGAAGGAGGGGGAAGACCGGAGAAGAGAGTTGCCAACTTTTATTTGCTGCTGGGTGTGGGTTGGAGTTGACAGCCTAATCCCCTACGAGTAGGTGCACTACCCTCTCAAATCCAGCCTGCTGAAACTGATGTGACCTTAACCCCTACTCCTTGTCTTTTTGCCAGAAGCATGTATAGCCTGTGACAGCCTAGCTATTAAATTCTTTTTCCAGAGTAGTAGTAGATGCTATATCAGCACATGCAGTTTAGGGTTATGTGGTGGTGGTCATATCTTGTGGATCAAGCTGGGAGGAGGCGCCAAAAAAACTTCACTTTTCTTTTTGGATTGATTATGCTATATCACATTCTCACTTGATAAAAAAATTGTCAAGATCTTGACAGCAATATATATAGTTGCAATCGCACAGTGAACCATCATCTTCGTGGTGGTTTCGTCAATAAGTACACCATGTTTCCACGCAACATACAACATGCTATATTTTCCCAACACAATGAATCGTCCTCGTCGATCTAGCAAACTGTGTTATGATAACAGTGAAGAGATCCAACAAAAAAATTATGTCTTTTTCTCACGTCTATACCATCCATACCGACAAATTCCTCACAAGTGACGTGTGATTCGAGCATGACAGCATTATAGCCGGCTCACAACCATCAACACGTCAATTGATTACGTTGTATCACATTTCTCACTTGATACAAAAAAAAAGTCAAGACCCAAGCACTCCCTAACAAACTTTTTTTGAAATTGAACTCCCTAACAAACTCACAAAGAATTTTCGACACGAGAGTTTTTCAAAACAAAATCACACTTTGACACACAAAAATACGATCATAATTACAAGAATCACACCAAATCTCCGAACCAGAAATTTTTAGCTGTTCAACAGGCTCATGCTCTGCTCATGCAGTCATCCTAGAAAACACACGGAAAATCCACGCCGCTTCGCAACAAATACACACCGAATTTACAGCACGAAAAGAATCGTCTCGAAAATCAGCTGTGTCCAACGTCCTCGCGGGAACCCGGAGAACACGACACCGCTACGCCCCAAGCCCCCAACAAACCCTCCATCCTCCAGGCGGCCTCATCCGGGCCGTCCGATGCGGGGGATCGGACGGTCAAGGGTTCCCTCGATCGGTGAGGCCACCACACGCGGCGCTGTAGCGAGCGGCGGCGTTCAGCCGCCACGCCGTCCATGCGTGCGGTGGTGCGGCGAGAAATTGCTCGACATCTTTCGCAAAGGCGTGGGGGTGGGGTGGGGGATCCCCTGCACTTTCTGGTGCCTGTTCCAGCTTCATCTGCCATCCCCTACACGCGCGCGCCCCCGCCCCCTGCTGCACGCACGCAGGCACGCTGCGCACACACAGCAGCAGCATCTATCTCCTCTCCTCGCTCTGACGCTCTCGGGCCTGATGAGGAGGGTGTGTGTGCTGCCAGTGAGTAATAAATGGCAGTGAGCAGCGTGCGTGGCTGCTGTGAGCGAGCTCTTCCCGTAGCTAGCTAGTGCTGTGCAGCCGCTGGCTGGCTGTGTACTGTGCTGTGCTTTCGGTTCCCTTGCTCCTCCGGTGTCCGGTCCTCACTACTGCTTCGTCTCCGCTCGTTTTTCACACTGGTAACCGCGGCGCTAAACCCTCCCAAACCCCCCTCTCCCGTGAATGATTGGTGCTGTGTAAATCTGTCCCTTTGGTGTGTTTTTTCATCATTATTATCTCCTTGTTGAAATTTGGCAGGTGTTGGTGATCAATCGCCCGGTGGGGAGGGGAGTGACCGGGCTTCTTTGATTTCTGCGGATTTCTTTGTCACGAGGAGGAGGGGGGAATAAGGTGCTTCCGTTTCTTGATTCAGTCCGTTGGAGAGATCCAATCAGGATTGAGCCGGGCTTTTTTGTGCTCGCTGCCTTTGCTCGCCGAGAGATTTTCCCCCACAAAGTTTGTTGCTTGGAGCCGATTCGAGCCAAGAAAGGGCCGAAAGGCGCCGCGAATCCGTTACCACTCCAGAAAATCCCAAAACGCCTCGTCCTATTTGATCGCTGGCTGACCCAGCTCGATCCATCTGAGCAGAGGAAGCAGCCGCCGCCGTGAGGAGGGGCAGTGGGGGGAGAAGAGGAGAGGGCGTCCTCTTCCGAGCAGCCGCATTGCCGCGCTGTCGATGAGTGAGCGCTGCCACCGATGCTGTCGGGGTGCTCGGTGTCCAGTCTCGCGGCGCGGTTCGCCTTCTTCCCGCCGGAGCCGGCGACGTACGCCGTCCGCAAGGACGAGGCCACCGGCCGCCTCGTCGCCTCCGGCGTCCCGCGGGACAACGCCCTCGACGTGCTGCTCGTCGACACCAGGAGGGGGAGCAAGGTCGTGGCCTTCTACTTCAGGAACCCATGCGCGCGCCTCACCCTGCTCTACTCGCACGGCAACGCCGCCGACCTCGGCCAGCTCTACGACCTCTTTGTGCAGCTCAAGGTCAATCTCAAGGTCAATCTGATGGGGTTAGTGGTGCATTGTGCTTCCCGGACATCCTTGTGATCTTGCATTTTTTATTATTTGTTCTGTTGCATTTATTCTGCTGTTTCTATAAAAAAAATGATAATGCTCCTTGATCTGTTTAGGAAAGTCGCTTTTTAAAAGTTATATTAATATTTTTCTTGTTAGGATTAGGATGCTGTGCCAGATGTGCTTTTTTCCTTTCTATTTTCTGACTTTTTGGGGGGTTCGACAGGGCTATTGAAGAAAGAAACTGTCTTTAGTGAATATTTTGTGCGAATTATGTTGGCATGCTGCGTTGCATAAATCGGTTTCATTTAGCATGTCGAGGGCTGCGGAAGCAGGCAGTTACTGGAATCGGGGGAATTCGGAATGTAGTTATTCCAGTTCAGTGACTGCATAATTTTTCATTGTCTCAACTTTGACAATGACTTATGTGTTCTTCTCAAGTCTTTCTGCCAGTTGTTTGTTCCAAACCTGGGTTTTGATATCAGTAGAAGATTTAGTTGACATGGCTGCGTATGCGCACTGCTGTGAATGGCTATCACGGGAAAATGTTAATTCTTAACCTTTTCTGTTGATGAAAATATCACATTTAAATGTATAATTGGCCTAAGTTGACTGCCTCTTCATTCTTCAACTATAACTGCATCAGTTTTTCTTTTCCAGAAGATGATTTGATGTTTCCGATTTCATCACTGTGTTTTAAGGTAGCCATGAAGTTTCCTATGTAGAACATGCTGATGTGATGTTACTGTGTACTTGTGTAAATTGCAGATATGATTACTCTGGCTATGGTGCATCTACTGGAAAGGTAAGAACTTATTTACCAAGTGTAAACTGTGTTACATACTGCACCAACAACATATTGCTGATGAGTTAAAGTGCTGGTGAATACCTCACTATCTGTTTAAAATACTTGGTTTTAAATTATCTTTCACGCCTAATTAAGTTTGCAGTTTTGCACTATTCAGTCTCAAGATTCTAATGTGACATGCTAGATACCTCGAGAAATGTGGTTTGAGTTTCAAATTCCAAGGAGTTCATATACTTGCATGTGAAGAGACTTTGGCCCATGCCTGACTGGTGCACTTCTGGCACAGCATGGCCAATGCTCTTAAAAGGCTGCTCAGAGATAGCAATTATCAGCATATGTTTAGATTCAAGCCCTTTTATTTTCAGCCATGCATGCCATTTTGAAGTTTCAGACTACAGTTTTAAGAATCCGCTTTTGTGGAACTACATGTATGGGCAGTTTATTCCGTTCAGGTCCACGTGTAGCCTTCACGAACTCCAAACTATCCATCTCACTGACGTGGCATGATGTAGCGGTTCTGTGTGAATGGGATGTGGACCCAACGTGGCAATTCAATGCAAGATTTATTTTAAGAAAATGCCATGCTACTGTTTATAGTTTTATAAGATCTTAGCTGGTGTTACCCCCATCAGCAAAGCAAAGTGGAGCCATGTTCTTTTGATTTTTTATGTTTTATGTTTTAAGACTCCATGTGGCACAAATTCTAACTAACGAAACTTTGTTTGTCTTGAATTTGAAACTCTGTTTTGGGTACTAGATTGGCTAAAATATTGCTAAATGCACATTTGAGCTAAGTCAGATGTTAATGTCATTTCATTTTGTATCGCTGTCAGGTTCCTGGTATTTTTACATATTCTTTCGAAAGGGATACATTGTGGAGGAATTAATCTTATGTTTGTTATTTATGATGCAGCCGAGTGAAGAAAATACATATGCAGACATAGAAGCAGTTTACCAGTGCTTGGAAACTGAGTATGGAATCAGCCAGGAGGATATTATCCTGTATGGACAATCCGTGGGCAGTGGGCCAACATTACATTTGGCCTCCCGTTTGCCTAGATTGCGCGGGGTGGTTCTCCACAGCGCTATACTGTCAGGCCTCCGTGTTGTTTGCCACGTGAACTTTACTTTATGCTTTGACATTTACAAAGTAAATAACTCGAGCTGATTATCTTATGTCAGTCTGCACTCCTATTCCTTTAGGTTTAGCTTTTTACTAATGTCTAGTCGAACCTATTTCTGCAGAATGTCAAGAAAATAAAAAAGGTCAAATGCCCAGTTCTCGTTATTCATGTAAGTGTTCTCTAATAGGATATCTGGCCTTTGCATATTTACTTCATCACTTGCCATCCGATTAGATAAGTAGTGAATTTGAATTAGCATGCACTGATTTCATATGTGCCTTCTGTTCGATCATTTTACCACTTTCACATCTTTGCTGATGCAGTGTGCTGTTGTTGTTCCTGCTACTATTGGCAGTATATGTATTGGAGCAGTAATTCAATTACTGGTGGTAGTAGTAGTATTGAATCTTGTTTTCATGTCATCACTCATTACACAGTAGTTCATCACAGCATCCAAACTTCGTGCATTAGTGGAAAAGGTTCTTTCATATAAATGTCATGCTATTTTATATTTAGGAATGGAAGATGATGAACAAATGAAATGTGTGTAGAAGAAAATCATTCATTACCTGGACGATCTTCGATCGTATTCTCTTCTTTGAAATACACTACTTCTAGCACAACAGTTCACCATCCTTGTTGCTAATTTTCAGCTTATGAAAAATTTTCTTTAAACTGAAGTTTTAGCCAATATCTAGCCCAGCTTTTATTAGAAGCCAAGAAAGTATACATATGTTTAGATGCTGGAAGTAACTTCCGACCTCTACGCTAACCAGGGTGTGTACAAGCATAGATAGAATAGAAAGTACATATGTAGAGCAGAAAACTACAGAACTATGAAGGCCAGAAACAATGTCTTCATTGCCTCAGCTAGCCAGCGTTATGTCCATTGAACGCAAACCCTTTTATGGGCTGGGATGTCACTCACAGTTTTGGTTCCCTAGCGTGCAAGTTGTGCCCATGTGGTATCCTCACTTTATGCCCCCTGGAGGACCTCATTGACTTAATTCAGCCTGGTAACCCAAAGAATAAATGGGCATTGGCCGTCCTAGCCTGGCCGGTTGTTGGCCTTTCACTGTTCATCCTGTCATACTGGACAACTTGTGTTTGTTGTCTTGGCTGAGCCCAACAAAATTTATAGCCATGTCAAGCTAGTAGGCCCAAAAGGTCAGGATTTTTCTGGCCCAAAATCTGCACAGGCCTAACTGAATCTACATCTCTAGTTTTTTGTTGCTGCCTGGAAGTGCATACTCTTAGCCAACGAACTTAAAACATGGAAAGACAGAATCAGAGCATCTGAAAGCTACTGGTTTACAAGAGACAGTTTATGAGTTTAGTTTCCAGGCTTTAACAATAAAACTATGTCACACCTTATCTGCCATAGTTCGTCAGAAATTGTCTCATTTGAAGTTTTAATGTAATTGGGTGGTCTCATCATGAGCTACACAGATCATAGGCATTTTCAACTTTACCTAGAGCCCTAGATCGCTTGTACAATCAATGGATATCCATTTTGAGCGATTTGTATAATTTAATTTTGCTAGACCCCATTAGACAATAATGAAAGAACTGAACACGTTGTCTGTGTGAGCCATGACTGAATATACATCTGAATTCGTCTGTATGTTTCATTGAAATGGTGTACATTGTCATAACTCCTGCATTCCAAGTTTTAGAAGATATTTATCTTAGTTACACCGGCTGATATTTGCAGGGGACGGACGATGATGTTGTGAACTGGTCACATGGTAAGGAGCTATGGAAACTGGCAAGGGAGCCTTACGACCCACTCTGGATCAAGGGGGGAGGTCACTGCAACCTAGAGCTGTACCCTGACTTCATCCGCCACCTCTCCCGTTTCATCCGTGAGATGGAGACCATCACAACAAAAATCCGGCTCAAGAAGATCAGGCAGTCCCTCCAACCCAGAAAGAAGGCCCACCGGGTGAACACTGCGACGACAACCACCTTCACCGCTAACTGCTGCTGCCGCATCCGAGTCCGCAAACCGACCTGCCCCAGCTGCAACTTGAGCTGCGGCGGCTGCTGCGGGCTGAGGAACTGCTTCACATCCCGTTCCTTCAGGTGCTGCTTGCCTTCCTGCTTCTCCTGCGGCAGCTGCTGCTCCTGCAGGAGCTGCTTCAAGTGCTGCTGCTGTGGCGACGCCCGTTGATGCCGCCGCCGCCGATCTTTGCGCGCACATGTATAGTAAAGAGGAACGGTCCTGAGATATATCTACTAACCCTTTTAAATGCCTCTAGGACTAAAACCTAGATTTGAGTCAAGTTAGTTGAACAATTGTGCAACAGATAGACTCCCGTAGTCCCGTACTTGTGCTTTCATATCCCGGTGCTACCTGTCCTCCGTTGTAGTTGCTTGTCAGATTCACCTGATTATTATTTGACATAACCTGCTCGCCGTCGAGTTAGTTATAATTAGAACGATGCTAATGCCTGAATTGTGAATCTTTTTTTTAGCTTATCTCTGGGTTGTTCTGGTAAGTTTTTCCATCATGCAGTGCTCCCATGCTGAAATTCAGACTGCATCTTTCTGAGAACTGAAGATACTCCTGGCGGCATGTGCAGACCTGATTGGCCTGGTCTGGTCTGTTTGTTAGACTGACATGTGACAGCCAATGGAATGTTTTGAGATACTCTTAATCAGCAACCGCCAACCACTCAAGAAGGTGGCTCTTGTGCCACGGTTCTGTTCCTCTTTTTCGAAATGTACTGTTCCTGCCCGGCAATCAGATTTTAAAACCTTGCAGTACTTGTACACTTTGCATTCAGATGGATGGGCCACTGCGGCGGTACCAGGCCTGAAAATCATGCATGGGAGATGGGACCTCGTCCCCATTCATGCGTGCAGATTCAGAAACTGGCGCCCATTCATACACTTGCCGTAGCATCAAACAGAAGCCAGCTGCTAATCATTCTGTATTCAAAGGCCGTGTGAGGGGCATTGAATTGAAGTCGACTAAATAACACAACACATCAATCGGTGGTGGATCGACGGATTATTGGATTTGGAGCTCCTGGAATCTCGCATTCAGCTACTCTACATTGCATCCCATCTTCAGGGTCTCTGAAATGTCTGAAACTTCCCTGAATTCTCTGCAACCGAATCCTGCCAAACCCTTGATCTGTAGCTCTTGCAGTGACCGGACATTTTTACCGAGGATCCGAGGCGGCGACGACATTGGAGGTGTTGGAGGCTTGATCATGGACGATGCACGACAAGGGTATCTAGCAGCATGCACGTCAATGGCATCTTTGCGATGTGGCATGATCCTTTTGCTGCAATGCCCGTTACGTTGTGTACTGCATGCCTGTCCCAGGATGCGGCCAACGGTGAGCTGTGCGCGGTGGCACAAAGCTCCAGTTTCCTTCCTCCCCTCGACAGGTACCTTTCGCTCTGCGAATCTAAGGGTACCTAATTGGAGACTAGCGCCCATGATTGGAGATCAGATAAAAACACTCTTCCGTCCTGTTCAGAGAGCCACACGCAAGCACACGAGAGGAGCTTCGTCTTCGTTCATCTCTCTTCATCGGAGAGAGCTGTGATGAACGGACACATGCGCGGAGGAGGAGATTCTGGCGACGGGACACCGAGCAAGCTAGAGGCCATTAGTAGAGATGGCAAATGGCGATTGCTGCAGGAAGTTAGCTGTAACCGTGACGGATGTCGGATGGGCATGTGTGTGTGTGTGTCCCGGGGTGGAGAGGGACACGAACGAAAGCCATGGCTCGGCCTCACTGACCGTCCAAGTAATGTCGCGGCACAGTAGAGTAGAGAGTAGAGAGAAGGAAGCAGCAGTAGCTCAAGTGTCCCAGTACACTGGTCCATGCATGCATGCATGATGCCAATGTGATTGGGGGGTGGGCCCATGGGCCACAAGTGTGATGGGCATCCCCGGTTTGTTTTCTCCCCGTCAACCTCAATCACCCCCCAACTGAATCGAATTTTTATTTATTTTTTCTCCTCGTGATATCTTTTTTATATCTCCCTGCTAGGCCACGGGGGTCGTACGCTCTCTCATTCCCCGGAGGAGAATATCGCGGTTGGGGGGACATCGAATTAAATGGTGCTGATTTTTCTTCGTTATAGAAAAGGCAATTATTAATGTGCTTCTGTTGGGTGTGGCTCCATCACCAAGTGTGTGTGTAGACATATGGTTGATGGGCGGCTGTGCGCCTGTGCGATTGATGTAACATGCCTTCTCCCAGCCAGACCTGGCAGATCTTGTTCCGTTGCGTCCGGCCCCTAATGCAACTGTAGTAGATTACACACCGGTTGGTACGTGTAATCACCGTGCCTAATTATATGCACCTTTGATTAGTCGCTGCGTCCGGTTTTGTTTAAGACATCTTGATAGGTTCATACAAGGGGTTTAAGAATCAGCAAGAGTACATACGTCTTGGGCCGGCGATATGAAACTGAAAGATGATGTGGTCCTTGTAGTCCTAGCAGCTCCTCGTCGCCTGCGCAGTACACAACATTAGGGACGAAACGACCTTTCTTCCTCTGTCTTGGCTTGCAGCGAGCTGTCTATTAACTCGTGATTTGAATTTCTATTTCCCCGACTATACTATATGTGCCGGCCGGCGGAGCTTACTGCAATTCATTGATTTTTAGAGTAAATTGATATGTACACGCTCGAGCTCCGCCACTGTATGTACGATTAGTTTGTGTGCTTTGTCAATTGCATCATGCATTATTGAGCGGCCGGGTATCTCCTCGATCGGCATCTGTCCTCCGGTTCATTGCATTTGCATCTGCAATCTTTTTTTTAAAAAAAAAATCTTCATCGCATTTGCATTAGCACCGGCATTATGTTGGCAAGCAACCAAGCTAGTGATGTGGTAGCTGGGGTGTCCCCCTTGCGAGGCAAGGTGGGGGGCCCTCCCAAGGCCGCCAAAGGAGTTGTCTGTCCGTTCGTCCGAGCGAGTGATGCGCAGTGGCTGTCACCTAGCGGCAGCACAGCATCGATCACTGTTAGCGATATCTCGATCGCGCGTGGCGCCACTGCCACTGTAGGAAGACGAACACCAACCAAATGATTCTGTGGGAGGTGCTTGCTTGCTTGCGCGTGTGTGTATTATTGGCCTTGTTTAATCAAATAATCTTTCTTCTTCCACGGCTTGTGTTGTGTTGAGTTCTCTCGCTAATGATGAAGTATCTTCTGATGTGGTGAGCACTTGGGCCCATGATTGGAACCCTGACAGAATGTCGAGCTTGCATTGCAGTTGCAGGTGCTGCTCTTGCTTGTGCAGTTACGCCTACCAATAACTAAGATGCATATTGCATCAGATATTCAGATGCGCTGTGTATCAGGGTGTGTTTGCTAGGGGGCAAGCAAATCGGGGAGGATCCGGCGGTGATCTGAGCTGGGAAAATGCATATAAGGGAGTATGTCAGTGTGCAAATCGATCAATACGGTCGGTAGTAACCGTAATGTAATCGGTTAATGGTTTATGTTGCACATTCTGATATTCGGTTTGCAGGTGTGTTTGATTAGTAGTTGTCGGAGCAACTGCTGCTGCAGCGGCTAGAAAGTTTAATTTTGAGCAACATGTTTAGCATATGGTCATTTACAATGACGACCGTTTTAGTTTGTGTGGTGAGACACCTTTTTGTCAGTGGAAGATCAATGAGATGTAGCAGCGTAAGATAATAAGATATGACAAGTTGGAAAGTACAGTAACGAGTGTAACCGCAAATTAATGCCGACAAATTAAGCTTCTGATCATGCCGTCCTCTACAATTCCTTTCTCTCTCTCTCTTTTTTTATTTCAAATTCCTTTTTCAGCGTGTGGCGCGGTAGGAGAGCGTGGGGATCGAGCTGAGAGCGTGTGCTCGTGATTCACATGTGCCTAAAAATCGAAGAAGCTGGGTAGAAGTTCCTTTTTGGCGACAGGAGTTGCGCGAGTGCAGAGATTGTTCACAGTTGATCGTGCTACGTGCTATTCTCGGATACTCCACGTGCTGTATTATAGTCTGATGGTCTCTACATAGTACTAGGTCAGAGTAAAACGTGGTGGGAGATCTTGTTGAAGTGGTAACAGTGCTGACACGTACGTACGTGCGTGGTCAGTTGTTCCAATGATGTAATCCCTGTGGAGCATTCGCGCAGCAAACAGGATCGCCGTTGAAGATTCGTCAGGGGTGGGGATCGGAATAGGATCATAGGAACCCCTGTTCCTGCACATTCTCTCATTCATTCGATCTGTTTTTAATTTCAAAAAATTCGATCTGTTTGTTCCTGGGAGAGGAGGTGCAGAGAGGGGGGCTAGCTATACAGGTCAGAGTAAAACGTGGTGGGAGACCTTGTTGAAGTGATAACAGTGCTGAAACGTACGTGCGGTGATTGACTCTGATGATGTATAATCCCTGACTCCCTGTGTAGCATTCGCGCAGCAAACAGGATCAGCGTTGAAGATCCGTCAGGGGTGGGGATCGGATCGAAGTAGGAACCCCTATTCCTGCACATTCTCTCATTCATTCTTTTTTTTTTTTTTTGAGAACTCACATTCTCTCATTCATTCGGTTTGTTGCCGAGAGACGAGGGGCAGCTGAGTCTTGCAGCCTCTTTGATCCACACGCGACTGCATCAACTGCAGCATAGTATTATGGCACTATGCAAGCGCGAATCACCCGGCCTTGTAAACCATTTTTTTCGCACATTATTAAGAGCCTGTTTAGTTGGCAAATAAAAAAAATTGGGGTCCCTTTGGTGGCCTATTAGGAGGATTAAATATAGGCTAATTACAAAACTAATTACATGAATGAATGAACCGGAAATCGCGAGACGAATCCATTAAGCCTAATTAATCCGCCATTAGAGATTGTTTACTGTAGCATGACGTTGTCTAATCATAGCATAATTAGGCTCGTTAGATTCGTATCGAAAAATTAGGTAGGAGTTATGGAATAGGTTTTGTCATTAATTCACATTTAATACTCCTAATTAGTGTCGGAAGATTGATGTGACGGGTAGTTGGAAAATTTTATGGAAACTAAACAGGACATAATTCAAAACAAAGAAACAAAAAAGACAAGGAAGCAGCATTTTCAGGCACGTTTGTAAACAGAGAGCCGTGCGACACACACGATCACGAATATCACATTTCGCTTTTACGATTTCATTTCATTTCATTTATTTTTTCTCTCGGCTGCCCGGCCGACAGTGGCGCGAGAGAAAGAAAGGCCACAGATGCTCATCACTCGCCGACGATGTGTCGAGGCCACCACCCGGGCTGATTTTATCTGGCTGGCTAAAGAGTTTATTCGTGGCGCGTTGGCGAGTGCGGCGGGGTTGGTTGGCTGGCGCGTCGCTGTTGAGCTCGAGCCCGTCGCAGATGCTGCTGCGGTGGTCCGGCGCTAGCTTTTGCTGTCAGTGAGTGAGGAAAGCAAAAGGAGACGAAAGGGAGAGCGGGGTCAACACCCGGTTGAAAAATCAAAATTTAAAATCAGACGATTCCACCTCCCTCCGGCCTCCGGGCGTATCATATCATATGCATCCGGGCTCTGCTTGGTGCATGGGAGGAGCCCACCAGCGAGGGAGGCCAATCATGGAGCTCCAGCCAGCCGCGCAAGAGATTTCCCTTTCCTTTCTCTTTCTTTTTCTGGGGTTAATTGTTTAGAGAGAGAGAGGGAGAGAAGGGATACGCGTACCGTGATGAGAGGGACAGGAACGGAATCATGGAGGGATTAAGCTTAGTTTCGTCCAGGGTCCAGAGTGGGGAGAGCAGAGGAAAGCATGCAGTGTGGCCCAGCAGCACACCGAGAGAGATAGATGCTTCGGTTGGCCGGGTTCCATACTTCCATTCCATTCCACGCCATGCATGTTCCGCACATGGGTGGTAGTGTCAAGTGTGATCGATCTCGAGCGAGAGTGTGCCTGCGGCGGTGATGCCAGCCAGCGCGGCGACGGGCATGCGAGAGATGCCAAGCGTGGGATTGGAAGCTTCCCTTCCATTCCAATTCCATCCTGGCACCAACCAACCAACGCTACCGACCCTACCCCGGCGCGCGCGGCACGCCAACGACGCAACGCTCCAAACGCCCGCCGCTGCTTTTCCGCCGTCGCGTCGAGCGCCCATCTCTCTCCGCTCTGGCCCGCCCCGCGCCGCGCACGCCAAATACACGGGCCAGGGGCAGGAGCAGGACCGTGCTGCTGCTGCGGCGCGACGCGGCGGTGCACAGGCAATGCCCGAGCGCCAACGGTCGCCTGCGCGCGCCTCGCTGGGCCGGCCAGACAGGACAGCGCTGCCGGAGCCAGCAGCCGGCGCGCCGCGCGACACCAACGACACCGACACGGCAACCCCCGAGAGCGCGCTCGAGACCGTGACGCGAAACCCGCGCGCGCGCGCGCCACCCGCGGCCGGGACCAACCGCAACTGGAACCGTGGGCGTGCAATGCAGGGCCGCACCCATGCCTGGGTGCCGCGCGCGCACTGGCCGGCGAGGCGACATGCGATTCAATGCCAGCAGGGTCTCGCGGCGCCGCCGGCACGCCGGGCTTGGGTTTCAGTGTTTCACCGCTGCGCGAACCCGGGGGTGTGGGGGGATCGGAACGCACACGGCACAGTACTACAGTAGCTGTGCTACTGTGACGTTAGTCGTTCGTGCCTTCCGTTCCAAGCATGGAAGGTAGTAGCCGATGCTGCGAAATGCTAGCACCGGCACCGGAGCGGGACGTGCTGTGATTTGCGACTCGTGACCATCATGTCATATCATATCCATCCGAGATGCAAGAGAAAAGAGACAGAAGAGATGGATGAGGGAACGGCGCACCGCGTCGGTAGCCTCTGCTCGCGGGCAACATGTACTCGCCAACGGTCGGCGAGGTTGTTCGGCTGGTAGATTGAATAGTATTATGTGAGGGGAGATAAGCCGAAACAAGTCGAGATAAGCCAAACCTAGATAAGCCGAACAGCCTCAATGGATCGATGGATCGGAGGTGACACGGTAGTTATGCCATTCGTTTCGGACAGCAAACTCATCCAGAGCCTACTCTAGCTTATAGCTCACCCTGAAGCTGGCTGCTGTGAGCCTGTGACGGACGACGGCGATCTCGATTGGACGGGCGGATTGCAGGATGTGCACGGGCTCGCAAATGAACCCATCCACGCGTGGGCGGCACCAGGCTGAAGCTACTGATGTATCCGTCGAGATGGGCGGGTTCAATCCGCGCCGGTGAGCTTCCCCTGTTGCTGGGAGAGAAAGCAACGGTTTGATCGCCTCCTCTCTGTATCTCGATCACCGAGTCGACAGTTAGTTCGTTACCCGGCCGCTTTTCACACCGACCGCCGACCCTCCGATCCGCCGCTACTGTGGATGTGCGAGCGAGAGTGGCCGGCGAGCCGTCGGTTCGTTCTTGACGACCTGTATCTGTATGTAATGTAATCTACGACGACGACGTGGGAGCTAGCTTCTGGTCCAGGCTGTTGCATTGTTAGCTGCCGGAGGGAATCGGATCGGGATACATACCTGCTTTGGGATACTGCACGCGGGTGCTATATATGGCGGCCGATTGGGGCAGGCCACCTCGCTAGAGCCTAGGGCACGCCGCCGCCTCTGCTGTGTGCGCGTGCGCACCGGACCAGCGGCGGCGCGGTGCGGCGTCACATCTGCCACGCGCGGGCGGGAGCGGGACACAGCAACGCCGCAACCGTTGTTGGGCCAGCAGGCCGTCCGCCGGCGACGCGCGCAACGGAACCTGGCCGGCAGCGGGCGGCGTCCCCGGGCGCAGTCGGTCTGTGGCGGCTGGCCCACAGGCGGAAAGAGGGGCCCACGAACTGCCGTGCACGCAAGGGAACGTCGATCACCTGGCTGCTGGGTGCGGTGCCCGTCGGCGGGCACGATAGCAACAAGTGTTTCTTCCCGTGTGCCGTGACGACGGACGGTGGCGCCACACGCGACGCCCAGACCATCACCGTACACGGAGACCCCGTACAATCGGATGCGTCCACACCGGCGGCACGCGTGATGCCTGGCGCCACCAAACCTAACCACTATACCACGCAGTACACGCACCGGCAACGACACTCGATCGGATGAGGCAGTTCCGCTGTGCAGGTGCTCTGCTTCTGCGGCGCCACAGACAGATGCCCCCCTTGGAGGCTTGGATCGGAGCGCAGGTCCTGACGAACAGACGAAGGTCGGTGAACGCAGCAATGCCACATACACCGATACACCTACCACGAAGTCGGGCTAATCGCACTCACCGAACCCCCCTAAACATGTAAAATTATCTACAGGGGGTGATTGGCAATCTGCCGCCGGATCGGAGCAACAGATGCCTCCAGCCTCCTGGTCTTGGCTAGCAATCATGGTGTGAAAGAAGAAAAACCCAGTCGGCGGACTCGTGTCTGGTTGCACGGCTTACGAACGTGGCGTCGGCACGGCTGCTACACAGACACGGGGCTTCTTCCTCACTCCGCTCCAGTCCTACTCGTACTCCTACCGCGCCGGTCGGCGTCGTCCTCTGACCCTGGTTGCACCCCTGTCGGCAGTTTCACTAGCTTCTTCTGGAGGACTGGATCGAGGGAAAGTAACAGAGCGAATCCATCCAAAAGGACGTTGTTTATTACATGCTTGGCGTGTTCCGATCCAGGGACAAGCTGAACGCCAATGGCCAAAGGGCACGAGCCGTGCGTACGTCCCCGCCATGGCCGTCTCCATCCCATGCCAATATGGCAGTATGCCATGCGTCATCGTAGCACTGGACTCCGATGATGAGCTCATCGATCCATGGCTTCCTAGCTCCATCCATCTGTGCAAGCTACTACGTAAAACTGACGGTTGGTGGCAGTGGACGACGACACGGACAGTGCCGGTACCACCACGTACACTATCCAGAGACTACCCTTTTCTTTTTTGCGTGCACTTATCCACCCATGATCCATGATCCAGAGCCGGCCGGCCGGCGTTTAAGAAGTGTGTGATTTATAGGCGGCTGGTACACTAGCTCGTACTGTACGTACTCGAGGGAGGGTACACACACAAGCTAGTGTACCCGTCACTCCACCTTTATCTACTACCGGCCGGTAGCTAACCTTCGGTGCCATTTGGTGTGCAGCACACAGACAGCTTCATCAATGCGGCAGCAAACAAACGCTTCCGAAACAAGCATCCATCGACGCATGCATGCAACCGTTTCCCTTTCGTTTCCTCACTGTCTCGCTGCACCGCCGTCCGACGATCCCGGCCGCGAAAGGCAAAATGCATGGCAGTTGGGGACTGTACTTTGCTCCGGTGACCGCAAGGAATGTTGCCCACAATCTTTTGTTCCCGTGTCGTCTTGTCCCAAAGCGTTCAAAAGAGGAACTACCGGTGTTCGGCGGGTGGCTCCTGGCTTTGGTTTGGCTTCGCTCAACAAAAGTGATCGGGGGGCACCGTCGGTTTTGACGCGGCTCATCATTAACTGGACCGATCCCTGAAGTTCGATTTCAGGCTGCAACCAACCAACCAACCAAACAAACCAACCGGACTCACTCGGAGGCTGTATGATGAAATAATAGTTTTACACATCATTTTTTTTTTAAAATCGCAAACATTTCCAACTCACAATGCATGTTATGTTGCACCATAATTAAAAAAAAGAGAGAGAAGGTTTTGAAAATGAAGGCGTAAAGTAGCTGGCTTCAAATGGAATTGCTAATTCCAAATATATCATCCACAAAAAAAACATTTTCAAATTAATTGACCAACAGCAGTCAATTAGAAAGCACGTACTACAATAATATCATATCACAAAAGAAAATAGACGGGTGGACCCCTATTTTTCTCCTTAAAAAACAATAAAGCAGTGTTTCTTCTTCGAGAATCAACGAAAGCGTAAAGAAACAGAGGGCCTGGAAAAAACTATATTCTTTATTTCCACTACAAGTACTATTGGTGTACTACCGTTTCAAGGTTACATACAGCCTTACACGACGGGACACAAAAAGACGAGCTCAAGTGTTACTACTGATGCTGCAAGCTTGCAATTGTACTTGCCCGATCATTATTATTCCCAACGAGGTTTAATTAAATCTTACAAGATTTGGTTAAGGAGATTGATACGGATTAATTATACATGCATGTGGCTACTCGTCAGCTCCAAAACATCAGTGCCCTTTGTAGGTAACAGCTATAACATTTTTTTTAAAAAAATGCCCTTGTCAGTTATTTTGCTTTCTTCCCCCTCTTTGCATTGTCCCACTCCATGCATTTCCCTGTCAATCATCGACTGAAAAAGCCTTTCGATCTTTTTGCTCCTCCTCACAATGCAAACTTCGTTTTGTTTTGTTTTTTGCCTCCCTAAATACTTTTTTGGCGTCTTTATATTTTATTTATTCTTTGGCCTTTTCCATCCAATACGGTCCACCCAAACTGTCGGTGGTGGCATCTCCGCCGCATCTTCATATCACCTCCGTCCACCTCAACGACGAAGGCCTCCTTTTTTTTCCGATGGGGCAATGGGGCATTTCTTTTAGCCTGTTTGCTAATCATGGCCACGGCCATGATGCATGATGGAATAGCTAGCGGCGACGCTTGTGCAATCACCCCACGGTCTGACCCCCCTTTAATCACCTTCTTGAGTCCACGCTTAATCATCATCATCATCTACCTGTATTATCGTGGATGTGATTATATTCTCTTCCAGTGTTCATGCACTGGATTGGTTGCTTGGGTAGGGTTTGTACGTTTCGTGACACAATGGGTTTCATGCACTGTTCCACGATCATGTTTATTTGTGAACAGAAAACAAAATTAACTCTGTTTTAGAATGCGAGTGGCGCTAATGGCTCGAGTTAACCTTTTTCTTTTCTTTTCGTAAAGACAAATACTATATAGTAGTATAGGCATTAGAGAGAAAGAACGAGAGAGTAATGCATGCATGAGAAAAAAGCAGAGAGATAATCTATAAAAGGAAAAGATTAAAGAAAAACTATGCATGTAGCCATCGCTGTCGCGCTTGATGGCTGATGAGTTACCTACCGTACGTCCATTGTCTTCTCCGGCGCGCGACAACCCGATGATGGATGCCAAAGCTAAATTTTCTCCCCGGTTTTGACGCGTGCGTGACCGGAATGCGACTTACACCACCGCGCGGCGCGGGCGTCGGTGAAGCCATGACACGCGCGCTACACATGGCGCCGCGCCGGGAGAGGACGACGGCCGCGCCGGCCGGCCGGCGACCGTCGTCCGTCGCTGGCGGCACGTACTACGTGGGGGAGCCGCGCTGTGCGGCGAGACGCCGACGGGCGACGGCGAGTGTACGTGATTGGCGAGAGAGCTTTGGGAGCCGGCCAACGCGGCGTGTGCGTTTTCCAGGGCCTGCTGCCAGGCTCCGGCCGGACTCCGGTTGGCTTGCGCTCGGCCTGGGCTGGGCCCCGCCGGCGAGGATCTTCGCTTTCCCCGGTCCTCGTCGGACGGACCTCGATATTCGTGCTTTGTGGCGAGCTTGCTTTTATGGCGGTGATTGTGAGGTTTGTCGTGAGGACAAGCTAGAGAAAGATTCCACCTGTCCGGATCTCCTTTTCTTGTTTCTACGTAAAAATAATTTTTAGAGAAAAAACATAACAGTACTGCTGCTACTGTGGGCGAGCAGAGGAATATGCAGATGGATTGGCCGCCAAGAAATACTCCCTCCTGGCGCCGGTCAGATTGATGCGAATCTATAGGCTTTGCTTTGTCTGTCTTATCAGCCACCAGCCAGCGGTACTTTTCTCCCAACACAAATCAGCCACCAGCTACCAGCCAGCGGTACTTTTCTCTCACAACAAATCAGCACCAGCCACCATCCTCTCCGCACTGTCGTCCCCCTGTTTCACTCTGATAACCCCCAAGTTATCCGCGCGCTTCTGCTGCTTGGGAGGCCCAGGGATCTTGAGAACGTGAAATCCCTGGCCAGGGAACCCGAAGCCAAACATCTTGAGCGCGATCTCTCTGTTGCTGGGGCATTTCGCCGCGATGTGGCCCGATTCTTTACACCGGAAGCAGAACGGAGGATTTGTGCAGTTTACCTGGTGGTGCCCTTCTTCCCTGCACCAGAAACACACATCATTGAGTGCCGGCTTCCCCTGTTCCGCGCGGCCATCTGTGCGGGTGCTGTTGCTCCGGCTCGGTGGACCTCTCCCCTCGCGGCCGGCTCGCTGAGGGACCTCATTCCAGTTCCGGCGGGTCTCAGCGTGCGCCCTACCGAAGTTGCCTCTGTCCTCCCCCTGCCTCCTGTCTTGCTGCCTCCCTTCCTCCCTGTTGTTCCATCCTTCGCCACCAGGATGCCCGCCCCCCTCTCCTTGAGCGCGCGATCTCGCAGCTGCATCTCCCTGCGAACATCCTCCGGCCCCGTCCGTCCCGGGTCGTCGGCGAAGCGACCGCTCGGGCGATCCTCCGCGAACCTCCTCTTGAATCCGCCACCGCCGCCGCCGTACTCTCTCGACATCCTCATGACCTCAGCGAACGATTTGGTGAGTGGTGTCGGTTTGGTTACCCTAGCCACCCGACGGGCCCTATGTCCAAACCTCCTTATCTCGTCCAAGCGGGCTGGGTATTCCAGGGCCCCCTCCACCATGGGCTTGGCAACCCATATCCAACTTTCCCTCGGAATAGCCCGCCATGAATGATCGAAAAGTTCATCGAGCGTTCGTCCGTACGGAGTTCCCCCCAAATCCTGGTCGGTTCTCCCTGATCCTCGATCAGCATTCCTGATTTTCGCAGTCACAGGACTCCTCTAGTTTGATCTGCAATCACCCACACTCCCCCTTCTCCCTGCTCTGTCCCCAAATTTTCCTCCCTCCGAATTGTGCCCCCCAGGAATCTGACGAATTGCTTCATCAAGTTGTTTGTAGGCCTTCTTCAATTGGATCAGGTCCTCATCGGAAGTCCCCCCTTGTGATCAGATGCTGACTCCCCAGACGAGATCTCCATGGCATCCTCCACGAACATCGTACGTTTGATGGATCGAGCGATTCGCTCCAGTTCTTCTTCCTTCTCTCATCCCAATTTCCTCACCCGCGCTCCCTGTTGTTCTTCTGCGTCAATCCTTCGAGAAATTTCCGACCGCCCCTTCTGGTTGATGCCTCTGTGCTCCGAAGCCGCTTGACGGGCTCCCCCTCTGGTTCGCTGGTATCCTTCGGGCCCACGGGTTCCCGGGCGGCGGCGCAGAGGTCGTCGCCGGGGATCCCGATGCCGGCGGGGACGCGCGGCGAGGAGGCCAGCTCGTCACGCGGGTGGCGCTCGTCGGCGGCGGTGATGGGGGTGGGCGCGCACGGTTTCTCTCGCTTGAGCCCTCCATCGTTACCTTGCTAGGTAAATTTAGAGATTTAACCCTTTGTAAAAATAGAAAACTTCATAATTTTATTGAGTAAGCCAACATACTAGCTATTTTCTATTTTCCAAATTCCACCAACAACTCGCTGACACATAGGACCCATCTGTCATCTCTTTATGCCCTCAGCTCTGTCGCAGAGGGTCACGAGCCTGCCGCCGGTGCGCAGGTGGCAGCTCGCTAGAGCTTCGCCCGATTCGAGCTATACTCCACTGTTTTCAATCCGAGGTCATGGTTAGAGAGAGGAGGGAGAGAGGATTCAATTTGGGGCTTCCCGACAGGGGCTGCTGCGGAAAAAGGAGGGGCCATGGGCGGCCGGCGAGCTCGTGGGGAGCTCTGCTCGGTCAAGGAAAGTGAGGGGCGAGGCTTGGGAGAGGTAGGGAATGGCGCGGGAGTGCTCAACGTCGAAGCAATTGAATCTAGATGGACTGATGGAGGAGATCGACGACGGTGTTCGTGGTTCTGGCGCCGGCGACCATGGCATAGGGGACCTCGAACCAGGGGTTGCGTTGATCCCGCGACGCAACCTCCGTGCAGGGGAGCTCCACTCCGGTGGCGGTGCTGCAAACCAGCAGCCCAGCCTCCGCGAGGGGGAGCTCAACCCCAGAGGCGGCGGCGGCGGCGAGCACACAGCCCCGGCCTCCGCGCAGTGGAGCTCGAACCGGGGGTTGCGCCGGTGAGCCCGCGCTTGAACCGGGGAGGTTGACCCTGGGAATGGTCCCAGCCTTCGTGCGCGGCAAGGGCGATAGCGAGGCCGACGCCTTTTCCATCTTGGACGAGCGGACGAGAGGATTTTGCGAGCAAGATGACGAGGTTGTATTACACCGAGTCTGTTGGAAACAAAAATTATCGTCATTTTCTTTTTTTTAAAACCGATACAAAGCAGTTTCAAGAGACTTTTGGAGTTGCTCTTGCACGGGCGCACTGTGCTCTCCTTTCCAAACCTGCAGGTTGGGATCTCATCCGTACAAAATTTCACGCGCATGCTGGATCTTTCCTTCGATCTCCACTTGTGTCACGTTAAACAGAGGTGCATACTAGGATTTGGCTGCAGCTAGTGCGCGCAGTAGGTGAGGTGAGGTCTGGTTGACTGGAGAGGTAGCACATGTGGGCACGCGGCTGTGCGCGACTGGATCGGCGAGGGTTGACGTACGGGGAGGACGCGGCATGCATGCATGCAAGTTGGCGGGGATCGAGCCACCCACAGCTGAAATCGGGCGCGCGCGGTACTAGAGACATTCATTCTGATTCCACCAGAGGAGGGAGCAGAGAGCAGAGCGGCATGTACGCATATGGCCATATGGGCATTGACAAATTTGGCAGTGAACAAGTGTAGAGCAGTTAATTAGTCTAATCACGGGCTTACGGGGAAAAGAAAAGGATTATTTCCACCGTTGAGCGTCGCTGGCTGGCTGGCAGCGGCAGTGCTGGAGTTGACCGCCCTGCCCGGCCCGGCCCGGCCTCGGAATCAATGGTATCACGTCGAAAGAAAAATAAAATCTATTAGTATTTGGCATGGGAATCTCTCTCGCTATCGCACATCGGCCGGCGTGGGCGACGGCGCATATGCAGCAGCAGAGCCTACTACATGACGTGGTAGCATCATTCATCCGTTTCATTCATTCACACCGGTGTTTGGTGGTGCGAGCTAATGATGGATCATCGTATTCATTTGCATGCAAATGGTAGAGGTGGGAGAGGCGTCACCGGCCGGCCGGCCGGCGGCGCTGGCCTTGTCCCGTCCGCATCGGGGAGCCGAGAGCGGCGCACGACGCGGCGGCAACACCCCCCTCACATCGTCACATGCCTCCCGGCCCCGGCCGGTAATAGAATAGGAGTACTAGGGTAGCCTCTCTGCTCTTTTTTATCCCGCCGTGTGATGTCGGCCTGGCCACGCGCCCCGGCCGGCCTGGTGCTCTGCTCCGTGAACCAAACCTAGGAATATAGTAGCAGGACTATTTTAATTTCCAGTAAAACGCCTGTCCCAAGCCAAGAATACACCGAGAGAGGCAGCAGCAGAGGGGCGCGCGTGCTCGCCCGAACACCAACATGCCAAGGAACTTTCCGTGTAGTAAACCCGCTGCGGCCTCCGGATCCGGACGACGTGTGCACGGCAGCGGCTTGGGGCTCATAAACCCTCTGCCCCGTGCACGCCCGCTTGCTTGCAATCAATCGGCGCGCGATGCCCGCGCCGCGGCGTTAGCGAGAGGGGGGACGCGCGCCGAGGTCAGAAAGGGTCCTGCTCTCTGTACCCAGCTCATCATCATCATGGGAGAGCGAGCTAGCAGGGACGGAGCCATGGCGGTGCGCGTGTACGAGCTCGCGCGCTCGATCATCATCAGTAGTAGTACGCGCGCGCGCTCTCTGCTGCTCCGATCCCTCATGCATGTTCCATTGAAGAAGCATCTATCGGGCACTCTTCACGGGCCATCAGAGCGAGGGGTGCAAAAGGCGAACGCAAGGAATCTTCCAATCAGGAGGCGCGAGGACGGACGTTAGCTGCTATCCCATCCCGCGGTTCTTGACAGCGCGAACGTAAAAAAAGAAGAAGGGAACATGCATATATGTATATATAATACATTTACTATACATGTAACAAACAAACTAATCATTACCGTCGGTCGCTTTATTCTACTATAATTATTCCCTCTCACGCACTCTCTCTCTATCCCCGGGGTTCTGATTAGCAGGTTAATTATATACTACGCGGCCCGACTGGGATGGAAAGTATATAAGCAAATCACCAAGCATATCTTGCGATGATTGATCGATTACATGGAAGACGCGCGAGAAAAGGGAAAAGAAATACTAGGCGGGAATAAATCATGGGCGCGACGATATTGTTTATGCAGGGGGATCACATGGGGAGGTTTAGCACGGGAATATGAGCGGAAGCAGCCTGGTAGGTAGGTGCCCCCCCATGGCAAATGCCCCTCTCTCTGTGAGCTTGCAAATGCCTGCGTGCCACCTACATATACGCGCACAGCTCACCTTCTCTCTCGGACACCTTCACACACGCGCTCTGACAGACACGGACAGCCAGTTCTTCCCCCTGATTACCCTGCTTCTCGTATAAAATCAAGGGGAGCTAGCTCGGTTTCCATAACTCACTCGCCACACGCATCCCATTCCCAGCTCTCATTCTCACACACACTCACACGTAGTGACAGGGCTGTGTGAGTGTACACACGCAGAGAGACACGGTGTGAGAGAAACAGAGAGAGAGGGACGTGTACAGACGCGTACAAAAAATACAGAGGTGGTGCTGAGCTAGCTAGCCTTCCTTCGCAAAATTCTCTTGCCTCGCTCGCAAGCCCGACCGACACTCCCTCCCTCCCTCAGTCCCTCCTCGCGTTGCCCCGCCCGGCCCATATTTTCTATATATCCCCCACGTACTTTACCCGGCCTCTCCCACACCACCCCGCCCCGCGCCACCTCCTCCTCTAGAGAGAAGCGGAGGGCTCCTCTCTCCCCTCCTCTCCTCTCCCCACCTCCCTCCCTCCTGTTACCACCATTCCCAGAGCACAGCAGCAGAGGTCGCTTCCCCATTCCTGCAGGTTCCCCTCTTCCCTTCCCCCGGCGCCGGCCTCTTCTCTCTTGCCTCGAGAGAGAGGAGCCACCACCACCACCACTACCCAGGAGGAGCAACGCGCGGGCATTATGGCGCCCGGCGTCGGCGACGGCCGGCGTGCCACCAACGGCGAGCAGCAGCAGCAGGGGAACGGTAACAGCAGCAGCAAGCACGGGTGCGTGTGCGGGTTCCCCGTGTGCGCGTGCGCGGGCGCGGCGGCGGTGGCCTCCGCGGCGTCGTCCGCCGACATGGACCGCGTGGTGGCGACCGCCGCGGCCACCGAGGGCCAGATCGGCGCCGTGAACGACGAGAGCTGGGTCGCCGTGGACCTCAGCGACGACCTCTCCGGAGACGGCGAGGACGACGGCGTCGCCATCGAGGACCGCCCCGTCTTCCGCACCGAGAAGATCAAGGGCGTCCTGCTCCACCCCTACAGGTAATAACACGACGCCTCCTTCCTTCCATTGAGCTCTCACTTAAAAGCCAATCCACCACCACCAAGCTCTCTCTGCTCGCCGGCACTCGCGGCTGCTGCATTGAGCAAGCGCCGGAGGAGAAGAGAATCTGATTCGCGCACCAGAAAACTCCTTCCACTGTCAGACAAGCCAGCCTCTCAATTAATCTGGTCGGCGCTTAAATTACTACTCCTAGGTTGCAGTAAATTAACAACCAGATTAGCAATTTAAAAATCCGAACCCGATTTAATTTTCCATCAATCTCAAACCGCCCCAGACACGGCACACGGGACATGAGACAAGTGCACGTTACAGTTAGGCACCGCAGCCAGCCGCGTCCCCCACGCTGGCTGTCGGCACCCGCGTCGCCGCGCGAGTGGGCCGCTGCCGTGTGGGCCCGGATAGCACCACGTTGGGGGGCGGGAGTTAATCCGTTGGTAGCCCTGCCCGCGTGGGGGTTGCTGCCAGGTGGGGCCAGCGTTGGCGGCTCATAAAAGCTTTTTACCTGCTTTGGAGTGAGCAAAGAAAGCTTTCGATTGGGGTGCCATGGTGTGTGTGGATGTGGATGGTTAACGGGCGTGTCTGACTGGGCTCGGTTTCTTTACCAACACTGGGAATCCGAGGTGGGGGTGGTGGAATCAATGAGCTTGACGAGCCTAGCTACGCATGAGAGAGTGGGAGACACCACGCATGAGCTTGCATGTGAGTCCAAGAGAGCATCATTAAAAGCCTCCAAATTCCGTTAAAGACTTGTAGTAGTACTGGTAGTACAAGTACTGTGATTGTGACAAAGTTTTGGGTAATAATCACAAAGCGCCACCTTTCCCCCGTTTGCTTGACCCTTTTTTCCAGCTGTGACTTGTGTGAGAGAGGTGAAAAAGGGCCAAAAAGGGGTGTCAACACTCAACAATAGTCTTGGAGGGGAGTAGCATGTCTGTGGAAAAACAGAAAGGGGAAAATGGTGGTGGTGGTGTTTGGGGGTGTTCCAGTTGTAGCCTATGCGTACGCCCCGGATTGGATTCTTCTAGACGGTGTGTGGGTTGCCTGTAGTTGCATTTTACAATGAAACCGAGTGCTATAGCTTTGAATGATGAGGGTTTAATTTTGGGCATCCATGGAAAAGGACTAGCAACATCTCGAAAGCACAAAAAAGGCTTTACACGGGAGAGAGAGAGAGGGAGAGGGGGGAGAAAAAAAGGATGTGTTTTTTAGAAAGAGGTAGTGCTTGCTCCACATAGTTTCGGCATCGTGACAGCTCCTAGATGAACGTAGCAGTCACTACCAGATGGATGCAAAGTGTAGGTGTAGGTAGAGTTGTACACCCTGTACAGCATATCTGCCTTGTACACACCCTCACATGGTGTATCGGGATACTACCGTAGTAGGAGCAGTGGTATGGTATAGTAGGGTGCCGAAAATTATTCCAGGTGGACCTGGAAGGAAGCAATAATTGCATCGTAGGTGGAGCCAGAGCACCTAGACCCCCCTCGAGTGCGAACAAAAGTAATTTGTTCTTTCCACAAGGGAAAAAAATGAAAAGAAAAGCAGGAGGAGGTGGGAGGAGGAAGAAGAAAAAAACCGTTATTCCTGGAGGCATTTGGCAAGGGCAAAATCTATGCCTCTTTGCGCCTTTGCCCCCCCTACGAACGTGGGCCCGGAACAAGGATGCTTTGCCCTGCCTGGCTGGCTTGGCAGCTGGCGCTTTCATCACACACCGTGGGGGGCCACACCTCCCCTCGTGGGCCCCTTGCATGTCGGTGCTGTGCGCGCTCGTGCCAGCTCACGCGCATTGACTGCCAGCCACCCCGCGCCGCGCCAGCGGCTTCTCTCCTCCGTTCGCTGTCACATGATTGGGCCGGGCCTTTTTTCCTCCCCTCGCCGCGCCGCCGTCGTGGGGTGGTTCCCGCGGGGGTCCTTCGTCCTCACCGGCGACGTGAGTGAACCAGCATGAGAACATGACGCATGTTCCCCCCTCCCGCCCACAATTATTGCACGACCCATCATCGTGCGTGCTCCCAAAACAAATCACCACTCCAACTTAAATTTAATCACCACCATGATTAGCAACAACATGCATCATGAGGTCAAAATACTATTCCAGTAATTTTTTGCTAATTATTCCAGTAAAATTTAGTATTTGTACTAATTGAAATTGTTCTGAATTACTGCTAACGGTATTTTTTTCTTGTTCCAACAACTGCTGCAGGGTGCTCATTTTCGTGCGTCTGATCGCCTTCACCCTGTTCGTGATCTGGCGTATCTCGCACCGGAACCCGGACGCGCAGTGGCTGTGGGTGACCTCCATCGCTGGTGAGTTCTGGTTCGGCTTCTCCTGGCTCCTCGACCAGCTTCCCAAGCTGAACCCGATCAACCGCGTGCCCGACCTCGTCGTCCTCCGCCAGCGGTTCGACCGCGCCGACGGCACCTCACGCCTCCCGGGGCTCGACATCTTCGTCACCACCGCCGACCCCTTCAAGGAGCCCATCCTCAGCACGGCCAACTCCATCCTCTCCATCCTCGCCGCCGACTACCCCGTCGAGAAGAACACCTGCTACCTCTCCGACGACTCCGGGATGCTCCTCACCTACGAGGCTATGGTGGAGGCCGCCAAGTTCGCCACCGTGTGGGTGCCTTTCTGCCGGAAGCACGGGATCGAGCCGCGCGGACCTGAGAGCTACTTCGAGCTCAAGAGCCATCCGTATATGGGAAGGTCGCAGGAGGATTTCGTTAATGATCGCCGCCGTGTTCGTAAGGAGTATGATGAGTTCAAGGCGAGGATCAATGGGCTTGAGCATGATATCAAGCAGAGGTCGGACGCGTACAACGCTGCTAGGGGGCTTAAGGATGGGGAGCCCCGCGCTACGTGGATGGTCGACGGGAGCCAGTGGGAGGGGACGTGGGTTGAGCCGTCGGAGAACCACCGCAAGGGCGACCACGCCGGCATCGTCCTGGTCAGTATAGTACCTTTCTTTCTCCTTCTTCTTCGTCTTCGTCTTGTTCATCACTCTAGATTGTTAATTATCCATGACAACAGCTAGATTAGATTAGATTGGATTGGATTCTTGCATTGCATGGGCGGAAAAATCGGTTAGTAGATGGGGGTGTTTTTCGGAGGGGATGATGGATGGATTTGAGGGAAATGGACGTGGGGTGATGGTCAAGGGCGCAACCACCGCTCACGCACTAATTCGGGCAACGCCAACGCATTGAGTGGCCAGCTAAGCACCATTGATGAATCAATGGAGAGCGCGCCACCACCACAGCTAGTGTGGCGAGGTGGTTGGGGTGGTCCTTTCCCTCCCCCCGACAGCGCCACAGCATCGCCTTTCTTCGCGTCGCCCTCAATCATTGATTCCTAGCATTCATTCACTAGTAAACTACCACGCACACCTGTAGCGATTAACTTAATCAGTCACCACTTGACACTTTTTACCATGGCTAAGTTACTTCATTTACCATCATCAAATAGTTACCACTGTAGTATTACAATTACCTGCTGTAAACTTAAAGCACTGTGGTAATTACTTGTACTAGCAGTAATAAGTAACAGTAAATAGTGAAACAACTTTGTGCTAGCTGATTGCTGACGTCCATGCCTTGATGATCGACGGTGCAGGTGCTGGTGAACCACCCGAGCCACAGCCGTCAGCTCGGCCCGCCGGCGAGCGCGGACAACCCGCTGGACTTCAGCATGGTGGACGTTCGCCTGCCGATGCTGGTGTACGTGTCCCGTGAGAAGCGCCCGGGGTTCAACCACGAGAAGAAGGCCGGCGCCATGAACGCGCTCACCCGCTGCTCCGCCGTGCTCACCAACTCGCCCTTCATCCTCAACCTCGACTGCGACCACTACATCAACAACTCCCAGGCGCTCCGGGCCGGCATCTGCTTCATGCTCGGCCGCGACAGCGACACCGTCGCCTTCGTCCAGTTCCCGCAGCGGTTCGAGGGCGTCGACCCCACGGACCTGTACGCCAACCACAACCGCATCTTCTTCGACGGCACGCTCCGGGCGCTCGACGGCATGCAGGGCCCCATCTACGTCGGCACCGGTTGCCTCTTCCGCCGCGTCACGCTCTACGGCTTCGACCCGCCCAGGATCAACGTCGGCGGCACCTGCTTCCCGGCGCTGGGCGGTCTGTTCGCCAAGAGCAAGTACGAGAAGCCGGGGCTCGAGATGACCACCGCCAAGGGCGCCGCCGCCGCCGTCACCGTCGCCAAGGGCAAGCACGGGTTCCTCCCCCTGCCCAAGAAGTCGTACGGCAAGTCGGACGCGTTCGTGGACTCGATCCCGCGCGCGTCGCACCCGTCCCCGTTCGCCAACGCCGCCGGCGACGCCGGCGTGGTGACCGACGAGGCGACCATCGCGGAGGCCGTGGCGGTGACCACGGCGGCGTACGAGAAGAAGACCGGGTGGGGCAGCTGCATCGGGTGGGTGTACGGCACGGTGACGGAGGACGTGGTGACGGGGTACCGGATGCACATCAAGGGGTGGCGCTCCCGCTACTGCTCCATCTACCCGCACGCCTTCATCGGCACCGCCCCCATCAACCTCACCGAGCGCCTCTACCAGGTGCTCCGCTGGTCCACGGGCTCCCTCGAGATCTTCTTCTCCAAGAACAACCCGCTGTTCGGGAGCACCTTCCTGCACCCGCTCCAGCGCGTCGCCTACATCAACATCACCACCTACCCGTTCACGGCGCTGTTCCTCATCTTCTACACCACGGTGCCGGCGCTGTCCTTCGTCACGGGCCACTTCATCGTGCAGCGGCCGACGACCATGTTCTACGTGTACCTGGCCATCGTGCTGGGGACGCTGCTCATCCTGGCGGTCCTGGAGGTGAAGTGGGCGGGCGTCACCGTCTTCGAGTGGTTCCGGAACGGGCAGTTCTGGATGACGGCGAGCTGCTCCGCGTACCTCGCCGCCGTGTGCCAGGTGCTGGTGAAGGTGGTGTTCCGGCGGGACATCTCGTTCAAGCTGACGTCCAAGCAACCGGCGGGCGACGAGAAGAAGGACCCCTACGCGGACCTGTACGTGGTGCGGTGGACGTGGCTGATGGTGATGCCCGTCATCATCATCCTCGTCAACATCATCGGCTCCGCCGTGGCGTTCGCCAAGGTGCTCGACGGCGAGTGGACGCACTGGCTCAAGGTGGCCGGCGGCGTCTTCTTCAACTTCTGGGTGCTGTTCCACCTCTACCCGTTCGCCAAGGGCCTCCTCGGGAAGCACGGCAAGACCCCCGTGGTGGTGCTGGTGTGGTGGGCATTCACCTTCGTCATCACCGCCGTGCTCTACATCAACATCCCACACATCCACGGGCCCGGCGGCAAGCACGGCGGGGGCGTGATGGGGAAGCACGCCCACGGGCACCACGCCGGCAGCAAGTTCCAGAACGTCGAGTACACCTGGCCGTGATGCAGCATGCATGGGCCAGGTCGAAGCACATACACACACTACATCTGATTTGATCGACGACGACGACCAGAAAGAAGAGTACGTTCCGTTCCGTTACATTCCATTCTCCATTTCTACTACCCCTGCTGCTGCTGCTGGTGAAGATCACTACTACAAACAAGAAGAGATCATCGATCGACAACGTACCCGCCGCCACCACAATTTGATTTTTTTTCTTCTTTGGTTCTTTTTTTTTAGTTTTGTCCAGAAATTGAAAGATGGTGTTGATTTGATTTAGTTCTTTTTGTTAATTACCGTACCCGTGGTAATTAATCATGTACCTACTACTTATATACTACATTACGCGAAGAAGAAGAGGAAGGATCATCACTTGTAAGTGAGGGAGTGAGGCTTACGGGTGGGGCCGGGGTGTGTCTGTCTGTACTGTACATGCTACTGGAGTGGAGTCACACACAGAGAGAGAAGAGAAGGGGGAGACTGGGAGAGAGGTCTAGGGCCCGGCTTTGGGGTGGTATTCTTTTTTAGTATATGGAACACAATAAATTTAATTTCATTCTTCAAAAAAATGTTGATGCTGTGTGCCCCCCCCGGACTCTACTGCCAATCTTGGAGTGCTGTGTGTACTTTGTACTACTACCTGTGTACATTGTTCACTGTTTATTAATTAATTGATGATACCTTGCTGATGACTAGTCAATGGTGAATGACCGAGCTAGCACGCAATAAATTTAATTTCATTCTTGAGAAAATGGTCATGTTGTGGAGTAGTACTACTGATCTACCAACCTTGTACTGTTCAAGTGAACTGTTACCGCTGCATACCTGGTGCTAATGTTCACTGTTTATATAGTATAGTATATTTCTTTAAAAAATATATAGTATATAATCTTGTGACTGGTTAGTGACTGGTGCTAATCTTGGCGACGAGCTTACACGATGATTAGTCAATGGTGAGTGACCCAGCTAGCACCTGGGGGTGGAGTGTTGTTGCTGTCTCATGTCTCTTGCCTTGTCCAGTGCTCCAAGCAACATCAGCTGGGGGATGGAATCTCTCGTGTCCTTCGCCAAATCGCCATGGCGCCCGCCGCCGTGGGTTTTGACCTGTGAGCTGGGTGTGGATGTGTGATGCCCTTGGGCCGGCGGCCATGTGATGCGTGGGAGCAGATGAGGTGACCATTGCGTGCTGAGAGGGTCGATCGTCGTGCATGGCATCGTGCAGTGTGCAGTAGTAGTGTACTCCACCCTAAATAAGTGTCGTTTGTGTTTCCAACAAACAACTTCGACTAATTTTATATTAAAAAATGTTAATACTTATGATGCATAATTAATATTATTGGAAAGATATTTGAATCTAGTTTTTTAACAAAATTATTTTAAGATACAAATGTCGTACATATTTTCTACAAACCGAGTTAAACTTGTGGCACGCACACCAACGACGACACTTATTTAGGGACGGAGGGAGTACTAGTGTGTGTCTTTGTGCGGCTTGTGAGTGAGGGCAGATGGCGGGGTGGGGAGAATCTTGCGCCGGCCGGGCCTTGACTTGGGAGGCTTCCCAACGTGGTGGTGGATGGATGAGGGTGATGTGAACATGAATGTTGTTGTTGTTTTTTTTTGACAACAAACATTTTATTCATAACTTAACAGGCGGGAAGATTTTAGAACCATTTCATAACTTAACAGCAGGAAGTTGTTAGAATCATTACATTATTAATGGTTACAAGTTGGAGTGCCTCAAGAAGATTTTGTATCAAGGATGCAAAAGAGATAAAGGAGACCCTCACTTAAAAGAAAGGTTGTCCTTGGCTAAAGGTATAAATTCATTTTCTATTTTGAAATTGAGTATAGGACAAGCCGTACTATTAAGAGGATTCTAATAGTGGTCTGGGTGTAACCAAGTGCATAAAAACCATCTCCATCAATCTTCAACCCAGCCACAAAAGATCTGTCAGCCTGCTGTTTCTTTGCTGCAGAATGCAGAATCTCAGCAAATTTTCACAGAGGTTCAGCGTTTCTCTATGTCAGGCTGTCAGTTATGCAAAACGCCGAAGTTCTGCATATTTTTGCAGAAGTTCTGCGCTTTGGAATAGAGCCGTTATAGTTCAGATCTGAGAGGGTATTTAATCCCCTTCTTCTCCAATAGTCTCCTTTTCCTCCCCTGCGCCAAAGCAGTGCCTCTTTGCTTCTCTCTCACCCAAGCATTGACTCCCACCAACTTGATCCAAATCCAACTCTTGCATTCAAGTTGTGAGTGATTCCTAGTGAGAAAAGAGAAAAGAAATCCCTCTCTTATGTTCTTATGCACTTGGTGAAACCCTAGCTCTCTTGGTGGATCTATTACTCTTGGAGCCTTACTCCTAGACGGTTAGAGGTTGCTTGGAAGGTCTCTAATCTTCGTGTGGAAGCTCCAAGAAGTTTGTATTACCCTCTTTGTGATAGTGGAACTGTGAGACATGGGTACCCCTGGGTCCCCACCAACCAGGCTCACGGCCGTCCCTGACAAGTAGGTCCGGCCTACCAGAAGACCCGCCGACCTGTCAGTGGGCCCAACCGACCTAGTTTGCAGCCCACACGACCTCCTGAAGACCTTCCAGAAGATTCCCCCGACGACCTAATTCAACACGACCTCAAGACTTGGCGTACAAGACAAGACATCGGTGGATTTCGACCAAAGCAGATCGACGGATATGTCAAATGTCGTAGTCAGCTAGATTTAGGTCTCCTGGTCGTAACCGACCTGGAGTCTGGGAACCGACCTTGTCCGCTGGCCAATATAAGGCGGGCAGGGCGACCCCTTGTATCAATACGCAATCCTCAAGCAATCTACACCAACAACTGGACGTAGGGTTTTACTCTCCGGAGGCCCGAACCAGTATAAACTCGCCGTGTTCTCTGTGTTCCGTGTGCTCTTGCACAACCTTCGAGTTATTAGCCTTAGATTCCACCTCGCCGAACAACTAAACCACAGGGATTAACACCCCCGTGGGCTGTCTAGATCTCACCATCTGACAGTTGGCGCGCCAGGTAGGGGGGAATTAAGGTTCTTCGTGCAACTCGATGGCTTCGACCAACGGCGTCATCTTCCCGGAGAGCATGGCGGACATCCTCGCCAATCCCGTCGACATCTGCTTCGGCTCCATGCCGGCGAAACCCACCACTCCAGCCGCCTGCCTCGTCATCGAGAGCAACGCGGTCACCTCCGACCAACAGATCGGGACAGATCTGTTGACGGAATCCCACCCACCCACTCCTAGCGACCTGATCGCGGGGATCGATCGTGTTGAAGGCATGCTCTCCGACACGATCAAAATCTACGAACGCGTCAAACGCCCTCGCAGGACCTCATCATCATCCAGCATGCCTCTTGGCTTGCGGAACGCCGCTCACACGGCATCCCGCTACATGAAACGCAAGATCCAGATCGAATCTGGACCCAAGACACCAGATCGTGGAAACCGCAGGAGTCACCTCGACGAACCCTGCCCTATCCACGAGAATCCCAAACACACGGCTCGCCAGTGCTGTGTCCTTAAGAAGCTTCGACGACCTCTTACTGCAGCCCATCGCCGCCAGATCAACCGAGAGCCGTCCCCGGATCGCCTCGCGTTCCAGATCGCCCGCACGACCATCTCCCCGAACTATCCGGGAGAAGTGTTCGAGACTCCAGATCGCGAGGTCTTGGTTGTCTCTGCGGATGTACCTCCTCAAGTTGGCGAGACGGACGAGCAACGTATCGAACGTGAAAATGCCAACGCTGCACGAGCTGCACGTCGTCAACAAGAAGTCGAAGCAGCCGCAGCTAATGTGGGACAAGGCGCCGGCGACCAACCCGGAGGCAACGTCGTCAACAACGGAGCGCAAGCACCCGCGGCTCCAGTAGCTCCTCAACAACGCAACGAGCCTCGACGGAACCGCCTACGTGCCAGAGATCTCCTCAGGGACTTTGAGCAAGATGGCCACGAAGTCTACAATTCTCCTCAAGCAAACCTGGGCGCCGCTCTCGCTGCATTAGGTCAGCTTGAGGATACTCCGGCAATACGGCGTCTTCAAGCCCACATCCACGTCGCCACCGCTCAGGTCGAAGAACGGGGCCCAGGGTATAGCAGATCGGCTGCAAGCTCCTACTCCAGGAGTAGGTCGGACAGCCCTCGGCAACGACGTCGCTCCAACACCAACGCTCCTCTTCAGCCGGTGCCTGAAGAAGGAGGCGGTGAAAACGAAGTGGTACAGCCGGTCAACCCCGCTGCCAACGCTGCCGCTAACGCTGCAGCCAACCCCGGCGCCAATGCTGCCGCTAACGCCGCAGCCAACCCTGCCGCCAACGCCCAAGCAAACGCCGCCGCAAACCCAAGGCAAAACGCCGGAGCACAACCTCCACCGGTACAAGCTAACCACGCTGAAGGAAGTCAGCGTTGACGTATAAGAGACGAAGTGGAGATAGCACGACGTGCTAACTACGACCGCAATCATGGGGTCCCCGACGCCCTTGATGCCAACAACCCCGTCCAAGCAACAGAGTTGCGGAACATGCATGACCAAGAACTTCTACGACGCGCCCAGTACGACCAAGACAACGGCCCTCCCGATGACCTCTACGTCATCCCGACGGCCTACGCCTCGTCAGTAAGCCCGGGTGCGGTCAACAACTTCCCTGCGTTCTCACGACGTCTCCGGACGATTAGATACCCCAAAGACTTCAAGCCAGCTATCGAGAAATACGACGGTCGCTCCGACCCAAGTATATGGCTCAAAATGTACAGCATCGCAGCACGCGCTTCTGGAGGCAACGAAGACCACATGGCGGGATACTTCCCCCTTGTGATGGGCAAGGCGCCACTCCTGTGGTTCGACAATCTCCCAGCAGAGTGCATCACCTCTTGGGCAACATTGTCTCGGCTCTTCACGACCAACTATCAGGCGACCTACAACCGACCTGGTAACACTCATCACCTCGCCAGAGTGCGGATGAGACGCGACGAAACTCTTCGGGAGTACACCAACCGCTACTTCGAGAACCGCAACACCCTCGTGGGTGTCAAAGACGAGGACGTCATCGCCTACTACAAGAAAGGAGTCACCAACATCAAGCTCTTCGAGAAGATCCATGAAGCTGACGCTCACACCTTCGCCGACCTCATGGCTTACGTCGACAAGCTAGTCGACACTCAAGACGCGGTGATGCACGACTTCAATGGAGAGGATCACGATGATGGAGGAAACAGGTCGCGCAAGCGATCTGGCGAAGCCTACATGGCAGATCCACCAAGACCTTCCACCTTCCTCGAGGGTGACTTCAACATGGTCATGGACGACCAATGTCAGTTCCATCGCGACGCCAAACATACCATGAGGGAGTGCGAGCAGCTGAAGCGTGCCCTTGGGGTACCCTCCGAATCCAAGAAGGCCAAGAGCGACAACAATGACGACCAGAACGGTGACCGGCGTTTCGACAACCGTAACCGTCGACCTGATCGACGTGATTACCGTGACCGCAGACCCTACCGTCGCAACGACGACAGGGATCGACGTGATTATCGCCGCGACTACCGCCACGATGACAGACGCGACGACTATCGTCGCAACGATCGTCACGACGACAACCGCAACAACAGGCGTGACGACCGAAGGGGTGATCGCCGTGATGACCAGCGCAATGACCGCCGAGATGATCGGCGTGATGATCGACATCGCCAGGACGACCACAACCGCAACGACAACAACCACAAGGAGCGCTCTCCACCACCACCACCTAAAGGGGGCAACCCTAATGGTTCATTTCAATCAGCCAACCGAGAGATCAACTTCATCGTCGGTGGTCGCCAAGCGACCAAAAGCAACAGGCAGCTCCGATCGAACGCAAGGGAGATCGGGCACGTCAACACTGAAACTCCACAACCTCTACGTTGGTCGGAGTTCCCAATCACTTTCTCCAGGAAAGATCATTGGGTCCACATACCTGACCCCGGGACCTACCCGCTGGTCGTTAACCCCATAGTCGACGGGGCGTTCCTGCCTAAGACCCTCATTGATGGGGGCAGCAGCCTGAACATCATCTTCACAGAGACACTCAGAAAGATGGACTTCGACTTCAACAAGATGACCGCCTGCGACGAACCCTTTTATGGGGTTGTACCCGGCAAGGCTGCATACCCCATAGGTCGTGTATGCTTGCCGGTTACCTTCGGCACAAAGGAGAACTTCCGCACGGAGTACTTAACGTTTGAGATCGCGGACTTCCGCTCCTCCTACCATGCCATCCTCGGCCGACCTATGCTGGCCAAATTCATGGCCATACCTCATCACACCTACCTCATCATGAAGATGCCGGCACCAAACGGAATCCTTTCCGTCCTCGGGGACATCATGGTCTCCTACAACTGCGAGAGCGCCACCGTCGAGCTCTCCAAAGACTCCGCGGTCAAAGCTGCAGCAACGGTCATGGTCTCCCAGGCAGCCAAGATCGACCAAACCACTCTGGAGGTGCCAGAGCAGAAGCGCACAAGCACAGCTTTGGACCCAAGTCCAGCTGTAAAGAAGGTTTGCCTCGGCCTGCCCGACGCATCTAAGGAAGTCGTCATCGGGGCCAACCTCGACCCCAAATAGGAACTCGCGCTCACCAGTTTCCTCAGGGACAACGCTGACATCTTCGCATGGAGCCCTTCCGACATGCCCGGTGTCCCCAGGAGGCTGGCTGAGCACGCACTTGAAGTAAACAAGACTGCACGACCTATTGTTGGTATTTGTTAAGCCTACAGAAATATTATGATAGATAATCCGCAAGCGCACGGATACCAGTGAGCATTCCACCCGGGAGAGTGTTTTAAATATCGAATCCACAGGGAGAATGGTAAAGAGAGTATCTGAGGTATATAACTAATCAACTGAGTAGCTATCAAGGACTGGACAGAAAGAGAGATAAGGAAAAATTAAAGATGTCTGGTTCTTATCCTCACAAGCTATGTCTTTATTGCTCTTATGGGGTGATTGTCTGAAGGCACACTTAGTAAAGGGAACCTCCCGAGAATCTATGGGGGAGTCCTACGGTTTCTATAGACGGGAGGTGGACTACGAAGGACTCAATGGTGCTGTCACCACCACGATCTACCACACGATCCGGAATATAGAAGGCATTCATAAGCTAGCTAGTCTAAGCACCACGCTTACACTAAACATGCAACTTTAATTCAAGAGCGACATGAATTAAAGTACTCAAAGAGTTATGAACCGTAAGAACAATAAAAACAATGGTGCTCACTTGAATAAGAAGTCGATCTTTCCCGTAAGGTCTCAGGATCGGGCTCCAATGGAGTTGATCCCAGAGGTAGAAGATGAAGAGGAGACACCGACAGGTTCGGGCCTTCCTTCAGCTTCACCTCAACCGCTCTCTAATCCTCTCGAACAAGATTAGCTAGGTCTAATTAGACCGTGGATCTAATCTCTCAACTTGATACTAACTCTCCAACTCTAATTCTAATCTAGAGCTCTAATCTCAAGTAGGCATGGAGGATCTGATAGAATGAGTTGCCCTCTGCCCTGGGGTCAGGGGGCCTGCTTATATAGTCCAGAGGAGATGACGTGCACCGTAGGATCAAACCGACCTAAACATGTGATTTAGATTGATCTTCATAGGCGGTGGAGGAACATTCCAGAAGCCGGGCCTATTTGGCGCCAGGGGGTGGCCGACCGGCCCCACCACTGGGCCGGTCGGTCTGGTGTGGGCCCCATTCGGGGTCCACTTCGGCCAGGTGGGTCCTTGATCCTTCTAGATGCTTCTTTTTTAGGTGCTAAGTCACGTTGAGTTCCGGAGCCTTCTGGAGTCTTCTAGAGAGGTTTTCTTGCATATTTTCTGAATAGTCCCTGCAAATTCATAGATTCACCAAAACTCGTGGAAATTGTTAATATAAACCCTAATAAGATGATCTAATCATATTTTAGTCATTTTTCCAGTAAATGTGAGGGATAAAATTCATAGATAAAATGTGTCAACAAACTCCCCCCACACTTAGGCTTTTACTCGTCCTCGATAAAAGGATGGTTCACAACCGTGTAGATAAGAGTCAACATAATTATACTCCTTAGTCATATCTGTACTTAGGGAACATCTGAATATAGCTAGAAACAGATCACCTTTATTTCTCAAATCTAGTCAATGGAGAGTTTCTGAAAATGCAGCCTTGCTTACTCCTTTGTGATACTCTCATGTAAAGATATAGCAGACTTACCTTGCATATATTGCTGGGTCAAAATCTGTATCCATGAAGAGGCCTGTCATAGGTCGTAGATCAAGATATGTGCGTGTGTCAAATTTTAAAAACCACTGCTCTGACTTTAGAATCTTCTGTCTTTTCCCATCTTTTTAGAACAAGGTATCCAGCTATTTTGTGGAGAGTTGGGTTCTACTCACCCTCGGACACGCGTCCATTATTACTCTCTCACTTATTTTTTTTAGAGAAGTGGGCCCTACTCACCCTCGGACACATGTCCATTATTCTTCTCTTTTTTATGCCTTTTTCTTTTCTGAGAGGGGGGTTCTTCTGACCCGTAGAACACTTGTCCATTTTCTCCTCTCCCTCACTTTTCTCTCCACTCATAATAATAATAATTTTTTTCTTTTCTTTCTTTGGCTTTTTCTCTTTTTTTTAGCTGTACCCTTTCATGATATGGGAGACAGAGATCAAAAATCTTAGAGCATAGATACTTTAGTGAAAGCAGTGTACGTGATCTTGATCATAGACTTAGACAAAACTTCAACATAGCTCTAGATTTGACAAAGCTCAATACAAGTAAGCATCATTTAATCAAATTTATTTTCAATGAAAGCTCTGCTGGGATATATTATTGATCACAAAGGAGAAACTTAGCTAATGATTTTTTTTTATTTTAAGTACTCTCCATAGACAAGATAAAAGAAAGATAGTTCTCATTATTCTAACTTTATTCTGATCATCCCAAAAGTAATAAATATTTCTAAGAGCATAAACATGTGAAACTTTATCTTTTAGGTTATCAGGACATTTTAGCAGCGCATCTTTGTTCAAATCGAAACGGAAAGCAATTTGTAAAAATTTAAAAAGTTCAGGAAGCAAACCGAGCGGTGGACGAGATGTGGCCGAACTGGGTTCTGCCGTGGTTCGTCGTGCGAGTCGTTTGATCATGCTTTTTCCGTTGTTCTTGATGCCGTTTGGTCATCTGTTCTTCTCCCCCACACTTGTTTTCTGTTATCTTCGACGCCCTGTTGTTTTCTTCGTCGTACCGACCTGTTGGGAAACCTGTTTCTCATCACGTCGCTACTCGACCTACTTTCTCTTTTTTTGGATCATCATACCGGCCATCTTGCCCGCCACGATGCTCGGATACTACTCTATGAGTGCATCCTTGATGCCCTCTGAATTTTTTCATCGTCGTTTCGATCTATTGGAAGCCTGCTTCCTATAGGTCGTCACTCGACCTCTCTTCGTTCAGCAAGACTACAAACAGGTCGGCTGCTAAGCTGGCTTTGTTTTCTTTTTTGGACCGACGTGCATGCTATTCGACCTGTCGATAGCTCTACGACTTCGTCATGACCTTTCTAAGGTCGCTGCGCCTACACCTCGCTCGGGGGCTTGTGAGACATGGGTACCCCTGGGTCCCCACCAACCAGGCTCACGGCCGTCCCTGACAAGTAGGTCCGGCCTACCAGAAGACCCGCCGACCTGTCAGTGGGCCCAACCGACCTAGTTGGCAGCCCACACGACCTCCTGAAGACCTTCCAGAAGATTCCCCCGACGACCTAATTCAACACGACCTCAAGACTTGGCGTACAAGACAAGACATCGGTGGATTTCGACCAAAGCAGATCGACGGATATGTCAAATGTCGTAGTCAGCTAGATTTAGGTCTCCTGGTCGTAACCGACCTGGAGTCTGGTAACCGACCTTGTCCGCTGGCCAATATAAGGCGGGCAGGGCGACCCCTTGTATCAATACGCAATCCTCAAGCAATCTACACCAACAACTGGACGTAGGGTTTTACTCTCCGGAGGCCCGAACCAGTATAAACTCGCCGTGTTCTCTGTGTTCCGTGTGCTCTTGCACAACCTTCGAGTTCTTAGCCTTAGATTCCACCTCGTCGAACAACTAAACCACAGGGATTAACACCCCCGTGGGCTGTCTAGATCTCACCATCTGACAGGAACCCTCCACCTATTACTTTGGTGATAGGTGTGAGAGATGAGTGGATTGAAAGAGATCCCAAAGCCTTTGTGGCTTACCTCAATAACGTGGATGTAGGCCAACCTTTGTGGTGAGCTGAACCACGAGATAAATCTTATCTCTTGTGCTTTAATTTCCTTTATGCATTGTTGTTTCGGTTTGAATTGCTATAGCTTGCTTGTCTAGGGTTTGGCTTCGATCTACTTGTTGTTCAGTTTGGTAAAGAGTCTAAGTGGTTATATCTTTAATTTACCTCCTAACTAACATCTCTATTGCACCAGATATGTTTTTCCCTTTGTTATCCGTAGTAGTTCTTGTGAATGTTGCAGAACGCAGAAGTTCTGCGAATAAACACAGAAGTTATGCGATCTGGCAGTGGAGTTGCTAGAAAAATATTGAATTTATTTTACAGGCCTATTCACCCCCTCTAGGCCACTTGCATTGATCCTTTCAGTGTGCTGCCGGGGGAGCTTGCCCCGAGGTCTGGCAGAGCTTGACCCCACCACCGTGCCAGCAGAGTCGCGCGTCGAGGTCCCGCGGGCTTGACGCTGCCGGCCTCTGACACCGTGTGAGGGAGCCCCGCTCTCCGGATGATGGACTTCCGGTTGGGGAAGGGAGCAAACGTGGGACCCACACGTCACCAAGTGTAGAGGAGAGAGGTTGTAGGGTCATTTTGGACCATACGAAAATACAGAGGTCTTCGGTGGGTCCAAGAGAATCAAAGACGAAATGGAATCAAAGACGTATAAAATGGCACAATTTAAATAAGGTAAGAATTGTAATGACATATTTCCAAATAGACGAATTGTAATATCATATCTCCAAACTACGAAAGTTGTAATAACATATATGTAATAAACCCTAAATTTTAAGCAACTAAAATTTTACATGTTCATACAATGTGTAATTTTTACATGTTCATGTCACTCTTCGAGAAGAATTTTTCACATAACTGAAAGTGCAATCCAATTCCTTTAAGAAGAAATACATAAACAGGTAGCCTGTTCACAAAATCCTGGACTTAGATGTAAACTGGGTTGCATCTTGTCCATGGTGGTTATGAACTCAAGGGCCATTCAAGGTCAACTATAAGGGATGCAATTTTATAGTTTCTTCTTTGCTGAAGTGCAAGCTTATGTTTTTCTTTCTAATAATAAGCTCAAGGACTAAGCATTCAATTTCCGTGAATCCATGAAAATTCTATTTTCTGTTCCAACTGAGATGTGATGAGCGGCCATGGAGGAGTTGATGCAGGCTTAGAGATGTTGCTGTGAAAAACCATCACCTATCTTCCAGGTTTCTACCACTGATAGAATTCAAGTGAACTTGAACTTCTATCCTATTTTTATTTATTATTAGTTTGCCCTTGGCCACTAGCGATTTTTAATTAAGCCCATTTCATGGTTACTTAGTGCCAAAATTGCAATATACACGTCCAATAGCGTTTTCCTCAACACTTGAATTTGTGTATCTTGTGCGTTCTTGTGCCCTTTGTTTGCATTATCAAAGCAATTAACTACTAGAACCAAGCTACTGGAATGCCTACAAATCCATTTCTTCCCTTGATGGCATTTGGATTCTAACAATTTTCCTAATGAAATTCAGATCACACATTGTTTGTTAAGGAAATCACCGCTACATATCCCTAGGAGCATCTCAACTCTCTAGAATTTGCTAGGATGCAAAATATCACACTGGCATTTCTTCTTTCCTTTCCATCCATTATACATACTAAGTATTAACCTTTTCAATCCAATGCTGTATGTCTAAAAAATTTCATTTTTTTCTGAATTTCAGAAATGCATGAAGGAATTTAGGAAGAATTTTGTGTGGTAAAGGAAGATCTCAAGGTAAGGTATACCTTGGCAAAAATATTGCATTATTTTTATCTTATAATATTCAATGCTATGCCGGTGTCACAATTTAATTTATTCACTTGAAACATGATTCCAAGGATAAATGTAAATTGATGGTTCAACAATTGTAATGCGTAAGAAAATAATGGTTTAATGCCAAGGTCTCTCCAAGAGGATATACAGATAGATGTAGTCACCACAGTAGTCGTTAGATTACTTTTTAGTTTAGCTTCCCATAAAACAAAGTAATGTTAAAGTAAATTAGTAGCATTTATTTTATTTATAAAATGGGATGGTCATCAGCAATAGCAGACAAACATTGCCAGTTTTGGTGTTTGATTTTTATAAACATTTAAATAAGTGTATTCATATGGCTATGCTTTTTCTCTTCTAATCTCCCCTAATACCATCAAATTTCTATCTAATGCTATGAGCTGTGAATATGGTATGACCACACCTGAGAACCTTGCTTGAAAGTAGGTGTTACTGTCAAGGTAGATGGTATGCTTCAATATATTTTAATTTTATATAGGAAAGTGGCACTTTGTAAAATTAGGCTTATTTAAAAAAAAAATCATATGGGAATTCATAAGGCATATTAACGCTCAATAGTCAGCATGTGAAAGAACTGTTTATTTGGTCTTCTGTTATCCAGTGTAAGGCTGTAGAGTAGTATTTGATCTCTCTAGTTTATATTGACTTGAAGAGTATGGATATATAGCAATTTCTCTAGCTCTTCAAGAAAGGATTTCTCTGTAAGTTGTTACAACATATATGTTACAATTTTTTGTATTCATCTAAATTCTTTTATTTCCTGACTTATTATGGCACATTTGTCGGTGTCCGGATTAGCTCTGGCACTAACTAGTAATTAGCGCTGCTATCAGTCTCCCGATGGTCGGTGCTAAGCTAAAGGGAGACGAGGGTTTATCCTGGTTCGGCCACGGGGCCATACGTCCAGCAGGATGTGCTTGCGCACTGTATTAGCTTGCACCGGTGGTGCCTGTAGAGGGGGGCTACAAGCAAGGCGGGAGAGGAGGCAAATCCCCCAGGTCCCAACTATGATGACTGAGGCAAGTGCCAATATCGGGAGTGGTGGAGTGTGGAGCGAGTGTGAGCTGTGAGTATGCGTGTGTGAGTGAGCGTGCCCGCGCAGGGACGTCTGCCTCTCCCTTTTATAGACCAAAGGAGGGCATCTACAGTGGAGCGGTATAGTGATTTGCACAGTAGCCGCGTACTAGCAGGCATGGCGTCGGGGGTCTTGTCTTCGCACGTTCCTGCTCCTGGCGCGAGTAGGTGACGAGCTCCGGCTTCCGCGGGCGGCGTGGCGATTCTGTTGCTCGTCCGGGCATGACTTCGAGGGTGTGCGCCCCCCGATTCGAGGGTCCGGTCGTAGGGGAGAGGACGGGAGTTGGCGGTACACTGCCGTGGAACATCACCGGCCTGTCCGCACAGTGTGGTGCAGTCCACCGCACAGAGCCAGGGATGGTGGCACAGCACCGGGGATGGCGGCACAGCGCCAGGGATGACCACATGACATCAGAGTTGGCGGAGGAGACGCGGCGCACGCCGTGTGTACGGCGGCTCCGGTCAGTACACGCGCCTGTGCACCGCCCGTACACCTTTCGAGGGTGCTCCTGCACCTATTCGAGGGCCTCGCTGCTGGGGGAGGATGGGAGCAGGTGGCACAGTAGCACGGAATGACGCCGGCCTGTCCGCACAATGCTGCGCAATGCCAGCACAGGTTCGGAAGAGGCTGCACAGTACCGGGTTAGGTTGCACAGCAGCGGTGTGGAGGGGGATTCACCTTTGACTTCGGCGTCCCGCCGAGGATCCGGGCATTAAATGCCGTTTGTCAGAGGAGAGGGGGAACGCTGTAGGTCGAGGGTCGACCTCGAGCGAGGCGGAGTTGGTCGCTCGCCCGAGGGGGGTCGAGCCCCTCGAGCGAGGCGGAAACCCGCTCGAGGGGTCGGGACCCTCGAGCGAGACGGAAACCTGCTCGAGGGGTCGGGACCCTCGAGCGAGGCGGAGCAGGTGAGCAGGCTTTCCCGAGGAAGGACCTTGGGCCGCCACTGGGCTGTAGCGGGCCATGGACCCGTCGCGTACTCTGCTCTCTTTTGGGATTTTGTGGGGATTAGTCCGTACGTGATTGCGTTTAACGAGGGTGATTATCCCCTTAGTTAGGGGACCCCTAATGACCGTTCCCGACAGTAGACCCCGAGCCTTTTTGGGAATAGGAACTAGTCTGGCAAAGGCTGCAGGTCCTGTGGCAATGTCCATATATGCTACATGTGGGACTTTCCCTTTGATCATGCGTGTTTTTCCGTGGGGACGCGCTAGCGCACCCGCGGGTGTAAGCCTCTGAAGCCCTGTATGAGTGCGTGCACTCGTGCAGGGGTTAAAAGCGTCGAGTGACGGGCTCGCCTCGCGTTTGTTTCAGTCGGCCTCGGCGGTAGTTCAGCTGGCATCGGCAATCTACGCAGTCAGAGCAGTGTCGAAGTTACCCGAAGCGCCCTTAGACGGGTTTGATTGCTTGTTCGGGGCTTAACCCTCCACAGATCAGCACGGCTGAGCGAGATGATCACCGGGATGGTCGTGGTGCGAGGAGCCCCCGAGCCCTGGCCCTATCAGGGACGATCAGGTAAAGTCCTCGGCTTCGTATTATGACCCTCATCGCCCTTCCGTAGGGAGGAGGGGTGAGGCAATCCATGCTTCCCTCGAGCGGGCAGCGAGTCATGGATGTCTCGGTGAGCTGTTAGCAGATAGTTCAAGTGGGCGTCTGTGCCCCGTTCGATAGGGGTCGGCTCGTGGTCTGGAGACACGTCCATGTGAGCGCTTGCAAAGGTTTGCTAAGCAGGGCTCGGTCCCGTTCGATAGGGGCCGAGGGCGCGGAAGCACTCCCTCGATGGGATCCCTCAATTAGCTGTCTTTGTCCTGGCCTTGAACACGATATATGGGGCACCCCTGAACTTGACGTTCGGGGACAGGCTTGATCGCGCGCGTCCTGATCGTTCCTGACACTGTTGATCTGAGGTGCCTGTTCGAACCCTTCGAGGGTCAGGCTCCGTACCCCTGATCTGTAGGGCTTTTTGTGGGGAGCACCGCGTGTCCCCATCTTAATGGATCTGTGGCGCCTGTCGAGCCTCCACTGGGCCAAGCTTCGAACCACTGATCAGTAAATCCTCGCATCGAGGTGCATCTGCGGCGCCCGTCGTACCCTCAGCGGACCGGGCCTCGAGCCACTGATCAGTAACGACTTGGGGGGGTGAGCCTCGGGCGCCCCTCGAATCTCGATTTCAAGGGGCTGGGCGTCGAACCCCTGGTTTGGTGGGCTCAAGGGGTCTTCCTTATGCAGGAGGGAACCCCTTGGCGTTCGAAATCCGGTCGTGGACCGGTTGTTTGCTGCGCCTGCGCAGTCGTGGCTGACGTGGCATGGGACAGGCGGAGTGGGCACACCTTTTCAGGCGGTATGGCGTGGGTGGCGGGCGGATGTGAAACGACGTGGTGCAGTGCACCCTAATTTACTATGCGGTGGTAACCACACCCGCGCACGTGCGTGGTGGTGTGGGGCCCTACTGTCTGTGATAGGCGGCACCCACCACATTGATTGCGGACGCCCGCCGCGCCATCGGGTAATCCGTCTCCTCCTACCCTATAAAATAGGAGATGGGGGAGAGGGGATCTTAACCTTAGCCATTTGTAAGCGCCGCTCCCACTTCGCCCTCTCTACCACCGCGAGCTCCGCCGCTTCGGATCCGCGTGCTTGCCCACTCTACTCTGCCCGAGCATCTTCCTCCTCCTCCTACCTACAGCCATGATTAGGATTCTGGAGGCCGCGCTGTGGTTCTCGTCGTCGGTAGATGCGCAGACCATGGAGGGGCTCGTCCTCGGTGGCCAGCTGGCGCCGGCCGACGATGAGGCGAACCCAGCGTGGATGATCCCGCCGGCGTCGCACCGGGAGCCGTCTCCATCGCCGGGCTACGTCGTAAGCTTTGTGCGGCTGCCCGAGCGCGGATTCAACGCCCCCGCAAGCAAGTTCATGCGGGGGTTGTGCTACCACTACGGGGTGGAGCTCCACAACTTCGCCCCTAATGCCATCTCACAGGCGGCGTCCTTCGTTGCCATCTGTGAAGGCTTCCTGGGGATCAAGGCGCACTGGGACCTGTGGGTTCATCTCTTTCGAGGTGAACTCCACACGGTCGCCAACGCGGAGAGGAAGACGCGCAGGGCCGTCCGTGCCTGCGGCCTCATGTTCGCGGCGCGTGAATCCAGGAGGCACCTCTACCCGTCCTGCACCATGACGTCGAACAACTCCGACTGGAAGAAGGGGTGGTTCTACCTACGCAATGACGGCACCGGCCTCCCGCCGTACACCGGGAAGGTGCTGACGGCGAAGGTGGATGCGTGGTCGCACGGGGTGTCGCCTCAAGCGAGGCAGAGGAAGCTCGAGCCCTTTACCGACGCCCTCAGCAAGCTGGCCGATGCCGAGTTGACCGTGGCGGTGGCCATTGCCAACTTCCACCACCGGCGGGTGATCCTCCTCATGGAGAGGGCGCTCCCCATCTTCGCGATGAGGGGCGACGTCGATGCTGCGGCCCTGGCGAGCTCGCGACTGCTGGAGGAGCCTCTCACCAAGGCGTATGCGGCCACCAGGGCGAGGCGCGCGGTGAACCTCAAGGTGGTGGCTCAGAGCGACGACGACTTGTAGTCGTTCGCAATGTGCCCCGACCCGGACCATCGTGAGTTGGTAAGATCCGATTTCTTGCCCCGTTCGCTTCGTTCTGGTGTTTGATTTGATCGTGATTGTGGTGACAGGGAGTGCGCCTCAACGTCCCCACATCGGATCCCCCAACGCCCAGGTCTCACGCCGCCAATCGCGCCAGGCAACAGAGGTAGAAGGACAAGGCAGACCGGGCGAGGGCGAGGAAGATGAGGAGGCAGGAGCGCATCGATGCGTATAACGAGGAGTATCGGCAGCTGGAGAAGTGGGGCCTCTCCCCCCTCCCGCCGGATCCGATACACTCGGATTCGGACGAGGATGGCAGCGACGGGGAGCGGACCGTCTCGGACAGGGAGGAGGAGGCACCGACCTCGACGTCAAGGGGGGAGGAAGCCCTTGCCGCGTCCGCCTTTGCGGCGGACTCGGCGTGCCTCGACAAGGACGCGTCGTTGAGGGTGCCGGTTGATTCGGGGGCGGTGCCCCAAGCCCCTCGAAGAAGCGTAAGCGGCGTATCTCCGAGCTGCGGTGAGTCGCGTTTCGCTCTCCGCGTTCTTGATATCGTAGATTAGTTTGCTAACCCTTCCTTTCCGATTTCTCCAGCCGGACGCCCACCGTTCCAGGGCTCGCGCCCACCAAGGCGCTCAAGGTGGGAGCGCCAGATGCGGTGCGCACGACGAGGCCTCGTTCGACGAGGACGTCATGGTCGGTGGCGGCGGCCGTGGCGACGGTGCCGGCGAGGTGGGGGTGCCGCGGCCGAGAGTGGCCGCCGCGGGAACGCTGTGACGGGAAGAGGCGGCGGCGGAAGCCCTTCGCGCGACGATGGTTCGAGTGTCCCAGCGGGGGCGGGAACAGGCCCGCGCCACTGGCAGGGAAGCAGAAGGCCGCAGGAATGATGCGGCCCCTGCTAATAGTGATTTGGTCCCAGATGGGGGCCAGGTGATGGTGGCGGCCGCGCCAGCCCCCGGGCCAGCACCTGAGGTGTTGTTGGGGCGGCCCGACAGCTGTGTGGTGCCACAGGCTCCAACAACTAGTGCCGGGGCGGTGCCGGGGGCGACTATGGTGACATTACATCGCCCCGACCACCCCAAAGGCTACTACCCGTGGTTGCTGAGGTTCGACCGCCCCGGGGTCCCACCAGAGATGGTGGCAAACGCGGAGAAGGAGAGGGATTTGTGGCAGGAGTTCAGCAACCTTGGCTCCTCCCTGCAGAACACCCTTAACGCCGCCCTCTAGATCCACGCGGGCAGATCGCTCTAGGTTTTCCGGGTAAGTGTACTTGTGCGGACGTTTCTCAGCTCTTCTTATTTCGCTCGTGCGAGTTTCATTTGGTTCTTTTTTCTCCCCTTTCTGCAGGAGCTACAGATGCAGGCAGGAGAGAAAATCTCCTATATGGCCAACCTGTGCGCCGAGATCGACAGGCTCCAAGCGGTGAATGAGGGCCTGGACGCGATGGTGGAGGCGCTGCGGACGGACCTCAGCTGGTATGAGTATGATCTAATCCGCGCGGGAAAGGAGCATGATGCTGAACATGCCGCGGCGGAGCAGAAAGCCACGGAGGATGAGGGGCTAGGCGCCACGCTCCAGAGGAAGGAGGAGGCGCTGGCGACGGCGAAGGAAGAGCTCCGGTAGGCACGCGCGGCGCTTGCCGAGGCCCAGTCCCTACTTGCGCAGAAGCAAATGGCCCTCACCGAGGCGCAAGCTCAACTCCAGCAGGATCGCGCGACCCTCGAGGGAGCGAGGTCCTGACAGACTCAGGCGAGCAAAAGACCCAAGAGGTCGAACAGCTGGGCGCCGTTCTGCGGGAGAAGAGCGAGGCGCTCACGGGGGTTGAGAGCCAGCTCCAGCAAGAGCGTGCGGCACAAGGAGGCGCAGACCCAGCTCCAACAAGAGCGAGCAGCGCTTGAGGAGGTTAGGTCCACGCTCCAGAAGGAGAGCGCGGCGCTTGAGGAGGCCAGGTCCACGCTCCAGTAGCGGGATGCGGAGGTGACGGCAGCGGGCGCCCAGGTCCAGATCCGACAAGTGGTGGCCGAGCTGCTCACTCGGGCTCTGGTTCGGGAGTGCGCCACCACCGACGCCCTGCGGGCTGCCATTGAGGAGAAGGACGCCTCGATCCTGCAGCTGCAGCAAGAGGCCGGGGCTGTGCGTGCAGAGCTCGAGACGGAGAAGAGGCAGACCGAGGGTAAGTCATAGCCCCCGGGTCCTTGATTATCTTAAGTTCATCAAGATCCGCTCTTGACGCACTTTTCCTTGTTTCAGGACTGCGGAAGCCCCTGGGGGAGTCGTTGACGCCAGCGGAGACTCTCCAGGTCGCCTATACCTTAGCTCAGCAAGAGTTCGAGGCCTTGGAAGGAGCGGCCCTTGAAGTGTGCCGGGAGATCGAGGGAGGCGCTGGCTCGTCGGGGAGCTCATTGGCGAGCCGCATTAGGGCTCCGGGTAGCCGTGTTGTTGAGCGCGTAAAGGGCGCTCTCCGACTTGGCATCCAGAAGACCCTGGGCGTGGTGTTGGCGCACTATATAGTCGAGTTTGACGCTCTGGTGACGGGCTATGTCATCGCGGATGATCTTGATGACGACGGGATGAATGCCGCCATGGATCAAGCCGACGCCGCCGCTGCTGGTGCTGCCGCCGAGCTCGCCAACATGTTCGAGGAGTACCTCTTCCCTGGCGCTACTGAGGGCGGGGACGCCGCTGCCGCAAGCCCCCGTGCGCCCTGAAAGAGGCTGGGCGCGAACGCCCGTAGGTAGTAGTTAGGATTTGAGCCGGGCAGGTCTTGTAATCGAACTTATGTACAATTTGTTTATGTATGCTATTGTGTTTTCCTCATAGCTTAGAGAAATTTTGGCCGGGAGCGGTCGTCCCCGTGAGCAACTTGAGAGTAGAGTGGTGAGAGAGAAGCCGTATCCTACTGGAGGTGTAGGCAGTCTCAGACTCAGCCGGCCCTAGCCTTAGTTATCCACGCCCTGCTTCCATTTTTCTAAGCGTTCGAGGCCTAACACGTTTAGCATTTTTTGAATGAAAAGGTATTTGCGAAAAAATGGGACCGTTTAGGGGGGCCCCCATAGTAGCCCCCGAGGGGGACTTGGTTTTCAGAAGAAAGCCGAGTCTCCCTAGCTTTTATTCACAACCTTAGAGTATCTACAACTGACTTGGGCGTCAGATATGCACAAAACAACTTGGAATTTCAGGGGTAGAAGCGACGTAGCTGTTGGATGTTCCAAGTGTTGGTGAAGATTTCGCCCTTGTCGTTTGCGAGCTTGTACGTGCTGGGCTTGAGGACTTCGGCAATGATGTATGACCCTTCCCATAGCAGTGTGAGCTTGTGATGGCCCTCATTCTTCTGCCAAAGCCTGAGCACTAGGTCTCCCTTGTTGAGGTCTTGAGGTCGGACCTATTGCGCTTGATACCGCTGTAGGGACCGCTGGTACTTCTCAGAGTGTAGGATTGCCATGTCCCGAGCCTCGTCGATGCAGTCCAGCGAGTCTTCGCGATCTTGCTGGTTCTACTATGCCTGGTAGGCTTTAACCCTTGGGGATCCGTAATCTAAGTCCGTGGGGAGGACGGCCTCGACGCCATAGACAAGGAAGAACGGGGTGAAACCCGTAGTTCTGCTCGGGGTGTTCCTGAGACTCCAAATGACCGACGATAGCTCCTAGATCCATCTCTGGCCGAACTGATTGAGCTTGTTGAAGATTCTTGGCTTTAGGCCTTGTAAAATCATGCCGTTGGCATGTTCTACTTGACCGTTGGTCTGTGGGTGTGCCACGGCTGACCAATCCACGCGGATGTGGTAGCTGTCACAAAATTCTAGGAACTTCTTGCCAGTGCACTGGGTGCCGTTGTCCGTTATGATGAAGTTAGGTACCCCGAAGCGATGGACGATGTCTGTGAAGAACAGCACGGCCTATTCGGACCGGAGGCTGCTGATGGGGCGAACCTCGATCCACTTGGAGAACTTGTAGATGGCCACCAAAACTTGGGTGAAGCCCCCGGGCGCCTTCCGTAAGGGTCCGACCATGTCCAACCCGAACACAGCGAAAGACCACGTGATGGGGATGGTTTGCAGTGCATGAGCCAGGAGATGAGTCTTGCGGGCGTAGTACTGACACCCTTCGCAGGTGCGCACGACCTCGTTGGCGTCAGCGACCGCCGTTGGCTAGTAGAAACGCTGGCGGAACGCCTTGCCCACGAGGGTGCGTGGCGCGGTGTGGTGGTCGCACTCGCCGACGTGGATGTCTTGAATCAACTCCCGTCCTTCAGGGATGGAGATGCACCACTGCATGATCCCCGAGGCGCTGCGCTTGTACAGCTCACCGTTGATGACGACGAACGACTTGCCGTTCCTGGCGATACATATCGCCTCGATTCGATCTGGGGGTAACCCCCCCCGGGCGAGCCAAGCGAGATATTCGTCGCGCCAATCCCGTGGAGGGGGCGGGAGCTCGTCGATCTCCATCGCCTCGGCTTCGTCCGCCTAGGACCCTTCGAGGTCCGAGGCCTCGAGTTCCCCATTCGAGGGGTCCTCGTCCATGGGCTCGGCGCTCGTGGCCTTCGAGGGGCCAGCCCCCGAGGCCTTGCCAGAGACCTTGGCGGGTTTGCTGAGGTCGATGGAGGGCTCGGTGAGGTCGCAGGCAAAAACGTTCGGGGGAACAGTAATTCGCCCTGACGTGATCTTGGCTAGCTCGTCTGCTTCCTCATTGTACTTACGCGTGATGTGATTGAGCTCGAAGCCAAAGAACTTGTCCTCGAGCTTGCGCACCGCATTGCAGTATGCCTCCATCTTCTCGTCGTGGCAGCTTGCGTCCTTCATCACCTGGTCTGTGACCAGCTGAGAGTCCCCCCGGATATCAAGGCGTTTGATGCCGAGCTTGATGGCGATGCGGAGGCCGCTGAGAAGGGCCTCATATTCCGCCATGTTGTTCGACGCGGGGAAGTGCAAGCGTACCATGTAGCGCATGTGCTCTCCGAGGGTGAAACAAAGAGCAGGCCCGCGCCTGCGCCCGTTTTCATCACCGAACCGTCGAAGTACATGGTCCAGCTTTCAGCCTGGATCTGGGGCGTGGGTAGCTGAACGTCGGTCCATTCAGCCACGAAATGCGCAAAGACTTGCGATTTTATCGCCTTACGCAACGCGTAGGTGAGAGGTTCACCCGTGAGTTCCACTGACCACTTCACTATCCTACCCGAGACGTCCTGGTTGTGGACTATCTCTCCCACGGGGAAAGACGAGACCACAGACCACAGTGACAGGGTGGGCCTCAAAGTAGTGCCGCAGCTTGCACCGTGTGAGCAACACCGCGTAGAGCAGCTTCTGGATATGTGGGTATCGCATCTTGGTTTCGGACAACACTTCGCTAATGTAGTACACCGGCCTCTGGACAGGTAAAGCGTGCCCCTCCTCCGTTCTCTCCACGACGATGACCGCGCTGATCACCTGGGTTGTCGCAACTACGTAGAGATAAAGGGGCTCGAGGTACGACGGCACAACCGGGTGAACAGAGTAGACCTCTTGACGTTCACGCCTGCGCTGTCGGGACGTCATATCGCCCGTCGGCCCCCCAAAGATGAAGAACACGTTCTCCACCTTTGGGAAGCCATCTTTACCCCCGTCGCTCGCATCCCTCTTGGCGTTGTCCTCCTTCGCAGCAACTCGGTTGTAGTACTTCTTGAGCATGTCGCATTGCTCGAGGGTGTGAGCGACCGGGATCTTGTGGTACGGGCAGGGCTTCTTCAGCATGTCGTCGAACACTCCGCCTCGAGGGGGGCCTCGAGCAACCTTGTTGGCAGCATCGATCGCGTGGACCTCGTCTGAGCCCTCGTGTTGCTCCATGGGCTTCTTGCCCTGGTTCTTGTTGCCCTGCCTCTGCTTCTTCAAGGCATCCTTGGGCTTGCTGCCCTCCGCGGGCACATCCTCTGCTCGCTTGCCCTTCTTGCCGTCGAAGATCGCCCCCACTGCCTCTTCTCCAGAGGCGTAGCTGGTGGCGATGTCGAATAGCTCGTTGACGTTGGTGGGAGGGTTCCGTCCCAACTCGCGCACGAGGTCTCGGCAAGTCAAGCCTTCCAAGAAGGCATGCACGACCTCGGACTCATCGACGCTCGGGAGCTTGGTGCAGCGCTTGGAGAAGCAGCGGATGAAGACCCTCAGGGATTCGCCAGCCTTCTGGGAACAGCCTCGAAGATCCCAGGAGTTCCCAGGGTGCACGTATGTGCCCTGGAAATTGCCCACGAACGTCCTGACCAGGCCGTCCCAGTCGTGGATTTGGTTCGCGGGCAGGTGCTCGAGCCACGTCCGCGCCGAGTCTGCAAGGTGCAGAGGCAGGTTGCGGATGATCATGGCATCGTCGGTGGCACCACCCAGCTGGCATGCTAGGCGGTAGTCATTGAGCCACACCCGGGGGTCCGTCTCCCCTGAGTATTTGCTCACGGTCGTAGGTTGCCGGAAGCGCGGGGGATGGAAGCCATGCGGATTGCCCGGCCGAACACACGCGTGCCCGGCGGCTCCGGCGTCGGGCTCCTATCCTCCCGGCTATCGTAACGGCCTCCACACCGGGGGTGGTAGCCGTGTGATGCTGCGACGGCGGCGTCCTGCTTCTTCTTGTTCAGGATGTTGCGGGCGTCACCATCGTCGGCCTTGCCGCATGTATCCTGAATCCGCTCCTTAGCGGGCATCCTCTGGTTGCCTTCGTGAACTGTGGGTGCCCGGTGCGGAGTGTGAACCGATGCCTCCGGGTCCCTATCGCCTCCGCCAGTTTTTACGCTGGACTGATGGCGCATGCGGGACGCAGAGCTCTCGGCTTGCTGCACCGCAGCCAACTCGATGAGGGCCTGCGCCTCGCGGCGCAGGTTGCGTCCCTCGAGCGTTGAGGGTTCACGCATGGCCCGAATCAAAGTTGCCGCAGCAACAAGCTTCTGGCTGGCCCTCGCCAGAGTCGGCAGGCTATCCACGTCGGCGTCGGCGTTGATGTGTTCGCGGGCTACGCGCCCCGCAGCGCGCACCCCGTGCGATGAGGGGCCGGCCTTGTCTCTCCCGGGTGTGGCCTTCAGGTGCCGCACCTGCTCGCGCTCTGCGTCAAGCTTCGCCTCCAGCTCACGGACCTAGGCCAGCTGTGCAGCGTGCGCCGCGTCGTGCGGTGGTGTCCCCATCGGCGGGTTCGCCGCCAGGTTGTTGCGAACTGCTGCGTCACCCGCTCCTCCTCCTTCGTCTTCGCCTTCGCCGATGACGACGATGAAGCACTAGCGGGTGGGATCATAATCCCTCTTGCTAGAGTCGTCGGAGCAAGTGAGGCAGTAGTCTGCTGCGGTCTGAAACCGCCTGAGAGCGTCGGGTTCCGAAGTCCGGAGTAATCCCACTCCGCCCCCCTGTCCCCCGCGATCGTACTCGCATTCCTCGCTGTCGGAGTCGCGGTACGACTCGCCAAGCGAGGTAGCGATGAGGTTCCGGATCGACATGAGGTGGTGACCCGGAAGGTCCTCGTACGCGGCCAGATCAGTGCTGACCGATAAGGAGTACGCCATGGACGTGCTGCGCATCCCGTGGGGAAACTGCGACCGCGCGACCGCGGCTTCCCTGACAGGACGCGCCGTTGAGTTCGCCGGTGGAGGTGCGTCTCCTTGCGCCGTGATGTTAGGTGGGAGCTCGCCGGCTTCGACCCGCTGGGGGGAGCCGGCGCGCGCCGCCCTTTGTCGCCCCGCGTGCGCTCGCCGCGAGCGTTGGCCCGAGCGCTTACGGCGCCGTGGTGGTGGTGGAGCTAGCACTACTACTGTTGCAGCTGGTGTCCCTGGCGGTGCTGCCCTGATTGCGTCCCTGTTAAGGATACGCATGAGGTAGCCGTTGCCAGTCGCCTGGTACTGGATGCTCCCGAACCAGATCTCGTATCCGGCCGGGAACGAGTCGGATTCGCCCCAGGCGGGCCTCTCCGACGTGTGCTCGGTGACGGTCACCATCGAGAGAACAGGTGGATGATCTCAGCGCGGGCCCCTACCTAGCGCGCAAACTGTCGGTGTCTGGATTAGCTCTGGCACTAACTAGTAATTAGCGCCGCGATCAGTCTCTCGATGGTTGGTGCTAAGCTAAAGGGAGACGAGGGTTTATCCTGGTTCCAGCCACGGGGCCGTACGTCCAGCAGGATGTGCTTGCACACTGTATTAGCTTGCACCGGTGGTGCCTGTAGAGAGGGGCTACAAGCAAGGCGGGAGAGGAGGCAAATCCCCCAGGTCCCAACTACGGTGATTGAAGCAAGTGCCAATATCAGGAGTGGTGGAGTGTGGAGCGAGTGTGAGCTGTGAGTATGTGTGTGTAAGTGAGCGTGCCCGCGCAGGGGCGTCTGCCTATCCCTTTTATAGACCAAAGGAGGGCAGCTACAGTGGAGCGGTACAGTGATTTGCACAGTAGCCGCGTACTAGCAGGCATGGCGTCGGGGGTCTTGTCTTCGCATGTCCCTGCTCCTGGCGCGAGTAGGTGACGAGCTCCGGCTTCCGCGGGCGGCGTGGCGATTCCTGTTGCTCGTCCGGGCATGACTTCGAGGGTGTGCGCCCGCCGATTCGAGGGTCCGGTCGTCGGGGAGAGGACGGGAATTGGCGGTACAGTGCCGTGGAACATCACCGGCCTGTCCGCACAGTGTGGTGCAGTCCACCGCACAGCGCCAGGGATGGTGGCACAGCACCGGGGATGGCGGCACAGCGCCAGCGATGGCCACATGACGTCAGAGTTGGCGGAGGAGACGCGGCGCACGCCGTGCGTACGGCGGCTCCGGTCAGTACGCGCGCCTGTGCACCGCCCGTACACCTTTCGAGGGTGCTCCTGCGCCCATTCGAGGGCCTCGCTGTTGGGAGGACGGGAGCAGGTGGCACAGTAGCACGGAATGACGCCAGCCTGTCCGCACACTGCCGCGCAACGCCAGCACATGACCGGGAGTGGCTGCACAGTAGCGGGTTAGGTTGCTCAGCAGCGGTGTGGAGGGGGATTTGCCTTTGACTTCGGCGTCCCGCCGAGGATCCGGGCATTAAATGCCGTTTGTCAGAGGAGAGGGGGAGCACTGTAGGTCGAGGGTCGACCTCGAGCGAGGCGGAGTTGGTCGCTCGCCCGAGGGCGGTCGAGCCCCTCGAGCGAGGCGGAAACCCGCTCGAGGGGTCGGGACCCTCGAGCGAGATGGTAAACCTGCTCGAGGGGTCGGGACCCTCGAGCGAGGCGGAGACCTGCTCGAGGGGTCGAGACCCTCGAGCGAGGCGGAGCAGGTGAGCAGGCTTTCCCGAGGAAGGACCTTGGGCCGCCACTGGGCTGTAGCGGGCCATGGACCCATCGCGTACTCTGCTCTCTTTTGGGATTTTGTGGGGATTAGTCCGTACGTGATTGCGTTTAGCGAAGGTGATTATCCCTTAGTTAGGGGACCCCTAATGACCGTCCCCGATAACATTATTTACCTCTCGTTCCTCCATGGATTCATGTCACCATAATTTGTTGCCTCACCTTGCTGCAACTTTTCTAATCAGCACTTATTCGATGTAATGCCCCTCTGAAACTATGGTGCAAACTGAGATAATGAGTATTGTCACAACACGTATTCCCAGCGTCGGATGCTGGATTAACATCCTCACAACTGTGAGTTGCTATTTTTCAACTGTCTTCTTTGTCAATTTAATCATTCGGTATAACTTGAAGAATTAGTGGATTGACTTTAACTTGTTCAGCCAAAGCCTCTTATGCTCATTAGCCAAATGGCAACCATGTTGTACTGGTTATATAGAATGACTAGCTGTAGTTTAACTTTGTGCTCACTAGAAGAAGAAGCAGAGTTCCTCTCGAGTCCTGTTTGGTTAGTTTGTTTGGATATTTGTTTGGATTACGATTAGGAGAGATGAGATATTAGGATTCAGTTGTTAGAGATAGAATTTAAAAGGAGTTGTAAGATTACAGATTGTAATTGTGTGAACACTATATATATGAGGGGAAAGAGATCAGGGAAAGCAAACAAGAATTAAACCTAATCAACTCCGGACCTCCATCAGGAGGGCGAGTTTGTTTCTCTCTTGTGCCTAATTACCTTCTGTCCTTTGCTAAACCAATGTCCATATCAGCTCCACTATTCTCAACTATTGCCCCTCCTTAATTTTTGATAAAGTCTCCTCATTAAGAATACTAATCATGCACTAAGATCTTCCAATTGTTTGTCAACTGTGAATCACATTTCTAATTATTTTCTCAACAAAATACTTTGTTGCATTAGTCTGATCTATCATTGTCAAATAATGTTCTTGTGCACATTTGTTTCTTCAAGGACTTTTGAGGAATTGGGTGATATGTAGAGGGAGCACGCTAAACAATTGATGGGCACTACAACTTGTTTTAATTTGAAATTAGGGCTCTTCTAAGCTCATGTAGATTGTAGTGCTAGGTGAATGTAGCCTAAACCATTCATTTCTACTGCTTGATTTGCCACCTCAGCTTTCAACAATTGTATATAGCCAGGTTGCGATGTTCTCTATTTATTTGGATAAACTCTGGTGTATAGAGAGATGAATGGGACATTGACATCAGATTTAGATTTTGTTCTGTGATTTTGTAAGTAGAGGTGTAACAATAGCAGGCAGACACATTGTAACATGTAAGTTTGTTGAATCTGCCATTGAATTCTTTCAGCAAATTCAGTAATGCGCTAACAGTAGTGTGAAGATATTTAAGTAATTATTTCTAATTATTTACCATTGAGGCAATCAAAACTTTTTCATTGGAAAATAGTGATTTTGTGGCCATGCTGCATTGATTGAAGGACATGTTTCATCTTTTTTCGCCCGTAAAAGTAAATACTATGTTCTTCATGTATTTTTTCTGTATTCTTTTTTTTTCTAAATGCCCAACATGTTTATGTGAAGTGCTATTGTGGTTTACATTGCTCATAGAAATTGAATTTTTTATATGTTTCGACTTGATTTTGCAATATAATTTTATTAAAATTTTGTGTATTACCCTGTAAATATTTGGATACCGCAACACACATGCACTTTCCTAGTTGTTTCAAAAGGACTAGTATGAAAAGATCTGACGGTTGAGATTAATTGTATACCACCACAATTTGCACTGTGGTATATGATGGTATACATAGCTGGTATATGGTATTATTGGAAGCCTTTTCTCGATGGCATAAACAAAATGTATGATCCTTCGAATCATTTTTTCATTTCCCTCTAATACACCCAGTCGGCCCATGGTATAGGCGAATGCGGCAACAAAATAGCCGCGGCGGTGCGGCCATGAAATGGCGGTGGCAAGGAAACAACGGTAGCAGCGGATCGAGAAACGGCGGCGGATAGGAAAAATGTGGGTGGGGTAATTGACTGGGGACGCAGGGTCAGGTCACAGAGGGGGAGGGGGTGGAGGGCGGTGTGGTGGAATTAGGAGGCTGTCAAAATCAGTAAATTTACAACCATGACCTAGTTGCTATTACTAAAAATAGGTACAAACTGCATATGGTCTACCATAACAGATCCCTTGATTTTTTACTAGTAAAGTTTATTTGACCTGCTTTGGATCTCTCTCTTTCGTTTATAGGAGTTTGAACAAACTAATTCCGTAGAATTTTTTGGAGTCCCCTTTCAAGATCTATAAGGGATATTAAACATGAACTAATTATAAAACTAATTTCACAAATGGACGGGAAATCACGAGACGAATCCATTATGGCTAATTAATCTGTCATTGGAGATTGTTTACTCTGTAGCACAATGTTGTCTAATCATGACATAATTAGGCTAGTTAGTTCCATTTCGAAAATTAAGAGGGTTATGAAATGGATTTTGTTATTAATCCACATTTAATACTTCCAATTAGTGTCCAAAGATTCATGAAGATTTTTTTTGGAAAAGTTCTTGCTAACTATACAGGCTGTTACTATGTGTTGACGCTTTTTCTGGTCAACACACACGAGCGCTAGATCGCGCGGAACGTCGAAACGCTGAACTCGCCGAGCTCCTGCCCAGACCGGTCTGACCGGTCAGGGGCACCGGTGGCTGCAGAGGCGCGGTGAAAACCTAAGATCGCCGCCTCGGGAGGGACCCCGTCGGAGGTGGCGCGCCTAGGGTTGCTCTGAGGTCGGTAAGGCCACTCAGAACGTCCCTGATCGTCATCGAGACAAACAAGGAAAGCACAAGGTTGGAAAAGCTAGGGTTTGAGAGATAAAAGTTGTAGAAAGTAATGTTCGATTGGGTGATTCCACCTCAAACGGCCGTGGCCCTTTATATTTATAGGGTGGGGAGGTCTTGCCCCGCAAGGAATCCTTTTACAACTCGAAATTCGTAAGGACTCCTCAATTCTACTCGGACTCGGGGTCCACCGGTCAGACCGGTCAGGCCCACCGGTCAGACCGGTGTGGCCATTGCCGGATCGGCTACAGGACGCTCCACCGGTTAGACCGTTGAGGGACACCGGTCTGACCGGTGGCGTCAGCCTGATCGGCCTTGTGCCAATTTTGGGTGCGAACATATGTCTCCCTGTTTTTAAGTAAAGCTTCCTGTCTAAAAAATAATCCTAAGGTCGATGTGACACTTCACCGGCCATTTTTTGGTCTAAGGGCGATTTTTGCTTTAAATCGGCCATATCCTATCAAGCATCCTGCCAGACACTTGGATGAAATATCTTCAAGTACCTCCCATTGAGAGCCCTTGGAAGCCATTGTCCTTGCAAAGTCTCCACCATGTAAGAATTCCCAGAACAAACCTTGACAACCTTGTATGGACCTTCCCAACTTGGAGACCACTTGCCGAACTTGTTACTTTTAGATCCAATAGGTAAAATCGTCTTCCAAACCAAGTCACCTACCTGAAAAGATTTGGCTTTTACCTTCTTGTTGTATGCTCTAGCAACTCTCCTCTTGTCTTTCTCAATCTCTTCTAAAGCCTCCATACGCTTGTCGGTCACTTCATCAATATTGTCCATCATCAAAGCATAATATGACCCAACATCAAGATTATTTTGCTTCGCAAGTCTATATGCGCCTAGATTCACCTCAACGGGCAAAACGGCCTCTTGACCATACACAAGCTCAAAAGGAGTAACCTTAGTAGCACCATGTCTAGAAATACGATGAGCCCATAAAGCTTCAGATAATACCTAATGCCATCTTCTAGGATTGTCTTCTATCTTCTTCTTGATGAGCTTCACCAAAGTTTTGTTGCTAGACTCGGCTTGACCATTGGCTTGAGCATAATATGGAGATGAATTGAGCAATTTAATACCATAGGAATCAACAAATTCACGCACCTCTTTAGATATGAACGAAGTCCCTTGATCCGTAGTCAGAGTCTGCGGAATGCCAAACCTATGTATGATATGTCCAGTAATAAACTCAATCACCTCTCTATGTGTCATATTTTTTAAAGGAATAGCTTCAGTCCACTTGGTGAAGTAATCAGTAGCCACGATCACAAAACAATGCCCCTTTGACGACGAAGGATGAATCTTGCCAATAAAATCCAGACCCCATCCTCTGAAAGGCCAAGGCTTGATGATCGGATGCATCAACGCAGCAGGCACCAACTGAACATCTCCATGTTTTTGACACTCTTCACACCCTTTGTAGTATCTAAAACAATCAGCTATCATGGTAGGCCAATAAAAACAAGCTCGCCTGAGGAGCCACTTCATCTTAGGAGCCGATTGATGAGTACCACAAATTCCTTCATGAACCTCTGCCATAGCCAACCTAGCTTGATCAGGACCCAAACACTTTAAGAGCAAATCATCCGCGGTCTGACGGTACAATTCACCATCATCAAGAACAAACTTAAGAGCCCATCGTCGGACTTTTCTATCAACTGAACTGCTAGGATTATGCAAATAATCAACCAGAGACTTCCTCCAATCCTCCATCTCATCTTTGTCACGAAAAACCAAGGAGGAATTTCTACCAGGGGACCGGTCAGACCGGTCACGGGCATCGGTCAGACCGGTGCCGTTAACTGACCCAGATCCAGGGAACCGGTTGGACCGGTCGGTGACATCGGTCAGACCGGTGTCACCGGTTAGACCGGTCGGCTGCGTTGGCCTGACCGGTGCTTCCAGAGCAAAACACTCGGCTGTAAGCAATGGTTTGTGTTCTTCAAAATTTCTTTTCCGAACATTATAACCAGATGCTTGCTGAGCCAGAGCATTAGCTCTAGGATTTTCCTCTCGTGGCACATGATAGATAACAAATTCATCCATACAAGATATGATGTCTAAACATTTATCAAGATAAGAATTTAAAAAGCCATTTAGACATTGACATACCTTGGAAACTTGCTGCACCACCAATAAAGAATCTCCATATGCTTCTACATGTTTTACTCCCATGTCATTCAAAATCTCCAATCCAAATAGGAGAGCCTCATATTCGGTTTGGTTATTAGTACAATCATGATCCAATCGGTTAAGAGCTTCAAAAATAGCCCCACTTGGCGAAATAATGACAACTCCAACACCACAACCATCTTTGCAAACCGATCCATCAAAATGCAACTTCCATGGAGTAAAAGTAACATAACCGACATTCAAATCAAGTTGCTTATCTACTCTATGTCCAACAATAAAGTCGGCAACAATTTGACCTTTCATTGAACTTAATGGCTCACAATGTAAATCATACTCAACTAAAGCATAAGCCCATTTGCCGACTCTACCACTTAAAATTGGTTTATGCAACATGTATTTGATTATGTCGGTTTGACATGCTACTATGCAAGTACTAGGTAATAGATAATGCCTCAACTTGGTACAAGTATGATATAGTGATAAACACAACTTTTCAATAAAAGTGTACCTTGTTTCAGCGTCCAGCAATCTTCTACTCTCATATGCAACAATGTATTCCTTGCCTTCGGTCTCTTGAGTCAAAACACCTCCAATGACATCCTTCTCAGCCGCTACATATAACTTGAAAGGAATACCACTCTTGGGTGCTTGAAGAATGGGTGGCGAAGTCAAATAACTCTTAATCTCATCAAATGCTTCTTATTGCTTTGCCCCCCAAGTGAAGTCAACATCATTTTTCAACCAAAGTAAAGGAGTAAAAGCATTCACCTTCCCAGACAAGTTACAAATGAACCTCCTCAAATAATTTACCTTGCCCAAGAACTTTTGCAAATCCTTTTTACAAGTAGGTGCTTTAACACTCCGGATTGCCTCAATCTTTTTAGGATCTATCTCTATGCCTTTTTCATGCACAATGAAGCCCAAAAACTTCCTAACCGATACACCAAAAGCACATTTGAGTGGATTCATTTTTAATTTATACCGACGCATCTTTTCAAATGCAAGTCTTAAATCAGCTAAATGATAATCATCTCCAGCCGATTTGACAACAATATCATCGATATAAACTTCTATTATGATGCCAAGCAAATCATGAAAGATTAAATTCATAGCTCTTTGATAAGTAGCACCCGCATTTTTCAATCCAAAAATCATTACAACCCACTCAAACAAGCCAACAAAACCCGGACATATGAAAGCCATTTTGGATATATCCTCGTCGGCCATAAAAATTTGATTGTAACCAGCATTACCATCAAGAAAGCTAAGAATTCTATGTCCGGATGCAGCATTAACAAGAAAATCGGCTATAGGCATAGGATATTCATCTTTAGGAGTAGCTCTATTAAGATCTCTAAAATCAATGCAAACACGAAGCTTTTTTGTTCCTTTTTTCTCAACAGGCACAATATTAGAGATCCAATCAGCATAACGACAAGGCCTAATAAACTTTGCATCAAGTAACCGATTGACTTCCTCTTTCACTCGGTCATAAATATCAGGATTAAAGTTTCTACGAGGTTGTTTATAAGGCCTAAAATCAGGTTTAATAGGTAAACGATGCTCAACTAAATCACGACTTAAACCAGGCATTTCATTATAATTCCATGCAAAGCAATCAACATACTCCTTTAACAACTTTATTAACTCAGATTTAAACAACGGATCAAGATTCTTGTTTACAAATGTCGGCCTAGGTAAAGTGCCATCACCAATATCAACCTCCTCTAAAGGATCAGCCGACGTAAACCCTTGTCCTAACTTGCTCAAATCATCAAAGTCTTCGATGGCCTCACACATATCATTCTTATGCGCCCGATAGTGCTCTCGCCTCTGTTGCAACCACTCCAGATTTGCATCCATCAAATCGACAGAGAAGTTCTAGCCTGATCAACGATCGGCTTCATGACAACAGTAGCAAAGCCATCTTTGGAAGAATCAATAAGCCTCAAATTAGATAAATATAAACCAGTTAAGCACTTAAGATTCTCATGATTATCCATAGTAGGACTATCGGCCACTGCAACACAAGCCAATGTATCACCATGAACAATCTCTACCTTGTCGCCTACCCATTGGATTAAGAATTGATGCAAAGTAGAAGGCACACACTGATTTGCATGAATCCAATCACGACCAAGGATGAGACTGAAGTTACCTTGTGTCTCAGCGACGAAGAATGCCGTAGCCAACGTCTTGCTCCCAACGGTGAGCTCCATAGAGACGACGCCTTTAGCTCCCATCGGCTCGCCTCCTCCCACACCGCTGACGGTCATGTTGGTCTTGATCAACTCATCATCTGAACCTCCCAGCTTCTTGAACAAAGAATACGGCATCAAGTTGACGATCGCTCCTCCGTCCACCAGCATGCGAGAGATAGGCTTCCCATTGATGTGTCCTTTCATGTACAAAGCCTTCAAATGATTTTCAACATCTTTAGGCTTCTGGAAAATAGCTTCCTTTGGCCCAAAGTCAAGATGTGCGACGTCCTCCTCCGATAGCATATAACCATCCATAGACATATGGATCACATTGATGTCCAAATTCATACGCTCGGGCGAAGAACTGTAATCAACAAGCTCCTCATCGTCTTCTGGTGCAGGATCCGATGCGGACTTGTCATCACAAATCATTGGAACCGAAGAAGAGAAACCGGGCGGCGTCTCTGGGTCATCGGCCTGACCGTCAACCTCCACCGGTCTGACCGGTGTGACCGGCCTGACCGACTCCTCCACCGGTCTGACCGGTGTCGACTGGGAGCTGGTCTTGACTCTCCACTCTTTCCCTTGAGGTACCATAGGCCTGTACTGGTTGAAAGTTTCGTCCCTTTGCTTCTCTAGCTCTTTCTCCCTCTTCTCTTGAAATCTCAGGCGTTGAAGCTTCCTCCTTTGTGTACGAGTCAATCCGGGAGGACACCACCTTGGTAAGAAGTATTTGGAGTTGGAACCACTCCCACTGGCCTCATGGTCATTAGCAGCAGCAAACACCCCTGGAGTTGATGTCACAACCTTATTGTTTGGAACAATCGGTCCTTTGCCACCCTCTCCAATAGGAACATCCATTGATCCAATCTGAATAATATCTTGGCTCGTAGTCCTCTCTGGATCAACTTCCATCTTCTGCACCTCCTCCCTTTGCTTCGGCTTGTAAACTTGCTTCACAGGAGGTGACACGGCTTTTCTGGCCGCACCGGTCTGACCGGTGATAGCGACCGGTCTGACCGGTCGGGTCTGGTGACCCTGATCAGAACGGCGAGGAGCCAATCGGTCTTGGATAGGCCTGGAGATCCTGTCGAAAGCTGATTTCTGTCCACCCCATCCAGGATGAAAAGCTTGTTGGTATGGCACCCACATCACTCCATTGTCATCATATACCGGGCGTGGTGCATTTGAACTTGACGCCCATGGTGGAGTAAAGTGTTGCCCTTGCTGTAATGATTCACCCTTGAGTCTTGTAGCAGCCCTTGGAGGTGAAGATGACCCGCCTTGGTGTGTAGGTGACCTCATCCTTTTTTTTAACGGCTGATCACTTGTAACGGACTTTTGCTTGGAATACTTATCAAATAGCATGTCGAAAGTGACCTTTGGCTTAGGACCACTCCCCTGATTTTTTGCTACATTAAGTTTCCAGTTTCCAATCTCCGGACGGCTTGGCTTGATCATCCTCGGACGGCCTGGGAGCGCACCGGTCTGACCGGTCACCTCCACCGGTCTGACCGGTCTGGCCAGAGACGGCTCAGACGGTCGCTGATCGGCGGGTGTGGACGACCCTTGCCCCCCATGTCCAGAGGCACTCACTGTAACCTTGAAGGTCTCTTTGCCATCAGGAGTCTTCTCATATTCAACTTTGCGAACTAGCTCTTTTCCTCTCAAATCGGGCTTAAGCTCCCCGATTACCACGTTCTTGCCTTTAGTTGCTTCAGCTTGATGTGGCCGAACTAATACCTTAGGCTGCTGTAAATCCATGGTGTTGATTGGAAAAGGAGCTTTGTCCACTTGCATCTCATGAAAAGTCAAACGACCTTCGTTTATGGCCGATTGCACCTGTCGACGAAACACATTGCAATCATTAATAGCATGAGAAAATGAATTATGAAACTTGCAATATGCACGTCTTTTCAACTCTTCAAGTGAAGGAATAGTATGAGTTAACTTGATATTTCCAGATTTAAGTAATTCATCAAATATGCGATCACATTTGGAAACATCAAAAGTAAATTTAATTTCTTCTTGCCGACCTTTACTAGCCGGCTTAAGAGATGAACAAGAATAAGATTTTTCTTTAGAGGGCCAAACAAACTCAGCAGCATAAATCTCTTTATCACTATCGTCTGAGCTATCAGAATCATAATCAATAACATGAACATTAGAACGACGTGATTTAAAATTATCTTTCTCTTTATTCATTCGGTTTTCAACAACTAAAGCTCTAATTTGAACTTGTGCAACCGAAAGAAAGTCAGTGCCCTCTATCTTATCTCTAATAGATGACCTTAAACCTTTCAGACAAATATCTGCAAGGTCCATATCAGTGATTGACAAATTAAAGCACCGGTTTTTAGTTTCTTTAAACCTTTTAATGTAGGCAGAGACAGTCTCATCTCTTCCTTGCCTAACCGATGTTAAGTCTGTCAATTTTAATTGTATGCTCCCACTATAAAAGTGATCATGAAACTTACGTTCTAACATATCCCAAGATATAATAGAATCGGGAGCAAGCGAGGAAAACCAAGCAAAAGCGGTGCCAGTCAAGGATAAAGAAAATAAGCGTACTTTCAAAGCATTATAGACACCAGCTTCACCTAGTTGTGCAGTGTATTGACTAATATGCTCCCATGTGGTTCTGTCATCATCACCACTAAATTTAATCAAGTCAGGCATACGCCAACCACGTGGGAGAGGAAATCTATCAAACTCGGGATCATATGGCTTTTGATACAAATTTGTGTTACCAATATCGACACCAAGTTTGATTTTTACCACATTAGCCAAATCTTCCTTAAATCTATTAAATTCCGCCCAATTAGGATTATTTGGCTGTTGTGATTGAGGATTCTCCAAATTTATCTTATTTAAATAGGGAGCTATCTTAGCTTGAGCTAGCCTGTAACTTTCAAATACATCGTTCGGAATAATGTTTTTGGAGGCCGATGCATTTATTGTAGTACTATAATGAGGTCCAACATTACTGATTGTATTAGAAAAAGTAGGGACCATTTGATTTGGCACGACAGAAATTGGCAAAGGCTGGTCGGGCACCAACTCCATAGCACCGGTCTGATCGGTACCCTGCATCGGTTCGACCGGTGCGGCCATGTTTGGCCTGTGCGGTTGAAACTGAGGGTACTGACCAGATGCTGGATTTGGTGTCAAACCATATGCAAAATTACCATTATTTACAGGCAAAGGTGCTAAGCTAGGATGAGACCCCTGAGGATTTGCTTTAGGAGTACTACTATTAGTTTCATTATTATTAAAACCTAAAGCCCTATCCTTTTCAAGATCTTCTAACCGTTCTAAACGAGCAATGTAAGAAGCAAGCAATTCATCACTTTCCACTGTAGATTTCATAGGAGAAGCTTCAGGCGGGGGTTTCTTACTTACAGCGGGAATTACCTCAACATTGCTATCGTTTAGCCTGATCGCCGGCAGCTCGAACTCTTTCAATCTTGCCACCTTGCCGGATCGATCCTTCTTGACGCCAGCTAGGAATTGTACTTGCATGTACTCTTGTAGCGCCTTGAACTTCTGCTGCTCCTCTGGAGAGAGATCTTCCAGCGACGCGGTGACAATGTTGTTCATGTCAAGTTCACACCGAGCACCCATCTGACTGAGGTTAGATTGAACGGTTTCAGCAACCTGATCTTTCTTCCCCAGCGGAGTCGCCAAAAGTGTGTTGACGCTTTTTCTGGTCAACACACACGAGCGCTAGATTGCGCGGAACGTCGAAACGCTGAACTCGCCGAGCTCCTGCCCGGACCGGTCTGACCGGTCAGGGGCACCGGTCTGACCGGTGGCTGCAGAGGCGCGGTGAAAACCTAAGATCGCCGCCTCGGGAGGGACCCCGTCGGAGGTGGCGCGCCTAGGGTTGCTCTGAGGTCGGCAAGGCCACTCAGAACGTCCCTGATCGTCGTCGAGACAAACAAGGAAAGCACAAGGTTGAAAAAGCTAGGGTTTGAGAGATAAAAGTTTTAGAAAGTAATGTTCGATTGGGTGATTCCACCTCAAACGGCCGTGGCCCTTTATATTTATAGGGTGGGGAGGTCTTGCCCCGCAAGGAATCCTTTTACAACTCGAAATTCGCAAGGACTCCTCAATTCTACTCGGACTCGGGGTCCACCGGTCAGACCGGTCAGACCCACCGGTCAGACCGGTGTGGCCATTGCCGGATCGGCTACAGGACGCTCCACCGGTTAGACCGTTGAGGGACACCGGTCTGACCGGTGGCGTCAGCCTGATCGGCCTTGTGCCAATTTTGGGTGCGAACACTATGATAGAGATGTATGGTGTCGCCAATGATGATGGTAACTTGCATTGCTCAAAGCCCCACCCCCCTGTCGATGTGCACGGGAGTAAGGCGAAGGCTGCAGGTACCGAACTCAATTTCCCCCCTTCCGACGTCCTGATGCCCTGCCATCCCCAGATCGGGGATTCGGAAGATCAACCTCCTTTCGGGCTCACTATCCACATTGGGACTCTGGCAATCTAGCTAAGATGTCGATCATCAACATACGCACATTTTTAATTGATTGAGGGGGAGCCTCAGCTTGGCAAGAAAGATCCCATGCACGTACCGATGATGCAAGAAGAAGGAGAAAGAAACTCTTCATCCTCGCTCTACCAAACCCGTGCATATACCGGTGCTGAGCACATGGCGGCCTACCTGGGCCCCCGGAACGGCCCCGCATGCGGATCCTGCCTGCTAGAACGAGAGCCAGCCAGTCAGGCAGGAGTGAAAGTAGGGATGAAGATGGACGGGAACAGGCGAGAAAATCCCTCTCCCATTTCTGTTATCACATTTTATCATCGAAAACGGGACCGGTTGCGGAATAGTCGGGAAAGGGAGCGGGAGCGAGATGAACGGGATTACGAAAACAGACGGGAGTGGTTACTTAAGCGGGAACTTATACTTGATACGTATGCACGTGACATTATTGATTTTGTTGCATTGCTAGTTGCCAACTACGTTTTGGAACCTCTAAGGACTCTAAGACTAATGATCTTTCAAGAAACACAAGGCTAGCATGATCATTAGTCCATAAAAATGCTATAGGTACATACTACTAATACATTTTAAGTCCATCATGTATTTATATAAAACAGGATAAAAACGGGTTCATTCCGGCTAAAAACGGGATCCCGCAAAAACAGACAGGATAGACGCTCAACTGCTTCCTATGCTGTTACCGAATTTGTTTGTAATACGAAAACATGCAGGTCAAATGTGAAAAACGAAACGAGACGGGACGGGATTCATCCCGCCCGTTTTCAACCATAGGAGTTTTGACCTGTGAGCTGTGGGTGATGCCACGCGTTGGGCCATGTGATGCGTGGTAGCAGATGACCATTGTGTGCTGACTGCTGTGAGCAGGTAATGCTAAATTTTTTATTGTTTTCACTTCGCACAACTTTTTGTCATTTTCATATTTTATGCCGCGAATTCCTTACCGACCGCCTAACCGCTCTCACCGACCGGTTACCCGCTAGCAACCGATTGAACTGTGTTTTCAATTTGAAATTCGAATTCATTCAGTTTTTACCGATAACTGGTGTAACCGGTCCGGTTATCCGTTACCGCCGGCCGGCGGTTTCCGAGGACCGGTCGGTAAAAAAAACCCTGCCTAACAGGTCGAGCATGGCATCGTGCAGTGTGCACAGTAGAGTAGCGCGTGTCTTTGTGTGACTTGTGAGTGAGGGCAGGTGGCGGGAATCTTGCGCGCCGGCCGGGCTTGACTCGATGAGGATTGAGGAGGAGATGGTCATGTGAACATGGTGTGCAGTAATGTTGCGTCGTCCTCCGATCGCCCCCGCGCCGCGCGCGGTGGGTTGGTCGTGACGTCGTCTGCCGATCGAAGCTCTCGTTCAACGTGAGGTGTTGGTTGGAACAGGTAGCTACTAGCTACGACTAGGAGTAGCTGCGACTGCGAGATTTTTCCCGGCCTCCTCTGCTCGCGGTCATGGAGGTTGGTGGCTAGCTAGGCCCTCCCACCGGCTGTAGGATCCGATCCCTGCATCGTCGCTGCCGACACGAGTGGATTCATGCAAGGACACAGTTGGTATCCGGAGAGGACAGAGGAGAGTCAAGGAGGGACGGGGTCGGGGTGGGTGGTGCCACGGGGGCTCTGCCTGCTGCCCCCGGGCCACGGACGTCGCTTTTGGTGGATCAATTGTCTCAAAAAACGACGTTCGTTCACACAATCACACTCGTGGCGGTGGTGTGAATTGATGAATTGCTGGCAAAGTTACATCCATTCCGTTATGATGGATGTATGGTGTGTGACCAATGGTGGTTACTTGCTGCACCGACAAAGGCAAGCCCAGCGCGCTATGCGATAGGGGAGCCTTTTCTTTCGATGTGCACGGGAGTAGCCGACTAGTAGGGCAGCAAAGGCAGGTACCGAACTCGTCGTGGTGCTCGATCGGGATTCAGATCACCTTCTCAACTTTTTCGGCTACCTTGCCGATCATGGCATCTACGTACTTCCGCCCGCCTCGTGCGTCTCCGCAGACCTCAAATCCACCACATTTGGGCAATGAGTGAGGCTGGCAATCTAAGATGCCGATCATCATCATATCATACACGCACGCGGCACGCATTATATTGATTGATTGAGATGGGGAGCCTTAGCTTGGCGAGGAAGATTATTCCATTCCATGCTCGTACTGATGATGGAAATAGAGAGAGAGAGGGAGAAAAAACTCTCCTTCCTCCCTCTACCAAACCAAACCAAACCAAACGCAAGCGCCGGTGGTGAGCACACGCACTCATCACTCGATCGCTGCCGGTTGCTTCGATGCATTCGTGATTGGTGGTGGTGCATGATGATGGCGACCGGGCAGGGGCACGGGCGCACGTACACCACAAGTGGTAGGGAATGGGGAGATCATGGATGAAAGGGAGAGGCCGGCCACAGGAGGGAGGAGGAGGAATGGAGAAGAAGCAGACGTGCGCGGCGCAGGGGAACGTTGGTCACTCGGTCGGGAATTTGATTTGGGCCAGTTGTATCGGCGGCCTACCTAGCCCCCCGGCCCGTCGGGCCCCGCACGCAGATCCTGCTAGATCCAACTGGGCCCAGTAGAGAGAGACAGGGCCCACGAGGAGGAGTGTGATTTCGGGGAAACGAGAGGCCCTCCTGCGTCCGTCCGTCGCCGCCGGCGCTAGCGCTACCCGCCCCGCCGTGTGTGTCGTCGTCTCTTTCTCTCGCTCGGCTCCGTCCGTGGCACTGCCGTACTGGCGCGGCACCCCACACCCAAGCATCCGGGCCCTTCCGATTCGATTCTCTCTCTTATCTCGCTCCTCCATGATTGGCTGCTACTACAGGAATGAACAGAAGGAAAGGTGGCTGCTCTATTTGCTTTGTTACTGCCGATCGAGGTTACGTCCGGCCGGGGCGACGACGACAAGAGATCGAGGAGACAGGATGCACATGCCGCACTGCACTGCGAGGTTAAAGTCGAAGAATTGATCAATGATCACCCACAGATCGCCGAGCCGATTCGCCCCTTTTTCCTCCTCCCCGGCCGCGCGCGGGGGCTACTGCACGGCGCGTGCCTTTTTTCCCCCCTGTGCTGTTCCGCGCAGCGATCGAGCGGCGTCGATCGATCGATAAAAGTGGGTAAAAGTGCGCGTCCTGTTTGTCGGCAGAGGGGATCGATGTATGCCTGGCGACGCGCCCGCATTCTTGTTGCCAGATCGAGTGATTGTTGCCTTTGGTGATCACCTTCTTTTTTACCACCACTTCGCCGCTTCAAGATCGCAATCATCGTCGTCACCCGCAGCGCCCGGACTCCCGGCAGGCTGCCTGCTTGCTTTGTCGTTCGAGACTAGCAGGATGCTACTAGTAGCATATAGCTTCATGTTGGACAAGCGCGTCGCGGCGCGCGGCATTGCCCTGTCTTTGCCTCGTAAAACTTTTGCATTTCGATCCTTTTTTAATAAAAGAATTCTACATTTAGACCATTATGGAAAGAATCCTAAAAAATAAACTCATAGCACGACGTCAACAGCTACGGCACCATTGGTGATTTGGGGTGATGGTGTCGTCGACGTGTCATAGCACGGTGCCAAAAACCACGACGATGTTGTATAACAGCACGGCTCCATGACCCATGGCGCCGTGCTGTTACTGTTATATAATGACGCCGTGATTTTTAGCGTCGTACTATAGGTTCATTTTTTGGAATCTAAATGTATAATTCTTACATAAAAAAGTCTAAAATGCAAAAATTATACTTTGCCTGGCCCGTCCGTTGCCGCGAGAACGTACGGACGCGGCCGTACGCCGGTCCGGCTGGGCAGGGCTTGCTACATGTAACAAGTTGTGTGTGGATCTGGTTCGCCTGTTCTTGGTTGCCGGTAGGCGATCTTGTCGTCTTCCATCGCCAGGTCAGGTCATTGTCGCTTGCCGGGACAAGATGGCAACAAAACAAAAGTAATTGAAACAAATGCGAGTTTATTTCAGAAAAAAGAAACAAATGCGAGTAATTGGTTAGCGAGTGATAAGCTCAAGTCTGCTCACCACGGTTCGAATTCTCTGACTTGATACTATTGCTCGTTTTAAAAAAAAAATTATTCTAAGATCTAACCACCGTTACATTTTCAGGTGAAGACGATGTGTCCGTCAATAGTAAGACGGTAGTGGTGAATTCGTCAATCTCGTGGTGAATTCGTCAATCTCGATGGTTTGCTGACTCTATCTTTTAGATGTGGTCACATGTATACTATGTGATTCAGAAAAACAAATGGTAAAAAAGAAAGAATGTAAGAGTACCGTTGCTGAGGAAGAAAGGAACCCTGCAAATTTAGTTTTTTTAGCACAGAAATGCACATTTAGCTATTGGGACGATCGCCACACGGCGCCACTCACTACCGATTGTTTGTTAGTTAATAAAGTAGAAAAATGTGAAGGACGTTGAGATGGGCCGGCCAACATCAGCCAGTTTTCCGTCCGTGTGAAGAATCTGGCCCGCCAACAATGATGAACGGGGCGGCACTATGACGAGGAGAAATAAAACGCGTCCCAAGCGAAAATATCACAAGTACCACCGTGCCAATCAATATCAATCTCCACCCAGACCTGGCCACGGGCCACCTTAATTGGAGGCAGGGCCTCACTCAACTGGATTTTTCAGAAAAAATTGTGCGAACTCCGGTCTCTGTCCTGAGCCTCGAAGCCTCCACAGAGTTCTCATCTTCGCCTCCTTCCGGCCCCTCTCTCCCGGCTCCGGTGAGCTCGCCTCGCCGCAGCTGGTAGGGAGAGGGCCCCCCGGTCTCGTAGTAGTAGTAGCTTGTAGTTTTGCTCATCGTAGTACTGCTCTTAGTTGTAGCTTTGGTCGTGTGGCTTTCTCCCCGAAGCTCATCACCGCCCGCGTTGTCGTTGCCGTGGCTCTCCTCGGCTACCTCGCTGTCGTCATCGAATCCTTCCCCTTCTGTATCTTCTCCTCCGCCCCCTCCACCTCCTGTTACTGGAGATCGACCTCCGCCACTCCAGATCTGACCGGAGTAGGTGTTGATTTAGGCGTCCTGGCTTCCGATTGGATCCCCTCTTGGGAGGATCTAGTCCCTAGGTTCGCCTCCTGTCGACACACTCGGGTGTTTGAGGCTGATGCTACCGTGTCTCGCCTCTGCACCTGCGTCTGCACACTGGTGGTTGTTCCGGCGTCGCTGCTGCCTTCTGCGGGCCTCTCGTCGCTGTTGAACGCGCCTTTGTCCTCCTGCCTCTGTCCCCTTGGGGCGGATCTGGTTTTGGTGAAGGATTTCCGATGGTTGTTCCGACGCTCAAGTCACCGTCGTCGAACGCATCAAGCCTCTTCAGCACCCGCCTCCGCCATCCACTCCTGAGAAGCAGCAACGCTTTCTTCTACATCAACTCTGCTCAAGATCTTCCGTCATCGGCTCGGTAGTGAGCCTCCCACTAGATCTGAAGACGACGATCTTCAACCCGCCGGTGCTAGCCTCAGAATCATCCTTGGGTCATTGGCGAAGTTCTCCCTCGACGGCGTCTTCATCCTCTTCAAGCCTTCGCAAGGCGAGGCCCTCCCGCACCACTACTTCCAACAGTTCGCCGGCGACCTGCCCTCCGGTGGCGTGATAGGTTCTAGTTGCAGGGACTTTGATGTAAATGGCTCCTTTTCTAAGGGCCTTTTTGTAAGTTTGCTGCCATAATATAATATATGTGGTTTGTCAAAAAAAACTGGATTTTTCATTTGCGAATGGATTTGTAGTCCAACGGTAGGATGATGGTCTAGTGGGACGCTACTTACCAGAGTTCAAATTCTAGTGCTCACATTTTTATTTATTTATTTTGAGATTTTTCAGCATTATGCATTAAGTGGTAAGCGACGTTCCCGTCGACAACGGGACACCAATGGTGACTTCGGGAATCTCCAGATCTGCTGGTGCTCAGTCCTTCGGAGGTGCTCATAGGGGTAGGGTTTGTGTACGTGTGTTCATAGGGAGTGAGTGTGCGTGCATGTTGTGAGCATCTGCGTTGTACTATGTAATTCTAAAAAAATTGGATTTTTCATTTTTAGATTTTCCAAAAATATAACCTCTACCACCATATGAAATGGTAGTTGGATGCTACAGTGTCTCAACCGTCATTTTCATTCGGTGGCTGGGTACATCAGCACCTCCAACCACTGCACCACACGACAGTACTGTAGCAACCGTATTATAGCGAGTTATCGTCGTTTCAAACGGCAGTAGCTCCTTCACGTTTTCAAAAAAATCATAACTATTTCATATAAAATGGAAAAAGCTTGATATGAAAATTGTAGAACTTGATGAGACCTATAAGTTTGTAGTTCAAATAATTTTCATTTGAAATCATCTTTCTGCTCAAATATTTTTTAAAATCTTTTAAATAAATGTATAAAAATAAAAAAATTCCCTCAACTGACTAGTTGTGTGGGCTGTTTGCGCACATGTCATATACAGACAGCCCATAGAAAAATTATTCATCATCAGCCCAGCAGCTCTATCTATCTATCTGTCTGTCTGTCTATCTATCTATCTCTTCTCTACAGTAGTATATTCGAATCAGCCCATTGCATGTCAGTCGGCCCTGTTACTTTTCATCGAGCCCGATTGATTTCACAACAGGAAATGGGCGCTTCGCCAACAGCGCTAAGCTGTTGGCGAAGACGCCTATCCTGTTGGCGAAGGCTTTCCCAACAGGGTTAGCCCATTCCTGTTGGGAAAGCACCGTTGGCGTTTTAAGTGACGGGAAAGAGCTCTTCGCCAACAGGAACGCGGGCCCTGTTGGGAAAGCTTCGCCAACAGCCACGTGTTCTGTTGGCGAAGGGAGAACGCCGTCAACTCGGCTGCCGTTCCCTTCGCCAACAGGACTGCAATGGCTGTTGGCGAAGGCTTCGCCAACAGTGTCACAGTCCTGTTGGCAAAGAATTACACGTCAGGGCTTTGCCAACAGCTTGTCCTGGCTGTTGGCAAAGCCACTGGACAAAGCTGTTGGCAAAGGAACCCTGTTGGCAAAGCTGGCATGTTTTGCTGGGGAAAAGGCCCAGCTTTGCCAACAGCTTTGTCCCATGCTGTTGGCAAAGCTGGGAAATAATTTTTTTCCTTTTCTTTTGCTGTTTTCTTGCCTTTAAACCACATGTATAGCATATATATACCACAATACCACATATATATCAACAATATAGCATACTAGAACATTTGGCGCGCGCTGCGCGCCCTGTCGTTTCAACAATCAAATCCAAGTAGAAGATAATGGAAGACAAAGAATAAGATCTTGATTGTCACGTTAAAACTCAAAGTCAAGATTTATTCTCACAAGATAAATCGACATCACACATGCACTTAGTGTAACAAAACGATCAATCCCTTAGCATACAGAACAAACTACAACAAGAGATCCCATAGCCAGACTGAACATGACTACATGAGGATCAGCAAGTCTCCATTCTCCAGCAGCCTCCGGCGTATCCAAGCATCATGATCTCCTTTGCTACTTTCGTACCTGCAGGACACCATGACCATATGCAGAAATATGAGTAGAAAACAATATTGGTACCACCTCCTCATGAGGCTTTGGCTTACATAAGACCACATAGCTGATGAGTACTTGAGGTCCCAGATGCAAGTACCACCAGCTGATGAGTACCGATGCATTGGCTGTTAGCCCCTTTTGTGCAAGTTTGAACACCATTGACAACCAGCTGACATTAACATATACTCTACATCATCTTCTACTCTGGAATATACGTACAATGTCAGCTACATAACCATATTGACATATCCTACTGTTTTTCAGTAACCAAAGTAGTAGTTAGACATAAACTAATCACCTATTATGGATTCCAAGTCTTCCTAGCATAACTAATAGTTAGATCAGTAGAAGCTCTAGGCAAAATCAACAATAGGTCCAAGCACAGGTCAAATAAGAACAACAGGTCCAAGCACACTTCACTTATAGAGAGAAAAAAGGCAGACCTTAGGAGGGAAACGATTTAGGTAGGATCTTAGGGAAGCTCCAGGTTGGCAGACTGCCATAAAAAATAGCTATAATCACCAAACTATTTGTCAAAGTATATGAAATTTCATTAGTTCCTCTACAGCTCTACAATAACAAAATTCATAACAATTAATAAAGCCTCTGAATATGGCCATGCACAGAAACTGAAAATAAAATTAAAGCTGAATCCATCTCTACAACTCAACATACTTCTCATGAGCATACTACACAATCTACCGGGCCATCAAAATATAAAAAATATTAGGATGGTTAAAGTTAACTTTTCAATAGGTCCTTACACATGCTTCTGATGCAATTCATTGAGAACTGAAACAAGTAACGAATCTTGCAGTGAACTATTCTAAAAATTGTATAATGACTAAAACTTAGTGGAGTCCCCTTGTAAGACTTTCAACCACATGGCCCATCCCGAATAGTTTATCAGAATTAGAAATCAATCATGATAATTGATAATCAACTAAAATAGATAAAAAATCTAGGTCATGAGTGAACTTGTTAGCAAACAAATTCTATACATAAAAATGAGTAAACAACAACAGTATAAAAGGAATTATACAGAACTGACACAGAATATTGTGGTTCATTTTCCTTACTTGCAAAAAGTTGCTTTCCTTACTGTTTACACTTATGGGATCATGTGCTGTAAATCAAGTTCATCATGTAGCTTTCCTTACTGTTTACACTTATGGGATCATGTGCTGTAAATCAAGTTCATTATATATTTAGATTGTAGGCCTAAGCAACCATGGTTACTCCTCTCAGCCAAACTTAAGTAACAAAAGTAGGGGACATTAACAGGAAAGGGAAGCTGGAGAAGTATACAACAACGAATCTTTTATACCACTTCTCTGCACTAACCTAAGCAAAAAAAGAATTATCTATATTGCAAATATGTACCACAATACCAGCCTCTCAAAGACATCTCAATAGCTGACACCTTTGGGGCCTTGGTTGACCAGATAATCTGCAACATGACACATGAGGTACCTATTCTTGCAGTGAATGAGTGTATCTGCAATCACCACAAAGGTCTGTAAATTGATAGTACTTGGAGAATCAAAAACATCAATTAATTAATGGTGGTAGGGCAAACAATGCTTGTAATTCAAAGAAGTAACAGAGAGTCTGAATTTCGTGTAAATACAACTATGAAAGGGTCCAGAACACTTCACCAACACTCAATTGAAGCAATTCAAGCACTGGGGCAGCGATCTTTTTCACAGTGAGGTGTTGCAACTCTAGCAGGTGTTTCCGGAGGAGCTTGCCCTTGGTTTCCTCGGCATTAAAACTTAAAAGTGCCACCACTGCTGGCCCATTCTTCTATTCGCAGCCTTCACTTTGTATATTCCAAAAGAACCAAGAACTTTAGATCAGAAGCTTCAGTTCATTGGCGTGAAGAAGAGAGGAGGAAGGGGACTGGATCTCACCTCGACGCATTGACTGCATTGATACGGAAGAAGATGTCATCACCGGATCGGCGCAGCCACGGCAGGAGGCGGCACCAGCGTGGCGAAAGGACGGGCCGCCGGCGGCTTCATCAACGTGGCCACGGTAGGCAGCTGCCGACGCCGTCGTCGCGGTGCAAGGGACGGGCCAGCCGCAGGGGCCACCCTGCGTGCGGCTAGGATGGGCTGCCGCCGTCGTCACGCGGAGGTCGGGCTGCTAGCCTGTGCCACCGTCGTCATGCGCTTTGAGGTGGCCCGGCGCGTGCTGCGCCGCGGATTGGAGCCGGTCTAGCGCCGGATCCGCGCGGGCGGCGTCATCCCGGCCCGACACAGATCCGAATCGGCGGAGAGGAAGAGAGAGAAGTAGGCCGCGAGGTGCTGCCGGCGGCGGGCAGCTAGTGGCGCAACTGCGTGGGCGCGGGCTGCCCGTGGCCGGCCGGCACGCGCCCTCGCCGGATCCGGATCTAGTGGGAGCGTTGGCGGCGGTGGAGAGCCGGGAGGAGCGGCGGTGGAGGCAGCCGGCGAGGGGAGCGGAGAGGGAGGGGCGCGGGGCGACGGCGCGCAGCGCGGCCGAGGGGCGGCGGCGGGGGAGGGCGCGGGGCGGCGGCGCGGCTGGGCGGCACGGGGCCGGGTCGGATCCGCTGGCGGGGGGGCGTGCCGGCGCGGCGGACGGCGGCGGCGGGAGCAGGGGGCGGGTGCGGCGGCGCTGTGGGTGGGTGTGTGAGTGTGGTGTGTGTTGTGTCGTGTGTGTGGTGGGGACTGGGGAAAGGCCTGGGGCTTTTAGGGTTAATGTTCTTTGCCAACAGCCTATGGGTGCGGCTGTTGGCAAAGAATTTTATAATTTTTTACTGCGACCACCTTCGCCAACAGCTTTAGGCGAAGACTCCTTTGCCAACAGCATCACAAAGCTGTTGGGAAAGAATGTTTGCATTTTTCGTTTTTTTCTTTCCACTTTTTTGTGGGTCCTTCCTACTATAACTACATCTCAACTTCAAAACTTGGGGATGTTTTGAGTTATCTAGCTATATTTCGTTAATTTTTTTCGTTCACTTGATTTTTCCGGCATAATCCAAATTTGAACTGCAGGTGCATGAAATAATGAAACTTAGGCGTTCGAAAAATGATATTCATGTTGGGGAGTGTGTTTTGAGGCCGTGTCCCAAAGCTCACCCAAAATTTCGAAGTCCTTGTCCACGTAACACGACGGTCCAGGCGTGGTACAACTGTTTTTTAATTATATAAAATCCAAACAAAGTCGAAAAATCACGAAACTTGTCGGGGTGCCTTGTTATGGCATGTGGAGCCTACGATAAAAATTTCAAAAACTTTGGAACAAGTTGCCGCGTCGGATGCTCAAAACCCAGACATCTCCACACATGATCACAAGTGATCACATGTGGAGATGTCTGAGTTTTGAGTATCCGACGCGGCAACTTGCTCCAAACTTTCTCAAATTTTTATCGTAGCCTCCACATGCGATAACAAGACACCCCGACAAGTTTCGTGATTTTTCGACTTCGCTTGGATTTTATATAATTAAAAAACAGTTGTACCACGCCTGGATCGTCGTGTTACGTGGACAAGGACTTCGAAATTTTGGGTGAGCTTTGGGACACGGCCTTAAAACACACTCCCCAACATGAATATCATTTTTTGAACGCCTAAGTTTCATTATTTCATGCACCTGCAATTCAAATTTAAATTATGCCAGAAAATTCAAGTGAACGAAAATAATTAACGAAATATAGCTAAATGTTGCAAAAAGGGCCCACATTCAACCATGTGCTTGTAAACAATGTAGCAAGGCTACCAAAAAAGTTTGAATTCAAAATTCGAAAAAAATGAAAATTCTTTGCCAACAGCATGCACATGCTGTTGGCAAAGAGCAATCTTCGCCAACAGCACCATAAGGCTGTTGGGAAAGAAGGCCCTTCGCCAACAGCATGGTAGTCCTGTTGGCGAAGGGTTGTTCCCTTTGCCAACAGCCTAACGGCGATGCTGTTGGCGAAGCGGACGGCGCCGGCACCGTTTGGCCGCGCCGGGGCTTCGCCAACAGCGTTTCTTTCCCAACAGGATTGCTGTTGGGAAAGAACCCCTTCGCCAACAGCCGGTCTTTGCCATCAGTCCTTGGATTTTGCGCTGTTGGCGAAGAATTCTTTCCCAACAGCGGAGTTTTCCGGTTGGGAAAGAATTTCTTCGCCAACAGCCCAGGCCTTGGCTGATGGGAAAGCTTTGGGCTGTTGGCGAAGCCACAGTTTCCTGTAGTGTTTGTTATCACTGTTACGTGTTTCTGGAGATGAGTAGAAACTTGGGAGGATTAAAAAAATGAAAACTTACATTACATTTACTGTGTACTGTGGAATGGCACTGCTTGGTGCCAGCAAGATAAACAGAACAAATGTGATTCTTCGACTCTTCTGTTTGACAAAAAAACTGCTCAAGACAAGTTGGTGGTTCTAGGGCGATTTTTTTACGACGCACTCTCATTTTGATAAATTGGCAAGGTTTTTGGAGAGGGAGTATGAACCCCTACGGGCTACGGATACTGTTTTCAAGTTGTTATTTGCTCTTGAATTGAATGCAATATGATTGTAGTACTATATGCATTGCAGAACAAGGTTCTGAAAACCATCAATTATTTTTCATTCGATGACGAAAAGCTTTATTGCAGCCGGCAGTGGCGAAACCAAAAATTTTGAGTAGAGGGACCGGCCAAACAATATCGACAGCTCATCATACATGTACCAGCGGAGCCACCCCTATAGGCAGAGTGGAGCGGCTGTCCCAGGCTTCCAGCTACCGTTGTAGTTACTACACTACACTCTTGTCTTCTCCAATGATCCTCTAGAGCTCCGACAACGCAGGCACACGGCGGCGGCTCCGGCATGTGCTAGCATAGGTGTGCAGTGGCGGGCGTAGTCAGTGGCGTAGCCACATATAGGCGAGCTGGGGTAGCCGCCCCAGCTATCTGCCGGAGATCATCTACATCTAACCTTCGTGCATTAGCAAATGACATTAATTTTGTCATCTATAACGCATTCGTACTTCGATTTTAGCAAAGTAAAACATCTATTAACAGAATTTACCCCAGCTAAACAAAATTTCTGGCTCTGCCACTGGGCGTAGTGGCGCAACCTCACGATGAGCGAGGAGGAACAACAAAGCCTCATGCACAAGTGCTTTGCATGATTGCTCAATGTGCGTGCATTTCCTACTGCAGTCTCCACCTGTAGTTCGAAAGTAGGAGCTGTCACTGAATGTTGAACTGGTGACTGAGTAGCTGTCTAGTTACTAGCTAGATGAGCATCACATGTAAGAATAAGAGTTGTTTGCATTAATTACTTATGTGTTGACCATAACACAGGAAGGGTTAAAATCTTTTCACCGTCCTAGGGGGGCCATGGCCCCTACTGGCCTCCTGATTCTGCCAGTACGTGGCATCGGGAAGAAGGTACTTTTTTCTCACTACTAATCAGCACCAGCCATTTATCATCAACTAGTCAACAATAATTTTCTCTTGTAGGAGGAGAAAACAGCGGACTCATGAACTCTTTGTTTGATGTTGACAGCAGATCGCCACTTTAGCAGTACTTTTTTCTCACTACTGATCAGCCCTAGCAATCTATCATCAACTAGCCAATACTCCCTCCTTTTCTTTTTATAAGGCACGCACGCAAATTAAGATTCAAACTTTACGATCTTTGACTAATAATTTACGTATCAATTTTTTATTTTTGTAGTGTAAATTTGATATGGTTGGATTTGTCATCAAATATACTTTCTAATGATTATATGTTTATAACCATAAAAAATATAATATAAGAGAAATAGATGGTCAAAGTCTAATTTTGAAGACCGTGCCATGTCGCGTCGCGCCTTATAAATAGAAAAGGAGGGAGTAATATTTTTCTCTTGTACTCCCTCCATACTGGTATTAGAAGACGTTTAGGACAGGATTGTGCATACCAAGAAGTGATTAATTAGGGTAGAATTTTTCATGTTTACCCTTATTAAATAAGATCGCGGGTACATCTAGACAACTACAAATGTGGTTTCATCTGGCTAGCGCAGCAAGTTCCTAGGTGAGAGGTTGCAGGGTCGAATCCTCTCATTGGCCTTTTTTTTCCTGAGCGTTGGCAGGCCGGGCAGCGTGGCTTGCAGGCTTAAACGAGGAGGTGCAATTAAGATGGGCACGGGAGCCGGAGCGGACTGCGGAGGGGCATCTCCGTCCAAAACGACGCCCATCATAGTCCAGAACGTCAACCTTTGTGCAACCAGGTCCAAAGGCTAAAACGTCCTCTTTTATTTATACGGAGGGAGTAGGAGGAGAAAACAACGGACTCATAAAACTCTTTGTTTTTTATGTTAACAGCAGATCGCCACATGGCCCACACCGAAATCAAGCCCGGTGGGCTTATTCTCAAAATGCAAGTAAATGTGCAGGCCCGTGCGTGTGGCCCAGCAAGCCTTTTGCTCCAGCTAATTTCAACCGTCAGTCCATGGGCTAAAATTACCGGTTTCCCTAACAAACAACAGTATGCTTCACTTCCTTTAGACATTTCCTCTAATAAAATAAATTTACCCACATAGTACTTTTTTTGTTCCAAATTATAGATCCTTTGACCTTTTTTACCGTAAGCTCGACCGCTCATCTAATTCAAAATTTTTGTACAAATATAGTCAAATTCAAGTCAGTCTGAAGAATTTTTATTAATAAAACAAGCCACAACAAATAAATAAATAAATTTTATATAATTTTTTGAATAAAACAAGTGGTCGAACTTAGAGTCAAAAAAGTCAAATGAACTATAATGTAGAATATGCACCGATGTAATGCATAGTATATATGCACCTGAAACGGCTACTGTCGCCTCAATTGTTCCTCATATTGGGAAAAAATCAATAACATATTTGTATGATGACGAACGAGTATAAAATTTTAAAGAAAATTTGTAGAGCATGACGAGATAAATTTTTTTGTAGTTTGCAACTTCTTCATATGACCTTATACAAAACCAAAAGTTATATAGATATTGATGAGATGCATAATTTTTTCTTATAAATTTTTCGTTTGCAAACCATCAAGGTGTCGAACTAACCGATATAATATGGCGCTCTACAAATAACATATATGAAGTTTTGATTTTTGAAGATGTATATTCTCCTCCCCACTATCTTTTTAATGGGCAGTAGTAATAGACTTGTACTCCCTCCGTTTCAAAAGGATGCAACTCCTACTTCCTGAGGTGTCAAACAATTTTAAATTTGACCAAATTTGTACAAAAAATTACTAACATTCACATCTTCAAATAAATTTAGTAAGAAAATGTATTACATGATTTATCTATCGATATTATTTTGTAACATAAATGTTAATACTATTTTGTATAAACTTAGTCATATTTGAGACCACTTTCTCGAGAAGCCAAAGTTGCATTCCTTAGGCACCGTTTAGTTCGAGAAATTTTTGGTAAAAGTGGTGAAATTTTTGCATTGAGAAACGTGTTCTGTGAGAGGTGGCACGGTCTGCGATGCGAAATTTTTGGGAACTTTTGGGGAACTAAACGGGCCTTAGGTAATACTCCCTCCTTTTCTTTTTATAAGGCGCGCACGTAAATTAAGAGTCAAACTTTACGATCTTTGACCAATAATTTACGCATCAATTTTTTATTTTGTAGTGTAAATTTGATATGGTTGGATTTGTCATCAAATATACTTTCTAATGATTATATATTTATAACCATAAAAAATATAATATAAGAGAAATAGATGGTCAAAGTCTAATTTTGAAGACCGTGTTATGTCGCGTCGCGCCTTATAAATAGAAACGGAGGAAGTAATTCAGTCAATCCCCATTTTTGTATCAATAATTCAAGAAGAGAGTGTACTCATTGGGAAATGATTACCTCATGATATGGTGCGAGTACATGCTAGGCCGGTAGGAGTACGTAGCCGCTACATGCTCCTACAGTGAAGCTTCTGTAGCGCTGCCATGGCTAGCGTTGCATGGGAGGCGTAGGAGGGCCTCCTCATTCATGTAGCCGTGCAGGGGGCAGTTGGGACTCTGGCCGGAGCAGCCAGCGTTTGGCAGGCCCCGGACTAGGCGAAGGCAAGGCAAAGGCGCCTGGCCGTCAGCCAGAGTCAGAAGCTAGCTACCCCTCACTGTTCATGCATGGAGAGGCCCTACTACTCTACTATCCTCTGAGGTGACCCATCAATCCTCGCCTTTCCCTTGGCTTCTCTCGTCGTCTGCTGCAGTGGCGTGGTCTCGCACCGGTCTCTGCTCCTTCCCCATGCAATGCGGACCTTCCTCCTCTTGATTGCTGTGATCATCTCTCTCTCTCTCTGACTGTCACTGTGGAACAGAACACAGGATTACAGCAAGCCGGCACCCAAAAGGAGGTCAAAACCGATTCAACGCTCCCTGTATGTATACACGTACGAATGCTGAGCAGCTTGTCGATCGTCAGCCGAAGAATCAGAATTCAGATTGACCAAAGTGAAGAATGGTAGTACAAATGCATACTGTAGCATCACATTGTTTAATCATGATATAATTAATCTTAATATGAATTTATTTAGAATTATGAAATTAATTTTGTCATTAATCAATGTATAATCAGTGGCGGAGGACGGATGAAAATTGGGATATGGCGAAGTTGATTGATCTTGAATCAAATCAAACTTCTATTTGCAATGAGGAATGCCTGGACTGCATCCCTCTTCTTGCATAGGATTGGTGCTTAATATGCATTCGTGGTAGTGTTTATATATAGCAGAAATTGTCATAAAGAGTTAGAGGATTAAGCAAATGAAAACATTTGATTTCATGCGTGAATAGTAAAAACTTAGATTTAAACAAAGCCTAAATGCTCATGCTCTGCATCTGATATGATCCATGATCCCTCTCCTTACCACTGCACGACGCAGCTGTGTCGTCGGTCTGCATCTGCACACACGGCCGGGCGTGCGCGGCTGCAAAGTCTGGAGCACAGGCACAGCCAGCACCCAGCAGCACGGGCACGGGCATGCCCTAGCCCACACGACCTACCTCGAGTCGTTGTTGTCGGTCATCAGCCGCAGCAGTCTCAAGTCCTTGCGTTTCGTCCGGTCAGCGGAGGAAGACGACGATGGGGATGCTGGCGCGGTCTCAGATGCGTCCTGTGTCGTCGTCGTGTCCTACACGTACTGCATGCCACGCCGTAGGTAACAGCTTTAATCTCCCCCCCCCCCCCCCCCCCCCCCCCCCCAAAAAAAGGCGGCAGAAAGCTTTGAAGCAATATTCGTATAGATAATTTAATTTAATTAATAATAGGACACTCATCTAAATATTTAGCCAAGTAAAAAATAATATCATCAAAGATGCTTAAAAAAGCTTGTAGCATACTTCTGGCCATTTTTGTATAAATACTCCTAGGAAAAAATGAAGGTAAAAAAATAAATGGTGAAGTAAAGATCATCCATTATTCTAAAACTGACATCCTATTAGCTTCTAATTTAGTTCTCACGAGCCGTGCTAGAAAAAACCTAAATTTTCAAAAAAAAAAGTTTCCGAGACCATCATCCAATATATTGTAATCCAAATTAGCAGTAACAAATATAATATCATCTATTATGTTTCAAAAAATTACCTAAATCTGATTAAAACAATCCAAATATATCTGAAAGGGCTGTAATAAGTATAATATCATCTATTATGTTTCAAAAAATTACCTAAAACTATCTACATATCTAAATATCACCTAATTGACATTTAAATTATCTACATAACCATTATTAATAATAATGTAATGAGAGACATGGGTACCCATGGGTCCCCACCGACCAGGGTCCCAGAGGCCCTGACAAGTGGACCCGACCTTCCAGAAGACTCGCCGACCTTACAAGTGGGCCCAGCGACCTGATCAAGCTCCCGGAAGACCCGCGAAGCCTTGGCGTGCAAGACAAGACACGGCGACCTGGCGTGCCGCCGCCTGTAGCTCCGAGTATCACGGGATACTCCTTGTAATCTGGGAGATAAGCTTCCCACAGTTGTAACCGACCCCGACACGGGTCAACCGACCTGCGCATGCAAACCCTAGCCCGTCCCCCATATAAGGCGGCCTAGGGCTCCATGCATAGGGACAACTCATCTTCATCCTTGCATAATCCACCACAACTGGACGTAGCGTTTTACTCTCCGGAGGCCTGAACCAGTATAAACCATTGTCTCCCTGTTCTTCGCCGCCATACTCGCCTAGCTCCGTGTGCACCACGTGCATAACCACCTACGCTCTTAGGTCCCGATCCTCCATTAACCTGCAAACCACTAGGGCAGCCCCCCTAGTGGATATGTCCAGGTCTCACCCCCTGACAGTTGGCGCGCCGGGTAGGGGCGATCGGGAACTCGCTGTGCAGCATGGTGGCCCAATCTGGCGTCGTCTTCCCGGCGAGCATGGCGGCCTTCCTCGCCGACCCCGTGGAGATCTGCTTTAGATCTTTCGCGGCGACCTCACTTGCTCCGGCAGCTTCGACTCCCCCAGCGACCCCCGTGAAGGTCGTCACGGCGTCCGCCGCCGTCCCTGTTCCCGATCTAGTATCGGAGACCCACCCACCCAAACCCTGTGACCTTGTCCAGGGGATGGAAAACGTCATCGGCTCCATGAGGGAAACCTTGGAGATCTGCGAACGAGCTCAACGCTTGGCGCAGACAGCGCTACGCCACGACACGTTTCCCTTTGGCCTGAAGTCTACGCCCGGCCTTCGCCCGAGCCAACTCTTCACGCCTCCTCAGATCCAATCTGGGCGGCGACCTTCACGCGACCCAAGGCCTGCGCCTTGCGCTCGGCGCGACCCCCTCGACGTGCCCTGCACCTACCACAAGAGTGCAAAGCACACCCTCCGCGGGCACCGCCTGCGGAAGAAGATCGACAACGAGCTCCCTCGCCGAGCTAAGTGACCTACCCAGTCTCCGGACTGCGGGAAGTTCCAAAAGGTCTGGGTTCGTATCTCTCCGAACGACCCGGAAGTCATCTTCCGTCAGGTGATGGTGATCTCGGAGAACGAGCCACCACACGTGGGTGCGACCGACTCCCAGGAGGCGGCCCGTATCCAAGCAAACGCCCGCCGCACTGAGCGACGTGCGGAAGAGCAGCGGCGTGCCTTGCCCTGCGCTCGTGATCTGCGCCTCGAGTTCGAGGAAGCTGGGATCGCGATCTTCAACAGCCCCCAGGCCAACCTGGGCGCGTCCATTACCCGGCTCCAGCAAGTCCAGTCGCCTGAAGCTGAGTAGGCCCTCGCGTACCTCCGGGTCGCCAACGCCCTGGTGGAAGAAAAGAGCGCGGCTTCCAGGTCCGCCGCGTCATCCTCAACCCGCCACTCACGCAGTCGATCTCATCGACCTGCGCGTAGCCATCTCTCCCCCGTCCAGGAGGAGGTCGCTCAGCATAACCCTGAGCAGCCCGCCCAGCAGGCGTCAACCTCGACGCCAACAGGCGTGCTCGCGACGCCCGTACCGTCGTCGACCAACACCACCGGGAGCGTGAGGAGCGCGAGCTCCGCCACCGCCTGGACTACGACCGCGAGTACGGCGCGCCCGGCGGCGTCCACCGCATCATGGAGCGCGAGCTCCGTGATCAGCACGAGATCGAGAACCAGCGATGGGCCAAGTACAACGCTGATCACGTCCGTCCCGCCATCGTCCAGCTCGACCGGGATCGGCAGCCACGTTCCCAGGTTGTCGTCCCGGAGCGCAGCGTCCACTCCGCGCCACGAGATGCCGCTCCGGCAAGAGGCACCAGCGACGACCTTGCGCTCAACGCCTTCCCAGCGCTGGATGCCCGCTTCAAGAGGGTGGAGTACCCTGACAACTTCAAGCCCAACATCTAACCATATGATGGGCGCTCCGACCCTAACATTTGGCTGTCGACCTACTACGTCGCCGTCAAGGCGGCCGGTGGTAGCTTCGACCACATGACGGCCTACTTCCCACTGGTGATGGGCAAGGCCCCTTCGCTCTGGCTCAACAACCTTGCGCCTGGCAGCATCAAGACCTAGGCCGATCTGTCCCAGGCCTTCACATCGAACTTCCAGGCGACCTACGATCGCCCTGGGAATGCCTTCAGCCTGGGGCGGGTCGTGCAGAAGCCTAAGGAGCGGCTCCGCAACTACAATACCCAGTTCTTCGAGAACCGGAACGAGTGCGTTGGCGTCAGGGACGACCAGACCGTCGACAGCTACAAGAAAGGTATCAAAGACCGCAAGGTCTTCGAGAAGATCCATGAGTCTGGCGCCACTAACGTCAAAGAGCTGATGATCGTCGTCAACAAGCTGATGGACACAGAAGACGCGCTCTAGAATCAGTTCGACGCTAATAACGCCGGTACATCTGGCACTGCAGCGGACAAGCTCCGCAAGCGACCTTCTGAGGTCCTGGTGGCCGAAGGGCGGTGAGGTTCGTCCTTCAACCAAGCGGAGTTCGACCTGGTGCTCGACAGCATCTGCGGGTTCCATGAGGGGGCCACCCACACTCTCCGCGAGTGCTCCCAGTTCAAGAGGGCCTTCAGCGCCTCCGCGGACCCCAAGCGACCCAGGAACGACGGCGGGCGACGCGACAACCGCCCCTACAACAACAACTACCGCCGTGACGACCGGCGAGATCGGCGCGACGACCGCCGCGACGATCGATATGACGATCGCCGTGAGCCACCTCGCAGCGACCCACCTCGCAACGACCCTACTCCAGCGGCTCCCCACGACGAGACGAACCTACCCCCTCCACCAGCATCGGGCAACCCCAATGGGCCTTTCCAGGCCACAACCCGCGCGATCAACATGATCATCGACGGAATCAAGTCCAGCGCCAGCAGGAGGCACTACCAGAAGGACAAGCGTGACGTCCACCTCGTCCACACTCATCCAATCGTGCCCCCACGATGGTCTGAGCAGCCGATCACGTTCTCCAGAGCTGATCACTGGGTCCGTATCCCAAACCCCGGGTCCTACCCACTCGTCGTCGAGCCTACAGTGGATGGAGCCCTGCTCTCCTAGACCCTGGTTGACGGAGGCAATGGGCTCAACATCATCTTTGTTGATACCCTCAAGAAGATGGGCTTCGACTTCAACAAGATGATGGAGTGTGACGAGCGCTTCTATGGCATCGTCCCCGGGAAGGCGGCCCAACCCCTGGGTCGAGTCTCCCTCCCGGTCACTTTTGGTACGGAGGCGAACTTCCACACAGAATACCTCAACTTCGAGGTCGCCAACTTCAAGTCCTCCTACCACGCGATCCTAGGTCGCCCGATGCTGGCCAGATTCATGGCCATCCCGCACTACACCTACTTGGTGTTGAAGATGCCGGCTCCGCATGGGGTCCTCTCTGTCAAAGGGGACCTCGTCATCTCCTTCAGGTGCAACACGGAGGCTCTCGACCTCGCTACGACCTCCGCCACCGCCGAGGCCTCCGCGGTCTTGGTGGCTGAGGCCGAAAAAGTCGACCCTATCGACCAGTCTGTCCCGGAGCAGAAGCGCACCGAGACCACCCTAGACGCGGCTCCATCGACGAAGAAGGTCTGCCTCGGCCTTGCCGACCCAGAGAAGACGGTGGTGATCGGCGATGGGCTCGATCCCAAATAGGAACTCGCGCTCACCAGCTTCCTCCGGGATAATGCTGACATATTCGCTTGGAGTCCATCGGATATGCCAGGTGTTCCTAGGGAGCTGGCTGAGCACGCCTTGGATGTAAGCAAGACGGCGAAGCCTGTCAAGCAGAAGCTTCGCCGCTTTGCGAAAGATCGAAAGGACGTCATTAGGGTAGAGCTAATAAAGCTCCTAGCTGCCGGATTTATCCGAGAATGTAAAAACCCGGTTTGGCTCGCCAACCCGGTTCTTGTACAAAGAAAACCGGTCAATGGAGAATGTGTATCGACTACACCGATCTCAACAGGCACTGCCCTAAAGACCCCTTCCCTCTTCCGCGTATGGACCAGGTCGTGGACTCCACGGCCGGGAGCGTCCTCCTCTGCTTCCTCGACTGTTACTCAAGGTATCACCAGATAGCCCTGAAGGTCTCCGACAAAGACAAAACGGCGTTCATAATACCCCATGGCATCTACTACTATACGGCCATGACCTTCGGCCTTAAGAACGCTGGCGTGACCTATCAGAAGGCAATACAGAACTGTCTGGCTAGCCAGATCAACAAGAACGTAGAAGCCTACGTCGACGACGTGGTCGTCAAGACCACTCACGAGGACAAGCTCATAGCTGACCTCGCGGAGACCTTTGCTAACCTCCGCACTTACCTCTGGAAACTCAATCCAGAAAAGTGCGTCTTCGGTGTCCCGTCCGGCAAGCTCCTGGGCTTCATGGTCAGCAACCGGGGCATCGAAGCCAATCCCACCAAGGTGGATGCCATCCTCAAGATGAAGCGACCTACTGGCAAGAAGGACGTCATGAAGCTCACAGGCATGATGGTGGCCTTAGGCCGATTCATTAGCAAGCTCGGAGAGAAAGGTCTGCCCTTCTTCAAGCTGCTAAAAAGGGCGGACAAGTTCGCCTGGACCGAGGAGGCAGACCAAGCTCTTGAGCAACTCAAAACCTTCCTCACGACACCCCCGGTGATGGTGCCCCCGGCGCCTAAGGAGCCCTTACTGCTCTACATCTCGGCGACCACCCTGGTGGTCAGCGCCGTCCTGGTGGCTGAGCGACCTGAAGAGGGGCAACCCTACCCCGTCCAGCGACCTATCTACTACATCAGCGAGGTCCTGTCTGACAGCAAGACCAGGTACAACCAGCCCCAGAAGATGCTTTACGCGCTACTCATGACTTCGCGAAAGCTCCAGCACTACTTCCAATCCCACAAGATCAAGGTCGTCTCGGCCTTTCCCCTTGGTGAGATCCTTCGGAGTTGTGACACCTCTGGGCGCGTCGTCAAGTGGTCTATCGAACTAGGTGAGTTCGACCTGGAGTTCTGCCCCAGGCAGGCCATCAAGTCCCAAGTCATCGCAGACTTCGTCTCGAAGTGGACAGAGATCCAGCAGCCTCCGTCGCCGGAGCGACCTGAGCATTGGAAGATGTACTTCAACGGTTTCCTGAACCTCGAAGGAGCAGGCGCGGGCATCCTGTTCATCTCCCCTAAAGGCGACTACCTCAAGTACGTCCTACAGATCCACTACAAGGCGTCCAACAACGGCACCGAGTACGAGGTAATCATCCACGGGCTCTGCATCGCTGTCTCCCTCAGGATCAAGCGCCTCTTGGCCTACGGTGACTCCAAGGTCGTCATCGACCAAGTCAGCAAGGACTCCGAAGCTAGGAAGGATACGATGGATGCATACTATGCCGAGGTGCGCAAGCTCGAGCATCACTTCGAAGGGCTCAAGTTCCACCACGTCTGCTGCAACAACAATGTCGCTGCGGATGTCCTCTCCAAGCTTGGCTCCAAGCGCGCACTAGTTCCGGCCGGTGTGTTCGTCCAGGACCTACGCAAGCCGTCCATCAAGCTCATCCCCGACCCAGAGTTGCCTGATGACGAGTTTACCTCGCCTAAAGGTCGCGAGATCCTGGCGACCACCCTGGTGGTCAGCGCCGTCCTGGTGGCTGAGCGACCTGAAGAGGGGCAACCCTACCCCGTCCAGCGACCTATCTACTACATCAGCGAGGTCCTGTCTGACAGCAAGACCAGGTACAACCAGCCCCAGAAGATGCTTTACGCGCTACTCATGACTTCGCGAAAGCTCCAGCACTACTTCCAATCCCACAAGATCAAGGTCGTCTCGGCCTTTCCCCTTGGTGAGATCCTTCGGAGTCGTGACACCTCTGGGCGCGTCGTCAAGTGGTCTATCGAACTAGGTGAGTTCGACCTGGAGTTCTGCCCCAGGCAGGCCATCAAGTCCCAAGTCATCGCAGACTTCGTCTCGAAGTGGACAGAGATCCAGCAGCCTCCGTCGCCGGAGCGACCTGAGCATTGGAAGATGTACTTCAACGGTTTCCTGAACCTCGAAGGAGCAGGCGCGGGCATCCTGTTCATCTCCCCTAAAGGCGACTACCTCAAGTACGTCCTACAGATCCACTACAAGGCATCCAACAACGGCACCGAGTACGAGGTAATCATCCACGGGCTCTGCATCGCTGTCTCCCTCAGGATCAAGCGCCTCTTGGCCTACGGTGACTCCAAGGTCGTCATCGACCAAGTCAGCAAGGACTCCGAAGCTAGGAAGGATACGATGGATGCATACTATGCCGAGGTGCGCAAGCTCGAGCATCACTTCGAAGGGCTCAAGTTCCACCACGTCTGCTGCAACAACAATGTCGCTGCGGATGTCCTCTCCAAGCTTGGCTCCAAGCGCGCACTAGTTCCGGCCGGTGTGTTCGTCCAGGACCTACGCAAGCCGTCCATCAAGCTCATCCCCGACCCAGAGTCGCCTGATGACGAGTTTACCTCGCCTAAAGGTCGCGAGATCCTCATGATCGACGCAGAAGATGACTGGTGCCTCGACTTCATTGCCTTCCTCCTCGAGCATCGATTACCTGAGGACAAGGCAGAGCGAGAAAAGATCACGAGGCGTAGCGCCAACTATGTCATCATCGGCAAGGAACTCTACGAGAGGTCCGCCTCCACTGGAGTACTGATGAGGTGCATCCTGCGATTCGAGGGCCTCAGGCTCTTGGACGAGATCCACAATGGTGAGTGCGGCAACCACGCCGCCTCTTCCAACCTGGTGGGCAAGGCCTTCAGGTCTGGCTTCTACTGGCCCACGGCCTTGGCTGATGCCCAAGAACTTGTACGTCGTTGCAAGGGGTGCCAGTTCTTCGCTAAGCAGCCGCACCTCCCGGCTCAGGCCCTCAGGACCATCCCTCCGTCGTGGCCCTTCGCAGTTTGGGGTCTCGACTCTGTGGGACCTTTCAAGACCGCCCCCGGCGGCTACAAGCACATACTCGTGGCGGTGGATAAGTTCACCAAGTGGATCGAGGTCCATCCCGTATCCAGTGTCACATCGAAAGAGGCGGCCAAATTCATCGAGGAGATCACCCATCGCTTCGGGGTGCCAAATAGGATCGTCACCGACCTTGGCACGGCCTTCACAGGAGCCGAATTCTGGGACTTCTGCCAAGATAGCCTGATCGACGTATACTACTCCTCGGTGGCACACCCGCGGTGCAATGGCCAGGTCGAGCGGGCCAACGGCATGGTTCTACAGGCCATAAAAGACCGTATCTTCGACGGCTCAGCGCCTTACGCCACCAGGTGGCTCTCAGAGCTCCCTCACGTCCTCTGGGGTCTCAGGACCCAGGTCAGCTCGGCTACAGGGTACTCACCCTTCTTCCTGGTCTATGGATCAGAGGCTATCCTCCCCACCGATGTGGCCTTCGGTGCTCCTCGCATCCAGAACTTCGACGAAGGAGAAGTAGAGCAAACACGCAGGCTCGACCTCGACAGCTTCGAGGAACACCGTGTGACTGCGCTCATGCGCCATACCCGCCACGAGCAGCAGCTACGTCGCTACCACGACCGCAATGTGCGGGAACATTCCATCAACGTTGGCGACCTAGTCTTGCAGCAGATCCAGAACACCAAGGATATGCACAAGCTCTCTGCGCCTTGGGAAGGCCCCTTCATAGTTAAGGAGGTCATTGGACCGGTGACCTATCGCCTCCAATGGGCCAATGGCCAGGGTGTTCCTAACCCCTGGAACATTGAGCACTTGCATCGCTTCTATCCTTAGGAGCCTTGTATCACAATAAAGCTATGTACTCTTTACCTTTGTAATTTAATATATGAATATAAAGATTTCTCTTTCAACCTGGCTGTTTTCTGTTCACCCCTCCCCTTCGACACGCTCGGGGGCTTGGCCTCAAAATCGACCCCTCATGCTCGGGGGCTTGGCTTTAAGCTCGGCCCTTCACGCTCGGGGGCTTGGCTTTGCCAACCTAAGGGTCGCTCGACCTAGGGTTTTGACATCTCTCTTTACCAGTGTTCCCCTACCACAGCTTCCTATGCATTTTATAAGTATTCCTAGGTTGCGGGGTTGCTTGATCCTGGGTCCTCGACCCCCTCCGCGCGCCGGCCGCACTTAAGCCTCTAACGTCGAGCCGTGTGGTCGGCAAGCCGTTCCTCCTCTGAGTTGGGTTAGCAGAGGAAAAGGGGTCTCGCAACTTCGTTACCTTTGCGTTCTTATAAAGAGTATACAAAGTCAAATAAGGGATCATGGGACATGCCTTTTTCATTCATGCAATGTTTATATTACATCAAAAGGGTCCATGACCCATTGTTACTAACTGTTTGCCAGTTCTAAGCTACGTCTACAGGTCTATTTTCTTCATGATCTCCTCCGCGGCAGCCTGAATCTCTTCGCTGGCCACCAGCTCCACCAATTCCAGCTCCTCCTTGACCTTCTCAAGGTCGAACGACGGCTCATGGTGCTTCACCGTGGCCAGTGCGGTAGCAGCGGCGAGCTTGCCGCCGTCCATCAGCAAGGTCTTTATGCGACCTACCGCACCCTCCAACCGCTCGACGAGCCCTTGTGGATCACCCTTGACCTTAGGGGTATACACGTCCACAAGGTACTTGGCGGCCTCCTTGAGATTGTCCAGCTCCTTCTCCAGATCTGCAGTCATCTCTTGATGATCAATAAGGGTGTGCATCGCCCGGCCAAGGTCGATCTCTAGATCCCTGCGCGCCCCAAATTCATAAGTAGCTTTACGGGTGAAGTAAGACTCACTGGCAATGACCTCCTTGTGCTTCTCCTTGAGGACCTTCACCTGCTCCTTCGACTCCTTGAGGTCCTTCTTCAAGGCAGTCTCCCTCTTCTTGGCCTCTGCAAGTGCCGAGGTCAAGATTGTGTCACCACGACGGTTAAACATGGAAGACCAAAAGGGCGTCCCTCGACGTACTCGTGGTGGCGTTCTTCAGATCGTCCTCCGTTTCCTTCGCCTTCAGCTTTATAGCTTCAAGCTCCCTCTTCAAGGCCTCGATGGCCTGGTCCTTCAAGATCGCCTCGTCCTTGAGGCTTCTTATTTCCTTCGCGGCCTCAGTCTTGGCCTGAAGCACAGCCTCTCGGGTCGTGGCCAGCTTCGCGTGAAGATTGGCGCCCTCCGTTAGCAGGTTCGCCCTCTACTGCGAGCGCTCGGCAAGAGTCTGCAACAACACATCAAGATCGTCAAACATTGCCCCTGAGCAAACCTAAGATGTAGCCCCAAAGGTAACATCAGCTCACCATGAGCGTCCTGCCGATGGTCTTCGCCGCTTTCGTGATGGTCGTCTGCGCCGCCTTGAAGTCATCAAGGTCCTTGGCGTCGGCCCAGACGTCGTCCTCCCACGGAGTACCGACATAGAGGCAGGGTTGCTATTCGGCTTCCCCGCTTTCACCTCTGGTTTCCGCCTCCCGTGTCCCCGGCAGGTTTGACTCAGGCGGATCTTGCTGGCGTGGGCCCTCCTCCTGCTGTGCGCTCTCAGCAGTGACCTTGGCTGCCGCCGACGGTGTTGTCTCCACGATCTCAGGGGGCTTACTGGTAAAGTCCCCACCTGAGGTCGCGGGTGACTGCCCGGCCGGCAACTTCTCGATCTTCCGTCCAAAGGCCTCTTGACCTGAGGCATTCTTGCTGCTACCAGAAGCAGCAGGAGTCCCCCTGCCCAAGGTGCACATGTTCATCAGCACCGACCTACTCAACAGAGCTGCAAAGACGAAGAACAACATAAATCAAGCTCAGGAACATACCCGCTGCCGGTCTTCAGCTTCATCGACATCGGCCTGGGCGGCGCCCGCCTTGGCTTCTTTTGCGACCCCTGGTCGCTCACGCCCTTCGCGCTCGGCTTCTGCTGCCACTCACCGATAACCATGGGCGGGGCGTTGCTTTCTCCTACGGCCACTATGTCGCCCGACCCTCCGGCGACGTCGCGCGACCCCGTATCGTCATGCTCCTCGAAGACGACCTCGGTGTTAGTCGTTGCCGTCTCCGACGACGCAGTCGCGTCCTTCCTCTTCCTCTTCTTCTTCTCCGCCTCAATGGTGGCGGAGATGATCTTGACGTCTTTGTGCGCCGGGATCTTAGCGGTGGCCTGCTGCGTACGACGAGTCGTCGGCGCGGAGCTCGCCACGGGCGGATCTTCTTCATCACTACCCACCGACGAGTCGGAGGGGTAGTTCTCCAATAACTCCGTCGGCGGAGCCTGAACGTCTTCCGCCGCCCGGACCTTAAAACTGTGCTCGCCCTCATTCACGAGTGGAGCCAGGTTCCAGAACAAGCCTTCACGACCCTGTAATAGGTGACCTCCGTCTCAGAAACAAGGGAATGCAAAAATAGCAAAGGAATCAAGGTCGACTATCGACGTACCACTTCGGCGGGCCGCTTGAGGGAGAACGCCTTGGGGCACGTCCGGTTCCGGATCACCCCATTGAAGAGCTCCTTCACCCGTGCCACCATCTCCTCCTTGGAGACCTTGCGCTGTGCTACCCGGGTCGGGTCGGTCTGGCCCCAGTACTCGTAGGCCGGGTGCACCCGATCCTGGATTGGCTGTAGCAGCCTCTGGCTGAAACTGATGGCCACCACCCCACCGGTCAGCCCTTCTTCCTTTCGTGTATTGAGGTCCTCTAGCAGTGGCTTGATGGCATCCATCTCCCGCGATGTCAGCTGGTTGGACCACTCTGGCACTGGGACTGGCGCCAGCCCCGACCTGGTCGCCAGCGCTGGTTTGGGGTTGTCAATGTAGAACCAGCCCCGCCTCCAGCCTTGGGTGTTGTCCGGCAGCTCCATGTCGATGTATATCGTCTTCATGTGACGGCGTAGGATGAAGCCAACGGCGCCGATGACACCGTTCTTCCCCGTCTTCTTCACCTCAAAGAAATACCACCACAGGTCGAAATGTGGCGGTATCCCCAGGTACGCCTCGCATAGGTGGATGAACGAGGATACCGTGGTGATGGCGTTGGGGACGAGGTGCACCAGGTCGATGCGGTAGAAGTGGAGAAGCCCGCGGAAGAAGTCGCCCGCCGGGACTCCAAAGCCGCGCTCGACATACGAGACGAAGGCGACGATCTCCCCAGTTCCCTCGGAGGGGAACGCTTCGCCGGCGGCGGGCCTCCAGCCCACCTGCTCCCTGGGCTTTAGCAGCCCGCGCTCTACCAGCTCCTTGAGTTGCGCCTCCGTCACCGTCGAGTGCTCCCACACCTTCTCCGGGGCCGGTGCAAGCTCTGGGGCCATTTCCTCTTCCTCGAAGCCGGTGGATCTAGCTCTAAACACCACCAGGGACTTTTGGCGCATACGGTGGTGCTGGGCGCAGTGGATCTAAGCACGGCGGCACCGGCGAATCTATGCGCTAGAGCTTCTGGCGGCAGATTGGAAACCCTAGCTGCTGCGGAGAATGGAAGCGAGTGGGGTCCTCGGCCCTTCACTCGGCCTTTTATAACTGGGCCGCCTCAGTGCAGTGGGCCGCGGCGCCCTAAACGTCCCCTCGGATTTGGCGACATCACCGGCGACCCAACGGATACATTGCCTAACGGCTCTTTCGGCCTAACGACTACAGGCAGTGACGGCCCGAGCCATGCGGGAATCCATGCCCGTTGGTTTTCTACCCAACGGCCCGGCGTCCATGGACTCGCTATGCCTTACTTCAAGCCCCCTGCCAATCATTTTCTTCAAGGCTTCTTGACCTCTGACGACCTCCAGGTCTACAACATTACCTTCACAAGGTCAACAGGGACTACCGCTTGGTAGGTCGTCCCAGTCTTCATTCACAGGTTCATACCCATGTCTACTTATTAACGACCTCCGGGTCAAGTAGCACCTCCCTGAGGTCGCTAAGGTCCTGCTACCTATTAACGTTGCCTTAAATGGCTGCACCAACGGCCCCGTGCTTAATGGCTCCACTGCCCGTTGGTGACCTCTTGGTCAAGTAGCACCTCCCTGAGGTTGCTAAGGCCCTGCTGACTTCTAGGTCGTTTAGACCTAGGATTTTTCAGGTTGACTACCTGCGTTGTGTCACTGCACAACAGCCGTGCCGACCCAGGTCGACAAGGGTCCATTGTCTTTATGGAAGGCCTCCTGAGGGTTGGCATGCTATTACAGCCCCGCTGGGACCTTGGTATCTGTACCATTGCAGTCCGGGCGCCCTTACAAACTACTAAAGTCATGACACTGCTCATGCAAAACTATATTTACAGCTTCATAAGCTACAAGGAGTTTGGCCCTTGGCCACATTACAAGATACAAAGATCTTAAAGGTCCTGAATTACCTTCCAAAGTGCTTACGACTCAATTTACACTAATGAGGCTTGTCGCAAGCTTTCTTCTGGCTTCAGGACCTACTCGATGACCTCTACAACCACTGTGGAGGCAGCTGCCACACAGCCACCTCTACTAGCGCACCAACTGGTCTCCTGCAGTGCCCAACATCAAGTCTGAGCTTCGCCGCAAGATTGCAGAAGGTCCGAGCTTTAACACCAACCTCGCCGGGTGGAGCGCGGTGCTCACCAGCATCACATCAGGCCTGAAAGTGTCAGGGCCGACGATGCAACTACTGCTTCATACTCCTTCCGGGCTCCTCGGTGAGGCTGGGAGAAGAGGCCAATCGAGTTCTTCGAGCCTCGCAAGCATTCTTCTAGCTCCAAGCATGAACTACATCACCTCTACACTCTGGTGGGCTGACACAAGCCCACGTCGTGGTAATATTACTACACTGGGTCATCTTGAATCCCCTCTGAAGATTGGTGCGGTTTGCTTCAGGCCTTGGGCACCTATTTATACCATCAGCCATCTGATTTCAGTCTTATTCGCAAGGCCAACTTGCGTGGCGTCCTTATCCTCGAAGATACTGTACCATCGTAGAGCACGAGGTCACTGTTCGCCTGTGAAAGGCATCGGTGCGCCTGACCCCTACCTGACTGTACACTGGGCCACCTTTGTCTTTTGCGGGTGGCAGCAACCTATGCTTCATGAGTATGCTGGCCCGTGACCGTACAGTGCACTTGTGACTCTGATTGTGACAGACATGTCGCCTGCTACCCTCTGCAAGATTCTGGAGCTCTTGTCTTCTAGCGTCGACCCTACAAGAGCGTCAGTTTCCTAAGCAGAAGGTCGTAGGTTCGGCTAATTCTTCTTCTTCTTCTTTGGAGCATCAAACCGGCCATACTGGTCGCTTTACTGCTCGGGGGCTACTACACTAGTGCGTCTTCGACGCCCTATTTTCCTTGGGTCGCCTCGACCTAATGGGAGCCTGCTCCCATCACATCTTGGCTCGTCCTACCCTTGGTAGGCTTGTTGACCTTTCTGAAGGTCATGACTGCTACTACAACATGCCTGATTCAGGTCAGGTCGGCGGTTCTGCAAGATCTACGCCTCGTCTTCACTTCGACCTTATGGTCCTTCGACCCAGAAGCTCGACGTTCAACTTCGTGTGCGCATCGGAGGGGTTTTCTTTTCTTTTTTGATCCCCGTGCACCCTTCACAACCTCGACGGTGCCATGCCTCTGCTGCTCTTCGACACGACCCCGTCTCGGCCGCTACGCCTACACGTCGATCGGGGGCTTGAGAGACATGGGTACCCATGGGTCCCCACCGGCCAGGGTCCCAGAGGCCCCTGACAAGCGGACCCGACCTTCCAGAAGACTCGCCGACCTTACAAGTGGGCCCAGCGACCTGATCAAGCTCCCGGAAGACCCGCGAAGCCTTGGCGTGCAAGACAAGACACGACGACCTGGCGCGCCGTCGCCTGTAGCTCCGAGTATCACGGGATACTCCTTGTAATCTAGGAGATAAGCTTCCCACAGTTGTAACCGACCCCGACACGGGTCAACCGACCTGCGCATGCAAACCCTAGCCCATCCCCCCATAGAAGGCGGCCTAGGGCTCCATGCACAGGGACAACTCATCTTCATCCTCGCATAATCCACCACAACTGGATGTAGTGTTTTACTTTCCGGAGGCCTGAACCAGTATAAACCCTTGTCTCCTTGTTCTTCGCTGCCATACTCGCCTAGCTCTGTGTGCACCACGTGTATAACCACCTACGCTCTTAGGTCCCGATCCTCCATTAACCTGCAAACCACTAGGGCAGCCCCCCTAGCGGATCTGTCCAGGTCTCACCCCCTGACATGTAATAACTCATACATTTGGAATATGGTTCTAAAAAATATATATCCGAAAGTAGTGTAAGTGTCATATTCCTATCATTATCAATAAAAAAAACAGCCAATTTATTCATCATGGTTCAAAAATAGCTCCATGCAAAAGTTGAGGATTAAAATAGAAGGTTTTTGCTGACTCGAAACCTACCCAATTCTATCTAATTATTTTAGTTTGCATCCGCTCTTTTTTGATGAATAAAGCTTATGCACCCATGAGTACAAAACTAAAACTCCTTTGTGATGTAGTGGATGAGCAGGGTAGGGGCAATTGCCCCCCCTCCCCGCCCCAAAAGAAAAATGAAGTCATTTACTCAATGAAGCATATGAACATATTCACCTTCTTTGGGGCCAGTCTATTCAGCACGCGCGCTGATATGTAATGTAGCTATCGATCTCCGACAAGAGTTACAGAGTAGCAGTATTTACTTTTTCAGGTGCCTGCGGGACCATATCATCATTTCCTTTTGGGTTCTTGCATGCTTCTGCACGGCTCCGCAACACCGATAGCAGAAAAGTGCTCATGTATTTATGCACGGTGCCGTACCTTTCGTTTTCTTTTCATTTTTTTCTTGCTAGCGTTGTAGCACGGTTCCGTTTAAAATAATTAAGAAAGTTAACGACACAACTTTTGCAAAAGAATAACTTACTTAGAGAGCAAAACTTATGCATACGATTTTTTTTCTTAAATGAAAAAGATATGTATATAACTTATACAAGAGGAGAAAATCTTATAAAGTTATATATATAATTTATGGGAATAATTTACTCAGAAAGCATAATTTATGCATACAATTTTTCTTAAATGAAAATATATGTATATAACATATACAAGAGACACAAAACTTATGTATGCAACTTTTTCAAACACACACACACCACGCTGCGTGGTGAATATTATTTAGCGTGCGCCGCTGGCACGGCTGAAACTCCGACGAGCCCCGTTAAGCACCAAATTACTCCTTTTCAATCTTGAGTAGTAAAACGGATCCTTAGTGCCGTTTCACATCAGTTTTTGACATGCGGTGATGGCCAGAACGCCACCGCGCTCAACGGCATCCGCGGTTGTCGTCTCGGCGCCGAGGGAGCCACGGCATGGACGCACCACCGCAGGTTAGCGAAGCTCACCCGCCAGCGCGCTCGCGGCAGCCACGCATGGACTGTGATTAAAGTGCTTGGTTATTTGATTAGACACACTTAATGTACTTTTCACGTTCTTCTCAAGATAGGTAGTAAAAACAACGTCATCAGATAACTAAACACATGTTCAGCCACAGCGACAGTAATGGGTTTTTATAATTGCCAATGAATTGAATGAACTCGTTATGATTACACGCCGGGTCTGGGGGCATGACATTGCGAGGAAAATGACAAGTAATTGTGTTTGGACCGAAGATATCAATGGCGTGATTGCTGATGATTTTGAAAAGTAGTAGACGTTTCAATTTTACTACAAGAACTTGATGGAATATCAGTGATGATGTGGAAGGAGTAATTACTACCGTGCACCCCCGTGGTTTTGCTTGTGCATTCCAGAACGTAAAAAGTGTCGGTTGGCCGATCAATTGGAGCATAATTGAAAATAAAACTGAATGTCTTTGGGAGCATCGCTAACGAGTATCATACTCCTCTTTTCTGAAGTGTAGTGTTATGTCCTGAATTGTATGAATAACACTATGTACTGGTCAAATGAAAATTCAGTATGATACAATTCATTGCAATCAATATCTTTATTTGTACTAGTACACTCATTGAAATCAATTTCAAGGTTTAGATGTCAATTGAATGTTAGGATATTTTTTTTATTTTCTAATTCCACAGTAGTAATTCCTGCAACAGTAAAATCAAGGTTCAACTGAGGAACACCCTATTTTACAGTTTGGTTCCTAATTTGGCCAGCCAAACAGTAAAACACACATGATTTTCCTTTTCTGTACTCTGCAAAATCACGATATTTGAGTCAGCACCAAACTGAACTGCCAATCATTAGTCAATTGAATTGCAGAAAAATAAATGTGTCCAACAAATGGCCGTATGCCTAATTTCAGTTGGATGAAACTCACATTCAGATTAGATCTGATTAGCAATCCAAAACACATAAGAATATAATATGAACTCCAAGATACGAATCTACAGAAGTCACCATTGACAGTGATAACTTGTGCAATAAGTTCTAATTAAGAAATAAATCCTATCCCAAAACTGCAACGAGGCATGAGCGGCAGATTCAAGAATCATGTAAAACTATTTTCTCCAAAACCTCCGATACAACCATAGTTCCATAGAGAAACTGCATCTAATACTGACCGTAGAGGTGGACTGCTATGCTCACTCTTGCGAATAGAATCACCAGTCGCCATCACCCATAGGCATCATCAGCCTGAATGTCCTCGACGACCTCATCAGAGCATCTGTAATCGAAGCTAGCTGCTACCAAGAGTCCAAGACCAAAAAATTAGAATCCAAGATTTAAAATAAAAGAAAACTAATTTAAGATCAGGATTTGGGGAACCTGGAGGAATTGCAGTCATGTGTAGGATTGGATCTGGGGCAATAGGAGATTATTCAGCGGGGGGTTGCATCGTGGCAGATCAGCTTGCTGTAGAAGATGGATAGGTAGCCGAGGTCGCCGTCATGGGAGCATCTGTGGGTGCTGGACCCTCCAACCGCCAAGGATCAATGGCGTCGTGCCGGATTTGGAGCGACGTAGCCGTACATCCCAATTCCCCATCACCTTTGCTGCTGCCGACAGTTTTGATGGAGGCATGGAGCCGGGGTAATAAAATGCAATTAATCCCTTGAATCAGGGAGCGGAACATCAGCTAGTAACAGGAAATCTACGTGTTTAATTTCTATCGTCGTCTTTCTGCTTTTACTATTGCGGAACCAGGTGGAGTAAATATGAGCTCGCTGGGTTTCGCCGGCATGCAAGCGGGGCTCTGCCGTGTGTTGAATATTATTCAACAGCCTGCGTGTTAAATATACACTATGTATTTAACTTATACAGGAGAAGCAAAACTTATGTATATAACTTATACATGAAAAGCAAAACTTATGTATATAACTTATACAGGAGAAGGAGAACTTATGTATTTAACTTTTTCAAATAAAAAGTTTATACATAGAATTTATGCGACATAGCAAAACTTACACATATAACTTAGGCAACACAAGAATAAAAGTTATACAACTGAGCAACGCTTTAGAAAAAATAAAAGAATAAAATAAAACAAAGAAAAACGCAAACCGGCCTCCGAGGGATGAGACCGTAATGATTTTTGTTGACCGGTATGGGCCCATAGTCTATGGGGAAGGGGGACAGCTGGCAAGCAGAAAAGTGAAGGGAGGAATGCTCTGCGCTTGGACGGTTACTGGATGGTCGGATCGAGCACTGAGAAAAAAGGAGTGCGCGAGTGTAGACTTAACATTTTGCCTTCTATGTTGCATGTTATTTAAGAGTTTGTCTGTTTGAGTTTTTGGGTAATGAGCTAGATGTGTGTGCGCGTGCTCAGGTGGTACTGTAGGTGTGATTAGCATCGTCGGGAGGCTCACCGCCGGTGAGGAAACGACGGTCAAACATCAGAGGTAGGGAAGGGAGAGAGAAGAAAGAAGAGGAGATGACATGTGGGGCGGCCCACCGCCATGTGACGTCCATTTCAGTAAAACCACTCACTAAAACCACTTGATGGTCAAATATGAATGGTTTTAGGAGTTGTGTGGTGAAAGATTTCGGTTTTGCAGTTTGATGACCAAAACCAAACTCAGACGATAATTGGATGGTAAGAAATGAATTTTATCCTAAAATTTAATATCATCAAAGGTGCTTAAAAAGCTTGTGGCATACTTTTGGCCATTTGTGTCGATACTCGTAGGTAAAAATGAAGGTAAAAAAATAAATGGTGAAGTAAAAACTATCCATTATTCTAAAACTGACCTCACTATTACCAATTAGAGAGCTTCTAATTTAGTCCTCACAACGCGTGCTAGAAAATCCTAAATTTTTACACAAAAAATCAGTTATGGAGACCATCATCCAATATATTATAATCCAAATTGGCAGTAATATATATAATATCATCTATTATGTTTTTAAAAATTACCCAAATCTAATTAAAACAACCTCATCTAAATTGAAATCTATACCATTATTAATAATAACGTAATAACTCATGCATTTGGAACTAAATATTGCACATGTTGTTATAAAATGTATATCAGAAAGTAGTGTAAGTGTCATATTCCTACTATTATTAATAAAAACAACTTAAGGCATATATGCATTATATATGTAATCATGTAGACCATGGATGGAAAGTAGCTCCGGGCAAAGGTTTATGATCAAAATAGAAGGTTTTTGCTGACTCGAGACCTACCCAATTATTTTAGTTTGCATTTGCCCTTTTTGATGAGTAAAGCTTATGCACCCATGAGTACAAAAATAAAACTCCTTTGTGATGTATTGGATGGGTAGGGTAGGGCAATTGCCCCCCCTTCCCACCCACCCAAAAAAGGAAGAAAAATGAAGTCATTTCCTCGAGGAAGCATATGAAGTATTCACCTTCTATGTTGCATGTTAATATTTAAGAGTCTGTATGTTTGAGCTTCTGGGTAGTTTCTCAACCTTAAAAATAGACCTTGGAGAGCCATAAACTTATAAAAGCCGATTTTAAGTGGTGAGGACCTGCCTTTTGTTTATGCACAACATGATCCCAGTCTTATACATGTCTGGTTCATCTTATGACTCTTGCTTGTTGTGCCATCTCCTTCATGCATCCCCATGTCCCCACATGGTAGATGGTGTCATCTCCATTTCCAAATCGCTAACCCTACCGAATGATGCCTCAACACAACACACATGGCAGAAGGTGTCGTCTCCTTTCTACATCCCCAAATGGTCAAATCTCTGACCCTACGGCACGATTCCTCAACATACTTGGCAGATGCACACTGGCAGGACTTCACTCTGCTCCAGTCGTCCAACCTCCTATTGTGTGCTCTCAAGACACTGGACGCTACCTCCACATGTTGTCCTCTGAGGTGACCACAGGACTTGCAAGCTGTAGTGAGTAAGGATAATATAACATCATTGTGAGTCTAGCATGTTTATGCTATACTGTAGATTACAACTTCATTTTTAACAAATCAAATTGTACCACCATAATCCTTCTGATTCTAAATAAGTGTCGCTTTTGATTTCCGTGCCACAAGTTTAACTCGATTTGTAGAAAATATGTGCTAAATTAGTATCTTCAAATTAATTTATTAAAAATGAGATTGCAATATCTATCTAATAATATTAACTTTGTACCATATTATTATTATATATGTAGTCAAAGGTGTTTCTCGGAAGAGAAAGCAACATTTTATTCAGGGACCGAGGGAGTACTTCAAAGGCTAGGGTTGGATATCTTTTCTCCACGTCATTAGATTGACCTAAAATTTACCAAACAAACTAATTAATCTAGATTCTTTTTTGAAACACCAAATGTATAAATAAAATAAAATAAAATCAAGAAATAAAGAGTGATCGTAATTATTTCCTCAATCTCTTGCAAAGTTCATTTTAGGTTGTTATAAACCAAATTGTCAAGTTTGGTAAACATACCAATATTTATAACATCTAATATTCTAATTGTAAACCAAATCCACTGAAGCCAAGCTATTCTAAACGTTGATCGACGTTTTTTTATTTCTTATAGGATAAATCTATTTGAACTGGGAGTAGTACATATGCAACTGGATAACCACGTGACACATGCCGGAGCAGGTGCATGCAACTCGATCAGACGTTCCGCTCTCGGTTCCCGAAACCGGACCGCCGGCCGGCCACGCTTCATTTACGGAGAGGATGAGCGAGAATTGATGGAAGAGGGAGAGAAATTGAATGATGCATTCATGTTCCTAGTTTTATTTGCGATGGGATAGATGTCTGAAGAGCCAGTTTCTTTGCTCCATGCATGATCTTTCTGACGAGAGGCATTCTTTGCGACCAATGCAATTTGGTCAACCGTGAACAGATACATATTTTTTCTGATAACCTGAGAATAAATGAAATTTGGTACTAACGCTCAAATCTTGTCTCTCTCTCTCTCTCTCTTTTTAGTTTGGAACAAATACGTTCAAATCGTCCCCAGTAGTACGTAATTAACAGGGGTACTATACTATACGTATGTTTGTTCAGAGAGAATTTCGTTTTCAGAATACCCGACCTTATATGTTTAACTAGTTTTTGCCACATGAACATTTATGTGTCAATGTAGCTTAACCGAATCTGCGAAAATCGAGCTCATGAAAATGCTTTGGCATGTGACTGATGCAGGAGAGAAAGCAACAGCACAGGTCTCGCCCTCTTTTCTCCTTTCGACTCCGGACCCTAGCGAGAGCTCATGCACGCATTCCTGCTCCAAAAAAGCTACCTCTTTAACAGATTAGATCGATCCTAAACGCTAACAGCAACTCCATTACACACTGCAGATGACCCTGCTTTCGATCGCGATCAATCTCCCTCTACCACCCTACTAGCTGCCTTTAGTTCCCTCCCTCCTCGATCTCTCCTTTTGCTGCTCCCCTGTCCATGGCGGCCTCCTTTTAACAGTGAAAGATGATGCTACCCTCTTTGGGACCATGCGTCCATCTTAACACATGATCATCCTCCGTGAACATGGAAAGCGTCCCCCCCCCCCCCTAGCTAGCTAATCCTTGTCGGCGACGGCGATCTCCGGTTAGATCGAGCTCTTGGTGCGGTGGCCCGGCCGATCGACCTCAGTTTGGCCGGTTCTGCGGCCGCCCCAGGGTGAACTCGAGGTTGAGGTCGCTGGTGCTGGACGTGGTCTCCGACACGCAGGAGTTCATGTCCGAGAGGATCTCCAGGCTCTTGGATTGCATCTGTTCCTGAACAGACATAAAAGTTTACATGACAAATCATTCTCACATGAAGTATGTATAGAGATGCCGGATTGAACAAACTTTTGCTATATCTTCTATGTAGTAATTGAGTTAACTGTTCTTGTGGGTATGTATTATGAATACCTTGAGAGAATGCATGCTCCCATTGTTGGACTCGCTTGGGAAGCCGGCCCGGTCCTCCCTGTAGACAGTACAAAGTCACCAACTTTAACACCGCGGCAAGTAACTGTAACAATGTAACCGTAGCGTACGAAATTGTTGTATAGCTAGGGCAGTTATACTCCTACTACTACCTGTCTATCTCAGTACGTAGCATGAGTGAAATACTTGTGTTACCATCAAACCAAAACAATTGGATGTGATATAGTATATACTAAATACTTACATATATAAAATTGCTGGTACTGCCACTTATCTTTATGAAGAACTGCATGCACACTACCAGTACACTACACTGACAAAAAGGCCACAGCCATACTACATAATGAGGCCATAATTGAGGCAGGAGGCAGGGATACAGATGCCTACAAGGTGATCCATGTCAAAAGGCTTTTGCTGGTCTCCATGAAGTAGGGCACTTTTCTGGGCTCATCATATTTATTGGGAACTGATTCTTAGGAGAGGGCAGCAGCAAAGGGAGATGAGATGTGCATGTGGGTAAAAGAGGCTTCCCCCTTTTCATGACCTAATAAAGCTACTAAAGCACCCAATCCCCAAACCCAAGGATGATTGACAGTGTGTAACAAGGTGACATCAGGCAAAAGTTGTTGATCCAATGTTTAATCCTACCTTTTACTCCTGATCTAATGCACACAAAGTGGTATGGATCAGTACTTATCATAGGACTAATAAGCATATATATGCACCTTGATGAGCTATTCCAGAGGGCACCATGAGCACCGGTGCTGCTCCCATGATCGTTACAGGCAGCTAACCTTCCATGCCGAGCCGCGGAGGCCGCCGACTCCGGCCTGCCGGCGCCGTAGCCGTGCAGGTCGAGCGAGTTGTCGTCGCAGATCTCGCCGGCCGACCCGTTCTCGAACCCATCAGCTTGATCTGCAGTTACCCATGAATCATGCAAATAAAGGAGAGACAATTAGGCGACAAGCATAAGGTTAGCATAGGTACTCCTACTCGGCATATACCATACACAATGTGATAGTGAAGACGAGTAGCCGATCGGTAATGAGGAGGAGGAATAAAACGGAAGGCTGGAGCGTCAGGCTCCTCTCCTCACTCATGTCATGTTTAGCATCGATTCTAAAGCGCCCCGAGCAAAAATAAAAGGCATAAATCTTGGACTATTCACCTGACGAAGTTGCCGGCCTTTCGGTGTTCTTCACGGTCCTGTACATCTGTAGCGGCAAGGGAGCAACATGGCAAAAGATCAGTTTCGAGCCAGGCAAAGCACACATCTATCTATCTACACCTATATGTCTAGCTGCTATCATCTAGTATGAAGCAACTTGTGCTGCAAATCAGGAATCTTTGGCAAATCATAAGATTTGCGTTTTCAGGAACACCATGCATATGGGCTGCTAGATTTGATTTGACAGCTTGAGGAAAAAAAGCAGCTAGAAAGAAACCCCATTCCACATTGGCAGACAGACAACAGACATTGTTAAAAGTATCTATCATGTTCATGTGTGATTCATGTGTGTGCTTACACTTAGGTATAGAAAGAATGTATAATAGCTTTGGTTGGTGTGTGGTGGCTATAGATGTGAAACCTGCATTCCTCTTTTTTACATGTATGAGAGCTACTAGCTGAAAGATTTGACCTAGGTAATGAGCAAGGTTCCCATGGTACAGGTAATATGCATGAATACATGATGCAGCAGCTAGCATACATGGGAGAGGAAGCAAGAAAGACACTACAAGGAGTTGTATCGTGTACTGTTCAGACTTTAGCCCCATCTAGCCATCCCCCTCCCTCCCTTTGCTGTGTCTTTCCTTCCCCTTTGATGCATCGTCTGTTGCATGGACACACACACACACACACACACTACAGCATCGAGCCGTGTGTACTGTGCTGTAGACTAGAGGTAGCATAGCAACAGGCCAACAGGCAGTCTAGCACTGGTTTGGCAGCAAAACTACAAGACCCAGGAGGACGAGAACAGATCCCCATATGTGCATGTGTTCGTGTAAATTGTTTCTACCCTCCCATTCTAGCTTTCACGCCCACACGGTCAATCCTACCAAGTGTTCCTAGTATGCAAAATTGCGAGGGCACGATCGAACTAAAAGGAGGTGTAAAGCTGTAAATAAACTTGCAAGGTGTGCAAGGAGGATTTACCTGCAGGTGAGACTTGACATGAGCCAGGGTGAGATCCTTCACGTCCATGAGCTCAAGAACTGACTTCGGCGTCGCCCCTGCATATTTTATCATCACAAACACGCAAGCAGATTATTCACTGATCGAGCAGAGAGTGTCATGGACTCATGGGGGGAGAGAAGGGGGAATCAAGAAGTCAAGAAGCCATGGAGGAGCACATCAAGCAAGGGCAAATGCATGTACGGTGCATGGAGTCACGGGGAGGTAAGGAGAACGTACGGTCGTGGCCGCCGAGGAGCTCGACGGCGTGGACGAAGCGCGCGTGGAGCGTGGACGTCCAGCGCATGCGCGGCGCCCTGGCGGCGCGCTTGGCGGGGGGGAACAACCCGGCGACGCGCCCGCCGGCGCCGCACCCGGCACGGCGCCAGGCGCCCGCCGCCGCGACGTGGCACGGCTCGCAGAAGCACGGCCCCGCCGCCGCCGCGTGCGGCGGGAACGTCGGCGGCACCGCGTGCGTGTGCGGGTGCTGGTACAGCGGCACGCCGCGGATGGGCCGGAGCACGGCGGTGGCGTCGGGGTGGTAGTACAGCCCGGCCGCGCCGGCGGCGGCGCTGGGGGGCATGGGCAGCTGCACCGGCAGCTGCAGCGGCACGGGCATGGGCAGCTGCAGCGACTGCGCCATGGCCGCCGGGTTGCCGACCCCGTTGCCGCCGCCTGCCGCGGCGAAGAACCTGGCGTTGAGGGCGGCGGCGGCGGTGGCGTGGTGGTCGTGCGGCGTGGCGCTGGTGGGGAGGCCGATCTGGAGGGAGAGATCCGGCTGGGAAGTGAAGAGCTCCATCGATCTCACTCTCGCACTGCACTGGAGCTTGTTGGGTCTCTCGAGCCTGTGTCCTGCTAGACTTGTTGCTGCAGAGAGTGATAAAGAGCCCTCTCTTTCTCCTTTCCCTCTCGTTTCTTTGTTTGTGCAACTTGTGGAGGCTTGAGCTTGAGGGATGGCCAGGATCCTCTCCTTTTCTAGTGAGTGGGGCAGAGAGAAAGACAAAGGGTAAAAATGTAAAAGCAGACTAGAGAGAGAGAGAGAGAGGTGAATGTGACGGGCAAAGAGTAGTTTAGAAGAGGGGGTGGATGATGATGAGTTAATGATGGGAGGCAGCAGGGGTAGAGCTGCTGAGCAGCAACATCCTGTTGCTGTTGGGCATGGCGACACAGAGGTCAGGTCAGGATTTCTTGAGAGGAAGAAGAAGGCCCGTGTTTGGTTGGGTTGAAAAAAAATGTCATGCAAAGGGAATCTTGTACGTATGGAGTACCAAATGAAGTTTATTTGCAAAACCTTTTCACAGATGAGTGCAACTTTGCACGACGATTCTAATGAGCATAATTAATTAGCGATCTGCTACAGTAATACTGCAATAACCATGCTCTAATCATGCGGTCAAAGACCTCATTAGGTTCGTCTCGCGATTTTGTTCGGGGTTGTGAAGATAATTTTAAAACTGACTTTATTTAATACTCTTAATTAGTGGTCAAAGTAGCATTTAATAGGGGGTGAAAATTTTTTCACCCCTACCAAACACACACTCACACACGCTTTCTCTCTCTAGGACAGAGATGCATGGAAGGAGATGACAGTTTGAATGGAAGGGGGCAGGCAGATTTGCTGGATTTGCTTGCTTAAGAAAGGGGGTAAAGAGATATTCCAATCCACCACTTTTTACATTTGCATGGGGCTGCTTGCATGAGCAAAAGGCCTTTTGCATGAGAGAGCTATCTGCTGCTAAATGTTGTGTGTGTCTGTTGGGTTGTTGGCACATGTTTTTCTTGCAAGGACCCCCATGCATGCATGCAGCTATCTAGCTACACTCATGCAAACTTCTTTTGGGTTAATGATCAGTATAAACCTGGAGGTGGTTTATGCTTGATCAAAACATGGAGATGGTCAGATATGGCTGAGGTTTCTGTCACAAGAAAACCTTTTTCCCTTTGAACTGTTTGCACCCATGCATATATGGCTATGGGTGGAGCACGACAAAAACATGACTTTGCTTCCGCGGCTAGTGTGTCCTGCTTTTTGTTGTGTGACGAACTCCAGCTAGGTAGCCGCAGGTTTTCTATACATGTTTCCTCATGTTGTGTCCAGTTCGGTGAAAAGTTGTGAAAATGTGATAAATGAATAGTAAAAAATTGCTAAATTAAACGAACTAAACAAACCCTATTTTTGCGTCGTCCTCGGCTGTCGAGAGTCACAATAGCATACATTTTGTATTCTGTGATAGCATCTTAGTAATCTGTGAAGGGCTCTCTCGTATGTGTGTTGTTGTCATATGTGCTCTTTTTTCTATCTTAATAAAAATATGCACAATTTTCTTTTATATTCGATAAAACAAAGTCCTATTTGATAAGATAAAGTTGAGAGCCACAGTTGTTAACCAAATATTTTGTTATGAAATTTTATATTTTCAACATTTATGATATTTTTACTCGAGATGACTCGATTGTTATGGTTCTTGATAAGACACCGACTACACGACACTGGTATTTATGTTACATTATTCCCTATCATTTTTATGTTACTCCTACATTAATAACAATTTAATGGATACACTTCTTATTTTTCTATAGATTGCAGCACATCTCTACAGAGGAAAGAACCCCCTCCCTTATAGTTAGTGACTCTCGTCACATTAAACTCGGGTGATCTTGATCTTGAGTGTAATCTCTATTCCCTTGACCTATCTATTTTGAAGCTAGAACCTCTCAAAATGTAAGGGATACTAACAAAATCCAAGGGTGTGAGGGGAAGAAAATGCTCACTCAAATGCAAAGGTGCAACCTTTTCCGCTGTACTATGGGCCCATTTGGAACCGGGTGGATTTTGAGAATCCAAATGCTAGAATTTTTTTTCGAATACACGCGCAACTTATCATTGTATTAAGACGAAAAAGAAATTGTTACATCGTTCGGTTACAAGCTAAATGAAACGGACTTCAGATGGACACGAACCGGTAAGCCGGCTGAACACTACCCGAAAGATAAACTCCAACCTGAACTACTCACATCCCACACAAACCTAAGTGATTGGCTCTAAGTGTAGCTCTCAGTCGACGCTACATCCCACGAAAGGAGAACTCTTACTCTTACTCTTCTGCATGGGAAATATGTCCTGCATTGCGTCCATGTAGTGCGGCGGAGGTTCTTCGCGAAAGAGTTTCTCCACCGCTTGCTCTGCCGAAGCCGCCAAAGGTAGAGGCGCACCAACCTCACCGAGCTGACGCATCAGGAGCTCCGCACCTCGTTGTGCCGGCTTGACGGCTGAGAGAGGGTCCAAGACTTGGCGATGACTTCTTATTTTTCTATAGACTGCAACACATCTCTACATGGAAAAATCACAAAATAAGGGATGGGGGCATCGCCCCCTCCCTTTTCCTTATACCTTGCATATATCCGTCACAAACCATGTCGTAGATAGCTACTGGATCTCTCTCTCATCACATTAAGCTCAGGTGATTCTGATCTTAGTGTAATCCTTATTACCTTGACCTATCTATCTTGAAGCTGCAACCTTGCTGCTATTAAGCTCTAAATGTGAGGGAGGCTAACAAAATCTAGGGTCGGAGGGGAAGAATACGCTCGCTGATCAAATGCATCAGTACAACCGTTTCCACTCTACATATGGGTCCATTTGGAAATGGGTGGATTTTGAGAATCTGAAAGCTAGAATCTAGAATGGCTCCAAATGGACCAGATTTTGGAGCGGATTCTAGAAGCTGGATTTTCGGATTCCATGAATCCTAGAATCTGCTCAAGAGTTTATTCCATCAGTTTCTAGACATGAAAATTACTATTTTGCCCCTCTTGTTTCCAACAATAGCACGTTGGCACAATGGTAGGAAGGGCAAAAAAAGGGCATGTCTAAAACAAACAATACCCAAACAAGTCCATCTAGATTTTGGTCAGAATCCAGATTTTGGGTATCCATCAAAACTCAATATTTTCAAAAATGCATAATGTGATCCAAACGGTGCTATATGCATGGTAAAACAGCGGATGGACGACGCAGAAGTACTTACCTACATGTACACAATTACGTTGCTACTATATTCAAACACTGGTGGAAAAACAGCCTTTCGTCCCGGGTGAGAAAGGCTTTAAGTCTCTAAAGTCCACCCGGGACGAAAAGGGAGAGACAAAAGGCCCCCCCCCTTGTCACCGGGTGGGCAACCGGGAATAAAGCACTGGTGGAAAAACGACATTTGTTCCCAAGCATTTGTCCCGGTTCAACTTTGGAACCGGAACAAATACTTTTGGGGCGGCGTGGCCTCGAAAGGCTGTTTGCGACGCCCCCCCTTTAGTCTCGGGTGGTAATACCACCCGGGACTAAAGGCCTGGCGTCCAACGGCTCCGAGCCGCAATTATTGGCGCCAGACTTTAGTCCCGGGTGGTGTTACGACCCGGGACTAAAGGGAGCCTTTAGTCCCGGGTCGTAACACCACCCGAGACTAAAGTTTTTGTCCCGGGTGATATTACCACCCGAGACTAAAGTCTCATCTTTAGTCCAGGGTGGTAATACCACCCGGGACTAAAGGGTGCGCTTATAAATCCCTGCCTCCCTTCTTCCTCTGCCCGAGCTCACATTCACCCGTTTCTCAAAAAAAAAGAGCTCACATTCACCCGAGACTTAAGAGAGAGTTTGTGAAGAGAGCTAGCTAGTTCTTCTCCTAGCCAATTTTTTCGTCATCCATTTGTGAAGATTTCTCTCCTCCAAAGTGTTGCTAAGGTTTGATTCTTCATCCTTCCTTCATTTGTTATAATTAAATTTTGTTTTTATGGTTAGAAATGGAGAAAATATGGATTTAGATTTTTAGTGGTAGGAGGAGCTAAGAGATGTTTTAGATTTAGCTAACATTGTATTTAGTTTCACATATTTTTTAAGCATAGTTTCACATAGGGATTTATCCTCTGATATTATAGTTTTTGCTATAGAGATAATTGATTTTAACTTTTAGATGAGAGATGCATTTAATTTTACATTTAGCTTAATTTATGAGAAGTTAGTTTATTAAAAAAATGGTCATTACCAAACAAAAATATATTACCTACCTATTTAATTCATTTTTGTTAAGTATTTCTTGTTTTTATTTAGAATACATTTAGGCATTCTCTTTTTTTTTCTTTTTTCCATATACAGTCGGTTGGTTCTCTACCAGTGGCCTTACATCACCAAGCTACATCCCAACATCTCGTACCTAGCTACGTCACCGGCGAGCTGGGGCTATACGTGGCTCGGTGACGTAGGACTGTAGCTAGATAGGAGATGTTGGACTGTAGCTAGTTGATTTGGAACTGTAAATGGGAGAGCGATGTGCGTGTATATGATGGTGAGGTGAGGCTGTAGTTCGTAGATGATCAGGGTCATTAGAAAAGGTATAGTACAGACTTACGTCGCCTCAGGGCTCACTGCACCTGAACGAGCTCTTGCACTTATCTGTTTAGTTATTAGAAAATGAGAAAATAGGTCTTATATATGTTGTTTTTATATAGAATAAATTTAAGTATTCTCTAATTTAAGCATTATTTTATATATATTACAGAGTAGTCCAGAATAACTATGGCAAGTCATGGCGGCGGTCGTGGAATCAGTTTTGATGACCGGCCACCTTTGGCTCGTCGTCCAGGCATACGCTTCACCCATGGTGTGATTGAGTTACCTACTGGTGATCGAAGCCAGGGACCTCGTCCCAACATAGTAATATTCTTTCGTTGTCTAAATTTGATGTTTACGTACTACACACGGATAATAATATTATTTTCATACAATGCAGGTTCTCAATCATAAGCAGTGGCTCGCACATGTTGTTGAAAATTTAGGTGGTACCCCTCTTGTTACACAATGCGCCATTGTCGGTCCAAACAATTGCATACAATTAAAAATCTCGTTTGACATAGCCGTTCGATGACAAAATCACTCCTCGCTGTCTTCAGAACCCATCCAAATGGTATCGATTGTTGGGTGGGGTACCCCTGCACTGGTTAGGAGGACTTATGAAAGGACCGTCGTGCAGGCATGCTTACAACAACTAAACGCTAATGGGTATTTTGTGCCAGATTACTCTTATTTTCTAATAAAGTCACTCGAGGAAGGAGAAAGTGTCACCACGACCGCAGAGAGACTTTGTCGGCTAAATGAAGATGACATGGTATGGAGCACCATTTACTCTTATTCAGCATTTTTAATGCGTCGTAATAACATTATTCTTAATTGTAGGATATGTTTGGTCAAACTTTTGGGGCAATGAACTTTCATGCAATTCTAGAGCAAGTGATGGATGTTGTGGGATTTTCTTACACAGATTCAAATGCTATACAAACAAGAAATTGGAAGTATCAGGCTCATCTTTCATTTTACAGGCCATATCAGTTTGCCTCGCCGCCACTGTTTGAAATTTACGGAAGTCCATGTGACCGTAATTGTGAAGCGATAGAGAGTGCACTGATCCATTCTCTGGCATATTTCGCTGAAGTTCTCGACTTCAAGATCGAAGACTTCAACTATATTGACTATCTAAGGAAGAAGAATGAAGTGTGAAATATGTGTCGTGCATTGATGCACCCTCTATCTTTGTTAAGACCGTACCTTAAGTATTCATGTATGAACTTTTTATGTTTGTAAGACCTTAATTAAGTATTGATGTACGAACTTTTTTATATTTTTTGTTAAGACCTTAAGTATTGATGTTAGGCCATAGACTAATTTATTGGAAACCTTAATATTAGGGTTCTCACCTCCAAAGTATTGATTAAGCCTTAATATTAGTCTTTATCACAAATTTTGAAGACCTTAATATATATTAAACTAAAAAAACAACAGGGTCATTGGGGGGCAACCCTTTAGTCCCGGTTGGTAATCCAACCCGGGACTAAAGGCCAGCCATCCACGGCCGCAATAATTGGGGCCGGCCTTTAGTCCCGGGTGGTAATCCAACGGGACTAAAGGGTTGGCGGGGCCGGCCTTCAGAGGCCTTTACCAACCGGGACAAAAGGCACCGGCCTCCCCTATACAAAATCGACAGCACGCTCCCTTCTTCTTCCCCTGCCCGACCATTTTTCACCGAGAGCTCAAAAGCAAGCTCCTCTAAGCTCCATGGCGCTTCAAACCTAGGGAGGTGCTGCCCAAATTTTTCGTCATCAATTTGTCGAGTTTTCTCACCTCCAAGGTGTTGCTAAGGTATTATTCTTCATCCTCCATTCATTTGTTGTGTTTAAATTTCGTGTTATGGTTTAGAGAAGGAGAAAATAGAAATTTTGATTTAAGAGCTAAGAGATGAGGTTTTTAGTATACTTTAGATTTAGTAATAAGTAGTTATCATTTGTACTAACGTAGAAATTCATTTGTACTAAGATTTTTTTTGTTTTTTATACTTTAGTGTTGTTAGAATTAACATGGATATTTTTCACTTAATATGATGCAGATGAACCGGCAATGGATGTACAACACCGACAGACGGTCAGCGGAGTACATTACCGGCATGCATGGTTTTCTCGAAGTGGCGAAAAAAATAAGGATGCGAGTGGGTTCATGTGTTGTCCATGCTCCGATTGCAGAAACGAAAGAGACTACCTTGACCCGGGCACACTTCACCTCCACTTGTTGAAATACGGATTCATGCCGAACTATGTGGTTTGGACCAAGCACGGTGAAAGAGGGGTTGTGATGGAAGACGACGAAGAAGAGGAGGAGGGTATTCCGGACTGGGCCGCAGGTCAAGCTTTTGCAGATACTTTAATGGAAGATGCTGACGAAGAAGAGTTACCAGCACATGCTGACGGGCCTGCTGATGATCTCGGCCAGGTTCTACAGGATGCACAAAGGGACTGTGAAAACGAAAAAGAAAAGGCAAAGTTCCAACGTATGATCGAAGATCACAGAAAACCGTTATACCCAGATTGCAAGCCAGGTCACAAAAAGCTTGGTACTACACTAGAAATGCTGCAATGGAAGGCAAAACATGGTGTGTCTGATAAGGCATTTGAAGGGATGCTAAAAATTGTGAAGGACAAGCTTCCGGAGAACAATGAATTACCGTCCACCACATATGAAGCAAAACAGACTGTGTGCCCTCTTGGGTTGGAGGTACAGAAGTTCCATGCATACCCTAATGATTGCATCCTATATCGGGGTAAGGATTACGAGAATTTGGATGCTTGTCCTGTGTGCAAAGCACTACGTTATAAGATTCGGTGAGATGAAGATGCTGGTGATCTCCAGGGGCACCGTGACAAGACGAAGAAAGTTCCGGTGAAGGTTATGTGGTATTTTCCTATAATACCACGTTTGAAGCGTTTGTTTCGGAACAAAGCACATGCTAAGTTGATGAGATGGCACGTCGAGGAACGTAAGCAAGACAACCTGCTGAGACATCCGGCTGATGGGTCTCAGTGGAGAAAGATTGATAGAGAATTCAAGACATTTTCTGAGAACGGGGAAAGGAACATAAGGTTTGGTTTAAGTACGGATGGTTTTAATCCATTCGGGGAGTTTAGCAGTGGTCATAGCACTTAGCCTGTGACCCTATGCATGTTCAACCTTCCTGGTTGGATGTGCATGAAGCGAAAGTTCATTATGATGCCGGTGCTCATCCAAGGTCCAAAACAACCCGGCAACGACATTGATGTGTACCTAAGACCGTTGGTCGATGAACTATTACTGCTATGGCGGGAAGAGGGCGTACGTGTGTGGGATGAGGATAGGCAAGAGAACTTCGATCTACGAGCATTGTTGTTCATAACCATCAACGATTGGCCTGCCCTAAGTAACCTTTCTGGGTAGACAAACAAGGGATATCGGGCATAAACGCACTGTTTACATAGAACACAAGGTATTCATCTCAAAAACTGTAAGAAGGTCGTGTATAATGGTCACTGTTGTTTCCTTCCAACTAATCACCCCTTACGGAAGAAAGTGATGCATTGGAAAGGGAAGGCTGGCCATCGTACGAAGCCACCCCATTTTAATGGAGATGCCGTATTTGAGATGGTAAATGATCTAAGGGTAGTCTTTGGAAAGGGTGCTGGTAGTGAACCTGTTCCAACTGACGCCAACGGGCGTGCACCAATGTGGAAGAAGAAATCTATATTTTGGGAGCTACCTTATTGGTGTAGCCTTGAGGTCCGACACGCAATTGACGTGATGCACCTTACGAAGAATCTTTGCGTGAATGTGCTAGGCTTCATGGGTTGTTACGGTAACCCGAAGGATACCAATGAAGCATGAGTGGACCTGAAAGAATTTCATAAGATTCGCAAAGTTCCGCGGGAAGGTGATCATGAAACTGATCTGGAAGAGGATGATGATGATGTTGATTACTATGGTCCTGCTAGTTACACTCTCACCAAGAAAGAGAAGGAAAGCGTGTTTGATTGCCTGAACAGTATTAAGGTTCCGTCTGGCTACTCGTCGAATTTAAAGGGGATCATAAATATGAAAGAGAAGAAGTTCACAAATCTAAAGGCCCACGACTGTCACATGTTGATGACACAGTTGCTTCCAGTTGCGTTGAGGGGTGTTCTATCAGACAATGTACGATTACTGGTCGTAAAGCTTTGTGCATTTCTCAATGCAATTTCACAGAAGGCAATCGATCCAGCCAAGCTAGGAAAGCTACAGAATGATGCGGTTCAATGTCTTGTCGGCTTTGAGTTGGCATTTCCACCTTCCTTCCTCGATGTTATGACGCACCTCCTGGTACACCTTGTGAAATAAATTACTATTCTCGGTCCAGTATACCTTCACAACATGTGGCCTTTTGAGAGGTTCATGTCGATCCTCAAAAAATATGTTCTTAACCGTGCCCGTCCGGAAGGAAGTATTGCTAAGGGATATGGAACTGAGGAGGTCATTGAGTTTTGTGTTGATTTTGTCGACACAATTGACTCGATTGGGCTTCCAGTATCACGACACGAGGGGAGGCTACAGGGAAAGGGTACCATCGGAAGGAAATCAAGTTTGAGTAATAATACTGATTTGTTCCATAAAGCACACCTAACAGTCCTGCAACAATCATCACTGGTGACTCCGTATAGGATGGAACATGAGCAGATTATTGCTTCTCAAAATCCAACCAAATCCCCAGTCTAGATTGCACGCCGTCACTTGGAAACATTTCCCTCATGGTTGAGTGAACAACTAATCGGAAACTCAACGATTCATCCACAACTAGCTTTGTTAGCCAGGGGACCTTGTAGCACAATTACAAGATTTCAAGATTACAATATGAATGGTTACAATTTTTACACGAGAGCTCAAGATCGCAAAAGCACAAACCAAAATACTGGTGTCCGTATGGACGTCATCGGAAAAGATGGGAGCAAGACCTGCTATTATGGTATCATAGAAGAGATATGAGAGCTTGAGTACGGAGCGATGAACGTCCCTCTTTTTTTGCCAATGGGTAAACCTGAATGGCGTAAAGAAAGATGAATATGGAATGACAATAGTGGACCTTACCAAGATTGGGTTCAAAGATGATCCTTTCGTGCTTTCCAAAGATGTGCATCAGGTTTTCTATGTGAAGGATATGACTAGCATACCGAAGAATAAAAATCCCCAAGAAGCAGGACCACAAGAGGCAAAGCGTCACATAGTTCTTCCAGGTAAAAGAGTAATCATGGGAGTCGAGGACAAAACAGATCAATCCGATGATTATGATCAGTTTGATGGCATGCCTCCGTTCGCTGTCGAAGTTGACCCAAGCATATTGCTTGGACGTGAAGAGACACCGTACTTACGTGCTTGAGATTAATGTCGTAATGTAATGATTATTGATCAAATCAATTGTGTATCGGTCTCAAAATTTTTATGAAGCTTGAATATGTCACTAAGTTTGAGATTTTTCTGAATTAATTTACTATTTTTCGGTTTAATTGAATTTTCGTGCGACGTCACCTAGAAATTAAATGTTGAGCTCAGAGCACCCCTGAAATGATCCAGAATGGTGCCAAACTTGGCCACAAGTTCTCTTGTGCCTTAGGAGTCTAATTTATCTGGAAGTCGAATCATAATTCTTGAGTTATTGATGTGTAATTCACAATATTCTAGCTCCTTTAGCACGAAGAAAAAACCTAAAATACATTTAGTCATCAGAAAAATCTAAGATCTTGCGTGAGCTAATATTTTGAGTGTAAATGACAACCAAAAAAATTTCAGACCATTTCGACATAGATGGAGTACACGTGCTTCACAAAGCTATATAGAACCTTTCATCGAACCATGTCTATACCAGCACTTATGTCTTAACGATTCTGAAGTCCATGCACTTTGCAGTGTTGTATCGGTCTCAAAATTTTTATGAAGCTTGAATATGTCATGTGAGATTGACCCACCAAGTTTGAGATTTTTCTGAATTAATTTACTATTTTTTTGGTTTAATTGAATTTTATTGGGAATGCACATCAATATTGCAAATGAAAATTGGAAGTGAATGTTTACAACTCTAAAATATAATTTTGCATAGCAAAGTACAGTTTATTATATTTTAACTAAATATAATTTTGCATGGAAAAAATAGTAAAAGTTACTATATTTTTTTTCATTTCAAAGAGATAGAATGTGAAAATGAGAAAAGAAATGGGAGGGGAAAAACAGTTCCCGCCGAAAATTACACTTTAGTCCTAGGTGGTGTTACGACCCTAGACTAAAGGGAGGCCTTTAGTCTCGGGTGGTAACACCACCCGGGACAAAAGGCCGAAATTTTGCCCTTGCCGCCCTCCCGCGCGAAAGGGGCCTTTAGTCCCGGGTGGTGATACGACCCGGGACTAAAGGCTCTTTGCTCCTGGGTCTAAAGGGGCCTTTAGTCCCGGGTGGTGATACGACCCGGGACTAAAGGCTCTTTGCTCCCGGGTCTGATTACGACCCGGGACTAAAGGGGGGGTGATATATATCCCACGGATTACGCCCATCGTCTTGGTCGCGGTGGTTACGCGGTTGCAGCACCCAAGTGGCGGAAGATTGAACAAGACCTCCTCAACAAAGGTATCGTACCAGCAGTCATTGACTGGGAAGAACGATCGAAGAATTGGTATTATGCCCGCGGTGGAAGATTGAACCCTGATGATGGTTCCCTCGTATTCCCACCCACGTTACGGGAGGCGGCACATGAGATAATAAAAAAGAATGAAGACATCAAAGCGGGCAGATTGGTTCCTGACAGAGACAAGGATGAGCTCACTTTGGCGCTCGGGAATCTGGAACACCCAGGACGTTGCAGGGGCTACGGGGTAGTCCCGTGGAAGTATGCTTTCAAGGGAAGTGCCGACACCTACAGAAGCCGCAAAAGAAGAAGGGAGCGTGAAGAGGGGCGGTGGCGTGAAATGATGGAGCAGAGACTTAACGATCAAGAAGATCGTATGAATGCAGAGATTGAACGACAAGTGGCCACCGCGGTAGCTCAGATCACCCCTGCCGGAGCACTGCCCCAAGCACCGGTGGATCCCGTCATTAGCCCTTCCGCTCGCAAAAAGCAGCTGTGCTTCCATAGAGGCCCCCGAAGAACAAAGGGCGGCAAACCAAAAAGAAGTTCAAGTAGAGGACAATGAACAGTACCCTGTGGATGAACTCTGTCAGCGCACCGCATGTGAGCTGCACAAGCCGATCGGCAACATCACAATGAAGGTATATATAAACCTGATTATACGTGCAATTATCTCAACCTTTGATGCATGTCTCAGGCATTTAATAACTTCATCATTTCTCTACATATATATAGGTGGCGTACGGAATGGCTTTAGCACATCTCCCAGGACGTACAAGCCACGGCATGGAGATTCCAGCTGGCTACACCTCAGTTGGTTTGGAGGAGATTGCTGACCCAAAGTTTAACGACATAGAGCTAGACATCCAAGGAGGTGACGGGGAAAGAACACTCCGTGATGCGCTTCACAGTATCATATTGTGGCCCAAATGTTACATCATAATACCTAACATGTCGCCACCGATCCCTCCGAGTGTTGCCGAGCAGCAGCCACCATCTCCCGGGCCGTCACCCAATGATTGGAGCTCACCATCTCCACAACGAGGGAATTCTCCTGCCACGAGCGATGACGATCGTCAGCAATCACCACCGAAGCATCAATCACCACCAAAGCAGCCTTCACCAAAGCCTGCCAAGAGGCGGTCCCGATCAAAATCTACCGCGTTTATGCCCGTGCCAAATCCGGATCCCCCGAAGAAGAAAGGTAAAAAGCTGCCTGTTAAAAGGAAGCTGCCATATGACATGACAGCATCAGAAAATGAGGCGGAGTGTGATAAGCAACTCAAGGCGTGGATTGAAGGGAATAAAGAGGCTGCTAAACAAAAACGGCTCGATGAAATGGAAGCAGAAAAGAATAAAGATCATCCGCAGAAACTCAAAGCTTTCATAGAGAAGAAGGAAGCAGAAAAGAGACAAGAAATTATAAAACCCCTACTAAGTGATTATGACCGGTCGCTGCACAAGTCCATGAAGAAGAAGAGACAAGGAGGGTCACCAAATAGTTACATCGACCAAGTACCGGGGTTGATGATGCCACAGGATTATAGGAAGAAGAAGAAGGCAACACAAGCGTCGACGTCGACGAAAGAGCCTTCAACGAAGAAGGCAACACAAACGTCGACGTTGGCGAAAGAGCCTTCAATGAAGAAGGCAACACAAACGTCGACATCAGCGAAAGAGCCTTCAACGAAGAAGGCAACAGAAGCGTCGACGTCGGGAGTACAGACTTACGTCGCCTCCGGCCTCACTGCAACTGAACGAGCTCTTGCAGTTTTGGACGCAGAACAACTAGCGGCGGTCATTGCAATGCAAGAAGCAACAGGGATGCCACTAGAATATGTTCTCGGCCACGAATCACCTCCTCGGGACCCAAACTTCGTACCTAGATGGCGCTACGAGCATGGGAAATCTTTTGTCAGGCCTGAGTTGGTGAAGAAACTCCCTGCTCAGATGCGCAGATTGCATGACTTCTACATGAAGACGTCTAAGGTGGGCCTGGAGATGATTGGCATGCTTGTTAAACCGGGAGATTTTGCTGGTGAAGGCGAGAAGTTGTCCTGGCTGCGATTCAAGGATATTTATGAAATTTACCATCTTGACTCCTTGAATACCGATCTTGTCATGGCCTGGTGCCTGTAAGTGACGGTGCAATACATACCCTAATTAACAAATTTATGCATACTCTAATTATTAACTTTGTCTTTCATTTTCTGTAGCCTGGAAATGCATAACATGGGGAAGAATGGTTACCAACGAATAGGTTTCATGGACCCATCTTTAGTTAATCAAGATCAAGTAAAGAAGCAACCAGAAACAACATTCAAAACAATCGTAAGGACCTTGTGTAATTTGCATTACAAGGATTTGATACTTCTACCTTACAACTTCGAGTAAGTGTGATTACCATCTTAATTACTAAGGGTTCGCATTTCTAATTATCTTATATTAGTTAACATTATTTAGTTCTAATCTTTTGAGCTTCCATGTATATACAGTTTCCACTAGATTCTTCTCATAATTGATGTCAACAGAAGCAACGTCCTTGTCTTTGATTCATTGAGAAGAGATCCGAACAAATACTTGGACCTTCAAGATATGTTTCAAGAGTAATAATTCTATCCATATGTTCCCTTTTATGTATTATTGCTCAAACTTGATTTCCTTCCGATGGTACCCTTTCCCTGTAGCCGCCCCTCGTGTCGTGATACTGGAAGCCCAATCGAGTCAATTGTGTCGACAAAATCAACACAAAACTCAATGACCTCCTCAGTTCCATATCCCTTAGCAATGCTTCCTTCCGGACGGGCACGGTTAAGAACATATTTCTTGAGGATCGACATGAACCTCTCAAAAGGCCACATGTTGTGAAGGTATACTGGACCGAGAATAGTAATTTCTTTCATAAGGTGTCCATGTTAATTCTACCACACTATCCCTAGGTATCATTTTCTAATAACTAAATTAATAAATTCTATTTTCTCTAATGTTAAATATAGCTAGCTAAAAGTAAAATTTATATAAAAACAAAAAAAATCTTAGTACAAATGAATGAAAAAAAGATAATCATAACAAATGAAAACTACTTATTACCAAATCTAAAGTATACTAATATAAAAACTACTTCTCTTAGCTCTTAAATCAAATTTTCTATTTTCTTAATTGTGGCATAAATTTTAAGTATAAAAAATATACACTATCCCTAGGTCTCATTTTCTAATAACTAAATTAATAAATTCTATTTTCTCTAATAATAAATAGAAGATTATCATAACAAATGATAACTACTTACTACTAAATCTAAAGTATACTAAAAACCTCATCTCTTAGCTCTTAAATCAAAATTTCTATTTTCTCCTTCTCTAAATCATAAGACAAAATTTAAACACAACAAATGAATGAAGGATGAAGAATAATACCTTAGCAACACCTTGGAGGTGAGAAAACTCCAAAAATTGATGAGGAAAAATTTGGGCAGCACCTCCCTAGGTTTGAGGCGCCACGAAGCTGAGAGGAGCTTGCTCTTTGAGCTCTCGGTGAAAAATGGTTGGGCAGGGAAGAAGATGGTGCGTGCTGTCAATTTTGTATAGGGGAGGCCTTTTGTCCCGGTTGGTAAGACCAACCGGGACAAAAGGATGCCTTTTGTCCTGGTTGGTTAGGCCTCTGAAGGCTGGCCCTGCCAACCCTTTAGTCCCGGGTTGGTTTACCACCTGGGACTAAAGGCCGGCCCCAATCATTGCGCCCGTGGAGGGCTGGCCTTTAGTCCCGGGTTGGTTTACCAACCGAGACTAAAGGGTCGCCCCCCCCCCCAAATGACCCTGTTGTTTTTTTAGTTTAATATATATTAAGGTCTCCAAAATTTGTGATAAAGGCTAATATTAAGGCTTAATCAATACTTTGGACGTGAGAACCCTAATATTGAGGTTTCCAATAAATTAGTAACTAGCCTAACATCAATACTTAAGGTCTTAACAAAAAATATAAAAAAAGTTCATACATCAATACTTAATTAAGGTCTTACAAACATAAAAAGTTCATACATGAATACTTAAGGTACGGTCTTAACAAAGATAGAGGGGTGCATCAATGCACGACCCATATTTCATACTTCATTCTTCTTCCTTAGATAGTCCATATAGTTGAAGTCTCCGATCTTGAAGTCGAGAACTTCAGAGAAATATGTCAGAGAATGGATCAGTGCACTCTCTATCGCTTCTCAATTACGGTCACATGGACTTCCATAAATTTCAAATAGTGGCGAGGAAAACTGATATGGCATGCAAAATGAAAGATGAGCCTGATACTTCCAATCTCTTGTGCGTGTAGCATTTGAAGCTCTGTAAGAAAATCCCACAACATCCATCACTTGCTCTAGAATTGCATGAAAGCTCATTGCTGCAAAGGTTTGACCAAACATATCCTACAGTTAAGAATAATGTTATTACGACGCATTAAAAATGCTGAATAAGAAGATTAAAAAAAGTTAAATGGTGCTCCATACCATGTCATCTTCATTTAGCCGACAAAGTCTCTCTGCGGTCGTGGTGACACTTTCTCCTTCCTCGAGTGACTTTATTAGAAAATAAGAGTAATCTGGCACAAAATACCCATTAGCGTTTAGTTGTTGTAAGCATGCCTGCACGACGGTCCTTTCATAAGTCCTCCTAACCAGTGCAGGGGTACCCCACCCAACAATCGATACCATTTGGATGGGTTCTGAAGACAGCGAGGAGTGATTTTGTCCTCGAACGGCTATGTCAAACGAGATTTTTAATTGTATGCAATTGTTTGGACCGACAATGGCGCATTGTGTAACAAGAGGGGTACCACCTAAATTTTCAACAACATGTGCGAGCCACTGCTTATGATTGAGAACCTGCATTGTATGAAAATAATATTATTATCCGTGTGTAGTACGTAAACATCAAATTTAGACAACGAAAGAATATTACTATGTTGGGATGAGGTCCCTGGCTTCGATCACCAGTAGGTAACTCAATCACACCATGGGTGAAGTGTATGCCTGGACGACGAGCCAAAGGTGACCGGTCATCAAAACTGATTCCACGACCGCCGCCATGGCGACCTCCACGGCGACCACCGCGACCAGAATAACTTGCCATAGTTATTCTGGACTGCTCTGTAATATATATAAAACAATGCTTAAATAAGAGATTGCTTAAATCTATTCTATATAAAAACAAAATATATAAGACCTATTTTCTCATTTTCTAATAACTAAATAGATAAGTGCAAGAGCTCGTTCAGGTGCATTGAGCCCGGAGGCGACGTAAGTCTGTACTATACCTATTTTAATCACCCTGATCATTTAGGAAGTACAACCTCACCTCACCATCATATACACGCACCTCGCTCTCCCACTTACAGTACATCACCAAGCTACAGCCCTGCATCTCCTACCTAGCTACAGCCCAACATCACCGAGCCACGTATAGCCCCAGCTCGTCGGTGATGTTGGACTGTAGCTAGCTAGGATGTAAGGCTACTGGTACAGAACGTCTAACCGACTGTATATATGGAAAAAAGAAAAAAAAATAAGAGAATGCCTAAATGTATTCTAAATAAAAACAAGAAATACTTAACAAAAATGAATTAAATAGGTAGGTAGTATATTTTCATTTGGTAATGACCATTTTTTTAATAAACTAACTTCTAATAAATTAAGCTAAATGTAAAATTAAATGCATCTCTCATCTAAAAGTTAAAATCAATTATCTCTATAGCAAAAACTATAAAATTAGAGGATAAATCCCTATGTGAAACTATGCTTAAAAAATATGTGAAACTAAATACAATGTTAGCTAAATCTAAAACATCTGAAAACATCATCTCCTCCTACCACCTAAAAATCTAAATCCATATTTTCTCCATTTCTAACCATAAAAACGAAATTTAATCATAACAAATGAAGGAAGAATGAAGAATCAAACCTTAGCAACACTTTGGAGGAGAGGAATCTTCACAAATTGATAACGAAAAACTTGGACATCACCCCCCTAGGAGAAGAACTAGCTAGCTCTTCACAAACTAAGCTCTCGGGTGAATATGAGCTCGGGCAGAGGAAGAAGAAGGGAGGCAGGGATATATAGGCGCACCCTTTAGTCTCGGGTGGTAATACCACCCGGGACAAAAACTTTAGTCTCGGGTGGTGTTACGACCTGAGACTAAAGGCTCACCCTTTAATCTCGGGTCGTAATACCACCCGGGACTAAAGTCTGGCGCCAATAATTACGGCTGAGAGCCGTTGGACGCCAGGCCTTTAGTCCCGGGTGGTATTACCACCCGAGACTAAAGGGGGGGCGGCGCAAACAGCCTTCCGAGGCCACGTCACCCTAAAAGCACCGGGACAAATGCTTGGGAACAAAGGTCGTTTTTCCACTAGTGAAAGACTGAAAATTCGTCAAACATGCAATTTAAATAAAGTACTGGTTTGTCGATTGCAGCAGCAGATTTGAAGGCGTTCACTGTACTGTATTTGCTGGACCGGACTGGAATGCCATGGTATTCAGTAGTGCAACTACCGGCCTGCTTGTCAGCAATACACTAGTCCTACAGCTAGCACACATTGAATGTTGTACATGTACGTATGACACTGTCTTGAATACTCCCTACTGCGCCACTCTCCTCTGCTTCTGCTCTGCTGCTCCCCTCCATCCAAAATTCATGGCGCTCGATGGATGACGGAGCATCAGACAACGCAGCAGGGACACCACCCGCCCGGTTCTTCCTCCTGCATTCTCTCTCTCTCTCTGACTCTCTACGTATACTGGCAGTATATGGTATAGTACGTATAGGAGATGGATGGATGCATATGCCTGTGGAAAGGAAAACCCACAGCCTTGAATGCGATGGGAAACTTTTTGGTTGGGATTCGTTGGAATTGCTGCTTGGCAAGACTCGCTCGCGTTTTATATTTTTTCTTTTTTATCTTTTTACCGGGTGTGTTTAGATCCAGATGAATTGGTTGAATTAGGGTAGAATTGGAAAAGAATTGGTGTAAATGCAGATAAATAGTGAGAGGTGATGTGATAGATGATAGGATGTTTTTTGCAAATTTTTTGAGATCTAAACACACTCTAGAGCAAGAGCAAGAGCTTCACTGTTGTTGAGGCTAGCAGCTACTGCTAGACGAGACTGCTAGTTTTCTGCTGCCGTGTGAGGTCACTCGAGGTCACCTCACCTCGCCTCAGCTCGGTGAATTGGAAATGGCACACCCTACGGTCAAAGGAACTTTCCGCTACCCTACACCGTTTACAATGCGCACAAGAAAACAAGCACGTAACCCTACGCGCCCGGCCTGCTGCAACACGCACGGCTGTCTTCACATGATAATAGTCATCACGTACTCACCACAGGGTATTTGTATTTCCTTCACAAGAGTAGTATATTGTAGACAAGCATATGACAAAGATTATACTGGAAAACATCATTATTCATTAGCAATTTTAGCATAGTACACAAGAACATCACTCTGCTGATCTCTTGAAAATATTGTCATAAAAGCTATGCACTCCAATTTTCATGTAAACCTGGAGCATGTTTGGATTGTTAGGGTAAATTTACCGCAAATTTACTCCAATTTAACACTTTTGAGGGGTAAATGAAATTAATAGGGCTACACATTTGCTCCACCACATTTACCCCACATTTACTCCTACATGATTGGGACCTTTAGAGTCAATTTGGAGTAAATTTACCTCATTAACTCTATTTACCTTTCCATCCAAACATGCCCCGGCCCTGGTCTCAAGTGTTGAAGTGTAGTACACCGTAGGAAGATAAGAATCACACCATTTTTATATAATGGAAAATCAAACTATCATTGTGACATTGTCCTGGAACACCGGCCCCCAGCAAGCCGGCCGGTATCACCCAGCTCTCGAGGTGCCTAATCACCAATCCCATCCTTGGAAACACAAGCAGCCCAGAAAAGACAGGATGCAGCTGCTAGCTGATCTCTGATCGATGTGCTCAAGTCATGCACCCACTGCATGCGTGGAACAAGGTGGCCGGGCGGCAATGGCATGGCATCTCTCCTCTCCCATGCAAGTCTTCCACGGAATTAATGGCAGGCACAGCCAGCCGCCTCGGGAACCGCGCGCCCTGCAGGGCAAGGGCATGACCTCCCTCTCCTCTCTCCTCCTCTCCCTGCGCCGGGGGAGCAGAGCTCTGCTGGCGATGGGCGGCGACTTGCATCTCAGCAGCTGCTGACCTTCTTCCTCATCTCGTTCTTGTTCTTGAACCCCTCGCTGACACCGCAACTTCAGGGTCGATTTGTCAGTGCTCCTCCTCGTAAACTAAGCACGGGCCAACCAAATTAAACCCTAGATAATTGATTAACACAGCTAGCTGCTGACATTGCTAGGGCATGAGAGAGAGAGATATGAGATCGTCGGCACGCAGCAGGGCACGTGAGGGCACAGGGTTCAGATGATTCGAAATGCTTAGATTAGCAGCTGAGCAGCATATGATACTGGCACTACTGCCGCTGTGTACTTTATTGTTGGTGCACTGGAACAGATGGTAGAAGATGACGATCAATTTGTACTAGGGTTTGCTGTAAGTGTGTTTTGTCTAGATACAGTACTTACTTAACTGGCTCCAACGTACACTTGCTCCCGTGTGGTGTGGTGCCAGGTCTAGAACAAGGGCATATTCTGGCAGTTGTCACCTTTTGACTTCTCGCTTACCAAGGCTGCATCTTTAGAATTTTGGATCTAGGATAGGGTGGGCACTCTCGAGCTTGATGCGTGCGTGCGTGCGTGAGATCATTTCTTTGCACAATTGCATTGCATCCATTTATCGGCGATGTTCTTCTTGTTTATCAGAATATCAGGTCAAAACAAATTCTTAGTACAAGTAAAAGTCACTTTGATTGCTAGGAGAACAGAGAACAGTGTAGCAGAGGGAAAACAGAAAGTAGTAGTAGTACGTAGGAAATCTGATTTGTGGACAGCAAAAAGATTTGTGGACTTGCATGCATGTTTGATGCTGTAGCCTTTGTTTGAGGTCATGAGTGACACTTTACCCTCTCTCTTTGTCTTGTTGTGCATGGTGATGTGTGTGTAGAGATCGACTAGAGAGAGAGGGCCAGCAGTCAGTCTGACAGACCCCTCAACACACACACACATCCAATGCTCGCACTGTGTGGTACGTGATGCATGGACCAATGTCAACTCCCCAATTCCTAGAAAGGTCCCGGCCCATCTTCTCTTCATGTGTGCCTACTACCGCCCTTGCTTGGTCCCTTGCTGCATGCATGCCTCCAATAATTATTTCATTAAGATACATAAATGCAAGTTGATTAGCACTAATGCTACCTCCCCTTTTGTCCTCTTCACCACTACCCTATGGAGATAATACTCCCAGCACATAAATTAATTAACAAAGGCATATAGACATTTCAGCCTAGAAGCAAGGAAGGTTTTGTTGGATGCATGACCACTGCAGCCAGCAGAGAATGGAGACTTCACTACTTGGGAGATCCATCTATGATCTACTATCCCTCACTAGTGCGTTTGCGCATGTCACTGGTGGAAAAACGGCATTTGTTCCCAAACATTTGTCCCGGTTCAACTTTGGAACCGGGACAAATACTTTTGGGGCGACGTGGTCTCGGAAGGCTGTTTGCGCCGCCCCCCCCTTTAGTCTCGGGTGGTAATACCACTCGGGACTAAAGGCCTAACGTCCAACGGCTCTGAGTCGCAATTATTGGCGCCAGACTTTAGTCCCGGGTGGTATTACGACCCGAGACTAAAGGGTGAGCCTTTAGTCTCAGGTCGTAACACCACCCGGGACTAAAGTTTTTGTCCCGGGTGGTATTACCACCCGAGACTAAAGGCTCATCTTTAGTCCAGGGTGGTAATACTACCCGGGACTAAAGGGTGCGCCTATATATCCCTGCCTCCCTTCTTCTTCCTCTGCCCGAGCTCATATTCACCCGAGAGCTTAGTTTGTGAAGAGCTAGCTAGTTCTTCTCCTAAGGAGGTGATGTCCAATTTTTTCGTCATCAATTTGTGAAGATTTCTCTCCTCCAAAGTCTTGCTAAGGTTTGATTCTTCATTCTTCCTTCATTTGTTATGATTAAATTTCGTTTTTATGGTTAGAAATGGAGAAAATATGGATTTAGATTTTTACATGGTAGGAGGAGATGATGTTTTCAGATGTTTCAGATTTAGCTAACATTGTATTTAGTTTCACATATTTTTTTAAGTATAGTTTCACATAGGGATTTATCCTCTAATTTTATAGTTTTTGCTATAGAGATAATTGATTTTAACTTTTAGATGAGAGATGCATTTAATTTTACATTTAGCTTAATTTATTAGAAGTTAGTTTATTAAAAAAAATGGTCATTACCAAATGAAAATATACTACCTACCTATTTAATTCATTTTTGTTAAGTATTTCTTGTTTTTATTTAGAATACATTTAGGCATTCTCTTATTTTTTTTCTTTTTTCCATATATACAGTGGTTAGACGTTCTGTACCAGTAGCCTTACATCTTAGCTAGCTACAGTCCAACATCACCGACGAGCTGGGGCTATACGTGGCTCGGTGATGTTGGGCTGTAGCTAGGTAGGAGATGCAGGGCTGTAGCTTGGCGATGTACTGTAAGTGGGAGAGCGAGGTGCGTGTACATGATGGTGAGGTGATGTTGTACTTCCTAAATGATCAGGGTGATTAGAAAAGGTATAGTACAGACTTACGTCGCCTCCGGGCTCAATGCACCTGAACGAGCTCTTGCACTTATCTGTTTAGTTATTAGAAAATGAGAAAATAGGTCTTATATATTTTGTTTTTATATAGAATAGATTTAAGCATTCTCTTATTTAAGCATTGTTTTATATATATTACAGAGTAGTCCAGAATAACTATGGCAAGTTATTCTGGTCGCGGTGGTCGCCGTGGAGATCGCCATGGCGGCGGTCGTGGAATCAGTTTTGATGACTGGCCACCATTGGCTCGTTGTCCAGGCATACACTTCACCCATGGTGTGATTGAGTTACCAACTGGTGATCGAAGCCAGGGACCTTGTCCCAACATAGTAATATTCTTTCGTTGTATAAATTTGATGTTTACGTACTACACACGAATAATAATATTATTTTCATACAATGCAGGTTCTCAATCATAAGCAGTGGCTCGCACATGTTGTTGAAAATTTAGGTGGTACCCCTCTTGTTACACAATGCGCCATTGTCGGTCCAAATAATTGCATACAATTAAAAATCTCGTTTGACATAGCCGTTCGAGGACAAAATCACTCCTCGCTGTCTCCAGAACCCATCCAAATGGTATCGATTGTTGGGTGGGGTACCCCTGCACTGGTTTGGAGGACTTATGAAAGGACCGCCGTGCAGGCATTCTTACAACAACTAAACGCTAATGGGTATTTTGTGTCAGATTACTCTTATTTTCTAATAAAGTCACTCGAGGAAGGAGAAAGTGTCACCACGACCGCAGAGAGACTTTGTCGGCTAAATGAAGATGACATGGTATGGAGCACTATTTAACTTTTTTTAATCTTCTTATTCAGCATTTTTAATGCGTCGTAATAACATTATTCTTGACTGTAGGATATGTTTGGTCAAACCTTTGCGGCAATGAGCTTTCATGCAATTCTAGAGCAAGTGATGGATGTTGTGGGATTTTCTTACAGAGCTTCAAATGCTACACGCACAAGAGATTGGAAGTATCAGGCTCATCTTTCATTTTGCACGCCATATCAGTTTTTCTCGCCACTGTTTGAAATTTATGGAAGTCCATGTGACCGTAATTGTGAAGCGATAGAGAGTGCACTGATCCATTCTCTGGCATATTTCGCTGAAGTTCTCGACTTCAAGATCGGAGACTTCAACTATATGGACTATCTAAGGAAGAAGAATGAAGTATGAAATATGTGTCGTGCATTGATGCACCCCTCTTTTTTTTGATAAGACCGTACCTTAAGTATTCATGTATGAACTTTTTATGTTTGTAAGACCTTAATTAAGTATTGATGTATGAACTTTTTTATATTTTTTGTTAAGACCTTAAGTATTGATGTTAGGCTAGTGACTAATTTATTGGAAACCTTAATATTAGGGTTCTCACTTCCAAAATATTGATTAAGCCTTAATATTAGCCTTTATCACAAATTTTGGAGACCTTAATATATATTAAACTAAAAAAACAACAGGGTCATTTGGGTGGGGGGGGCGACCCTTTAGTCTCGGTTGGTAAACCAACCCGGGACTAAAGGCCAGCCCTCCACGGGCGCAATGATTGGGGCCGGCCTTTAGTCCCGGGTGGTAAACCAACCCGGGACTAAAGGGTTGGCGGGGCCGGCCTCCCTATACAAAATCGACAGCACGCACCTTCTTCTTCCCTGCCCGACCATTTTTCACCGAGAGCTCAAAGAGCAAGCTCCTCTCAGCTACATGGCGCCTCAAACCTAGGGAGGTGCTGCCCAAATTTTTCCTCATCAATTTTTGGAGTTTTCTCACCTCCAAGGTGTTGCTAAGGTATTATTCTTCATCCTCCATTCATTTGTTGTGTTTAAATTTCGTTTTATGATTTAGAGAAGGAGAAAATAGAAATTTTGATTTAAGAGCTAAGAGATGTGGTTTTTAGTATACTTTAGATTTAGTAATAAGTAGTTATCATTAGTTATGATAATCTTCTATTTATTATTAGAGAAAATAGAATTTATTAATTTAGTTATTAGAAAATGAGACCTAGGGATTGTGTATATTTTTTATACTTAAAATTTATGCCACAATTAAGAAAATAGAAAATTTGATGTAAGAGCTAAGAGATGTAGTTTTTATATTAGTATACTTTAGATTTGGTAATAAGTAGTTTTCATTTGTTATGATTATCTTCTTTCATTCATTTGTACTAAGATTTTTTTTGTTTTTATATAAATTTTACTTTTAGCTAGCTATATTTAACATTAGAGAAAATAGAATTTATTAATTTAGTTATTAGAAAATGATACCTAGGGATAGTGTTGTAGAATTAACATGGATATTTTTCACTTAATATGATGCAGATGAACCGGCAATGGATGTACAACACCGACAGACGGTCAGCGGAGTACATTACCGGCATGCATGGTTTTCTCGAAGTGGCGAAAAAAATAAGGATGCGAGTGGGTTCATGTGTTGTCCATGCTCCGATTGCAGAAACGAAAGAGACTACCATGACCCGAGCACACTTCACCTCCACTTGTTGAAATACGGATTCATGCCGAACTATGTGGTTTGGACCAAGCACGGTGAAAGAGGGGTTGTGATGGAAGACGACGAAGAAGAGGAGGAGGATATTCCGGAGTGGGCCGCAGGTCAAGCTTTTGCAGATACTTTAATGGAAGATGCTGACGAAGAAGAGTTACCAGCACATGCTGACGGGCCTGCTGATGATCTCGGCCAGGTTCTACAAGATGCACATAGGGACTGTGAAAACGAAAAAGAAAAGGCAAAGTTCCAACGTATGATCGAAGATCACAGAAAACCATTATACCCAGATTGCAAGCCAGGTCACAAAAAGCTTGGTACTACACTAGAAATGCTGCAATGGAAGGCAAAACATGGTGTGTCTGATAAGGCATTTGAAGGGATGCTAAAAATTGTGAAGGACAAGCTTCCGGAGAACAATGAATTACCGTCCACCACATATGAAGCAAAACAGACTGTGTGCCCTCTTGGGTTGGAGGTACAGAAGTTCCATGCATGCCCTAATGATTGCATCCTATATCGGAGTAAGGATTACGAGAATTTGGATGCTTGTCCTGTGTGCAAAGCGCTACGTTATAAGATTCGGCGAGATGAAGATGCTGGTGATCTCCAGGGGCACCGTGACAAGACGAAGAAAGTTCCGGCAAAGGTTATGTGGTATTTTCCTATAATACCACATTTGAAGCGTTTGTTCCCGAACAAAGCACATGCTAAGTTGATGAGATGGCACACCGAGGAACGTAAGCAAGACAACCTGCTGAGACATCCGGCTGATGGGTCTCAGTGGAGAAAGATTGATAGAGAATTAAAGACATTTTCTGAGGATGGGGAAAGGAACATAAGGTTTGGTTTAAGTACGGATGGTTTCAATCCATTCGGGGAGTTTAGCAGTGGTCATAGCACTTGGCCTGTGACCCTATGCATGTTCAACCTTCCTGGTTGGATGTGCATGAAGCGAAAGTTCATTATGATGCCGGTGCCAGTAAGAAGACGGATTACAACCATCGTCTTGGTCGCGGTGGTTACGCGGTTGCAGCACCCAAGTTGCGGAAGATTGAACAAGACCTCCTCAACAAAGGTATCGTACCAGCGGTCTTTGACTGGGAAGAATGATCGAAGAATTGGTATTATGCCCGCGGTGGAAGATTGAACCCTGATGATGGTTCCCTCGAATTCCCACCCACGTTACGGGAGGCGGCACATGAGATAATAAAAAAGAATGAAGACATCAAAGCGGGCAGATTGGTTCCTGACAGAGACATGGATGAGCTCACTTTGGCGCTCGGGAATCCGGAACACCCAGGACGTTGCAGGGGCTACGGGGTAGTCCCGTGGAAGTTTGCTTTCAAGGGAAGCACCGATACCTATAGAAGTCGCAAAAGAAGAAGGGAGCGTGAAGAGGGGCGGTGGCGTGAAATGATGGAGCAGAGACTTAAAGATCAAGAAGAACGTATGAATGCAGAGATTGAACGACGAGTGGCCGCCGTGGTAGCTCAGATCACCCCTGCCGGAGCACTGCCCCAAGCACCGGTGGATCCCGTCATTAGCCCTTCCGCTCGCAAAAGCAGCTGTGCTTCCACAGAGGCCCCCGAAGAACAAAGGGCGGCAAACCAAGAAGAAGTTCAAGTAGAGGACAACGAACGGTACCCTGTGGATGAACTCTGTCAGCGCACCGCATGTGAGCTGCACAAGCCGATCGGCAACATCACAATGACGGTATAAACCTGATTATACGTGCAATTATCTCAACCTTTGATGCATGTCTCAGGCATTTAATAACTTCATCATTTCTCTACATATATATAGGTGGCGTACGGAATGGCTTTAGCACATCTCCCAGGACGTACAAGCCACGGCATGGAGATTCCAGCTGGCTACGCCTCAGTTGGTTTGGAGGAGATTGTTGACCCAAAGTTTAACGACATAGAGCTAGACATCCAAGGAGGTGACGGGGAAAGGACACTCCACGATGCGCTTCACAGTATCATATTGTGGCCCAAACGTTACATCATAATACCTAACATGCCGCCACCGATCCCTCCGAGTGTTGCCGAGCAGCAGCCACCATCTCCCGGGCCGTCACCGGGCTGGTCGTCGCCGAATGATTGGAGCTCACCGTCTCCACAACGGGGGAATTCTCCTGCCGCGAGCGATGGTGATCGTCAGCAATCACCACCAAAGCATCAATCACCACCAAAGCAGCCTTCACCAAAGCCTGCCAAGAGGCGGTCCCGATCAAAATCTACCGCGTCTATGCCCGTGCCAAATCCGGATCCCCCGAAGAAGAAAGGGAAAAAGCTGCCTGTTAAAAGGAAGCTGCCATATGACATGACAGCATTAGAAAATGAGGCAGAGTGTGATAAGCAACTCAAGGCGTGGATTGAAGGGAATAAAGAGGCTTCTAAACAAAAACTGCTCGAAGAAATGGAAGCAGAAAAGAATAAAGATCGTCCGCAGAAACTCAAAGCTTTCATAGAGAAGAAGGAAGCAGAAAAGAGACAAGAAATTATAAAACCCCTACTAAGTGATTATGACCGATCGCTGCACAAGTCCCTAAAGAAGAAGAGACAAGGAGGGTCACCAAATAGTTACATCGACCAAGTACCGGGGTCGACGATGCCACAGGATTATAGGAAGAAGAAGAAGAAGGCAACAGAAGCGTCGACGTCGACGAAAGAGCCTTCAATGAAGAAGGCAACACAAACGTCGACGTCGGCGAAAGAGCCTTCAACGAAGAAGGCAACACAAACGTCGACTTCGGCGAAAAAGCCTTCAATGAAGAAGGCAACACAAACGTCGACGTCAGCGAAAGAGCCTTCAACGAAGAAGGCAACAGAAGTGTTGACGTCGGGAGTACAGACTTACGTCGCCTCCGGCCTCACTGCAACTGAACGAGCTCTTGCACTTATGGACACAGAACAACTAGCGCATGTCATTCAAATGCAAGAAGCAACAGGGCTCCCACTAGAATATGTTCTCGGCCACGAATCACCTCCTCGGGACAAAAACTTCGTACCTAGATGGCACTACGAGCATGAGAAATCTTTTGTCAGGCCTGAGTTGGTGAAGAAACTCCCTACTCAGATGCGCAGATTGCATGACTTCTACATGAAGACGTCTAAGGCGGGCCTGGAGATGATTGGCATGCTTGTTAAACCAGGAGATTTTGCTAGTGAAGGCGAGAAGTTGGTCTGGCTGCGATTCAAGGATATTTATGAAATTTACCATCTTGACTCCTTGAATACCGATCTTGTCATGGCCTGGTGCCTGTAAGTGACGGTGCAATACATACCCTAATTAACAAATTAATGCATACTCTAATTATTAACTTTGTCTTTTATTTTCTGTAGCCTGGAAATGCATAACATGCGGAAGAATGGTTACCAACGAATAGGTTTCATGGACCCATCTTTAGTTAATCAAGATCAAGTAAAGCTCCAACCAGAAACAACATTCAAAACAATCCTAAGGACCTTGTGTAATTTGCATTACAAGGATTTGATACTTCTACCTTACAACATCGAGTAAGTGTGATTACCATCTTAATTACTAAGGGTTCGCATTTCTAATTATCTTATATTAGTTAACATTATTTAGTTCTAATCTTTTGAGCTTCCATGTATATACAGTTTCCACTGGATTCTTCTCATAATTGATGTCAACAGAAGCAACGTCCTTGTCTTTGATTCATTGAGAAGAGATCCGAACAAATACTTGGACCTTCAAGATATGTTTCAAGAGTAATAATTCTATCCATACGTTCCCTTTTATGCAATAGTGTGCTTTTACTAACACTATCTAGCTCTAACTTTCATTATTTTCTGCCAGAGCTTGGGAAAAATTCAAGGCTACCAACCCTGGAACATGGAGACCTAGAATAAACTTCTCTACAAATTTTTCGGTACGTAAACCAAATAACAACTTCAGCTTGGGCAAATTAAAAATGTATAACACTAATTTTTCATAATTATCTTCTTCAATTTAGTGTATGAGACAGGAACTAGGGACACATTTATGTGCATACTATGTGTGTGAGTTCATCCACAATTTCTGTGAGGCAGACCCGTCAGATTATACTGTAAGTATTATTTTAAACCAATTAATAATACATTTTTTTCTAACCGCTTATATATTTAATTCTTGTGTGTAATATATTAAATTATTTGCACATTACAGAACAATATGATTAGGGACGCAATCATTGAGAAGGACCGACTCTTGGCGATTCAAGAAAGTCTCTGCGGATTCATAATGGACCAGGTGATTGATCCAAAAGGCAGAAATCACTATGACGGTCATCCAATTCATAAAGTTTAATTAGCACCTCCGGTGGAACTTTAGACTAGAATTAGAATGGAACGGTATTTTGATGTATATATACTACTTTCAGAAAATACTATCTATGCTTTCGATGTAATATAATGTGTGTATATATTTATTTATAAGTTTATTCTCTTCATATAGTACGTATAGTAGACACGTATAATTAGTGCAAATATTTATACGTACACGTAAATTACACCCATATACGTGAGAATATACGCGTATAACATTATTAGAACAATTGGAATTGAAACAAAAAAAATCACAGCGGGGTCTTTAGTCCCGGGTGGTAATACCACCCGGGACTAAAGGGGTGGCGCACAGGCGCTGGTGTGCCCTCCCCTTTTGTCCCGGGCGGGGCTACCACCCGGGACTAAAGGGGTGGCGCACAGGCGCTGGTGTGCCCTCCCCTTTTGTCCCGGGCGGGGCTACCACCCGGGAATAAATGCCACCCTTTATTCCCGGTTACCCACCCGATGACAAAGGGGGAGCCTTTTGTCTCTTCCTTTTCGTCCCGGTTGGACTTTAGAGACTTAAATCCTTTACCAACCGGGACGGAAGGGTGTTTTTCCACCGGTGTGTGTGAGAGAGAGTATGTGTGAGACCCTTTGGCTTTGGAAACCTCGATGAAGGAATCTGTCTAGGTTAAGACAAGATATGATAAGATATTCAGATAAAAGAATTGGAGGGGGAAGAAAGGAAGGATGCCTTTTTGTACGTAGTATTATAACAAGAATCGGCTAGCTAGGTACAGTAGGTCTTACTTTGACTGCAATGTGGAGATCCATTCCGTTCCATTGCACGAGCATTGATCAGAGCTCACGTGATGTCGTTATTCAATACGGGGGGCGACCGGCCTCTGGATCTTTGTCTCTCATCAACTTGCTGTCACTAGCTAACAATACCTGCGCATCTCCATTCTTCGGCTTCGTCTAGTTCGTGAAATTTTAGTAAAAGTGGTGAAATTTTTGCATTAAGAAACGTGTTTTGTGAGAAGTAACATGGTCTGCAGTGCGAAAATTTTGGAAACTTTTAAGGCAACTAAACAGGCCTTCGACCTCGGCCTGCTTGAGCTTGTTGACCTTCCAATGGCGTGTAGTAGAAATCTATAGCGTGTTCACTGTTCATTGTTCACACGAATGTGCTCATGTGCGATTGCGCATAACACAGTTTAGATCTCTCTAAGTGCTCCACGTACTCCACGAGATGTCGTCCATGGACTGCCAGACGGGGTGTGTGCAATTTCTTTTGTGGAGGAGGAAAAGATCAGGAAGGAGACATACCCAAGAACAACTAGAAGAATTAAGTAGCACTGTTCATGCTGAATGCAGAGTTGACTTTTTTTTATTTTTATTGTTTTTTTGCTACGCTCGATGCAAGAGGAGAGGCCAGCAGGTAACACTTGGAGAATAACTTACTTGCACTAGATCTAGCTAGAAATTAAACCAGGCACACAGTACCACACAAACAGCACTAATTGCTAACAAAGGACATTTCACATGCAACTTCTGTTAAGGAGGAAACAAGAACCAAGAGCCACAACACTGTTCTAGAAATGTCAAACTTGTGTGTCTTGATCTAGTAGTGCTCCAGATGAGAGATGAGTAGTGCATCAAGGAGCATAGGAAGTTTAGGAAGTTATTGCCAAAGTGATTTTTTTTTGAGATTACACAGTACAACGCAGACGCTCACAACACGCACGCACACTCACCCTTATGAACACACGTACGTAAACCCTACCCCTATGAGCACCTCCGAAGGACTGAGCACCGGCAGATCTGGAGATTCTCGAAGTCACCACTGGCACCTCGTCGTCGACGGGAACGTCGCTTACCACTTAATGCATAACGCTGGAAATTCCCGAAATAAATCCAGGAAAAGGTGCGAGCACCAGGATTTGAACCCTAGTGGCCTATATTGCCGACTTGCCGTAAATTTACTACAGCCCAAACACCCAAGCCCAGGGTTATCGGCCCAACTAGAGCGGTCACCAGGCCCAAAGGCCCAAGTTTCATTGTCCTTTCTTTTCTCTCTATCCGCATCCGATTTTTCAGTCGTGTTATCGTGGATGGCTTGTGTAATCACAATAGTGCTGGTCACACCACTAAGCAGTGCTTGTGATCTAAAAAAAAGCCTATCCTCTTGCACCCCTCCAAACCCTACATTTTCCAGCCATATGGGCTTGTTTAGTTATGTAGGATTTTTTAATAGAAATTTTTGGAGGCCCTTTCAAGGTTTATTAGGGGTATTAAACATATACTAATTACAAAACTAATTACACAGACGGACGGGAAATCACAAAACGAATCCATTAAGACTAATTAATTCACTATTAGAAATTCTTACTGTAGCACGACATTGTCTAATCATGACATAATTAAGCTGGTTAGATTCGTCTCGAAAAATTAGAAGAGTTATGAAATAGATTTTGTCATTAATCTATGTTTAATACTCCTAATTAGTGATCGAAGATTGATGGATAAATTTTAGAGAAATTTTTGCGAAACAAAACAGGCTCACTTGAAGAATAACTTACTTGCACTAGATCTAGCTTCTTGAAAGATGACACCACCTGGGCTTTGATCATAGGAATTAGATCGAAGTGCCATAGCCAGGTTCGACGAATCCATCTTGACAATGATCCTTGATATCCCAACATCCATGGCAGCATATGCCTTGAGACAGGCTTCTCCTTCAGCAACTAGGGCATCATGTACTGCGGATAAATGACCTGAACCCGCCAGAACTCCCTGACCATTATTGTCCCTGATCACAAACCCCCAAGCTCCACTTTTCTCATTTGCATTGAAACCTCCATCGGTATTGATCTTTAATACATCTGGTGGCGGGGGGGGGGGTTCCATCTCCTCTTCCCCTTCCTTGTAGCAGGAGGCTTATCTTTTTGCAAAAGATTCAGATGATCAGCATCGCCAGCCAACTCCATTGTTTTGTGCAGCACATCTGCTATCGGACTTCCCTGTTCACCTGCATTAACCTTGTTCCTCGCATCCTACCACACCCAAAGGAAACTGGTCACCATATTCCGTTCTTTCTCTTCCATTTGCCGGATGTGGTGCACAATCTCTCTGTTAAGGAGGAACCAAGAACCAAGGGCTCCTGATGAGAGATGAGTTGCATCAAGGAGCATAGAAAGTTATTATTAGCAAAGTGAAATGGATGCCCATGTTGCCGTAAATTTATAGCCCAAACACCCAGGCCCAAGATTATCAGCCACCTAGAGCGGGCACCAGGCAGGCCCACAAGACATCCCAACCAACAACAGCAAGCTGCAAGCAAGCCCAAAGGCCCAAGGTTTCATTGTCCTTTTCTCGAGTTTTCAGTCGTGAGGGCGTGTGTGTGATATCACAATATCACATTAGTTTTGATCACCACTAGGCAGTGCTTGTAAATAATCTAAAAAACCCTATCCTCTTGCAGCATTCCAAACCCTACATTTTCCAACCACATTTGAAGAGGAGGAAGAAAAAAAGTGAGAGGAATGAGCCCATTGGTGTGAAGTCCTAAATTTTCTCTTGACATAAGTGACATTTTACTAGCAATTTATATTTTTTTCATTGATCGTGTGAGATTTAGGATAAAATTTAATTAGTTTAAACTAAATAGGCCATATAATATTAAAACTTGTTACTACAATGATTTCACTTAAAAAAACGGTAGGGGAGCCCCCTACCTATAATTTCGCATATGTATATATATGTGAAGAGTATGTATAGGTTATAAGGCCTTAGCCCTCAAAAGGAAAAGGGAAAAAATGACTACAAGAGACTACTCAGTCAAATGTTTAACCTCTCCTTGAGTGCTGGTTGTGGTACCAATATATACTTTTAAATACTTTTTAATTAAACTTTTGCTAACCATTGATTTTAGAAAGATAGTTAAAAAATTAAATTGGTAAGGGTCCATTTTTTTTTGGTTTCTTGTCCCAACTATTTGGTACTTTTCTTTAGGTACTTCCTATTTCTCACCATACATATTTTCTGGAAAGATGACACATATTTTTCGACTAATGCAAAAATCCTCTTATTTAAAAATATACAGAGTAATTGAAACAACTATTATTTTTTAAACAAAATCTACATATATACTTCGGTACAATTATCGATCCTTTATGAATACACATACAAAACACTTATATCTACTCATGAAATTGGGGTTAGAGTCAGCTTTTTTTTGGGAACAAGGGTTAGAGTCAGCTTGAGAATGGTTATTAGTAGGAGTATCTATTTAATACAAGAGGATGTCGTAGTTCTTGTTCCCCAATGAAGGCACGTCAAAGCATTTCTTATTCCCTAGTGGAGGCTAAAACAAATAATAATGCAGTCTCACACTCTCACTTGGACACAATAGTACATGCTACAAGTAGCACTTTATAGGCCAATTGTACTTTGGAAAATAGTGCTCCCTTTGTCCCAACTTAACTGCATTTGTAAGATTCAAAAAGTTCCAAATTAAACATAACAATAGGTGTTCATCAGTCCCAATGTATGAGGATGGCCTACAAAGAAAGGATGACATAGCCTAGCACGTAGATTTTCCCCCATTTTGCTCATTTTCATGGCATAGATAGGGGGGAATAACAAAAGTTCTAACCAAACGTAATGGGAAAACTACATGGAAGAAGGGGGGAAAGCAAACAAGCATGAGCAAAGTTATACATCATAGTCAACTAGCTGAAATTATCGTAAAAAGTATGCTCATTACCATCACCCGTGTATGGTTGATTCTCTAACCAATTCCATTTACCATTCTCTTGCTTGAAAATAAAAAAATAGTATTTAATATATATCTCCTCCATTGCAATATCTATACTTTTAGTTTGCACTTACGTACAAATCGTTATAGCGTTTCATGCAACTTGCCGAGTGACCAAAGAGGTCACATATATGCATCATAGAAGATGAGAAATCTTATTGTGTATTTGCTTATGGGTACATATGCCCCCAGCCAAGTACATAGGATACAACTTGCTAGTTAGTTGTTCGGGCAAAATCATCTCCTACTAAAACAACCTTCAAACAAGGGCACAGACCCAAGCCCTGGGTCCATTTCTTTGTCTCATTAGATGCTGATGTATAGACATGTAAACACAGAAGGCTAGCTATGTGAACCGCTAGACCAGCTGTAAAGGTAGGATGAGAAACTGTCTTCTTCCCCCTAGTGCTTTGAAAACCTTTATGGATAATTTTGTTGGAAACTTTTTCTGAAAAAGCATTTTTGAACCTTTTTTACGAATATGTTTTTGGAAAACTTCTTAGAGGACATTTTTGAAAACTTTATCAAAAAATGAATATATTTTTGAAAGATGTTATTTAATGAATTTATTCCAATGAAGTCATTCAAGTAAAAAAGTTCTTGCAAAGTTGTACAAACAGATTTTTCAAATTAATTTTGTAAGATGAAACCCTAAAAAAAGAAAAACATGGCTCCCCCAAATGAGATTATTAGAATTGAACACCATTACTACACCACTGCTAGGGTCATCCCAACTCGTTAAGGTTATGGTTCGATGAGTTCATGTAAATTAAATGTCCCAATGACTGCCCCCTCCCATTATCTATTTATTTCATTAACTTTAGATGAGCTATTTTGTGGCCTTATTATTTATTCCTCACATCCAAACAATATAATCCAATTGTTTTTCCCTATATTTATTCGCTTGACCCATATAATTTTTATTGTCTTAGGAAAATATGTTTGGGATTCTTGCGTTATTACCCCTATTTTGAACCTCAATTGTGATTTTACTCCTATTTTGAACCTCAAATTTGCAGAGATAAGAACAAGTATTACAACATTTCTTACGCTTTCAAACCCCTCTTATGTTCCTTTCTCCCTTGTTTTTCTATTTGTTAGATTGCGAATTTATTGTATTTATTTAGGATAAAATCTACACCATCATGATTTTGTCGGCCTCTTTGTTTGTTGTGTAGGGTCTCAATTTATTTTTTTCCAGTAGCATGGCAAAAAGGCAAGGATTCTAATCAATATCATAGCTTAGATCTTGTTTAGTTGGTTGTAAAACTTGTGAAAAAATTATTGTAGCAATTGTAAATCGAAGATCAGAGGACTAAACATGATCTAATTATAAAACTAATTACACGGATGGACGAGAAACCGATTACACGGATGGTCGAAAAAATGCAAGATGAATCAATCAAGCCTAATCGATTCATCATTAGAGATTGTTTATTGTAGCACGACATTATCTAATTATGAACTAATTAGGCTCAATAGACTTGTCTCGCCATTTCACCCGAGAGTTATGGAATGAGTTTTGTCATTAATCCATGTTTAATACTTCTAAATAGTATTCGAAGATTCGATATGACAGATAAATAGTGAAAATTTATGTAACTTGACGCAACTAAACAATATCTTAGTCATGTCGTAATTTTAATTGATGTTGTAATCACCATTACCTTGCCATGCATTTTTATCTCCATTAAAAAAAGGTGGAGTATCCATTTACGTCCCTGAACTATCACCACAGGCTCAATTTCGTACCTGGACTACTAAAACGTCTGTTTTCGTCCCTGAACTTTTCGAGTAGGCTCATTTTTGTCCTCCATGTGATGTGGTGTTCCACGTTGGCATGCCACATCAGCGTCCAATCAGCTAAGGTTTCTATTTGTGTTGAACTAGCTATTTTGCCCTTCCTTCTCTTGGTTTAACTCATGGACGCCGTCACACCTATGTTCTTTGTCATTTTGAAAGGACCGGCAGACTGGCACCTCCCATGGCAGCTGCACATGAGGACTAGAGTTTGGCGAGGTCGTGGAGGGCAAAGTGGCATGGAGAGGAAGAGTCTAGTGCTACTTTGGCCAATTTCGTGGATTGAAGATCCCATATCTAGGTGCTGCACCGATGGCACTGCTCCCCGCTGGCGTCTCCGCTGACGTCCATGGCCGATTAGACCATGTTATATGTACGCATGATGGCGTTTTTGGCTCAGGGAGCTAGAGGAGTATGGGCAGTAATGGATTCGGTGACCTACGAACAATTCTTGTGGGGCTGATGAGGTGATTTGGTGGGATGATGTGGGGGTGGTGGAGGCTGTTGATGCTCATTTATGACACCCCTAGAGCACTTGTTACACATAGGTTTTAGCTTTGATTTGGAACTAACCCGCCACTAAGTATACTAATGATGTAATAAGTTCACTTTTGCATGTGCTTTTGGAAGTGAGAGACATGGGTACCCATGGGTCCCTACCGACCAGGGTCTCAGCCGTCCCCGACAGGTGGGTCCGACCTACCAGACGACCCGCCGACTTGACATGAGGGCTCAAGGACGTAAAGATATTTGGTGTACAAGACAAGACAATCTAGCTCGGATAAGCTTTCCATGTTGTAACCGACTAGGATAGGTGGAAACCGACTTGTAGCCCAAGGTCGTCGGCCTATATAAGGCGGCCTAGGGCACCCTCCTCGGGGCAGATCTTCATACTCTCGCATAATCCACCACAACTAGACATAGGGTTTTACTCTCCGGAGGCCTGAACCAGTCTAAACCTTTTGTCTCCCCGTGTTCTTCGCCATACTCGCCTAGTTCCGAGTTCACCACGTGGACTACCACGTACGCTCTTAGGTCCCGATCCTCTCCATTAATCTGCAAACCTCTAGGGTAATCCCCTAGCGGATCTGTCCAGATCTCACCCCCTGACAGTTGGTGCGCTAGGTAGGGGTGATCGGGAGCTCGCTGTGCAGCATGGTGGCCGGACCCAGCGTCATCTTCGGCGACGGCACGAAGAACTCCCTCGACGGCGACCTCCTCGCCGCCGCCTTCCAATCTAATCGCGAGATCGACGTCTTCGTCTCTGAATGGCGCGCAGAAATTTTTTCGCGTCCGCCCACCCACCCCGATCTGATCGGGCAAAATCAATCTACAACCGGCGGATCGGCATCTCTCGGTGTTGCTCGTGATCGAAGGCGGCCACTACGTATGGAAGACAGGGCAGTACCACGGCGGCAGCACGCGCTGCTGATTCCGTGTCGACCACGAGAAGCTAGAGAAAATCGATCTACATGACGTCCTCCGTCTCCGTGACAGGGAAGATTTCCTATTTTATTTTATTTTTCCTTCTCTTTCTTTCTATCCGGTCTCTAGTTTCTTTGGCCACCAATGTTTATTCTAATCTGTTACGTGATGCTTGCGTGGACATCCATGTGGTCACTTCGCCGAGCTGCAATCATCACGGTGTAAATTCGCATACAACCTGGACCTGCACGTGAAGGCAACCAATCTACAGCATACTTGCGTGCGAACAGGCTTGGCAGGCGGCCGGCTGGCCACGCGCTCGATGGCCGTGTCGACTCGCCAAAACACCAAGCTCACAGCTCGTGCGTGCCTGCATGCTCGACGGCATGGCTCGGACCACGACGACGACTACCACAACATCTCGGCATACCTCGGTAGCTCGGCGCGGATCCAGCTCACATTGGCGACCTGCTGCATCAACGCGCATGGCACAGCCGACCTCCGGCGGCCCATCACCGACCTCCAACGACACTTCACCGACCTCTCCAACAGCTCGGATTCAACATCGACTTCATGAGCAGCTGCCTCCTAGGGCACTACGACGATTGCAACGTCCTACACATGGCACAGCCGACCATCTCGATGGCTCGCCAAGACATTGACTTGCCTTGGCGATCTGCTGCGTCCGCGACTTCGCATCCATCTACTACACACAAAGGCGGCGACGGCGGACTCTGTGTCCGTCACGAACTGCATATGGTCAACGAAATTAATGACAGGGAAGTTTCCTTCTAATTCTTTTTTCTACGTATCCGATCTGAAGTGCTCTTCTTTTTGGTTGGGTAGCTAATTTCTTCTAAACTATTATTCCTCCTACGTGATGTGCATGCATGGTCATCAATATGGTTAAATCATCAAGCACCGGTGATGGATCGGCCACATGCCCACGTCCTGCTGCTCCTGCGGCTGGCACTACCGTCCACCATAAGGGCACTCACAACCCAGACTCTACCCATAGAGTCTATATGTCGAAGACTCTATCACAAGAAACTATAGTCTCCAATGCAAATTTTGTATTATGGAGTCTTCATAATATTTCACTCGGATATTCTGCTCCCGTTTTATTGAATAAGTGGACACATCGAACATATGAGCAGCCACACGAGATCCACACGGGCCTCGTTCTGTGCGTAGACTTGGAGTCTAACTTAGACTTGGTTTCTATGTTTTCACCTCTCTTTCTTCATTAAATTGCTTGCCACATCAGCAAATTGCCTACATGGCAGTGTATTTAATGACTATAGACTCTACCATAGAGTCTGGGTTGGGAGTGCCCTAACGCATCTGCATGCAGCCATCTGCATGTGGCCATCTGCATGCGGCCTCGACCAACGACGCATCGACTTCTACGGCCACCTAGTCAGGTCGCCACGGCCACACTGCTACCCCGGCACGAGTCCAACTCGCGCCGACGACTGCTTCGACAAATCGGCGCGGCTTCAGCTCGCTCCAGCGACGTGTTGCATCGACGCGCACGGGACCTCCGACCATCCGGAGCTTGTCATCAATACCCTGTCGGCCTTCTTCGATTCCTCCGTAGCTCGGCAGGGCCTCGGCTTGTCTCGGCGACCTGCTACGTCATCACACGCGTGCCGATGACCTCTTCGACGTCTTCACAGCTCGGCACAGCTTTGGCGCTTCCGACCTTCAACGACTCATCCCCGACCTCTTCGGTGTCTCGAGCCCGTCACGGCGACGCACAAGGTAAGTGTTATTTGCAATTAATATTTTTACGACTTCCGTATGTTTCATTGATAGTCTCCGTGACTTTCACCGACCTGCTTTACATGCCTTTTCCTACTTTATTTTCCCTACCCCTTCGACACGCTCGGGGGGCTTGGTCTAAAAGTCGGGCCCGACACGCTCGTGGGCTTGACTTTGCCAATCTAAGGGTCGTTAGACTTGAGGGGTTAATTTACTTATGTGCATTCTTCCTTTAAATGTCTTTTACTCATTATACACATCCTTAAGTCGTGTGGTTGCGCGACCTTGGGTCCAAGGCCCCCCTACCATACTACGACGGATATCTACTTCAAGGTCTCCTGACCGAGTAACGACCTCTGGGTCTATCGCATCGCCTCCACGAGGTCGATAAGGCCCCGCTGCCTCCTAGGTCGCAACGACCTACAGTGATAAAATATCACACCAACGGCCCCGTGCTTAATGGCTCTACTGCCCGTTGGCGGCCTCCTGGCCATGTAGCTCCTCCTTGAGGTGGCTAAGGCCCCGCTGCCTCCGAGGTCGCAACGACCCACAGTGATAAAATATCACACCAACGACCCCGTGCTTAATGGCTCTACTGCCCGTTGGCGACCTCCTGGTCATGTAGCCCCTCCCTGAGGTTGCTAAGGCCCTGCTGCCTTCTAGGTCGCGTAGACCTAGATTTTTCAGGCTGACTACCTGCGTTGTGCCATCGCACAATGGCCGTGACGATCCAGGTCGCCACGGATCATTCGTCGTTTCTCGAGGCCTCCTGGAGGTCGGCGTGCTAATACAGCCCAGCTGGGACCTTGGTAGCCATACCATTGCCGCCCGGGCGCCTCTACATCTACTCAGACACACCATTTGTCATACAAATGTGTATATAAAAGGCTTCAATAGTTGTAAAGACCTTGGCCCTTGGCCGTCGTCGTCCTCTCTACGTCTACGGACCTCCCGGCTGCTCCGTTGTCGCCCTCTTTAGGTCTACGGACCTCCCAGCGGCTCCGTCGTCGACCACTTCAGGTCATCGGACCTCCCGGTAGCTCCATCGTCGCCTTCATTAGGTCTTCAGACCTCCCGACGGCTCTGTCACAGGCAGTAACGGCTTGCGCCGTGTGGGAATTTATGCTCGTTGACTCTATTGTCAACGGCCTGGCATCCATGAACCCGTTCTGCCCCACATTAAGCCCTTACCATATTTTTGACGAACATCCACTTCAAGGTCTCCTGACCGATTGACGACCTCCGGGTCTATTACGTTGCCTCCATAAGGTTGACAAGGCCCTGCTGCCTTCTAGGTTGCCTAGACCTAAAATTTCTAGGTTGACGACCTGCGTTGTGTCACTGCACAACGGTCGTGTCGATTCAGGTCGACACGGGTTACTTGTCACTTCTTGCGGCCTCCTGAAGGTCGGCGTGCTAATATAGCCCCGCTGGATCCTTGGTAGCCATACAGAGTACATCACCGCTGGATAGCTAGCGAACCTTCCCAGGCCAAAATTTTCATCACATTTGTGCAGATTAATTCACCGTCTTTGCATCTACTTTGTTTCACAGGGCCAGCTCCTTGTCCAGCTTCCGGAGTACCTCTGACCTCTGGACGTGTCTCATGTTGCCTAGCGGACCTCTCTGGCTCGCGACGGGAGGTAACTCAGCGCTTCTACGACTCATCCAGCTTCCACACTCGGGGGCTCGTCGCCCTCTCGAGGTCGCCAGACCTCCCGGCGTCTCCATCGTCGCCTACTTCAGGTCGCCAGACCTCCCGACGTCTCCGTCGTCGTCCACTTCAGGTCGCCAGACCTCCCGGCGTCTCCGTCGTCGTCCACTTCAGGTCGCCAGACCTCTCGGCGTCACCGTCGTCGCCTACTTCAAGTCGCTAGACCTCCCGGCATCACCGTTGTCGCCTACTTCAGGTCGCTAGACCTCCCGGCGTCTCCGTCGTCGTCCACTTCAGGTCGCCAGACCTCCCGGCGTCTCCATCGTCGCCTACTTCAGATCGCCAGACATCCCGGCATCTCCGTCGTCATCCACTTCAGGTCGCCAGACCTCCCGGCGTCTCCGTCGTCATCCACTTCAGGTCGGCAGACCTCCCGGCGTCACCGGTGTCGCCTACTTCAGGTTGCCAGACCTCCCGGCGTCTCCGTCATCGTACACTTCAGGTCGCCGTCTCCTAGACAACTTCGAGGACTTGTGGCGGCCGTCATCTTCCTCTGGTGCTTGCTTCGTCTAGGTTTCGCCGAATTCTGGTGGATGGATGTGGCGGTCGTCGGGGTTAGGGACTATTTACCGACCGAGGCAACCCTAGTCTAAAGGGGAGTGCGAACCATCATGAAAACACCCTAGGCCGGTCGGCATGGGCCGACCGGCCTAGGCCCATTTTGGCCCGCCCTGGCTCCATCTTGCTCGTGCAGCCTTCTCTCAGCCCTTGAACCTTCTGCTCCTTCGCATGTGGGCTTTAGACGTCATTATCCCCACGATCAAGATAGGGGGTCTTGTCGCATGAACTGCGGTATTTTATCTTGATCCTTGAGAATATCTTGTCACTGCATCTTGGTCCTTGCCACCTTTTGAAGTAGATCTTGTATTTGCATACGAACGGAGTTCCTTGATCCTCTTGCATAGCATCCTTCGAACTCGATGCAAACTTATCCATTAAGCGCATGATTTCCTGCAGAAACATTACATGGTGTCCCTGTGCAGGTCTCACCCCCTGACAGTTGGCGCACCAGGTAGCGGCGATCAGGAACTCGCTGTGCAGCATGGTGGCCCGATCTGGTGTCGTCTTTCCGGCGAGCATGGCCGCCATCCTCGCCAACCCGTGGAGATCTGCTTTGGATCTTTCACGGCGACCTCTCCCGCTCCGGCAGCCACAGCTTCTCCAACGACCATGGAGCAGGTCGTGACAACGTCCGTCGCCACCCCCATGTCCGATCTAGTATCGGAGACCCACCCGCCCAGACCCTATGACCTTGTTCAGGGTATAGAGAACGTCATCGGCACGATGAAGCAAACCTTGGAGATATGCGAACGAGCTCAACGCTCGACGCAGACAGCGCTACGGCACGATATGTTCCCCTTCGGCCTGAAGTCTGCGCCTGGCCTTCGACTCAGTCAGCTCTCCACGCCCTCCCAGATCCAATCTGGTCGGAGGCCATCTGGCGACCCAAGGCCTGCACCTCGTGCCCGGTGCGACCCTCTCGACGTACCTTGCACCTATCACAAGGGTGCGAAGCACACCCTCTGTGTGTGCCGCCTGCGAAAGAAGATCGACCAAGAGCTCCCCCGCTGCGCCAAACGACCTACCCAGTCCCCGGACTGCGGGGAGTTCCACAAGGTCCGTGTTCGAGTCTCCCCCAACGACTCGGACATCGTCTTCCGCCAAGTGCTCATGGTCTCCGAGAACGAGCCACCCCGTGTGTGTGCGACCAACTCCGAGGAAGCAGCCCGCATCCAAGGCAACGCCCTGCGTGCCCAGCGACGTGCGGACGAACAGCGTCGTGCGGCCCTCCCCTGCGCACGGGACCTACACATGGAGTTCGAGGAAGCTGGGATCCCGACGTTCAACAGCCCCCAGGCCAACCTGGGTGCGGCCATCACCCGACTCCAGCAGCCTCCACCCGCGGAAGACCTGAGCATTGGAAGATGTACTTCGATGGTTCCCTGAACCTCGAAGGGACGTATTGTTCATCTCCCCTTAGGGCGACTACCTCAAGTACGTCCTGCAGATCCACTACAAGGCGTCCAACAACGACGCCGAGTATGAAGCCCTCATTCACGGGCTACGCATCGCCATCTCCCTCGGGATCAAGCGCCTAATGGCCTACGGCGACTTCAAGGTCGTCATCGACCAAGTCAGCAAGGACTCCGAAGCTAGGAAGGACACAATGGATGCCTATTGCGCCGAGGTGCGCAAGCTCGAGCGCCACTTTGAGGGACTCGAGTTCCACCATGTATGTCGCAACAACAACGTAGCGGCCCACGTCCTCTCTAAGCTCGGCTCCAAGCGCGCGCTAGTCCCAGCCGGCGTGTTCGTCCAGGACCTATGCAAGCCGATACACAAGCTTCTCCCCGACCCAGAGTCACCAGATGACGAAGCGACCCCACCCGGAGGTCGTGATGTCCTCATGACCGAGGCAGAAGACGACTGGCGCCTCAACTTCCTCGCTTTCCTCCTTGAGCATCGAGTACCTGAGGAGAATGCGGAACGTGAAAAGATCACGAGCCGTAGTGCCAACTACGTTGTCATCGGCAAAGAGCTCTACCGGAGGTCCGCCTCCACCGGAGTTTTGATGAAGTGCATCCTGCGATCTGAGGGCCTCGAGCTCTTAGATGAAATCCACAGCGGCGAGTGCGGCAACCACGCCACCTCCGCCAACCTCGTGGGCAAGGTCTTCAGGTTTGGCTTTTACTGGCCTACCGCCATGGCCGATGCACAGGAACTTGTACGTCGATGCAAGGGGTGCCAATTCTTCGCCAAGCAGCAGCACGTCCCGGCTCAGGCCCTAAGGACCATCCCTCCATCCTGGCCCTTCGCAGAATGGGGCCTTGACTCTGTGGGATCCTTCAAGACCACCCCTGGCGGCTACAAGCACATCATTGTGGCGGTGGACAAATTAACCAAGTGGATCGAGGTCCGTCCCGTATCTAGTGTCACGTCGAAAGAGGCAGCCAAGTTCATCGAAGAGATCACCCACCGCATTGGGGTCCCCAACAGGATTGTCACCGAGCTTGGCACGGCCTTCACAGGAGCTGACTTCTGGGACTTCTACCAAGACAACCTGATCGACGTATACTACTCTTCGGTGGCGCACCCACGGTGCAACGGCCAGGTCGAGCGGGCCAATGGCATGGTCCTGCAGGCCATCAAGGACCGCATCTTCGATGGCTCATCACCTTACACAACCAGGTGGCTCGTAGAGCTCCCTCACGTCATTTGGGGTCTCAGGACCCAGGTCAGCTCGGCTACAGGGTACTCCCCCTTTTTCTTGGTATACGGGTCAGAGGCCATCCTCCCCACCGACGTTGCCTTCGGGGCTCCTCGCATCCAGCACTTCGATGAAGGATAAGTGGAGCAAACACACAGGCTCGACCTTGATAGCGTCGAAGAACATCGTGTGGCCGCGCTCATGCGCCACACCCGCCACGAGCAGCAGCTACATCGCTACCAGGACCGCAACGTGCGGGAACGTTCCTTCAACGTTAGCGACCTAGTCCTGCGGTGGATCCAGAACACCAAGGACATGCACAAGCTCTCTGCACCTTGGGAAGGCCCTTTCATAGTTAAGGAGGTCATTGGACCAGCGACCTATCACCTCCAATGGGCCGATGGCCAAGGCGTCCCGAACCCCTGGAACATCGAGCATTTACGTCGCTTCTATCCTTAGGAGCCTTGTACCGCAATAAAAGCTATGTACTCTATCCCTTGTAATTTATCAACAATATATATATAAAGATTCCCTTTCGGTAGTTTTCCTGTCGACCTACTTTTATGGGTCTCTATTTACTTTATGTTCACCCCTCCCCCTCGACACGCTCGGGGGCTTGGTTTAAAACTGGACCCCACACGCTCAGGGGCTTGGTGTTAAGTCGGGCCCTTCAGGCTCGGGGGCTTGGCTTTGCCAACCTAAGGGTCGTTCGACCTGAGGGGTTTTAACTTTCTTTTTACAAGTGTTTTCCCTTATCACAACTTTTATACTCTTTATAAGCGTTCTTAAGTCGTGTGTTTGCGCAACCTTGGGACCAAGGCCCCCCTCCGCGCGCCGGCTGCATGTAAGCCTCCACGCTGAGCCGTGTAGTCGGTAAGCTGTTTCTCCACTGAGTTGGGTTAGCGGGGGTAAATGTTTTTGCAGTTTCATTACTTTTGCATTCTTATAATAAGTATCTAGCCAAGTAAGGGATCACAGCAATTAATTAAACATGGCCTTCTCATTTATGTAAGGTTTATCTTACATCAAAAGGGTCCACGACCCATTGGCACTAACAGTTTCTTCTAAGTTACACTTCATAGATCTATCTTCTTCATGATCTCCTCCGCGGCGACCTGGATGTCTTCAGCGCCCACCAGCGGAGCCAAGTCGATCTCCTCCGCGACCTTCTGTAGGTCGAACGCTGGCTCATGGTGCTTCACCGTGGCCAGTGCTGCAGTCCCGGCGAGCTTGCCGCTGTCCATCAGCAGGGTCTTCATTCGACCTTCTTCCTCCTCCAGCCGCGCGACGAGCTCTTGCAGTCCGCCCTCGACCTTGGGGACATAGATGTCCACAAGGTACTCAGCGGCCTTCTTGAGGTCGTCCAGCTTCCTGCAGTCATCTCTTGATGATCAATAAGAGTTTGGATTGCCCGGGAAAGGTCGATCTCCAAATCCCGGCGTACACCGAATTCGTAGGCAGCCTTCCGGGTATAGTAATACTCACTGGCTTCGACCTCCTTGTTCTTCTCCTTGAGGATCTTGACCTGGTCTTTGGACTCCTTGAGCTTCTTATTCAAGGCGGTCTCCCTCTTCTTGGCCTCTACAATAAACAAGGTCAGGGAAAGAATACGACGACGTAACCTTTGAACATCAAGGTCGAAGAGTACTCCCAGACATACCCGAAGCGGCGATCTTGAGCTCATCATCAGCCTCTTTCGCCTTCACCTTGGCAGCCTCGAGCTCCTCCTTCAGGGTGGCCATTGCCTTGTCCTTCAGGGCCATCTCGTCCTTGAGGCGCCGGATTTCTCCTGCGGCCTCGATCTTGGCCTGCAGCACGGCCTCCCGGGCCGCGGCTAACTCTGCATGAAGCTTGGCGCCCTCCTTCAGTAGGCTTGCCCTGCCCTGAGCTCGCTCGGCGAGTGACTGCAATAACACAACACCCAAGGTCATCAGATCAAGCTATCAGAGCGAGTTGAAGACCTCGTGCCAGGCGAAACTAAAACTCACCATGAGTGTCCTCCCGATCGTCTGCGCCACCGCCTTGAAGTCGTGAAGGTCCCGGCCGTCAGCAAGGATGTCCTCTTCCCACGGGGTGCCGGAGTACAGGCACCGGTCCCTGTCGCTAGGCCCGCTTCCCCCCTTGGCCTCCGCTTCCTGCGTCCGCGGCGGGTCCGACTCGGGTCGGTCCTCCTGTCGAAGACCTTCCCCCTGTTGAGCGCTATCAGCAGCGACCTTGGTCGCCGCCGACAACGCCGCCCCCACGGTCCCAGGGACCTGGCTCGTAACATCTCCGCCCGATGTAGCCGGTGACTAGCTCACCGGCGCCTTCTCCAGCTTGCACCCAAAGGCCTCCTGGCCTGAGGTGTTTTTGCTGTTGTCCGACACAGCAGGGGTCCCCCTGTCCAAGGAGCAGCATTTGTCAGCACAACGTACTCAGAAAGCCGCAAGGTCGAGCAAATCAAGATCGTGTTCGACGACGTACCTGTCGCCAAGCTTCAACCCAAGCTTTATCGGCCTGGGCGGTACCCGCCTTGGTTTCTTCTGTGACCCTTGGTCGCTCATGCCCTCAGCACTTGGCTTTGGGTGCTGTTCGTCCATAACCCCGAGCGGGGTCTCGTCATCCTGCGTTACCGGCGTGTTGCCCGACCTTGCGCCGGCGTCACGCGACCCCGTGTCGTCATCTTCGCCAGCGTCGGTGACGACCTCAACACTGACCGTTCCCGTCTCCGACGACGCCGTGGTGTCCCTCCTTTTCCTCTTCTTCTTCTTCTCCGCCTCGACGATGGCGACTACGACTTTGGCGGCCTTGTTCGCCCACATCTTCCCGGCGACCTGCCGCGCGCGCCGAGTCATTGGCGCAGAACGGGGGGGTTTCATCATCACTACCTCCCACCGACGAGTCGGAGAGGTAGTCGTCGTTATACTCCTGCGGAGGTGCCTGGTTGTCCTCCGCAGCCTGGACCTTGAAGCTACGCTCACCCTCGTCAGGGAGGGGAGCCGGGCTCCAGTACACGCCCTCACGACCCTGCATCAGGCGACCTTCATCACAGATCAGGAAAAAGCAAACATAAGCAAAAGGATCAAAATCGATCTCAACGAGCGACTTACATGTTCGGCGGGGCGCTTCAGGCAAAATGCCTTGGGGCAAGTCCGGTTACGGATCACCCCGCTGAACAGGTCCCTCACCCGCGCCACCATCTCCTCCTTGGAGACCTTGCGCCGTGCTACGCTGGTGGGGTCGGCCTGGCCCCAGTACTCGTAGGCCGGATGCACCCGATCTTGGATCGGTTGCAGGAGCCTCCGGCTGAAGCTGATGGGTGATCTCTTCGATGAACTTGGCCGCCTCTTTCGACATGACACTGGATACGGTACGGATCTCGGTCCACTTGGTGAATTTGTCCACCGCCACGATGATGTGCTTGTAGCCGTCAGGGGCGGTCTTGAAGAGTCTCACAGAGTCAAGGCCCCATACTGTGAAGGGCCAGGACGGAGGGATGGTCCTTAGGGCCTGAGCCGGGACGTGCTGCTGCTTGGCGAAGAATTGGCACCCCTTGCATCGACGTACAAGTTCCTGTGCATCGGCCATGGTGGTAGGCCAGTAAAAGCCGGACCTGAAGACCTTGCCCGCGAGGTTGGTGGAGGCGGCGTGGTTACCGCACTCGCTGCCGTGGATTTCATCTAAGAGCCTGAGGCCCTCAGATCGCAGGATGCACTTCATCAAAACTCCGGTGGAGGCGGACCTCCGGTAGAGCTCTTTGCCGATGACGACATAGTTGGCACTACGCCTCGTGATCTTTTCGCGCTCCGCCTTCTCCTCAGGTACTCGATGCTCAAGGAGGAAAGCGAGGAAGTCGAGGCGCCAGTCATCTTCTGCCTCGGTCATGAGGACATCGCGACCTCCCGGTGGGGTCGCTTCGTCATCTGGTGACTCTGGGTCGGGGAGATCGGGAACTCGCTGACAGTTGGCATAGAGTCGGGTGATGGCCGCACCCAGGTTGGCCTGGGGGCTGTTGAACGTCGGGATCCCAGCTTCCTCGAACTCCATGCGCAGGTCCTATGCGCAGGGGAGGGCCGCACGACGCTGTTCGTCCGCACGTCGCTGGGCACGCAGGGCGTTGCCTTGGATGCGGGCTGTTTCCTCGGAGTTGGTCGCGCCCACATGGGGTGGCTCATTCTCGGAGACCACGAGCACTTGGCGGAAGACGATGTCCGAGTCGTTGGGGGAGACTCGAACACGGACCTTCTGGAACTCCCCGCAGTCCGGGGACTGGGTAGGTCGTTTGGCGTGGCGGGGGAGCTCTTGGTCGATCTTTTTTCTCATACGACACCCACGGAGGGTGTGCTTCGCACCCTTGTGATAGGTGCAAGGTACGTCGAGAGGGTCGCACCGAGCGTGAGGTGCAGGCCTTGGGTCGCCAGATGGCCTCCGACCAGATTGGATCTGGGAGGGCGTGGAGAGCTGACTGAGTCGAAGGCCAGGTGCAGACTTCAAGCCGAAGGGGAACGTATCGTGGCGTAGCGCTGTCTGCGCCGAGCGCTGAGCTTGTTCGCAGATCTCCAAGGTTTGCTTCATCGTGCCGATGACGTTCTCCATACCTTGAACAAGGTCATAGGGTCTGGGCGGGTGGGTCTCTTATACTAGATCGGAAACAGGAGTGACGACGGACGCTGTCACGACCTGCTCCGTGGTCGCTGGAGAAGCTGTGGCTGCCGGAGCGGGAGAGGTCGCCGTGAAAGATCCAAAGCAGATCTCCACGGGGTTGGCGAGGATGGCGGCCATGCTCGCTGGAAAGACGACACCAGATCGGGCTACCATGCTGCACAGCGAGTTCCTGATCGCCCCTACCTAGCGCGCCAACTGTCAGGGGGTGAGACCTGCACAGGGCCACCATGTAATGTTTCTGCAGGAAATCGTGCGCTTAATGGATAAGTTTGCATCGAGTTCGGAGGATGCTATGCAAGAGGATCAAGGAACTCCGTTCGTATGCAAATACAAGATGAACTTACTTCCAAAGGTGGCAAGGACTAAGATGCAATGACAAGATATTCTCAAGGATCAAGATAAAAGATCGCAGTTCATGCGACAAGACCCCCTATCTTGATTGCGGGGATAATGACGTCTAAAGCCCACATGCGAAGGAACAGAAGGTTCAAGGGCCAAGAGAAGGCTGCACGAGCAAGATGGAGCCAGGGCGGGCCAAAATGGGCCTTGGCCGACCGGCCTAGGGTGTTTTCGTGACGGTTCGCACTCCCCTTTGGACTAGGGTTGCCTCGGTCGGTAAATAGTCCCTAACCCCGACGACCGCCACATCCATCCACTAGAATTCGGCGAAACCTAGACGAAGCAAGCACCAGAGAAAGACGACGGCCGCCGCAAGTCCTCGAAGTTGTCTAGGAGATGCCTTAGGCCTACCCTAGCCGCCATGGCCTCCCTGCGTGGTTGTGCCATGACGAAGTTCAGGAGCTACGCGTTCATCATTATAGGTATGGTCTCGGTGGTGATGGTGTAATGCATACTTTCATGTGAGCAATGATAATCTTGTCATCCGATTTATTAGCAACTTGATGCCTCTCTCTATGCATTGGGCTACATAGCATGCTTTATGTAATCGTGGTGATTAGATTTAGTTTGTCGACCTTTTATGATTTGTAGACACATTCATTTGTGGGTGTGCCATTAGACTCCCCGCACTGATAGGGCGCATCATGACAGGATGTTATCCCGTGTAAGGCGCATGTTTTCAGGAGGTTGACCAGAGGTATATTCTTTGGATGAGATGCATGATTTGTTTGCTTGTTTGGCTAGAAATACAACTAGAAGGCGAAAGGTCTAGTTGCCCCGTTGGTGGTGCTTTATCCTTGCCGATGTTTATGGATGTGATCAACCTATACACTTCACTCATATCTATTAGGTTTACCTTCATATGCAATCAATGCTTCATGTTAGGATAGATTGATTAGATTAGATGAAAAATCATAGATAGTTCTTTGTCGATCCACAGATTAATAACCTTGGATGAATACTCTAAGGGAAAAGCTACAGTGATCCGTGCGCTTGCGGTGAAACTTGACGTGTTATTGAACCGTTAATAGAGGCACATTGCAGCGCCGTTGGCAGCGATGTTGGAGCAAGATTCAGCAGAGCTCGGCATTGAGTCGGGAGTGGACGGGGCCACGATCTGGGGGGGGGGGCGAGCTGCTAGGGGACCGCGACGTAGTGAGCTACTACGTGGTGAGGCTGTGACCTAATAGGCGGCGACCTGCTAGGGGACGCCAACGGCCAGTGGAGGACGGGTCCGCAATGCCCATCCCATGGGAATGTCCGTCCCTGTCTGGCTCGACAAAATAAGAGAAGGGCAAAAGGGTTCGTTCAACACAGGTAGAAATCATAGCTGATTGGGCGCTGACGTTTCACAACAATGTAGAACGCCATATCGTATGAAGGACGAAAACGAGCCTACTCGAAAAGTTCAGAGCTGAAACAGACGTTTTGGTAGTTCAGGAACGAAATTGAGTCCACGATGATAGTTCAGAGACGTAAATGGCTATTCCGCCTTTAAAAAAGTGTGCATGCTTTTGTATTCTGAAGACAAGAATGATGGAAGTGAATTTTCACAATTCATAAAAATTTAATAAAACTAATTCAATGCTGTATGTATTGGTACATTTTTTTAATAATCTGAGTTAAAGTTTGACAAAGCGACGCCGGTTTCCACCGAATAATTATCATCGCCAAAATAATTATTTTTTAGGCAAAATTCGTCCGTGTAGCGTGAGGTGGGGAAAAATCGCAGCACGAAACGAACCTCCCACAGTCCTATCACCGCATCCGGGTCTAGGGTTTCCGCCTCCCGAACCTTCCGCTCGCCGCCGGCCGCCATGGGCTCCAGTGACGACGAGCGCTCCACCTCCAAGCGCCACCACCGCGACAAGGACAAGGACCGCGACCGAGAGCGCTCTTCCTCCCGCCACCACCGCGACAAGGACCGGGACCGCGAGCGCGAGCGCTCTTCCTCGCGGCACCACCGCGAGGACGGCGACCGGGACCGGCACCACCGGGACAAGGAGAAGGACCGGGATCGCGAGGAGCGGAAGGAGCGGGAGCGGGAGGAGCGCAAGGCGCGGGAGCGGGAGGAGAGGGAGAGGGAGAAGGAGCGGGCGCGGGAGGAGAAGGAGAAGGAGCGGGCGCGGCGGCGGGAGGAGAAGGACCGCGAGGAGAGAGACCGGTCGTCGAGGGGGCGCGGGGGCGAGGACGGCGAGGAAGACGAGGACCGCGACCGCGACCGCAAGCGCCGGCGCCGGTCCTCGCACCACCATCACCACCACCGTGATGCGGAGCCGAAGGTGGTGCCGGTGCGGGAGGAGGAGGTTGACGAGGAGGAGGCGGAGCGGCGGCGGCAGCGGAAGAAGGAGGAGGACATGGAGGCGGAGCAGCAGCGGCTCGACGACGAGATGGAGCGGCGGCGCCGACGCGTCAAGGAGTGGCAGGAGAAGCGCCGCGAGCAGGAGCAGCAGCAGGACGGGGGCGGTGCTGCTGGTGCTTCCGCTGCGGCGGCGGCCGAGGATGATGTCGCTAAGGTGGGGAAGAAGTGGACCTTGGATGGGGAGGAGTCTGATGAGGAAGGGGATAAAGAGGATGGCACGAAGGCGGAGGAGAATGGCGGCGGCGGTGACATGGATGTAGATTTGCCGAATGGGGGTGGCGATGTCAACGGTGGTGCTGGTATGGAGGAGGATGAGATTGATCCGCTTGATGCCTTCATGAACTCCATGGTGCTGCCGGAGGTTGCGAAGCTGGAAAGTGCTGCGGTTGCAATGGAAATTGCCCCTGCTGAAGGTGTGGATGATAATAAGAATGGTAAGAGCGCAAAGGATGCTGTTAGTAATGGGGATAAAAAAGGGCCAAGGCGAGCGATGGGGAGAATTATGCAAGGGGATGATTCAGAGTCAGATTACAATGACGCTGACGATGAGGGGGGCAAAGAGGAAGACGAGGATGACGCGGAGTTCATAAAGCGTGTTAAAAAGACAAAGGCTGAGAAGCTCGCAATTGTTGACCATTCGAAGATTGACTACGAACCGTTCCGGAAGAATTTCTATACCGAGGTGAAGGACATTACCAAGATGACATCCGAGGAAGTGGTGGCCTACAGGAAGGAGTTGGAGCTCAAGGTGCATGGGAAAGATGTGCCCAAGCCAATAAAGACATGGGTACAGAGTGGGATGACAAGCAAGCTCCTCGACACCATCAAGAAACTTGGTTTTGAGAAACCAATGCCTATACAAGCACAAGCACTGCCAATCATAATGAGTGGACGGGATTGTATAGGAATTGGAAAGACTGGATCTGGCAAGACTCTAGCATTTGTCCTCCCGATGCTGAGGCATGTCAAAGACCAGCCACCTGTTGTTCCTGGAGAGGGCCCTATTGGTCTTATTATGGCTCCCACTAGAGAGCTTGTGGTGCAGATACATTCAGATATTAAGAAGTTTTCTAAGGTGCTCGGCATCAACTGTGTTCCAATCTATGGAGGTTCGGGGGTGGCACAGCAGATTAGTGAATTGAAGAGGGGTGCTGAAATTGTTGTTTGTACACCGGGAAGGATGATTGATATCCTTTGCACTAGCAGCGGAAAAATAACTAACCTCCGTAGGGTGACTTTCTTGGTCATGGATGAAGCTGATAGGATGTTTGACATGGGTTTTGAGCCTCAGATTACTCGGATAGTTCAGAACACCAGGCCAGATAGGCAGACGGTTCTTTTCTCTGCCACATTTCCGCGGCAGGTGGAGATACTGGCACGCAAGGTGTTAACTAAGCCCGTTGAAATTCAGGTGGGTGGTAGGAGTGTCGTGAACAAAGATATCACACAACTGGTTGAGGTGCGACCAGACAGTGAGAGGTTCTTCAGGCTGTTAGAGTTGCTTGGTGAATGGTATGATAAGGGGAAGATTCTTGTTTTTGTTCACTCACAAGATAAATGTGATTCTCTCCTCAAAGAGCTATTCCAGCATGGGTATCCATGCCTCTCTCTTCATGGCGGTAAAGATCAAACTGACCGCGAATCAACTATTTCTGATTTCAAGAGCAATGTCTGCAGCTTGCTGATTGCTACTAGTGTTGCTGCTAGGGGCTTAGATGTGAAAGAACTTGAGCTGGTTGTCAATTATGATGTCCCAAATCATTACGAGGACTATGTTCATCGTGTTGGGCGAACAGGGCGTGCTGGAAGAAAGGGCTTTGCTGTGACTTTTATTTCTGAGGAAGAGGAGCGGTATGCACCGGACCTTGTTAAGGCCCTGGAGCTCTCTCAGCAAGCTCTTCCTGAAGACCTGAAAGCCCTAGCTGATCGGTTTATGGCGAAGGTGAAGCAGGGCACAGAGCAGGCCCATGGTACAGGTTATGGTGGTAGTGGTTTTAAGTTCAATGAGGAAGAGGATGAAGCCCGAAAGACTGCAAAGAAGGCTCAGGCAAGGGAATATGGATATGAAGAAGACAAGTCAGATTCAGATTCTGATGAGGAAGGTGGGGTGCGTAAGGCTGGAGGTGACATGGCAGCACAAGCTATTGCCAATGCTCATGCAGCTGCTGCTATGGTTGCAAACAAGGCTGCTGCTAGTAATGCTAACCAACAAGTACCAGGAACTGCAGCAGTCCCCTTGATTCCTTTACTTGCGGCAACTAACCAACAAAATGATGAAGCCACAGCTCGTGCACTTCAGGCTGCAATGAACTTGCAACAAAATCTGGCCAGGATACAGGCTCATGCCGTTCCAGAACACTATGAGGCTGAACTTGAGATTAATGATTTCCCACAGAATGCCCGCTGGAAGATCACTCACAAAGAGACATTGGCACCTATTCAGGACTGGACTGGTGCTGCTATCACTACAAGGGGAACATATATTCCTCAAGGAAAAATTGTTGGTGCAAATGAGCGCAAACTGTACCTGTTTATTGAGGGGCCGACAGAGTCATCTGTGAAGAAGGCAAAAGCAGAATTGAAACGTGTTCTTGAAGATTGTGCCAACCAAGCTCTGAATCTCCCTGGATCTGCTCAAACTGGAAAGTATTCTGTTATTTAAGCTAGTGAGCAGACAACAGAGTGACTGTGTATGGTTTTTATTGATAAGGTATGCATGATACAATACCATTTTCCATAGGTTAAATATATTTAGCTTCTGTTGTGTGGGCACAATTTACAAATATCCTTTTTTTTCTGCTTTAAGCTGATCTCTCTTGGAACTCTTTATCTTACCTAACTGATACATTCTCATTTGTCTTATTGACTCAACATTAGTCTGTTCAATGCTATTTTTGCCTATGTATTTTATGTACTGACAGTTTTCTGGATTTTTTTGCTTTGCAGATTATAATGGGTGCACCATGGAGCCATTGATGGATAACTCCAATATTTGAGACTTTCGAGTTCTCTCCAGCATATAATTTTCTTTGCTGTTTTTTATAAGGAGCTAATGGTTATTTGCTATCACATGGTTATCATGGAACTGTTGGGGGTGTTTCGGCAACTTCTACTGACAGGTTTTGGTTACCTTTGGACAGAAGGCTTAACATTGGCGGTGGCTGGCCTGCTAGTGGCGTGACGCCAAGGAAGGCACTCAGCTTTCTGGTGCGGTTTTGAAAGTGATGGTTGTGTTATGGATACTGTTCTTATTGTTCCCCTTGAAAACTGATCTACTGTTTGCTTGCTTATGGATATTGTTCCCCTTTTTATGAGAGACAATACAAAGGTTGTGTGACTATGGTCTAATTAATCCAGGTGTACATTTGCCTGTTGGGAAGCTGGGAAGCTATAGTTTTCTCTGTTGGTTTGGCTCTGTTAACCCTTTATTACTTGTGTGCTCTGATTCTAGTGTTTTCTTTTTGTGTTTAAAAAGGTGCAGTGATGTTCTTGTTTTGGTCTTCAGATGCTCTGTTGTTACCGTTGCAAGCGGAGGATCAGCTTAGGTATGTTTGTGAGCTGCTGCAGGTCACGGCGGTGATGGTGGCTGATGCTGCTCGACTTCTGGCTCAATATGGTTCCATTGCCATAACATTTTTCCTTTTGGATCTTATATCGGGTCAAGAGATTGCTGCTTGTGTAGAGTATGGAATGGTAGGCTTGATTCCTGATGAGTTGTGGCACAACTTCCGTCCATGATTAGCGCATCTGTGTTATGTTTCTGCAGTTCATCTGATCTTCTTGAAAGTGTGTTTACTGTGTTGCTCGTTAAGTTGTTTTTATATAAGGAATAAGTTGGACCGGAAAGAGTTGGTTTGGTTGCCTTTTTCTGTCACGTCTTATACTGAATCCTGATGGTACGCATTCGGTGATTCTGATGATGATGCAGAGCTTGTGGATTGAGCAGTTGAATTCCACATAATCTGCATTTTCAATCACCTTTCTACCATATTTGAATAAAATTATCCTTGGTTAGAATACTGTTTGGATGTACTCCTTCCGTCCCAAATTATAGATCGTTTTGACTTTTCTTGGTGTATTCTTTTAGGAAACCTTTGTTTGGGAAGCTTAGTTTCCCATTGAGAGATTTGTTTGGGAAGCTTAGTTTCTAGGTGTATTTTTGTAGGGAAGGCTTAGTCCTGGCAAATAGCAATGCCGCTTTGAGGGCATTGGGCATCATCAATATTTGTCTTTCACATTGAGGGCTTGAGGCAGTTCTGCTAGTTGGTGACACGATCATAACTAGTTCCATTGTTCGAACGTACACCATCGCCGTTCGAGGTACAGATTCACTGTCGTGTTACAGCTGACTGAAACGTTAACCTGAACCTCTGGTATCCTTTTGCCTTTCAGCGAAGGGCTCATGTGGTTAGTGCTGCCAATAGTATTAGAGTGGTTGAGGCATGGTCGTACAAATTGACGTGGTGCCAATAGTACTAGGTGATACCCCGCAGCAACTACTAGGTGATACCCCGCGCGTTGCTGCGGAAATTTTTAAACAAAATTTTAAGGTGAAATGTGAAAGTAGAAACACCAAAATGATTACATGACGATATTCATCTGTAAACAATATTATATATGAAAGTATGTTAATTTTGTTGAGTGAATCATTTTTAAATGATTGATCCTATATGTATTTCAACTGCGAGAATTTTATGACGTGCTACTCGTAAATACAACATGCTATTAGTCACAGAAAATCGACGAAGATATAAATATATGGTTTGATGGATGTTGACATGACTTAGTGGATGTTGACATGACTTATAGTGGATAGTGACATGACGTGTAGTGAGTTATGACAGTGGCGCGTTGAGAGTCAAGAGAAATCGTTAGTGGGTACCAATTATATAGTTTATATAGATAGATAGATAGATTAGAGTAGTTGAGGCATGGTCGCACAAATTGACTTGTTGGAGTGGATTTATGAAGTTTTTAAACGTATCTGGGTTCAGAGGTTTTCTAGACTCGAAAAAAGTTACATATTTTTCATAAAAAACCGTGAGGCTCTTCACACCACCAGATCTAGTTTTTTTTATGGTATATCGAAAAAAAGAAACAAAAATGTTCATGTGATGGAATTGAGTATGAGGATCAGCTGGGGACTCCTATATGGCTACCGGAAGGTGGATAAGCATTGTAACTTCCAACCCACCAAAAGCCCACTTAAGATTTGCTAACTAATAACTTTCAGCCATCCCCACCTCATAACTATTAAAAAAATGTTGAAACATTTTTAAAAAATGTTGCAACATTTTCAAAAAATGTTACAACATTTTTTTCAACATTTTACATTATTTTTCGTCAACATTTTGTAAAATGTTGCAACATTTTTAGAATCAACATTTGTTGGGACTCAACATTCAACATTTTTTAAGCTTCTTCTACCTCTTCTCCGGCAGCGTCACCGGCGGAGGCGGCGCGCGGAGCTCGCGCGTGCGGCCATGGCTGCCGCCGCGGAGCTCCGACGCCGCACCCAGGGGTCCACGGCGGCCGGCGGCCGGCGCGGGGGAGGCCACGTGACGAGGGCCCCCTAAGCGACGAGATAACTCCTTTGAGGTGGAGTCATCTGACACCATTGACAATGTCAAGACTAAGATCCAGGACAGGGAGGGATGCAGATCTTCGTCAAGACCCTCACTGACAAGACTACCCCACCTCCGAGTACGCTCCGCCTCGCACGACTACGCTCCGCCTCGCACGAGTAACCTCCACTCCGCCTCCGACTAACTCACTCGCACGAGTAACCTCCGTCCCCGACTAGGACGAGGCCCACACGTGGGAGACGGAGCGCGGATCAGGGGCCCCACACGAAGTGGCGCTGCCCCAACTCTCGGACTCCCCCGTAACGACACGCGGGGCGCCAGTTTTCCACACCATGCAAAGACCACAGCTGGCGGGACGGGAGGACGGCCGGTTCTGACACGAGCCGTAATGCAGCACAGTGCATCACCACGGCCTCCAACACGCCGTCCCATCCAACACCAAATGCACGCCACCCCGTCAGAGCAGGCACTCAATTACCGTCTACAAGAGGCGCCTACCGACACTTAGGCCACAACGTGGCGGGCCTAAACAACACTTGAAGGGACTGAGTCACCAAGGGAGCTACTCGGAGGGGACGCCAAGTACCCGGAACAAACAGTGCCGCCCGCACACGCGGCAGTCTTCAACGCCACCACAACTCAGCACCCTTCAATGCTGCCTGACGGACGTCGACGTCGGAAAAGACCCTCCACTACCGTAGCACTGTAGCATATTTTCGTTTTTCTTCTTTGCCCCTCGCCCTTGCATCTATAAAAGGGGGAGGAGTGCAACCGTTTGAAGGGCTGACCGATCACCAAGTTTGTAACCCCTACTACAGACATCCATGGTATAGGAACACGAGTACTCGGAACTGGACGTAGGGTATTACTCTCCGGAGGCCCGAACCAGTATAAAACCCTTGTGTCTCCCGTGCCAACCATCCGGGTCCGACACACGATACGATACAAATCTACTGCCGGCGGTTGAGAACCTCGACAGTTGGCACGCCACCGGGCCGACGGAGTCCGTCGTCGGGAGGACCTTCTCCCGACCCGCGCGTCCCACCGCCTCGACAGCGGCGGCAGCACGCGCCGCTTTCGTCCGTGGCTTCACGGACGAGTCGATCGTGGCCATGTTGGGGCCTAACCCGACACAAGTGCGTTTTAGGCTCGCCGCCTTCTACCTCACCGACCTCGCCTTCCAGGCCAGCGGGTCCGAGTCGTTGACCTGGGGCGAATTCATGGAGCGGTACAGCACCATGTACCCCCATGGGCAGCAAGGCCTCCCGGATGACCCGGTGACGGCCTACGTGGACACACTAAGGGCATCGTACGTCGCCCCGGGCACCGCGGTCGTGCGGCGGGGGCCACCGATGCCTTCACCGGACTTCACGCGCGAGTGCAACGTACTCGAGGCCCACACCGCCACCAGCTCGACGGATGGCGAGGAGAACCCTCGTCACCGCAACGGGGACGCCCAGCGTCGGGCGCGCCTCGACGAGATCGCTGAGGCCAAGCGCCAGCTCGACGAAGAGCTGGCAAACCACCACCAAGTGCTCGGAGTGGAGGAGGAGCCCCAGCGAGACCAGCGGCGCGAACAACACCACGAGCAGGAGGTGGAACAACCGGTGCCACAAGCTCACGTACGCGCGCATGATGTGAATCGGCGCATCAACGAAGATGCCGTTGTCGACGGCGGTGACCCGCCACTCTTCAGGCGCGCGTCGCAGAATCTCGCGGCTGCAGCCATGCTTCTACGAGGCTGCCTTGAACCGGCCACTCCCGAGGAGAAGAGGGTCCGCCAGCAGCTCAAAACCCTTCTCGAGACGGCGGCCGCACAGCAGGCCGAGAGTTCAGCGTCGTGCCAGCGCTCGGCGCGTGATGCGCACGCCGCACCATCCGTGCGACGCCAAGACCCGTCTCCGTCGAGGCACCGAGGACACGACAAGGAAGCGGGCGAACCATCAGTCAAGACACGTCTGGGACCCCATCGCGACGCCCGAGACACGCTCAAAGCCCGCCGTCGAGCCGCCGTCGATGACGACTACGGCTATGGCAGCAACGACGACGGCCGCGACCACCGTGATGAGCGCCGCTCGCGCCGACGACACAGCCAGAGGTGTGGCGGGCGCTACGACAGCGAGGAGGATCGTGACCGCAGCTGGTCGCCTGATCCAAAGGGACCTCGCACCTTTGGTCGGAAGGTGCAAGACGCGCGGTTCCTCTCGCGGTTCCGGGCCCCGACAACAGTCCCCAAGTACGACAGGGAGACCAACCCTAGCGTGTGGTTGGAGGACTACAGGCTCGCGTGCCGAGCAGAAGAAGCGACGGATGATATGTTCATCATCAAGAACTTACCGCTCCACCTCGCCGACTCCGCACGGACCTGGCTTGAGCCCCTACCCCGAGGCAGGATCAACAGCTGGGCGGATCTACGGGACACCTTCATCGGCAACTTCCAGGGCACGTATGCCCGTCCCGGCAAGCAGTGGGAGCTGCGCAACTGCAAGCTGCAGCCAGGAAAGAGCCTGCTCAACTACATCAGGCGCTTCTCCAAGCGCTGTACCGAGCTCCCCACAGCGACCGACAACGATGCCATCTCGGCGTTCCAGAACGGCACCACCTGCACCACCCTCATCCATCGGCTAGGGCGAAGGACCCCGAGGACTACTCGGGAGCTCCTCGACATCACGACTAATCACGCCGACGGGGAGGAAGCAGTCGCAGCAACCTTGATTCCCCCACCCAGCAAGGGGAAGCAAGTCGTGGACGGCGGTGAGGGGCCCTCCTCGCGGTCCAAGAAGAAGAAGAAGAGCGACAAGCGTGGCCGCGACGACAACATTGTTGCGGCAGTCGAGCGCAAGGCTACCCGCCCCAAGAAAGATCATTTCAAGAAGCTCTTGGAGGCGCCATGCACCCATCACGAGACGCCTGTCAAGCACGTGCTCAAGGACTGCCGCCTGATGAAGAACTACGTCAATGGCACGCTCAAGCCCAAGACGACGGATCCTCCGAAAAAGACCGCACCTCTCCTCGAGAACGATGACGATGAAGAGGAGGTGGTTTCCCTCGTGAGGACGGAGCCGTGCACATGATTTTTGGCGGGGCACCGGCGCGTCCGTCGAAGCGCAAAGAGAAGTTGATCAGGCGTGAGGTCTACAACACTGAGCCCGCGACGCCATCGTACCTCAAGTGGTCGGAGACTCCGATCACCTTCGACCGTACGGACCATCCCGACCACGTGCCGCAACCAGGATGCTACCCTCTCATGGTGGCTCTACTGATCGGGACCAAGCGGGTCCACAAGGTGCTGATGGACGGGGGGAGCGGGCTCAACATTCTGTACATGACGACGCTTGACAGCATGGGCATCTCGCGGTCCCGACTGCGCCCATCGCCAACACCTTTCAACGGGGTCATCCCCGGGAAGGATGCACTCCCAATAGGGCAGATCGATCTCCCCGTCACGTTCGGGACTTCGCGGAACTTCCGCACAGAAACCCTCACCTTCGAAGTGGTGGGGTTCTCGGGGACGTACCACGCCATCCTCGGGAGGCCGGCCTACGCGAAGTTTATGGCCATGCCCAACTACACGTATCTCAAGTTGAAGATCCCCGGTCTGAAGGGGGTCATCACAGAGGGGACTACATTCCAGTATGCATATGAATGCGACGCAGAGTGCTTTCAGTTCGCTGAGACGCTCATACGGTCCGAGAAGCTCCACGCCGAGCCTCCCTCCGAGGACCAAGATATCCCTGAGTCATCCAAGCGAGCGGCCTGCTCTTTCGAGCCTGCCAAGGATGTCAAGAATGTGGCTGTCACCGATGATGGCCGCACGCTCCGTATCGGGACGGCACTCGATCCTAAATAGGAAAGCGCGCTCGTCGACTTCCTCAAAGCGAACCTCGACGTGTTCGCATGGAAACCCTCCGACATGAAGGGGGTCCCGAGGGAGGTTGCCGAGCACAAACTGAACATCAAGCCGGGATCGAAACCGGTCAAGCAGCGCTTGCGCCGCTTCAACGACGACAAATGCAAGGCCATCGGAGAGGAGATCAAGAAGCTCCTTAGTGCAGAGTTCATCCAGGAAGTGTTCCACCCCGAGTGGCTAGCTAACCCTGTACTTGTAAAGAAGAAGAATAAGAAATGGAGGATGTGTGTTGACTACATGAGCCTTAACAAGGCATGTCCCAAGGATCTGTTTCCTTTACCTCGCATAGATCAGGTAGTCGATTCAACGACAGGGTGCGATACCCTCTGTTTTCTCGATGCGTACTCCGGGTACCACTAGATCACGATGTGCATAGCGGACCAACTCGCAACGTCCTTCATTACTCCCTTTGGCACTTATTGTTACAACTCGATGCCGTTCAGGCTCAAGAACGCAGGCGCTACGTTCCAAAGATGCATGCGACACGTCTTTGGCGATCTCATAGGACGAATAATCGAAGCATACATCGATGACATCGTGGTCAAGTCGAAGAAAATGGGTGATCTGATCCCCGACCTCATGGAAGTGTCTACGAAGCTGAGAAAACACGGGGTAAAGCTTAACCCCGAGAAATGTGTTTTCAGGGTCCCAAGGGGCATGCTCCTTAGCTTTGTCGTGTCGGAACGCGGCATTGAAGCTAACCCCAAGAAGATCTCGGCCATCACTAACATGGGGCCGATCCAGAATCTGAAGGGTGTGCAACGCGTCACAGGCTGCCTCGCAGCTCTCAGCCGATTCATCGCTCGACTCGGAGAGCGCAGCTTGCCGTTGTATCGCCTGATGAAGAAATCCGACCACTTTGCATGGACACCCGAGGCCCAGGAAGCACTCGACAAGTTCAAGAATCTTTTGAAAAGTCCACCAGTGCTCACAGCGCCAATGCCAGATGAATCAATGCTCCTGTACATGGCTGCAACAACCCAGGTCGTGAGCGCTGCACTGGTGGTTGAGCGAGAAGAGCCTGGAAAATCACTTAAGGTGCAGCGGCCCGTTTATTTCGTGAGTGAGGTACTCTCCGACTTCAAAACTCGCTACTCACAAATTCAGAAACTCGTGTATGCTGTCTTGGTCACCAAACGCAAGCTTCGACACTTTTTTGACGCGCACCCCATCATGGTGGTGTCCAAGTACCCGCTCGGCGAAGTCATCCAGAATCCTGAGGCCGAGGGGAGGATAGCTAAGTGGGCTCTCGAGTTGATGGGGAAGAATGTGTCATACGCGCCGCGTAGTGCCATCAAGTTGCAAGTGTTGGTGGACTTCGTTGCTGAATGGACAGAGATTCAAACTCCGCCGGCGCCGATCGAGCACGAGACATGGATGATGTACTTCGGTGGATCCGTCATGAAGGAAGGAGCTGGGGCAGGTCTTGTCTTCATCTCGCCTCTGGGCGTGCGTATGGAGTACATGGTTCAACTGCATTTCCCTACCTCCAACAATGTGGCCGAGTACGAGGCGCTCGTCAATGGCCTTCAGATCGCAATCGAGCTCGGAATTCGCCGTCTCGAGATACGTGGGGACTCCGAGCTTGTCGTGGATCAGGTCATGAAAGAGAAGAACTGTGTTGATCTGAAGATGGTGGCCTACTGTCGAACTGTACGTCAGCTGGAAGACAAATTTCATGGCCTCGAGCTCCACCATGTGCTGCGTAATTACAACAAGGCTGCAGACATCCTCGCCAAGGCAGCATCGAGCCGCAAGCCTGTGCCACACGGTGTGTTTGCTAGCGATCAGCACGCACCGTCCGTCCGTCTCGACGAAGAGCAACCACCACAGCCTGAGGCACCAGAAGTCATGGAGATTGAACAACCGCAAGAGCCAAACTTGGAAGACCCAGACTGGCAGTTCCCAATCCTCGAGTGGCTAGTCGAAGGCAAGCTACCTTCCGACCAGACAGAGGCACGCCGCATCTCACGGCGAGCCAAGGTGTTCGTCCTCATTGACGGTGAGCTCCACAAGTGAGGTGCAGCAGACATATTCATGCGCTGCATTCTAAGGGACCAAGGCAGAGAGCTACTCCAGAAAATTCATGCTGGCACATGCGGACATCATGCTGCTCCAAGGACTCTAGTCGGGAAGGCATTCCGACAAGGATTCTACTGGCCCACTGCACTGGCCGATGCCAAGGACATTGTGCGACGCTGCGAATGTTGTCAATTCTACGCCCGGCAAACTCACCTCCCGGCGCAAGCACTTCAGAACATCCTAATCACTTGGCCGTTCACTGTGTAGGGGTTGGACATAGTCGGGCCGTTCAGGCGAGCGCCCGGGGGCTTCACGCACTTGCTCGTAGCTGTTGACAAGTTCTCAAAGTGGATCGAAGCCCGACCTGTAGTCAAGGTCTGCTCCGAGGAAGCTGTGGCGTTCTTCACCGACATTATTTATCGCTTCGGGATCCCAAACTCGATCATCACCGACAACGGCACGCAGTTCACGGGAAAGAAGTTTCTCAGATTCTGTGACGACAATAACATCCGCGTGGACTGGGCCGCTGTTGCACACCCAAGGACCAACGGGCAGACCGAGCGAGCCAATGGCATGATCCTGCAAGGGTTGAAGCCCCAGATCTTCAAACGACTCGAGAAATTCTGAGCTAGATGGGTCATCGAGTTGCCGTCCGTCCTCTGGAGCCTGCGTACCACGCCAAGTCGAGCCACCGGCTCAACGCCTTTCTTCATGGTGCACGGGTCGGAGGCTGTTCTCCCAACGGATATTGACTACGGCAGCCCAAGAGTTTGAGCATATACTGAAGAAGGGAACCAGGTCGCATTCGAGGATGCGATTGACCAGCTCGATGAAGCACGCGACGTGGCGCTTCTACATTCTGCCCGGTACCGGCAAGCTCTACGGCGCTACCACGAGCGCAACATCCATGATTGCCAGTTCCAAGTCGGAGCTGGTACTCCGACGAGTTATGAGCAACAAGGACCGACACAAGCTCGCGCCCCCGTGGGAGGGGCCGTACATCGTCGACCAAGTGCTCCGACCAGGAACATTCAAGCTCCGTCACGACGACGGCACGATCATCTCCAACGCATGGAACATAGAACATCTACGTCGTTTTTACCCTTGAGTAATGTTTCCTTGTTCAACTTATGATCAATGAATAATGCCATGTGCCTTTGCTCTCGCTTCATGAGTTCGCAATCTTCTTGTGTTGGCATCTTTTATGTATATTTCAACGCTACCAAAAGGCTGAGCGGCAAGTGTCCCTGCACCCATGCAGAAACGCTAACCGCTCGGGGGCTACCCGGGGCACGATGCCCTCCTTTCGTTTTCAAAACAAAACTTTCCGACAGCTTTGTCGTGACCAATCGCACGAGCGAGCGGTTTTTTGGCGGAACACCTTTATCTTTCGAAGGGAAAAGATGTTGATCTGTGAGCGTTTCGGTGTTGTTGCTTGGTCAAGGCTCTTAGTACTTATGCCCCCGCGGCTACGGTACGAAAACCTGCGAGCGCAGCTCGGACCCACAGGTTGACGTCCGACTACTTTCAGAAAGTACTCGGGTAACCGCTCGGGCTCTGGCTCAAAACACTTTTTACGAAAAATACGCAAGTCACTTCCTGAACGTCTCTAAGTGCTCGGGGGCTGCGAACGCGTGGCGCCACTTTGCGGCTCAGGTCGAGCTTTCCGACTCTTACGCCCCCGCGACTCCAGAGAAAAGTTCGATCGGCCTGAGTCTCTAAGTATCACTACTTCGTTTACAGCCGTTCTCAAGTACTCGGGGAATGCTTTAACAAGTGACGGCTTTAAAACAAAGAGAAAACTGTTCGAAACAGTGAGCATACAAGTTTTGTCCCTCTATTATACAAACTGATACATCTAATGGGAAGGCCCGAAGCCGTCTGCTGGTGTGTCTCTTGGAATCAGGTCCAGATCCTTCATTGCGGTATCAGCCAAGGTGTAGGCAAAGGCGGCGCAGTCCTCCTCGATCTTGTCATACTCCTCGTTCGAGTAGCCGGGGGCCCAACTGCCACTCAGTGCCGGGAGGTCCAACCCCTGATAGTGCGAGTTGACATGGAGAGGACTCGGTGCACCACCTTCCGAGACATCGACAGCTCTTTCTCCTTGACAACCCCCGATAGAAGGTTGACTCAGTCGCCAAGCGTCTGGGGAGGCATCTATACGGGCGAAGCACTAAGTTCCGTCAAGACCCTGTCGACATATCGGCCGAACTTGGTGCGATCCAAGATGTCCTTCTTGCGCGCCTCCTCTGCCTCGTGCTGAGCCTTCCGAGAATCCTCGAGCTCGGCCTTGACCTCTAAAGGCAGAGAACTAGTCGGAGCTTAGTTGCGAGGAGCGCAGGCAAAAGGACAGAATTGATAAGATAAGAAAAACATACTCGAAAGCAGGTCAGACAATTTCTTGGCCGTCCCAGTCATCTCATGGATCTTGAGCTCGGTGGCGGTAAGCTCCTGTGCCTTCCCCACGAGCTTGACGACCACTACAGCACGAGCCATGCGAAGTCCTGGCAAAATCAAAAGATTAGTCAGCTTCTATAACAAGTAACACGAAGGGGGAGGCATCACAAAAGCTGAAAGCACAAAACTGCTCACCGTCAACATCTTGCGCCATCTTGCTGTAGCCCTCACGGAGCCGGGTCCCCTCGTCGGTGGCCTCCTGCAGCTTGGTAGAGAGGCCGCACACCTGCTTGTTCGCCGTCTTAAAGTCCACCTCGGCGTGCACCAAGTCCTGCTGCAGGTCCGCCACCTTCTTCTCGAGCACCGCCTTCTCTTCAGCGGCGGCCTGGGATGCGACCTCGACGGTAGTGGCTGCAGCAGAAGCAGTCCGAGCCGTCTCAGTGGTAGTTGTGGTGGCAGTGCACAGCTCCGCAGCTGTGGCCTCTGCTTGAGCAAGCTTGGCCTCGAGGGCCGCCTTCTCCGACACGGCGGCATCCGCAGCAGACTACGCGGCCACGGCGCGGTCCTCTGCTGACTTTGCCGCGGCTTCAAGCGCGGTCCTCGTCGACGCTTCACTCGCCGCTGCCCCTACAGCCGCCAGTCGGGCGGCAACTAGCTGCATCTCCAGCTGGGCCTTCTCGGCACGGAGCTCCTCGATGGTGCGCGTCTTCCTGGCACTGCAGCTAGCAAGCACCTAGACCGAGTAGAAGATCAACCACAGAAAATGACCCAGAAACAGAGACACAAAATCAAGAGTGGGCTCGACTGACTCACCGACGAGGCCGGGACGACAAGCTCATTGACCGCTTGCTCCGCCCACCGTAGGCCCCACTCGAGGCGGTGACGGGTCGTGGCCTCTTCATCCTCGTCGTCGTGCGCCTCGGCTTCGTGGGCTCCGGTCCATGAGGCACACCCGAGGCCAAGGTTGTGCTCTTCCCCCTCCGTGGCTGGGAAGGGGCGGGCTCCCGAGCTCTCTCCGACCTCTCGGACGGTGACAGGGGAAGCACTGCCCACCACGTTCTCGAGGGTAGCTGGCGCTTGCGCGTCCGGGAGCGGCGAGTCCGCAATCTCCACCACCTCTACGGCGTCAGCGGCGGGCTGGCACGACGGCTCCGGTGGCACGATGGAGTCTGGCCTCGCTTCCGCCGTCTGGGTCGTGAATTCCTCAGGGCTTCCCTCGGCAACCTCAACCGCGACTGCGACCACAGAAGCAGGCGGCACGGGCGTCTCGACCGGCGGCTCTTCCGACGCCGACAGGCACTGTTCCAGCTCAGCTGCGAAGGCGGCTGCATCACCACCCACGAGGTTGGGACCTTCCGTATTGGCGGCCACCGGGAGCTGCGTGGACGACACGGGAGCCGCCATCACCTCGGTTTCGCTACCGTCGGCGTCCGACGCCGGGGGTGCGCCCGCCTCTGGAGCCGCCTGCGCGTCGACGCCACGATCGATGATGGGCGCCGTCGAGGGCTCGATTTGCTCAGCGGCTGCCTGCCCCTCGACCACGCTTTCATCCCCTGATGCTGGTGGAGGCGCCGCCGCCACCTCGTGAACCTCAGCCACCTCAGCGGCCCTACCCTCGGCTTGTGCCATCACCGGCACGGGCGAAGGAGTCGCCGAGCGGGGGATGGACGGAGGGTCGTGCGCGCTCAAGGCCGCGCGCTTTCGCGGTGCAAGGCTGAGCGCACTGGTATCAGAACGGCTGGCACGAGAAGGCGAGTCAAAAGATGAACGAAAAATAAAAAACAAGATAACAAGATAGCGCGGAACAACACTTACATGGAGGAGGTGACGCGGGCCCGCTTGATGGGCCTGGGGGCCGCGCCCGACGACTCGGGGGCTGGTTTCTTGCTCGCCGCCACGTCGGACGGCGAGCTCCGACCTCCGCCTTGGGCGAGGGGAACCTGCACGAGCGGGGCCCTGCCGCCCCGGATGACCAGGGACTGGAGCCGCCGCGGGGTGTGGTCACGTTCTCCCCCTACGACGCACTCGGAGCAGGCGCCGACGATGTCGATCTCGCTTTGGGAGGCGACCGCCTCCTCAGAGAGCGCGACCCCCACCGTGATGAGTCGCCAGAGGGATGGCGGGCGGACAAATCACGGTCCGCCAGCCGCCTGGACGAGTCGTCTCGTCGCGGGGAGCTCCTCCTCTCCCTCTGGTGTTCTTGGCCGCTGGGGCCCTACCGGGAGCGAGTCACCCTCCAATCCTCTTGGACGGGGCGCGAAGGCGGGCGCGAGCTAGAGCTTGTCCCCTGCTCACGGATGGCTGGCTCCGGTCGCTGCCCGGAGCTTGTCCCCGCGGCCTGCCGCTGGGAAGGGGGTGACACGGAAGACGACAACAGCGCGCTCCAGTCAATGCCAGCGCCTCCATCATCGCCGGACCATGGCGGCGATGACGAAGGATCCTCGTCCGAGGAGATGGCGACCTCGTTCATCTTCCGACGCTTGGCGCGGTGGTCGTTCTGCTCACGCTTTGCGATTTCCTTGTCCTTATGCCGGGCCTTGTGATCGGCCCTCCTCTTGTCCGTGGCAGCCTGGGAGCGATTCGGTATCACGTCCTGAGGAAGAGGAGGCTTTGCGGGAAGAGGTTCCGCGAGTCTCAGCTAAGGGTAGGAAAACGAAAACAAAATCAATACAAGGGACAGAAATTCCGATAAAATGCAGTCGGAAGAAGAACACAAGCTAGTCGGAAGGCTAGTCGGAAAGAAGAAGAACTTACGTATTTTTTGGTCCCCTCTTGGGGGAGCATAGGTAGAAGTCGGGAGGGCGGCCACGAGTAATTTGCCTTCCCAATGGCCAACCCCACTCGGCGCTGGATCTCATCCAGCGAAGGGAGCTCAGGCGTCGTCACGGTCCCTTCGAAGGGAGCCTTGTCGGGCGTCATCTGGCAGATGCGCAGGCGCCGCCGTCGGAGCGGGACGATCCCCAGCGTGTGATACTGGCCGATGACTGCCGCCAAGTCGACCCCGGTGTCGCGCAGCCGGGACAGCACCGCCCAGCAGGCCTTGAGCAGCCTCTCCTGCTCCGCCTCCGGGGGCCCGTAGCTCCAGTTCGGCAGCGCCCCGGCGATCGAGGCACCGGTATACTCCGGCAGCAGATGCTCGGGGTCGTTCTTGAGATAGAACCAACCTTTGTGCCAGCCGCTGTTGGAGCTTGTTAGCGTGTCGGTGATGTACTCATCCCCCCTGCCCATCTTCATCCGGAGGTTGGCGCACCCGATCGTCGCCGGGAGTGACCTGTCCTTCAAGCAGACGAACTTGAAGAAGTATTTGAAGAGGTGCCAGTGGGCTCCCACGCCCAGGTACCCCTCGCACAGAGCCTCGAACGCCGCCATGTGCTGGATGTTGTTTGGGTTGAGGTGCTGGAGCTGCAGCCGGTACTCCGAGAGGACGGCACGGATGAATCACCCGGCAGGGACGGAGAAGCCGCGCTCGTGAAATGTCACGAACGAGACGATGTAGCCCCTCGGCGGATGCGGGACAGACTCGCTGCCCGGAACCTTCCACTCTTCAGCGGCGGTGGGCACCGGGAGCTGACCGGCGGCGACAAGGCGCTGGAGGGTCGCGCGGGTAACGTTGGAGCGCGTCCATTGCGACATGGCACTGGCTAGCGTTGTCGTGCGATGTGGCTGGAGAAAATGGCGGCGGCGGCGCGACGAACGCGAAGGGCAGAGGAGCAGACGGCGCTGGCTAAGGCAAGGAATCGGGGGAGCAAATGGTTCACCTCTCAACCGGCGCGCGGATTATAAGGAACGGACGAGGACACCGACCTTAAATGCTGGCCCCACCACACCGTAAAATCACCCGCTCAGAGGGCGCATTCCCCGAGGCGATAAGGGCACGCTCGCGTGACGGTTCGATACCTGGCGGGCCCGCGAATCTAAACTGGCAGTGCGCCGTCCCTTCCAACCGCCACGACCGCCACGTCAGCCACGACCATCATGACGGGCGCAACTACCGATACGGCCACGACCGCCACGACCGGAGATTTCGAAGCGACAACAACATTTCAAGATTCAAACCCCACAAACGAGTCTACAACTCCTTCGTGGGCTACATCCGGCGGATGCGCTCGCGCGCACCCACCAAGCAAATCAAGAAGCAAAAATTATTACAACACTTCCCCGGCGCTGAGCCTGTGAGCGAGTCTTTGACTCCCCACCACAGGCTCGGGGGCTACTGACGAGGGCCTGGATTAGGGCCCGCTAAGCGACGAGATAATCTCCTTTGAGGTGGAGTTATCTGACACCATTGACAATGTCAAGACTAAGATCTAGGACAGGGAGGGATGCAGATCTTCGTCAAGACCCTCACTGACAAGGCTACCCTACCTCCGAGTACGTTCCGCCTCGTCTTCGAGTACCTTCCGCCTCGCACGACTACGCTCCGCCTCGCACGAGTAACCTCCACTCCACCTCCGACTAACTCGCTCGCACGAGTAACCTCCGTCCCCGACTAGGACGAGGCCCACACGTGGGAGACGGAGCGCGGATCAGGGGCCCCACACGAACGTGGCGCTGCCCCAACTCTCGAACTTCCCCGTAACGACACGCGGGGCGCCAGTTTTCCACGTCATGCAAAGACCACAGCTGGCGGGACGGGAGAACGGCCGGTTCTGACACGAGCCGTAATGCAGCACAGTGCATCACCACGGCCTCCAACACGCCGTCCCATCCAACACCAAATGCACGTCACCCCGTCAGAGCAGGCACTCGATTACCGTCTACAAGAGGTGCCTACCGACACTTAGGCCACAACGTGGTGGGCCTAAACAACACTTGAAGGGATTGAGTCACCAAGGGAGCTACTCGGAGGGGACGCCAAGTACCCGGAACAAACAGTGCCGCCCGCACACGCGGCAGTCTTCAACGCCACCACAACTCAGCACCCTTCAATGCTGCCTGACGGACGTCGACGTCGGAAAAGACCCTCCACTACCGTAGCACTGTAGCATATTTTCGTTTTTCTTCTTTGCCCCTCGCCCTTGCATCTATAAAAGGGGGAGGAGTGCAACTGTTTGAAGGGCTGACCGATCACCAAGTTTGTAACCCCTACTACAGACATCCATGGTATAGGAACACGAGTACTCGGAACTGGACGTAGGGTATTACTCTCCGGAGGCCCGAACCAGTATAAAACCCTTGTGTCCCCCGTGCCAACCATCCGGGTTTGACACACGATACGATACAAATCTACTGCCGGCGGTTGAGAACCCCGACACCGCGCGAGAGCGCGGCGAGGCCCGCCGCAGCGGCCGGCGGCGGCGCGCGAAGCCGCAGGGGAGGCGGGCAGTGGCGGGCCGGGGCAGGGTCGGGGGTAGACGGAAGTAAGGAGGAGGTTAGGGTTGCTGCTGCCAGTAGAAATGGGCTGATATCTTGAGAAAGTGAAAAAGGCCCAAGGGTATATGGGCCAAGGCCTAACCTAAGACGGGAAGTCATGAATGATGGATGAATGAATGCGCTCTCACTCTCTCATCATCGTCGGTTAGCGGGCTGCATCGACGGACGCCGTCGTGGTTCGGCGGGCGGCGACGGCGTAGGCAGGCGATAGGGCGGGCCAGCGAGCGAGCGAGCCGGCGTCGGCGCACCGCCGTGGGGCAAGAGCGCGTCGAGGCACCGGGCTTCGTGGGGATTGATTAATTCGTCCCCCTTTCGCTGTGGGCAACCATACCCAAACCTTCAGTTCTCCCTCCCTCCCTCCCTCCCTCATCTCTCTTCCCTGGTTCATCAGCCGATTTCACCGCGGATTTCCTAGCTGCGGCGTGCAACTAACCGGAATTCTCCATCGATCCGTGGTCCGAGTAGGTTATTCTTCTCCGTCCTCTCCGGTGGGCGGCGCGCGCGAGATCGAAGGGTAGGGTTTGGCCCCCCAAAGTTGGGGGGCAGCCGGCAGCGGCGGGCAGCCACGAGCTGAAGGGATGGACTACACCAACGCCATCCACATCATCCCGGACGCAGCCGGCCCCGACGCCTGGACCAACGCGGCGCCGTCCGCGGCGGGCGTGGACTCCGGCATCTGGGCCACCGAGGACGACTACCGCCAGTGGAGCGCCGACGCGGGCTACGGCGACCGTAACCCCTCCTCGCGGGCGGGGAGCGAGCAGCCGCCGCCGGGCAAGAAGGCTCGCGGCGGGGGTGGGGGCAGCGGCGGAGGCGCTGGCGGTGACGGTGGGGGCGGCAACAGTACCAGCAAGTCCCGTGCCATCGGCAAGATGTTCTTCAAGACCAAGCTCTGCTGCAAGTTCCGTGCGGGCACCTGCCCCTACGTCACCAACTGCAACTTCGCGCACGGCATGGAGGAGCTCCGCAAACCACCGCCCAACTGGCAGGAGATCGTGGCGGCGCACGAGGAGGCCACCGAGCAGCGGGAGGAGCACCAGATCCCCATCATGACCTCAGGCAGTGTTGTGGCTGGGGATGGCGGTGGAGGCGCTGGCTCGCAGGGGGGAAGGGCATATAAGGGCCGCCACTGCAAGAAGTTCTACACCGAGGAGGGGTGCCCCTACGGCGATGCTTGCACGTTCCTGCACGATGAGCAGTCCAAGGCACGTGAGAGCGTGGCCATTAGTCTCTCGCCCACGGTTGGTGGTGGGGGATACAATGCTGCTGCCGGTGCTGCCAATGGGGTCATGGTGCAGAAGCCGTCTAACTGGAAGACGAGGATCTGTAACAAGTGGGAGATGACTGGATACTGCCCGTTTGGGAGCAAGTGCCACTTCGCTCATGGAGCTGCTGGTGAGTCTTATGTTTCATATGAGCTTTTAACCATTAATTTGCTATACTTCCTGCGTTATCCATATAGGGCCTAGCGCATTCAATTACCATTTGATCTGTGCAAAAGTTGAATATGTCCAGTTGTCCACTCTTTGTGTCTTTCAAGTAGTTTGTGGACGATACATCATTATATTATTACTTCCGATTGAAGCATTGGAGTCTATAATGTTAGCCATCTCCATATGATCTCTTACCCTGTGTTGGATTTTAGGTTTGATAGGTTGCAATTTGATGATGTAACAATGCACGGTAGTACAATTTTGAAATACTGTTTTATCAAAATATTTTTCCATCTTGTGTGACGGGAAGTTCATGCTATGCTTTCCAATACAGTAGTGGATTGTGCAATCTTTTGGGGCTGTAAGATGCAATTATGAGGTAAACCATGCTGGTAGATGTGGTTTCTTGATAGTGATGACTCTAATCTGAGCTATTGTTTGATCAATTATTTTTCAGACACGTATGATTGGAACTTGGAAGTATATGCCATGCTTTTCAGTATGCTAGTGAATTGCTGGAATAAGTCTATTGGGCGCAATTAGATGTTTATGATTTGTTAGTAAACCTTGGTGGTAGGTGTATACGTGTAGTGTCTTTTCCAGATCCTACAAGGTTTGTGAGGTTTCCAAGCTTTGTGATTCCTGATTGAGGCTATATCATTGTTCAGAATGTAGCTCTATACTACTGTAGTACTGTTTGTTCAAATTCTGAGTATATTATGTTGAATTGGGTGCCAGCAAGAGATTATTATTTTTTGCCCAGTGAAGCTTTTTACTTATTGGAAAGTGCAACTTGGTACTTCAAGTTATAATTTAACATGACCATTTTCATATATTTTGCCCTTAGTTTGTGCCATGTTTTCAACCTCGTTTGTTAGATTCAGTCCATGAGCTATTGGGTGTTGGTCAGAGTGTCATATGCTGAGTTACCTATGTTTTTGAGGGTTTGTGCTTTTGCTGCCTCAGGGTCAGCTGTGGACATCTGAATTTCAATTGCAGTCTTTATCCCATGCTGGCTTAGGCTCAGCTATGGATATCTGATATTTCTGTTGCAGTGTTTATCTTGCATAACATATATCAGTTTCATGTATATTGCTGAGGTGTACTTCAAGGGGACTAGTGTCCATTGCAATACTTAAATTACTGTTTGGTGGATGACTGGTGCTTGAATTATGTGCTTTAGACTCTTATTTGAACACCCCAACTTCACGTCCACTCAGTATTGACATGTTTTGTCTATAATTGCAGAACTTCACAAGTATGGTGGGGGACTTGTCGACATAGACGGCAGGGATATCGCGTCCACTCCCGACTCGAAGCAAGCTGGTGCTTCTGCAAAAGCTCCTGCAGATTCTGCTGCTGCATCGACTGCAATACCCCCTCATGCAGACGTGTACCATCTAGGCATCCAGTCACAGCGCTCCACCATAGCCAACCAGAGGTCCGGGCATGTGCAAAGGCCCATTCAGAAATGGAAGGGCCCTGACAAAATCAGCAGGATCTATGGTGATTGGATAGACGAGCATGAGTAGGGAGGCAAAGCCCTCGCCTAGTATCAGCTGGCTTCCTTCGCCCCAGCTGGTGTAGGTCGCTTAGAAGTCGTAGTTGGCACTGCAAAACCTTGTCTCGGAACAGTGTGCGGTGTTAGTCTGAATATTATGTATCTGCAGGTTCTGTTGTCTCTGTTGTATCCATGCTTAAGTGAAGATCAACTCTGCAAGACCTTATATTGGGAAGGAAAACTGCTAGAGCATAGCCAGGTCACTTGTTCTGATGTTTAAAATTGAACTCAGCATCATTTCTTTGCTTGTGTAATTTGTGTGCTAGGAGATCATGTACCTAGTTTTTTTTTTTTTTTGAGGTAGAGATCATGTAGCTAGGTGTCTGCATCCTCCTGATTCTTGGAAAGCCTGTTGATTCTGGTTCTCGGGCTATTGTTGGGCCGAGTAGCCCAACTCTAAGATTTTGTTACCTTTAAAAAAAGAGTCTAGATTTTTGTTGCAAGTGGACTACATGCTCACTTAACAAACAGCACGTACAATTACCTCCCTAAAAAGATGTATCATAAAGTAGCGATAACCATTTCTCATGAGTCTTTGTTAATAAGTGTTGGTGTAGATAAAAGCCGTTAACTAAAAAAACATTATCATAGGATAAGCATTTTCCTTTTGCATCATGGCGTGAGTGGCATCAGTAAGCATTATCCGCCTTTGATTAGTAGAGTTTGACATCAACATTTTTAACAACCTAATTGGAACTAGATCGAGCACATGTGTGTGCAGGGTATACTTTAATAGATTACTTGGAATCATCTTATCGAACAAACATATATATAGGTGCACGCAATTTGTGACATTGCACTAAAGAAATCGCGAAAAGAACACTCTTTTGTCCTGGATACTCCATTGGGCGAGAACCGAAAACAATCCAAAGTGCCGGATTGACAGATTGTTAAATCCTAGTCCATATAGAATATTACATGCAAGATAAGAAAAACTGCATCTTAGTCAGGAATTTAAAAAAATCCATAAGCCAATCATGGGGTTGCATGTTTATCTGATTGTCTTGAGCAAATAAACTACAAGACAAAATCTACTGAGAAGAGAAAGTAACTGATTTTTTTTATACGAGGGTAAAGAATGACCAGGAGATCAGAGGAGAGGAAATAGAAATACTCTGATGATGCATGCGTGTGAATTAACCAAACTAAGACCTAAAAGGGGAAAATTCGAGGAACCGGTTCCTTTCCTTTTTCATCAACGTCTTTGCTTGCACTTGCAGAGAGTGAGAGAAAACGACCCGTTTTGCTCATCGCAATAAAATTTGCGGGCGGCACTTGACAGTCTCGATCGAAAAGACAAAAGCAGTTGATATACGAGGGATTTTATATACATATATATAACTCGTAGGCTCCACACGTAGGCTACGAAACGCGTAGCACATATTGTATACGTGAGCGCTGGCGTCGTCCGAATTGGATATTGACTACCACTACTGTTGGCGAGATGGGATCGTCAGCCATCGATCGGTGGCGACCACCGCTAGCTATCTCGGTCGTGAAATCCGAAGTGGAAGGTGATGACCTCGAGGAAACTCAGAAGCTTCTGGCCGTCTAGCTGGAGCTGCAGTAGTGTGTGCAGTGCATCAGTTTCTGTGTGCAGCAGCACCTGGTCTGATCACTGCCAGCCCGTCGTTGCTAACCATGCTGACCGCTGGTGTCGGCATCGATCTGAACCTTTCATTCAGTCAAAGCTGTTCTCGTACCGTTGGGATCGGATGACATTAGCCTTTCTTCCTAGCTAGGTCCGCCCTGACCGGTGGATGAAATTCTTGTTAGACTCACAAGAACACTAGATGTAGATTTAGACGGGTACAAACAAATGATTCATAGATAAGACTTGAGAATCTACAGAACATTTAACAGAGAGAGCAGAGGGTGCAGACCATCGGCGCTGGCGGAGTTGACGGGGTCGGAAGCCATGTCGTCGGTCGAGGTCGAGGGGCGGCCGCGGCTTGACGCAAGGGAAGTAGTGGCGACTCCGGCTCGGTGACGGGGTTGCTGCGGGGCGGCGCTGATCCGAGCGGTGGCAGCGGCGTCGGGCGATGAGGCTGGACTGCTGCGGCGGTGGTGGTGCTTCCCGCTGTTAGCAAATAATGCGAAAATAAGATCGAACACGAGACACAATTTTTACGTGGAAAACCCTTACGGGAAAAAACCACGGGCGCCAATCGGCGATCTTCACTATGATGAGAGAGTTACAACGCAGGGAATACAATGAGCCCTCTCGCTCTTCCGTGCGGCTTACAAGATGTATATATATGGTGGACTAAACTGACTGCAGTCAAATACGGAAACAAATCCGCTAAACACATAACCCGAACCGTGGGCCCTACAGGCGTCCCCACAAGACACACGTTAAGAATTCGGATCATATATAACAAACTCCACCTTGAGACGAATTCCATCTTGCAGCGAATGAAGTATCATCAATGAACTCACTTCAATAATAAATAATCACCGGCGCCAAAAGTCACTAGGACTTACACTTTAATCCCAACCAAGCTTGAGCATAGCTCAAACTTAGCTGTAGGAACAGGCTTAGTCATCATATCAGCGGGATTGTCACGGGTATGAATCTTGCGTACTTTAATAACACCACCTCGAGCAATAACATCTCGAATAAAATGATACCTGATGTCAATGTGCTTTGTTCTCTCATGAAACATCTGATCTTTAGTAAGGCAAATAGCACTTTGACTATCACAATATATAGTAACGCAAGAAGAAATCCCGCAGAGTTCAGAGTATAAACCTCTCAACCAAATAGCTTCTTTAACAGATTCAGAAACAGCCATATATTCAGCCTCAGTAGTGGACAAAGCAACAGTAGCCTGTAAACGTGCTTTCCAACTCACAGCACAACCACCAATGGTGAAAACATAACCTGTGAGAGACCTCCTAGTATCCAAATCACCAGCATAATCAGAATCAACATAACCAACAAGTCCACGTGTAGATTTCCCAAACCGCAAACAAGCATTAGAAGTACCACGCAGATATCTGAAAATCCACTGAACTGCATTCCAATGCTCTTTGCCAGGATTAGCCATGTATCTACTGACAACACTCATTGCATGAGCTAAATCAGGACGAGAACAGACCATGGCATACATAAGTGAACCAACAGCACTTGAATATGGAACTCTAGACATGTACTTAATATCTTCATCTGAAGCTGGACATAAATCTAAGGACAATTTAAAATGTGGAGCTAACGGAGTACTCACTGGTTTTGCATCTTGCATATTAAAACGACGAAGAACCTTCTCAATATAACCTCGCTGACTGAGGTATAACATACCAGATTTTCTATCTCTGATAATTTTCACACCAAGAATTTTCTTGGCTGCACCAAGATCCTTCATCTCAAATTCTAAATTCAGTTGTGCCTTCAGCTTAGCTATTTCTGATTTATCTTTTGCAGCAATCAGCATATCATCAACATAAAGAAGCAAATAAATAGCTGAACCATTAACTGTCTTCAAATAGACACAGCTATCATAATCAGACCGCTTAAAACCATGAGAGATCATAAAGGAGTCAAATCTCCTATACCATTGCCTAGGAGATTGTTTCAAGCCGTAAAGAGATTTCTTCAATCTACAAACGAGGTTTTCTTTTCCAGGAACAACAAAACCTTCAGGTTGGTCCATATAAATGACCTCTTCTAACTCCCCATGCAAGAACGCAGTTTTGACATCTAACTGCTCCAACTCATAATCATGCATAGCAACAATACTCAACAAAGTACGAATGGAACTATGCTTAACAACTGGGGAAAAGACATCATTAAAATCAATACCTGGAATCTGGCTATAGCCTTTAGCAACCAACCTTGCTTTATACCTTTCTTCCTTTCTCTTGAAAATCCATTTGCAACGAACGGTCTTTTTACCCTTGGGCAATTGCACTAAATCCCAAGTACCATTCTTTTCAAGAGATTCCATCTCATCATGCATAGCGGCCATCCAATTGTTGCCATCAGCAGAAATAATAGCCTCGGAATAATTAGAAGGTTCAGCACCTTCAATCTCTTCTGCAACACTTAAAGCATAAGCAACATTGCATTCTTCAATCAACCTTTTTCTAGGCTTAAGTCCCCTTCTGGGCCTATCATTAGCAATTGAATGTTGTGGAGGCTGCACAACTGGAGAAGAATGCTCAACAATAGATGGATCATCAACAATTTGAGAATCATCAACATTAGGTGCATCTTGGACAGTAACATTATCATTATCTGGTGTACTATCAACATCAATAAAATGCTCCACCTGCACACTTGAAGTTTGCTGAACAGGAGCACTAGTAGAAGGGTTGTCAGGCAACATAGCAGATTCATTAAAAATAATATTCCTGCTAATCACAACCTTTTGAGTTTGTGGATTCCACAATTTATAGCCTTTAACACCAGATTGATAACCAAGAAAAATGCACTTAACAGCTCTAGGCTCTAATTTACCATTATCAACGTGTGCATAAGCAGTACAACCAAAAACTCTCAATTGCGAGTAATCAGCTGAAGAACCAGACCATACCTCAATTGGAGTTTTCTTATCAATAGTAATACTAGGTGAACGATTAATCAAATAGCAAGCAGTGGAAGCAGCTTCAGCCCAAAAATGCCTATTCAAACTAGAATTAGACAACATGCAACGGGCCTTAGAGATGATAGTCCTATTCATACGCTCAGCTACACCATTCTGTTGGGGTGTATAAGGAACAGTGTAGTGCCTAACAATGCCTTCAGATTTGCAATATGACTTAAATTCGTGAGAACAGAATTCCATCCCATTATCAGTACGAAGCTTTTTAACCTTCTTTTCAGTTTGGTTTTCAACCATAGTCTTCCACTCTTTAAATGCTGAAAATGCTTCTGATTTATCTTTCAAGAAATATGGCCATACCTTTCTAGAATAATCATCAATTATGGTCAACATATAACGAGCACCACCAAGAGAAGGCTTGCGAGATGGTCCCCATAAATCAGAATGCACATAATCAAGAATACCTTTACTTGAATGAGTAGCGGTATTAAACTTCACCCTCTTGTGTTTGCCAAACACACAATGCTCACAGAAATCCAACTTGCTGATGCTATGCCCATCGAGAAGTCCTCTCTTACTCAGCACTGCCAAGCCAAGCTCACTCATATGCCCGAGACGCATATGCCAAAGGTTAGTAGCATCAGAAGTAGATAATGAATTAGAAATTACAGCAGCATCACCTGTAATTGTAGTACCTCGAAGACGATACAAATTTGCAGATTTTAAATCACCCTTCATAACAATAAGAGAACCTTTTGACACTTTCAAAACTCCATCTCCACCAGAGTACTTGTACCCTTTGCCATCAAGAGTACTCAAAGAAATAAGATTCTTGCTCATATCTGGAATATGCCTCACATCTGTCAAAGTTCTGATAATACCATCATGCATCTTAATCTGAACAAATCCAATGTCAATAATTTGATGTGAACTATCATCACCCATTCTAACAGAACCACCTTGGACAGAATCATAAGTGATGAACCAATCTCTATTAATGCATATATGAAAGGATGCAGTAGAATCAAGAATCCATTCATCACCATTATTTGCACATCCAGCAAAAGCAACAAGAACCTCAGAACGATCTGAATTATCAGTAGCAGCAACAGAAGCATTACCTTCATCAGAATTACCTTTCGGTCTATAAGTGCTAGTTCTCTTTTCCTTGTTCTTCAATTTATAACACTCAGAAATAAAATGAGTATCTTTTTTGCAGTACCTGCAGAATTTTTCACCCTTGCCTCTAGACTTTGAACGACCTCTGTAGCCATTCGAGCTCTTGCCTCTATAACCATCATTTGATTTATTTTGTGTCCTGCCACGAACAGACAATGCTTCTCCATTGGAAGCGGAACCTTCAGAAGACACCATTTGTTTCATCTTCTCCTTAGCTTGCAAAGCATCATAAACCTCATTCACCGTTAGAGTATCACGACTATACAATATAGTGTCTCTGAAGTTTGCAAAAGAACTAGGCAGTGAGCACAAAAGAATAAGACCCAAGTCCTCATCCTCATATTTTACCTCCATAGACTGTAGGTCAGCGACGATCTCCTTAAAGACCGAAAGATGGGTAGACACAGAGCCACCTTCTTGCAACTTGTGCGTATATAACTTCATCTTCATATGCATCCTGCTTGTCAAATCTTTTGACATGCAAATTGACTCCAATTTGAGCCATAAAGCAGCAGCGGTTTTCTCCTGTAAAACCTCTTGCAAAATATTATTTGAAAGATGAAGATGAATATGAGACAAGGCCTTACGATCTTTCTTTTTCTCATCATCGGACCAAGTTTTTGAATCCTTGTTCCCGAATTTATCAAGCGCATCATCCAAATCAGCCTGCGCTAAAACAGCCCGCATCTTAACTTGCCACAATGCGAACCTTGTATCTCGATCAAGTAGTGGAATATCATACTTCATAGTAGCCATTAGGAAGAAATAACCAGGAGAAATAATCTGCAGTAAATAAACTAGGTATAATACTGTGTAACCCTAGCAAAACCTGCAGCCTGTGTACACCTTCGTGTACGTCCAGCAAAAAAACTGGAGAAACCTCCTGGTAACCTTCTTGTGTGCCGGTAGCAAAAACTGATCAATTCACTTCTCCGGGAGAAAAATCAACGGAGGTGCAGGTCCTCCTTCGATCCACGTGCAGCAACAGGAATCAGCAGCAAACGGCAACAGAAAATTCTCCTTCGCACTTCGTGCGGCAGCAGCGATAGATTTTCTTCTCCGCCTGGAAAGCGGCACTTTGTAGATCGATCGAACAGGCAAGTTCGACTCTGCCTCGGAACAGGGCGATGATAATACGGGATTAATCCCGTCCTCCAACTGCGTTGAAGATCTCACCGACAGCGGTGCCGTGAGCAGCAACGGAGAAACGGCGGCGGCGCGATGAAGGGACTGGAACCCTAATTTTTTTTCGATCGAATCTCGTAACTAAGCTCTGATACCACTTGTTAGCAAATAATACGAAAACAAGATCGAACACGAGACACGATTTTTACGTGGAAAACCCTTGCGGGAAAAAACCACGGGCGCCAATCGGCGATCTTCACTATGATGAGAGAGTTACAACGCAGGGAATACAATAAGCCCTCTCACTCTTCCGTGCGGCTTACAAGATGTATATATATGGTAGACTAAACTGACTGCAGTCAAATACGGAAATAAATCCGCTAAATACATAACCCGAACTGTGGGCCCTACAGGCGTCCTCACAAGACACACGTTAAGAATTCGGATCATATATAACACCCGCCACTCTAGTGCTCCCTCGGGTCGGTAGGGTTGTATGTGGGGTGTGTGGTGGCGCAGGTGAATCTCATGCTGCGTGCCATGACTCCCACATCTTCTATATAGCACTGTGCGACGACAGGGGCGAAGCCAGGAAATATTGGTGTCGATGTCAATGGAGAATACCAAATCATGCCCGTGTTAACACAACAAAATATAATAACACATATCAATGAAGTTATAAGGTTCTACAGTAGAGATTACACTTTAAGATTTCAATTTCTCTCTCCAACGTCACCTGATATGATAGTTTGTGGAAAATTAAAACACGGTGGTGGTTTACAAGGGCCTCTACAAATATATTGTCCTTACTTCATCTTGTAGTTTCTTTCTAATGTAATCTGATTTTCTCCTTCTATCCGCAGGAATAATAAAACTCTTAAGATCTGATCCCTAATCAATTCCACATATCTATCAAGTAAACAAATAGCACTAGAGAATTGGGGCTTTGCCGTAATCTGTGCTCCGTACCTGACATCAGGACACACGTTGGTGTTGGGATTTGGCCTAGGCTGCAGAGGGGAGGAGCTGCCAGTTGTCACGGTGCCGCCAACGCAAAGCAGAAGATGTTGATGGGAGGCAGAGATTGGAAACGAATCGTCGTGGCAACCATGCATGTACTTTGGGCCGTATGGGCTACGTGTGAATGGCAGGTTGGAAATTGGTTTAATAGCTTGCACTGGCTGCTGGTGGGCTCGAGGACTGCAGATATCAGATAATTTTTTACTGGTGACAAAACATGTAAACATCCATATCGGTATAAGAGTTTCCGGCAAAACCGTCGATGTCAGCTGACATCGTCAATTACACGTAGCTCCGCCACTGTGCGACGAGGGCCACTAACTGTGGATTGGTTGGGCGCCCCCGACCAGGGCGCGAGATCGAGCTCGTCATGGCCTTTGGGTCGTGATGGTTTAGTGATCGAACTGACATTCTCCCTCTCGATCTCTCCTTACATTTACTTATACATTAGCTCTACGCTTGGCATCCACTTCATCACAAATAAACATAACGAGCATGGGTCATCATAATCGTAATCACAATCAAATTAACCAGTCACAATACACTTATCTATTTTGAAAAATCTTAACCTTGGGCCCTATCCAAGAATCATAGGCTTTTCCTTAAACCCATACTGGTAATGTGTTCTAAACACACTGGGTGGTAAGCCTTTTGTTAGCAGATCCGCAAGCATCTCTTTTGTACTTATATGCTTCGGACATATAGTTTGATCCTGGACTTGATATTTCACAGCATAGAACTTTATTTCTATTGGTTTGGTATCTACACTTGACTTGTTGTGAGCATAGAATATTGCTGGCGCATTGTCGCAGTACATCTTTAGTGGTCTATGAATGCAGTCTACCACACTCAAGTCGGGTATGAATTTCTTTAGCTACATCACCTGTCATGTTGCCTCATAATATGCTATGAACTCTGCATACATCGTAGATGTTGCAACTAGTTCTTGTTTGGAGCTTCTCCACGAAATAGCTCCACCTGCGAGAGTGAATACATATTCTGACGTGGATTTTCTATCATCTCTATCTCCCGCATAATCTGCATCTGAGTACCTTTTTATCTCCATGGAATCAGATCTTTTATATGTTAGCATGAGGTCTTTTGTGCCTTGCGCATATCGTAATGGTTTCTTAACCATCATCCAGTGCTCTTTGCCTAGATTAGACTAATATTTTCCGAGTACTCCTGTAACAAATGTTAGATCAGGGTGAGTGCACACTTGTGCATACTGTAGGCTACCAACTGCTGAAGCATATGGAACCGCTTTCATTTGATCGATCTCATATTGGTTCCTTGGACATTGATAAAGTCCAAACTTATCGCCCTTCTGTATAGGAGCAGGTGTGCCTTTACTCGCATGCATATTATACTTCTTTAGGATCTTCTCCAAATATGCCTTTTGCGATAATTCTAAAACCCCATTTCTTCTATTGACTCAACAAAAAACCCCTATTTTCTTCTATCTCGGTGAATTTCAATACCCAAAACATATGAGGCTTCACCAAGATCTTTCATATCCAAATTTGAGGACAAAAACTTCTTCGTTTCATATAGCAATCTGATATCACTGCAGCAAGCAAGATATCATCCACATACAGTATCAGAAAAATAAATTTTCCATTCTTAAACTTTGCATAGACGCATGTCCTCAACATTTGCTTTAAACACAAATTTTGTAATTGTTTCATCAAACTTTATATTTCATTATCTAGAAGCTTGCTTTAGGCCATAAATGGATTTCTTTAAGCAGCATCCCATATGCTCTTTGCCTTTCACAACAAAACCTTTGGGTTGAGTCATGTAGACATCTTCATATAGATATCTGTTTAGAAATGACGTCTTTACATCCATCTGATGTAATTCTAAATCGTAATACACCACCAAAGCCCTTATGATTCTAAAAGAATCCTTACAAGAGACCGGATAAAATATCTCATTGTAGTCTATCCCTTCTCTTTGAATATAGCCCTTAGCCACAAGTCGTCCTTTATACTTTTCTATATTCCCTTTAGAGTCATATTTAATTTTGTAGACCCATCTATAGCCTACTGTTTTGGCTTCTTTAAGAATTTATTCTAAGTCCCAAACTTTATTGGTACTCATCGATTTCATTTCATCTTCCATGGCCTCTAGCCACTTGGATGCATCAGGGCGACTCATGGCATCTTCAAACGAAGTGGGATCGCCCTCTATGTGAACTTCACAATTATAAATTTCATAATCATCAGGGATAGCTGACTTTTTGGCTCTTTGAGACCTTCTTGGGGCCTCAGTGGTTGGCGCCTCTGGAACTGGGGAATGTTGAGGATCCTCTTGTGCATCAATTGTTTCTATAGGATCCTGAAGGACAGGTTCCTCATTTTCATGCATTATTTGCGCAGGAGAACTAACAACAGGTTCTGGCACCACAGTGGGTTGCACTGTAGGCGTCAGAACAGTAGGCAACACAAAATATGGTTCTTCAATCATTAGAGTAGGTGCATACAACTGTTTCTCCTCAAGATCAATCTTTCAAGCTGCCCTACTCCCTTTGATGATTGCATTCTCTAGAAAGATAGCATGTCTCGTTTCCACAAACTTTGTATGTCTGTTAGGACAATAGAAACGATAACCTTTAGACTTTTCTGTGTAGCCAATAAAATGGCAACTCACCATCTTGGGATCTAATTTCCCAATATTTGGGTTAAATACTTTAGCCTCTGCTGGACATCCCCATACACGCATATATCTTAGGGACGGTTCTCTACCCATCCACAACTCATACAATGTTGTAGGTACTGAGAGACATGGGTACTCATGGGTCCCCACTGGCCAGGGTCCCAGGGGCCCCTGACAAGTGGACCCGACCTTCCAGAAGACCCGCCGACCTGTCAAGTAGGCCCAACAACCTTATCTGCATCTCTGATGACCGCGGGCGACCTGATCAGGATCCCGGAAGACCCGCGAAGCCTTGGCGTGCAAGACAAGACACGGCGACCTGGCGCGCCGCCGCCTGTAGCTCCGAGTATCCCGGGATACTCCTTGTAATCCGGGAGATATACTTCCCGCAGTTGTAACCGACCCCGACACGGGTCAACTGACCTGGGCATGCAAACCCTAGCCCGTCCCCCCATATAAGGCAGCCTAGGGCTCCATGCACACGGACAACTCATCCTCGCATAATCCACCATAACTGGACGTAGGGTTTTACTCTCCGGAGGCCCGAACCAGTATAAACCCTTGTCTCCCTGTTCCTCGCTGCCATACTCGCCTAGTTCCGTGTGCATCCCGAGCATAACCACCTACGCTCTTAGATCCCGATCCTCTCCATTAACCTGCAAACCTCTAGGGCAACCCCCTAGCGGATCTGTCCAGGTCTCACCCCCTGACAGTTGGCGCGCCAGGTAGGGGCGATCGGGAACTCGCTATGCAGCATGGTGGCCCAATCTGGTGTCGTCTTCCCGGCGAGCATGGCGACCTTCCTCGCCGACCCCGTGGAGATCTGCTTTGGATCCTTCACGTCGACCTCCCCTGCTACGGCAGCCTCGACTCCTCCGGCGACCTCCGAGCAGGTCGTCACGGCGTCCGCCGCCGTCTCCGTTCCCGATCTAGTATCGGAGACCCACCCACCCAGACCCTGTGACCTTGTCCAGGGGATGGAAAGCATCATCGGCTCGATGAGGGAAACCCTGGAGATCTGCGAGCGAGCTCAGCGCTCGACGCAGACAGCGCTACGTCACGACACGTTCCTAAGTACTTTGTTTAGAGTGTGAATGACGGTCTTTGATGCCTCCATCCACAAACTAACCGGCACTGTGGAGTAATTTAACATACTTCTAACCATATCCATCAAGGTACGGTTCCTTCTTTCCGTTACTCCATTTTGTTGAGGCTCGTCCGGTGTACTATACTGGGCAACAATACCATTGTCCTGCAAGAACCTTGCAAACGGTCCAGGAACTTGGCCATATGGGGTGTGTTAATCATAGTACTCCCCACCTCAGTCCGACCTTACTACTTTTATCTTTAAGTTGTGTTAATTTTCTACTTCAACCTTAAAGATCTTGAATTTATCCAACGCTTCTGACTTTTCTTTGATTGGATAAATATAACCATAGCGAGAATAATCATATGTGAATGTAATGAATGAATCAAAACCATCCACAAATATCACAGGAAAAGGACCACATATTTTTGTGTGGATTATTTCTAAAATTCTTGTGCTTCGTTTTGCGCTTTTCTTTATTTGCTTAACGTACTTGCCTTTAATGCAATCAATACATTGATCTGATTCTGAAAATTCTAAAGGTGGAAGAATTGATTATTTTACTAAATGTTCCATCCTTCCCCTTGAAATATGGCCTAAATGACAATGCCATAATTTTGAAGATACGCTATCAATTCGCTTATGCTTTTTTCTTACATTTGTAGACAAGGAGACATTTTCAATCTCTCTCTCACACACACATCGGATACATTCATATCTTCATGCATAGACAACATATAAAGTTTGTCTTGTCAGAAGGCAAGACCCACACAAACTTTATTAAACTTAACAACACATTATTATGCGCCAAAAAGGCACTCAAAAGCATGTCGTGGAGCCGAAGTGTGAAGCCATCTTGTAGCTTTATTAGGAGTTCTCCTATTGCCTCCACTTTAGCTTCGACACCATTTGCAACTTTAATACTTCTTCCTCCTTTTAGCAGGATCTGCCTGGAATGGAATCCTTGCATAGAATTATGCAATGTGACTAGTTGCACCTGAATCAATCCACCAAGTAGATTTATCATAACTGAAAAATAGGGATTCACCTACAAATGTGATAATATCCTCACCTTTCTGCCAAATATACTTCAGCCATTCAGGACATTCCTTCTTCCAGTGGCATTTCTTCTTGCACCACAGGAACTGGTCATGTCCAACTTCTGGCCTGTCTTGTGCTCTATGAGATTGGTCATCTTGAGCAGGAGCTTTTCCATGAGCCTTGCCATGTGCATTTGAAGGTCCACTTTCTTACTAATTCCTAGGTTGATAGTTCTAGTTGGGAAAGCTTCTCTTCTGCTGCTATTTGAGCTGCACATATATGGTTGATGGAGCCACCATTCTGAGCCTTAAGTCTTTCTTCTTCTTGAACACACATGGCAAAAAGCTTATGCATGTCCCACTTTTCAGTCATTGAGTTATAGTTGACCGCAAAGGTCGAAAACTCAGGAGGCAGCGACTTAAACACCAGGTGAACAACAAACTCATATGGCAGGATCATGCCCATCTCAGCAAGCTCGCCATTCATGTTACTCATCTTTAGGATATGATCCCTTATACCACCTCCATTGTACTTCATTGTCACCAGATTACCAATGGTGGTACTAGCATACATCTTAGAATGACAACAATGATGACTATCCAATATTGACAAAAACTCAGCAGTAGTGTGGGTAACTCCATCTGCATTCTTCTCAAGGATTGAAGCCCTGATAGCCTCAGACATCTTTGTCTGCATAATCATTAAGAACTTTTTGTTGCTTAAATCCTATTTTCTCTTTTCGAGTTGGTACTCACTTTCTGCAGCCACATGGGCATTCTGTCGTGCCTCAAAATCCTCATTAGTCTCATTTGCTCCCCTCACCGGTGCCTCAACTGCTTTGGGACACGGTGAGGTCGTTACTACATCAAGATGCAGCATAACAAGTGTCAAATCCAACAACTTGCGCCATTGCTTGCAGTTGTTTCCAACTAGCTCAGGAATCTGAGCAACATAACCAGCATTCTGGCCTGAAAATAAATTCAGAAACGGTGAGAACATTAAAACAATAAGTATTGCATGCATTAATTTAACTTTTGTCAAATTAACACATACAACACACTTCTACTTTAATTTTATATCACATTTGGACAGAAAAATCAATGCATGGAAACTTCATCTTATCAGCTTTGGCCAGAAAAATAATAATATCATAAAATACTCATAAAAGATTACTTCTTCTCTAATGAAATATCCCTTTGGTTCAATTTAACTAGAGAACATTAACTAAGCAGTGAAAAACACATGAATACATAATAAATCTTAATTTTCAGAAGCATACTACTCTTTGTAAATATTTATCCCTTTGGTTCAAAATTTAAACAGAGATTTAATCATTGTAAAAACCAAACAGAAAACATAAAAAACAATTCAAATTCACTTTTGAAAATACAAAACATTAAAGAAAAATGCTACTGTTCAGAGCGACCCTTTTGGCCCAGCAGCAAAAATCGACACACAGCCTGCTAGCGTACACGCGCCTGGGCTCCCAGCCCAGCAGCCAATGGCCCAGGTCGTCGAAGCGGCCTAGCGCCTCAACCCACACGAGCCGAATCTGGTCCATTACGACTCTAGCTGAACCGATCGCCCACAAGCATCGCACGAACAAAACCACCGCGTCGGCCCTTTCCCTGAACCCTAGCCTCATTTTTTCTTCTTCCCCGAGCCTCTCGCACACAGTGGCGGCGGCTGTGACTTCACCGCGGCCGGTGCTTTCACCGGTGGTGGTGAGGAGCGGCACCGCCCGGCGCACGATCGCGACCAGCACCCCCTCCTCGTTGTCACTTCTTTCTGTCCCCTCCCCCTCTTCCTCAACTGCGCATGCGAGATCTAGAGAAAGAGACGCTGCCCATGGCAGCTCAAAGGAGCATGACGGCACCGTCGCTAGCCCCCTCGCTGGCGCGTGCGTCCATCCCCAGGGTGAGCACACCTCCATCGAGTGGCTCGGTAGTGGCGCCCGTTCGTTGGTCCCGCGCACCTCCGATACGGCGGCGAGCTTCAGCTCTTCCTAGCCCCGCACGACGGCGGTGATAGTGACGACAAGGTAGGCCACAGGTAGGTCCTCCTCTCGTCCTTTGGCATTTCTGGATCTAGGGTTAGGGTTTGGTTCAAATTTCTTCCCCTAACCCGAGTAGATCTAGGGTTAGGTTTGGATCTTTCTTCGATTCACATTGAATGTTTGCGGTTTCATCTTTGATTTGCATCGAATTTCAACATCTCTAGTGCCCCCCCCCATCTTAGGATTCGGGGTCTTTTCTTTCAATTTCTACACTGGCAAAATTCATTTCTACCCCGGATCTAAGATCTACCAACTAGTTAGGCATCTGATGCCATTGTTAGACTCACAGGAACACTAGCAGTAGATCTAGACGGGTATAAACACATGATTAATATATAAGACTTGATAGCCTACATCTAGAACATTTAACAGAAAGAGAGAGCAGAGGGTGCAGACCATCGACGCCGGTGGAGTTGACGGGGTGAGAAGCCATGTCGTCGGTCGAGGTCGTTTGTGCTTCCCGCCGCTCCAGTGCTCCCTCGGGTCGGTAGGGTTGTAGGTGGGGTGTGTGTGGCAGCACAGGTGAATCTCGTGCTGCGTGTCATGGCCCCCACCTCCTTTATATGTAGCACTGTGCGATGGGGCCCACCAACCATGGATTGGTTGGACGCCCCCGACCAGGGCACGAGATCGAGCCCGTCACGACCTTTTGGCCGAGATGGTTTAGAGATCGAACTAACAATCCTTGCTGTACTTTTTTTAATGTATATACAACTATAAAAGGAATATAACTTTCGATCTCCTGTTCAATTTCACAAACATTTAAATTTCGGAATTGGAAATGACCGTTTGCAGGAGCGGGTCTCCAAGGGCGGACCAAAGGTCCTCTAGCCTAGTTGGTTAGAGGGGTTGTGGTATGGTCGCAACTAGGAGATCCGGGTTCAATTTTTCGTTGGAGCGAATTTACGGGACTGGTTTTAAAAAATCCTCTCGCCGGTGAGGCTCGAGGTTTGGATATTTTTTAACCCGGGATTAGGTTCTCTTCTCTTAATTAAAACCATGGGACGGTCTTAACCCCAACAGCTTAGTTTAGTTTGTCTCCAAAGGCGGACCATGCCCTCACCTGCGCCTCACCGGTCGTTGCGCCCCTCCTTGTGCGGCACATACGGCAGACCATGCGCTCACATGCGCCTCACCGGTCGCCGTGCCCCTCCTTGTGCGGCGCATCCCGTGGGGAGCTAGCATCGCAGCCATGGGCAGTCGTGCTCTACCGGGCATTACTCCTGCTGCCCCACCTTGGCAAAGAGAGGGAGAAGAAAGGATAAGGGAGAGATGAGAGAACCGGGATGAGTGGTTGCTTGGGAGCCATGGAGGAGATGAAGGATAGAGAGGCGAGAGTGGTGCGTGTAGAGCTCATGAAAGCATGAAATGCTTCCCTCATGATCACTTTGCAGGGCGGGTGACTCTACGCTTCGCCAGTGGAAATAAAGTTGCTTTTCAGGAGTGGACGACGGGTGACAAATCCCTGAAAATGGAACTGCTTTTCAAGGGGCGACTCGTCAGGGTCGGGGGGGGGGGGGGGTTCCCCCCCTGAAATTTTTTGATTTGGCCTCAATCGGCCTAGGATAAATTTTACACCTGTTTCTTACAGATTACATTGCGTTAGAAAACAAAATGCACCATTGATGGGCTAAACCTCTGTTGGAGCGCGGCATTCTGTGGCGCCACAACGCTGCTTCTTCTTTGCACAGGCGCAACACCTGGCGTTGCGAAAGCATTTTTTGGCGAAAGACTGCACCGTTCCTCCTCTTCCACAATTGCAAGCAACAGTAAGTGTCCCTATTAGCATGGGTGGTTGACCCTTTTTGTCCACACTTTAAAAAAATAGAATGCTCTCGCAAATGATTTTTGTAGTTGTGAAAATCATATGAATGCTCAACTCCGCTCTGATGCTTCGAAACTTGTATCGTCGAATTTCTAGCGTGCGTAGAAGACGAACCCTCGTGCATGCCGTGAGCAACGCAGAGCTTGCTTATTACCACCGACGGCGATGAGAGCTTGCTTGCTGGGCGGGGTGTCCGGTCAACAAGGACACGGACATGCCCACGTGGTCTCCGCGGCATCGTGGCACGCGATCGTTGGCTGCCGGAGCAGGACAGATCGGATCTTGGGAAACGCGCGCCAGAGCTGGTGGGGGATTAACTTAATAACATTAGCTTAATAGCTTTAAGTAATCTTTAATCAGCATTGCATGTGATGCACGCTTAACCTTCTGCAAAAATTGAAGGAACCCACCCTACATGTTCCCTCCCACTTCCTTCCATCCTTTGGAGTTAATTTCTCAGCATTTTGAGAGTTGATGGACCTATTTGAGATAGTGCTACAAGTTGAAGGGCATCCCATACATTTTACTCTTTTATATATGTAGTCATGGATTTCGGATACATTAGTAATGTTTGTTTTTTTCTCTCTGATCCAGATCATTTATCTTTGGTCTTTCTAAAAGAATATCAATGGTTAAATTACGCTCTTTTTTAGAATACTACCTAACAAGATGCGTGATGTTCACATGAGGAAAAACTAATAGTATTTCTCTACAATTGGGAATACACGGTGTCCACGGCCGTAGGTTCGAATGCTAAGTAAGCCTATAAGATATTAAAAATGAAATAATGTACTCCATCCGTCCCAAATGTAATGCAACTCTCGTTTTTAGAGGAGTCAAACAGTTTCAAATTTGACTAGATTTATATTAAAAAGTACTAACATTTATGTCTCCAAATAGATTTAGTATGAAAATATTACAATATTAATCTACTGATATTTATTTTGTACCAGAAATGTTTGCACTATTTTGTGTAAATTTGGTCAAATTTAAAATAGGTCAAATTTAATTTGCACAATAAACTACTGAATTCATAGGTTTTCCCCGTCCCTAATAAACTTGTTGTAACATGAAGCTAGATAGGCGCAAACACACATGCTTGTAACGTGAATTTTAGTAGGCATGTACATCTCCATATATAAATCGATCAGGTGGCTAGCTAGATAAGATACAAATATAAAACATAAACAAATACCCCCAGAATGCAATCTTGCTTGGAGCATAGATTCTTTTGCAAGTAATAATGCTTGTTTTGCTGTCATGTCCAGTGATCCAGTGTAGCGGCGCATATCTAGGTCATATTCCACACCGCCGTTGCCCGCAAAGTGCAAGCAGCAGAGTTCTTTCCGTCATATTCAGGTTTTGATTTGAGGTCGTCGAAGTGATGTATAATTTATACTTCTATTTGGCGTCACCCCTGACTCTTGCAAGTATGAGTAGTTAGAGCACAGCGCATATATAGAAAAAATGAGCATGATTAGTCTGCAGATCGATCGACGACCTTTGCATAGATGTATAAGCTGGTGCATACTACTGGGTATGGCATCAGGTCGGCCAGGCAAGAAGAGGATCGGAGTCGTCCGTCGTCGGCCGGAGATGGCGCGGCGGCGGTAGCGGCGAGCCGGCGACGGAGGCAGGGGTAAGGAAATTGCACATGGGCGCGCGCGCGCGAACGAAGCACGACGGCATGGCGGCCGTGGGTAGTGCCTGCCTACCTCGATCTACCACCTGCTGCTGCTGCGCTGCGCTTGACCGCACACCGTACCGCTGCGCTGCACATGTACGCACGCACGGCGGCATCATGGGCGACGATGGCTCGTGGTTCAATTCCGCGAATACAGGCAGGCGCACGCACGCACACGCACGCGCGCGGCCTGACAGACAGGTGACGACCTCGTCGGCCCGGCCAGACCAGCGGAGCTGGATGGCGTGCGTGGGCGTGGTGGTGGACTTGACCGGTAGCGATTGGACGGGGGTGGACGGAGGGTGGTGGGTCTCTGCGGCAGAGAGTGCAGGGGTGTGTGTGGCGCCCGGGATCTGCGGCCTGCGGGGGCGCTGCCGCTGCCGCCGTTGCTCTCTCCGCCTAGTCTTGCGAGATCATTGCAGTGACCTGCATGCACTGCACAGCAGGGAGACGACTGGGGGAGAGGCGAGTCCCGAGGAGGTAGCTAGCGGAGAGTAATGGGCACCCTCGTCGGAGGAAAATCCTGTGCGCGCCGTGCGCACAGCGCGCGCCGTGGGCGCCCCCCGGCATCACCGTCTGTCCGGGATCGGACGCCGCGCGGTGTGCTCCTTGATTCACGGGAAGGGCAGTGGCATCAGGCAGGGGAGGGCATGCACACAAACAGCGGAGGGACAGGTCCACCAGGCAGCAGCACTAGGCAGGAGGCGCGCACGCCGCGCGGGGTGCGCGCCGACACCAGCAGGCCTACGTGCCCCCGATCTCCCGCGCGCACGCACGCTCACGCACATGCACAGGTGCCACACGTACGCACAAGCACCTCGGTCTCGGCCCACACCCGCACGCTCGACGAGTCCACATCAGGAAAAAGAGCAATCTGTATATAACGGGTAATTCAACTTGAGTGTGTTTAGATCTCAAAAAGTTTGCAAAAAATATCTTATCATCTATCACATCACCTCATATCACCTCTCACTATTTATCTGCATTTACACTAATTCTTCTCCAATTCTTCCTCAATTCAACCAATTCATCTGGATCTAAACACATCCTTGATGATTTTGCTACGGTGCTGCCATCCGCTGCTAGCTCTGACGATGATCATCAACAACTCCCATACTCATGGATGTCAAACGCGCATTCTATGTGTACGTCCTCCTCTTCTTCCTTGATCCATTTCGCATTCAACAGATGACAGGCAAAGAATGGAACTGAACCCTACCTATCCAGATGCCTGAAACTGCTGCACTGCAAGACATTGCTAGCTAAAGCTTTCTGGACATCTTGGAATCTCAGTAACAGTTATAAACAGACTGAATCTCAAAAAAAAAAAAAAAAAAACAGACTGAACATTTGCGAGCATAAACGGAATTGTGTTGTTCTCTTGTCTCCTTACAAGGAATTGATGGGGCAATTCCTTATTTTGCCAAATTTTGACATAGGTATATATCTTCTCGATGTACTTAGTCACCGGCATGCCCCCAACCTAATATCCACTGAATTAATGATAATTTTAATTTGCTACTGTTTACATGTGTTTAGTGCTTAATTCCATAGGTTAGCGGCCCCTCTAATTTATTTGTCAAGCTCCTCCTCTTGATTTATTTACGCTTAACTGATTTCCAAACACAATAATTCCTTCCTAGTACTAACTAGCTGTAGTGTACAACAGGAAATGAAAATGTCCTACTTATTTTGTGATCGGAGAGAGATTGAAGAATATAGAAAAAGCCTATATTTGATTATAAGGAAACAATATTTTGAATCATTATTGGATGGTGCCCCACGGTATATATACAGGATATTGGAAATTAGATGACCCTCTTTGTGCTTGGATATGGATAACCTCTTAAGCCTCCGCACATACATCTATCTATCGGTACATCCGTACATCACATCGACGGAGGGCATATCCTGTACTCCCACCATTTCATATGCTCCCGTAGTCCCGCACAAACAATATTAAAGAAAATATGCGTGTAAAATTCAAGTAAAAATATATATGGATAGATGATGCAAGTATCTAAGTTCATACAAAATTTGAGATGCAACAAAAATTTGTGCAAGGAAATACAAAAAAGTGAAATCAGCACTTCAATAGTGCGGGTTGCACCTGTTCATCTCTAGACCCGCACCCGTTACTGTTGATATGTTGATTTCTCTTTTTTGTTTCCTATTGCACAATTTTTTTTTCATATTAATTTTTTGTATGATGCTAGAAGATAACAAGATGCATCCATTTGTATTTTTGGTTGAATTTTTGATGCACTTTTACAGGTGCATTTGCAAGTTGGGAGTATGGGAGTACCCCAACCCGCGGGAGCACGAGATACATTCTCCACATCGACCATGCAACTTGTTCATTTCGCCTGAACAATCTGCACCTTGAGACATGCATACATGCCTAATTGGGTGAGGTAAGACACAGCCATCAACAAATATCTATCTATAGGAACCATTGACATGCAACATTTATGTATAATTTTGTCTGTGCCCTAATAAAGTACACACACACACAAATAAAACTTTTCTGTGTGTTATCCCCAAACTTGCCTTCCCTGTTTCCTTGATTTCATTGATCTAACCACTGATGATCGATGCTGACCTGGCCCAGCCATATATGCATGTGAGGTATTATATCTTAATTTTAATTTATCATCTACTTATTCAACTACTCAAGTGGGCAAACTAAGCGACAACCTGTGGTTTCCTCTTTTCTTCTGGTGATGTTAGTGCGCCAAATTAAGTTACAACAAAATTGCTTTCTTTAGTCGTATTATGACACGCTCGAGCTGGCCTTTGTATATATACAAAGATATTATCCATCTTGTCACCATTTACAACTTGATCAATAAGGCGAAAACGACACATCACGTATGAAAACTATGACCAACTACCGTTTCTCTTTCTTTTTTGGTGATTAGGTAGCTACTAGGGCGGTCGGTCAACTTTGACAGCCAATTAATCAATCAATGTTGCATTGCACACAATCTTATTAAATCAATTCAATCAGCAAGTACATATATAATGCACATACATATAAAACCAGTGCGCGTCCAAGTAGTCTCTTTAGTTCGGATGGCTTTAATTTTGTTTCTGTTAATAATAGTAGACTAAAAGGTGATTGTAGATTTGTAGGTTCTGATTTCATTTGGTGTAGTAAATTAAAATCCAGGGAATCTTAGTAAGATCTAGCTAGGTCTCTTTTACCATAATCATTCCAAGTGTGATTAGATAGGGTTATATATATAAAGCTAAAGTATCTTTGTAATTTATACATAATAAGTCAATTGTTAACCAAAAGTGCATAATGGAGTGAACAAGGCTAACTTATTGTCACTGTCCATTATATTTCCAAATGGTGGGCTTGTATATGGATTTAATTAATCCCGAACCAACTTACATTTTCTTACAAAAGCCGTGCAAGTGTTAATGTGTTGGGATGTTCTATCGAAAATTTGTCTATAGATCATTGCATATTGAATCAAATCTAACTGTCCGAATTTTCTTAATTGTTGCGTATCTGAAGAATCTTTGGTATATGTACGTGTACACTACTCACATATGAGCTGTATACCTCTCTGTTGTAAAGAAAAAGACAAACGTACAGTTTCACATCAAATAGTAATGTACAGGATCCACATGAATCTGATAGAATCTAAATTTCCCCAATTGCCCTTAAATAGACAAAAATTATGAAAATATATACAAATATTTTCATTATCTTATTAATGCATATTGAAAAGTAAAAGATCAACATAGAGATTATTATATGGTGTATAACAAACCAATATGAAACTTTGCTTTCATGCCATTATTCGTTCAAAATTTATTTGCACAATTAATGGTCCATGAAACTTATGTAAAGGGTTGTTTAGATAGGTGCAAAGAGGTGAAATGAATAGTGAATTAATAGTGAAAATTGAATGGAGGTGTTTACTTGAGGAAAAAGTGGTGGAGATGTGATGGAAGAATAGTGAAAATTGGATTGGAGGAGTTTGGATGGGTGAAAAGAGAGTGAAAAGTGTGTATGAATAGTGTTGACATAGTAGTTTTTTGTGAGAGAAGATATACGATGGATGTGATGGGTGCATAGTAAAAAATAGAGAATGTGTTTAGATTGAGAAAAAAAATAGTGGGAATGTGATGTGTGAAATGATAGTGAATAGTGGATATTTGGATTGAAGGTGTTTAAATGAGTGAAAAGTGGTAGGATGAATAGTGAATTCAAGGTAAATGTCACCAATCTAAAATATTGAGATGAATAGTGAATTCGAGGTGTGTCGGGGACAGCCATAGGGGTCCCCTAATAACGGGGGAAATCACCCATTTTTCGAAAAATAACAAAAGCAAACAACCAGAAACTCACGAACCGCAAGTCACACCACGCACGGCAACAACCTAGGGCAGGGAATGGCCCACGGCCCAAAAAGCCTCACCGGCCCAACGAACAGCCGACCCCCGTCACCCCTCGAGCGAACCTCTGCCTCGCTTGAGGGCCAGGCGCCGTACCGCGAAACCTCCGCCTCGCTCGAGGGCTTGACGCCCCCTCGGGCGAGTTTCCGCCTCGCTCGAGAGCTTGACGCCCCCTCAGGCGAGTCTCCGCCTCGCTCGAGGGCTTGACGCCCCCTCGGGCGAGTCTCCGCCTCGCTCGAGGCCACCTCCGAGCCGCGACACCATACCTGCTCCCACGATCGGAGCATTAAATGCTCTGGCACGTCGCGGGCGCCCGGGTCAAAAGTGAATCCCCGCCACGCCGGCCCTCTGACACCGCCTGGGAATCAGATCCCGGCGCTGTTCGACCAACCCGCACTGTGCAGCCATCCCCGGCGCTGTGCGGGTGCTGTGCGGGAAGGCCGGTGTCATTCCGTGATACTGTGCCGCCTACTCCCGTATCTCCTCCACGTCGCGCCCCTCGAAAGAGGACGACGGCACCCTCGAAAGGGGTACGGCCACCAATTCCCCGCCCGCCTGGGACAACACCGTGATGCAAGGCCGGCGGGGCGCGTCACCTCCATCACCTCCGGGTCTGAGCGGCCATCCCCGCCACTGTGCCACCATCCCGGGCACTGCTGGGCCATCCCCCACACTGTAGGGATCCAGGTTGACAGGACATCGCCACGCCCGCCGCTATGCAGCCTCCGGTCTTCCGTCAGCCAGGCCCTCGGGCCGGTGTACGGACGGCGATCAAACGAAGAGCTCCAGCGCTACTACCCTCGAAGTCGCTCCTGGACGGGCACAGGAGCCACCACGACGCCTGCCAGGAGCAAGATTCGCCAGGACGGCCATCGAATCGCCGGCACTGTGCACCATGCCGCCACACCGTGCCTAAAGCTATGCGGTATGACTGTAAACCGCCTCCCCTTGATCTATAAAAGGAGGAGGCGGTCCCCTGGCCGCGGGGGGACGAGATCATCACTTCACAACCACACTCACCCGCATACTCGTTCCCTTTAATATTGGCACTTTGCCTCAATCACTTAGCAGGGACTTGGAGGCTCCTCCTCCTCTCCCGCCTTGCTTGTAGCCCCCCTCTACGAGCACCACGGTGCCTTGCAATACAGCGCCACGAGCACACCACTGCTGGACGTACGGCCCATAGTGTTGCTTAGCACCGGCCATCGAGAGACCGATCTCAGCGCTCTTACTAGTTAGTGTCGGGACTACTTTCCGCACCGACAGTTGGCGCGCCAGGTAGGGGAACCGCGCTGATATCAGCTCCCCACCAGCAGTCTCGATGGTGATTCGCACCGAGTTCAGGTCCCAGAGGTACTCCATGGGCAGCTCGGACCCTTTCCCAGCCGGATTCGAAATCCGGTTTGGGAGCCTGAACTTTCAGGCCACAGGGAACGGCTACCTCATGCGCCTCACCAACTACGACGAACTCCACCCGTGGCGGTCGACTGGGCCGCGCCCAATGCCCGCCACGCCTGCTACTGACGCTCTGGCACACGCCCAGGCGGCTGCTGCGAGCACCTCGACACCTCGGTGCCGCCGGCACTCAGGCCAGCGCTCGCGCCAGGCACGTATGGAGCGGCGCCGGGCCGCACGCGCCGCAACACAAGGTGACGCACCCACCGACGGTGCGACGGCACCCGCGGGGGAGCATACGGCCGCGGGGCCGCAGTTCCCCTACGGGACGCGCAACGCTGCAGCGACGTACGCCTCATCCGTCAGCACCGACGTGGCCGCATACGAGGACCTTCTGGGCCACCACCTGCTGGCAGTCCGGAACCTCATCGCCACAACCAACGACGAGTCGTACCACGGCTCGGCCACCGAGCAGCCGCCCTCGACCTCGCATGGTTACGTGGAGTGCGACTTCTCCGGCGTACCGGACCCAGTGGTGTTCCGGCAGTTCCTTGACGCTGCGGACTACTGGTTCGGTTGCTTCGACGACTCCAGCGAAAGGAGCTACGATCCCTCGCGCGAGTGCTTCGTTGTCGTTGTCAACGAGCATGCTGACGGCGCGAACGGAGCAGGCGACAGGGATGCGGCCCAGCATCCAGAGCCAAACCCGCCACCGGCCCCACCAGCGGGCAATGCGGATATTAATGCGCAGCTGGCCCAGGCGCGCGAGCTTGAGGCGAAGCTCGCAGAGGAGTACCGGCAGGTGCGGCTCCTGTGTGCTACCATTGCAGGGGAAGCCTCGGTGCGCGGCGAACGCGTCCGAGAAGCCGGGAGGCAGGCTCGCGAGCGCATCAACACCGACTTCAATGTGGACGACCCACACACGCCGCCTCGGGCCAGCCAAAAACTCGTCGCAGCGGCGACACTACTTCGGGCCATGCCCGAGCTATCGACGCCCGAGGCACGTAACCTGCGCCGCGAGGCGCAGGCTCTCATCGAACAAGCGGCCGTACAGCAGGCCGAGAGCTCCGCGTCCCGCATACGCAACCAGTCCAGCGCGTGGGGCGACGGCGACGTGCAGGACCAGGAGGCATCCGTCCACGCAGACGGCGCGGCGGGACAGCCGGCAAACCGGGGCAGGACGCCTGTCAGGGAGCGGATCCTTGACATGCGCGGCCAGGCCCACGACGGCGATGCCCGCAACGTCCTGAACGCCAAGAAGAGGAGCTACGCGGAGGCGCGGACGGCGGCGGGCTACCACCCTCGACGAGGTGGTCGCTACGACAGCCGGAGGACCGCTCGCCAACGTCGGAACCCCCGGGAACCCGTCGAACAGCTCGTTGGAGTCGGTCGGATCTCCCGGCTGAACACACGGGTTCCCGGGGGTTCCGGCGTTGGCGAGCGGTCCTCCCGGCTGTCGTAGCGACCACCTCGTCGAGGGTGGTAGCCCGCCGCCGTCCGCGCCTCCGCGTCGCTCCTCTTCTTGGCGTTCAGGACGTTGCGGGCATCGCCGTCGTGGGCCTGGCCGCGCGTGTCAAGGATCCGCTCCCTGACAGGTGTCCTGCCCCGGTTTGCCGGTTTTCCCGCCGCGCCGTCTGCGTGGACGGACGCCTCCTGGTCCTGCGCGTCGCCGTCGCCCCGCGCGCTGGACTGGTTGCGTATGCGGGACGCGGAGCTCTCGGCCTGCTGTACGACCGCTTGTTCGATGAGAGCCTGTGCCTCGCGGCGCAAGTTACGTGCCTCGGGCGTCGATGGCTCGGGCATGGCCCGAAGTAGTGTTGCCACCGCGACGAGTTTTTGGCTGGCCCGAGGCAGCGTGTGTGGGTCGTCCATATTGAAGTCGGCGTTGATGCGCTCGCGAGCCTGCCTCCCGGCTTCTCGGGCGTGTTCGCCGCGCGCCGAGGCTTCCCCTGCGATGGTAGCACGCAGGAGCCGCACCTGCCGGTACTCCTCTGCGAGCTTCGCCTCAAGCTCGCGCGCCTGGGCCAGCTGCGCATTAATATCCGCATTGCCCGCTGGTGGGGCCGGTGGCGGGTTTGGCTCTGGATGCTGGGCCGCATCCCCGTCGCCTGCTCCGTTCGCGCCGTCAGCATGCTCGTTGACAACAACAACGAAGCACTCGCGCGAGGGATCGTAGCTCCCTTCGCTGGAGTCGTCGGAGCAACCGAACCAGTAGTCCGCAGCGTTAAGGAACCGCCGAAACACCACTGGGTCCGGTACGCCGGAGAAGTCCCACTCCGCGTAACCATGCGAGGTCGAGGGCGGCAGCTCGGTGGCCGAGCCGTGGTACGAAGTGTGTATGAATAGTGTTGACATAGTAGTTTTTTGTGAGAGAAGATATAGGATGGATGTGATGGGTGCATAGTAAAAAATAGAGAATGTGTTTAGATTGAGAAAAAAAATAGTAGGAATGTGATGTGTGAAATGAAGGTGTTTAAATGAGTGAAAAGTGGTAGGATGAATAGTGAATTCAAGGTAAATGTCACCAATCTAAAATATTGAGATGAATAGTGAATTCGAGGTGAAAAGCTAATTAATCTAGCAAGGTAGGTTGAATATTGAAATTCTAGCAATAATAGAGAACTAGGTTAAATATTGTGATAACTGCAGCACGAGCATGACCCGAAGCACCACTCTCTATCATGGATTTGCTTTTATCAAAAGTAGCCTTCTTTGACAACAAAAAAGTGAGTTTCAGCAGCAGTTTTCCATGGGTAGGTATAAAAATATTCTTGATATTAACAAAGACCTGACTAGAAATAAAAACTTAGTTTCCCTGTAGATGTCCTTTCATTGATCTGATCGATATGATACAAGTAACATGGCTCAATACAGGAACAACATGAAGTTGTTGAATATTCATCACCCATCAAGTGCGGACAAAATCTTAGATTGATATTAACAAAGTAGTGTAAACATATATATTTGCCAAGTAGAACTCCATTTTGAATATATATGTTTGATATTAACAAAGACTGCTTTAATTTCTAAACAACTCTTTATCAAAAAAACTAATGATACTTTCTCACGAATTAGCATGGCCGCATATATATACATCTATCTATGATTCTGTTAAGTTCCTATACGTGCCCATTATTGACGGGTTGACCAAAGTTTGAGTTTCCAACTAAAAATAACTATGAACAACCAGAGATGAGTGAACTAAAATAATGAGAAGTTAGTTAAAGATTAGTGTGCCTTCTCCTTCTGACAACTTGACTTCTTGTCGGTCATGTTGAATGTCCATCACATCAGTTATCTCTATACTGCAATTTTGAAACATGGTGTGAATTTTTTTTATAGGTTAGCAATAATGTGCTCCGTTTAACGCCTTGTGCCTGCCCAAGTTATTACTTGCTAGGTCGATATTAATTGTAAATACCACATTTGCACATATATACATATTAACAATTTTAGCAGCTCCGTTTCATATTGGAATAATAGTCATGACATACCAAAATTTTGATAATTGATCTTCATAATACATGTTTTAGTAATTATCAAGCTTATGCTGTTCAAATTAAAGTCTACTATACTGCTCAATCACAGAAAGGGGGGAACACATATAGACTTACATTCTAGCTAACTTATGTTCCACTAACTGCATACAGAATTACTGTGGTGGTCAAAATGCTAGCTGCCCCCATATCCCTCCACTAACCAGAAAGAAAACATCAATGTATAGACCTAGCTAGGAAACCCTAAACCTAACCTCTCCTAATTGGCAAGAAATCATGGAGGTAGCCCAAGGCAACCATATTCCAAGCTGGACTCTAGCTAGACAGGAGTGGCACTTTGGAATCATTCATTCAAGCCGCCCATGCACCTGTGCTGAAGGCATCGAGGAGTCCCACATGCCCCCCACTTACACCGAAATTGTCCCAATGCACACACACCCAATGCCTCCGCTAAGCAACTTTGGTCTAGGGCTAATATAATACTCTCAACTTGCACCATTAAACTAATCCCCCACTTGCGTGCATAAGCATCAACGTTACTCCCTCCGGTTCCATATTAGAAGTCGTTTAGGACAGCGACACGGTCACCAAAGCACAACTTTGACTTCTCTTTTCTATAAAAATATTTATTGGAAAGTTATATATGTATATTCTTATGAAAGTAATTTTTAAGACAAATCTATTTATATGATTTTCACATTTTCAAACACAACGACTTAAAAGTTATTCATGATTTATATTCCCAATGTTTGACTCAAACCTTGTTCAAAACGACTTCTAATGAGGAACCCGGAGGGAGTAAGTTGTATCATCCTTCTCTCTCGAGAAAATTAAAGCGAGGACGCTCCTAGATCGATAAGCCACTTCCCCGCACGTACCACCTGTGTTACCGACAGACGGGCCCGAGAAGCACTAGACCCCTCATGTCAGTGGATCGTGCTAGCAGGGCCACCTTACCCATCACCCTCCTCTCTCTAGCTCATGTATTATATTTCCTCCTCCCATCAACTCCAAAGACCAGCACTAACCTATCCCTTTCTCGTCTTCCTTTCCCATCACTTCCTCTCCCCTTCCTCGCTCCTGTCGTCTCTCTCTCTTGCTCCAATTGGGTTCCAGCATCGATCCATCCCCTCCGGCATTCTTCTTCCTGCACCTCCATTGCCCCATTTTCCTGCCCTTTTCTAGCTCCCCTCCCCTGGACTCGTAGCTTTCCCCTCCCAAAATATATGCCCACAAATCCATATGAACAAGCACCATCAGCAAGCAGGATAAATTAAGAAAGGAGAAATCAAAAGAAACACCAAGCAGGAGCAGGAGCCAGGAGCACAGCTTCAGCTAGCTCCTTTTTCTCCTCTCCCCACATCCCAAAAACCATTCTTTACTCTCCTCCAAGGAAACAAGAACCACACAAACCCTAAAGAAACAACACCCAAGCATCAGGCTGCAGGCCTTGGCCTCTCCTTCTTCCCCGTCGCCTCTACTATTCTCATCATCATCATCTTCTCCTGCGTCGCCAATTATTAATATTATCGGTACTGTTATGTAGCCATTATTTTTACTTGAGCTTATTTGCTACTATACTCTCCTTACTTGACTTATAATTAGCTCTTCTCCTACCCTAGAAAGATGGCCGGCCTGGATTTGGGCACCAGCTCCTACCTCAACCATCTCCAGCCTCTCCATCTCCACCACGATGACGGCGGCACGGCAGGCTCCGACGACGGCCAGGACTCGCTGTCGCCGGGATCGGGCGGTGGGGGTCCGCCGAGCACGGCCGGGGGTGCCGGCATCGGGGGCGGGGATGTCGTCGCGCGCCGCCCGCGCGGCCGCCCGCCGGGGTCCAAGAACAAGCCCAAGCCGCCGGTGATCATCACCAGGGAGAGCGCCAACGCACTCCGGGCGCACATCCTCGAGGTCGCCGCCGGCTGCGACGTCTTCGAGGCGCTCACCGCCTACGCGCGCCGCCGCCAGCGCGGCGTTTGCGTGCTCTCGGCGGCCGGGACCGTCGCCAACGTCACGCTGCGCCAGCCGCAGTCGTCCCAGACCGGCCCGGCCTCGCCGGCGGTCGCCACGCTCCACGGCAGGTTCGAGATACTCTCCCTCGCGGGCTCCTTCCTCCCGCCGCCGGCGCCGCCGGGCGCCACCAGCCTCGCCGCGTTCCTGGCCGGGGGCCAGGGGCAGGTTGTCGGCGGCAGCGTGGCCGGCGCGCTCATCGCCGCGGGGCCCGTCGTCGTCGTGGCCGCGTCGTTCAGCAACGTCGCCTACGAGCGGCTGCCGCTCGAGGAAGGAGAAGATGTGCCCCCTCCACCACCGCCGGGGAGCGACCATCCCGGCGTGCCGTTCGGCGGAGACCCCGCGGCGGCGGCAGCGGCCGGACTTCCGTTCTTCAACCTGCCGATAGGGATGCCACCAATGCCGATGGATGGGAACGGCAACTGGCCTGGCGCCCCCGGCGGCGGTGTCGGGAGGCCGCCCTTCTCTTGACGGATCCCATCCGGCCGGTGAGGTCCATTGGCAAGTGCGCGCGCGAGGACATCATGGACATGTACAACAACAAGCAAGTAGCATCTCTTTATCTCTCTCGATCTCACTCTCTGTCGTTCACTTGTTCTCTTCTCTCTTGTGTGCCATTGTTGTGATCTCTCTCTCATGTTTTTGGCGTTGACCTCTATGGGACCGTACTTGTTGATTGTGTTAATTCTTGATCAGTCGAGTGTCGTCTCTGCAGTTAATTCGAACTATGTGTTTGTGAGGACATGCACTCATAAATTGATCAAAATTAGTGCTGTTATTTGTGTCTTCAATGTTCGAGGTAATTTTAGAAGAATAATGTTGTAGGTCATGAACTATATTTCTCTAATTGTGTTGTTGGGAAATCAAAATTTATTTTGTAGTCGGCCGATTGCATCACCCCGTACCTCTTTGCTCACAAAGAAGACTAGGTGCTTACATCTTTTATAATAATGTTTGAAATCAATAGGTTTTCTTGTTTCTTTTCATTTGTTGCAATAATAGATCCAGATAACTCTTCATATAATACTAGACATCATACAAATTTGTTCTTTATTTTGCTTGGGTGCACAATTTTAGTACTGTTACTTGTGGTTACCAGCTTACCACTTCCATGTTACAACTGCAGTGTTTCTCATGAGCCTTATGCAAAGCAAAAATATTATATATCATTGTCCTTGTACTTTATCAACTTCCACACATGCCAACCATGCATATTGACCTGGATACATGATTGGAGGAAAGAATGTTAATCAGAATTAGTTATTAGTGAAGTATGCAACAAGGAAAAGAAAGATGCATGTCGTCCCATTCATTACTTGATTCAATAATCTTTTCCTTAGATTGGGTGTGACCATTGCTTCTTTTTCTTCCTCAAAAGAGAAATGTACGTAGTAGGGTACAGATCCCTAGATTAAATAAAGAAGCAAAATCATCTCAGTTCATATCATGTATATAGTAAAATACTTCTCAACAAATTTAATTTGTAGCCCACGAGAACACGATATGCTATATGTAAGAACGAAGGCGCTACTTAGGCCGCGTTGATATATCCGGGAAATTTGCAGAATTATTGTTATCAATTAGTAGTTACTCATCTTACATATACCATAGATTTGAAGTTCCCGCAATGCAAACAAATCTCTGATATACCTGTGAGACATGCATATAGAACTAGCTTAGCGCAATTAGCGTGTAGGAATTAACACTGCAAATGATAGATCAAGAAAGGAGTGGTAGAATTAATGCAATTAGGAACATATATATGCAAATGCAATATATGACCTATTAATAATTATCTCATATATATATTTGAATTTCCACCAAATTCCTAGTTTTCCAAGTTTAGCATCCATGAGACAGTACTATTCCGGCTCAGAAACATGCTATATAGCTAGCGCATCCAAATCAAGATTGTGAAGTGCTCCTTAGATTTCTCTGGTCAGGTGCTGTTCTTTCTGCAACTGCAAACATATTGGCATGAGGGCCCGTGAAGAAAAATAAGTACACAATGCACACACGGTAGCTAGCTTAGGATTAATCATTCTTATTTCTTTGTGTGTATGAAATTTTTAGTGGATTCACGTGTGCAGGCCGATCTATACCCCTTAATTTAATTATATACCATTTCACTTCACACAAAGTACAAATATATGATGGTTGCCAGAGGCATCGCTCGAAGTCTTTACGACTGATTCTTTTTAAGCCATGAAATGACCGTTTTGGAATCTTGCCTCTATCCCAAAATGGGGTAACATGACTAGTTGACCACTGTGCAACTCTCTCTCTCTCTCTCACCACTTGGTGTCGTCATTTCAAGACCGACATCTGTCCTTCATTCCTTCGCCGTTCTTTTTGTGCGTGTCTGATCAAGTTTGTTTACGGGAGCTGGCCTTTTCTGTGCCCTTGGGAAATGCATGCTATTTTACTATTTGATGAGTCCTCGAAGGATCAAAAATCGCCTCGAATTTGATCGAATTTTATACATGTACTTAATTCATGCTATTCTTTTCGATCCATCGATCCTCAACTCAACTTTTGAAACGTGATTGTGATATCTGTCCTATGGCGTTGTCATTTCATGCACATTTACCTCTCCTTTTTCTAGCTAGCATCTGCTGCATAATAGCTAGATTAGTTGTTGATTACACGCTACTATATAGAGAGATTCTGTTAAACTCATCTGGTCAAAAAGATTATACAAAGAACTGTGTTATCTGATTCTAGCTAGGTACAGTGCATCAAAAGCTAACAGTAAGACATAAAAAATTGGCCAAATTGTCCCATCAGTTTTCTCGCTTTGGGAACTAATCGAGATCACCCCGTTGTTCTATGTTTGTGCGCATGCACAGCGTCCGGTGCCTACGAATTAGTGGACAATCAATGCTGTGCTTGCTAGTGAAAGTAAGTGCTTACAGTGTGCTATACATGTGCCTACAACCAGGTAGACAGCGACGCTTACTGCTAATTTGATTGCAAGTCTAAGCATATACTATATATCCTGCATCTGTTACATGGTTACTATAGATATTTCAATTTGGATTCATTCAAAAAAGAACTCCAACTAGCTAGCTAACTATAGCTATTTCAATTTCATTTACACTTTCTCATATAGATTATACACACCATACCCCAATCTCAGTATCTCACTGCGTATTCAGCTAGCTACAATCACTGGTGGAAAAACGACCTTTGTTCCCAAGCATTTGTCCCGGTTCAACTTTGGAACCGGGACAAATGCTTTTGGGGCGACGTGGCCTCGGAAGGCTGTTTGCGCCCCCCCTAGTCTCGGGTGGTAATACCACCCGGGGCTAAAGGCCTGGTGTCCAACGGCTCTGAGCCGCAATTATTGGCGCCAGACTTTAGTCCCGGGTGGTATTATGACCCGAGACTAAAGGGTGAGCCTTTCGTCTCGGGTCGTAACACCACCCGGGACTAAAGTTTTTGTCCGGGTGGTATTACCACCCGAGAATAAAGGCTCATCTTTAGTCCAGGGTGGTAATACTCCCCGGGACTAAAGGGTGCGCCTATATATCCCTGCCTCCCTTCTTCTTCCTCTGCCCGAGCTCACATTCACCCGAGAGCTTAAGAGATAGTTTGTGAAGAGCTAGCTAGTTCTTCTCCTAGAGAGGTGATGTCCAATTTTTTCGTCATCAATTTGTGAAGATTTCTCTTCTCTAAAGTGTTGCTAAGGTTTGATTCTTCATCCTTCCTTCATTTGTTATGATTAAATTTCGTTTTTATGGTTAGAAATGGAGAAAATATGGATTTAGATTTTTAGGTGGTAGGAGGAGATGATGTTTTCAGATGTTTTAGACTTAGCTAACATTGTATTTAGTTTCACATATTTTTTTAAGCATAGTTTCACATAGGGATTTATCCTCTAATTTTATAGTTTTTGCTATAGAGATAATTAATTTTAACTTTTAGATGACAGATGCATTTAATTTTACATTTAGCTTAATTTATTAGAAGTTAGTTTATTAAAAAAATGGTCATTACCAAATGAAAATATACTACCTACCTATTTAATTCATTTTTGTTAAGTATTTCTTGTTTTTATTTAGAATACATTTAGGCATTCTCTTTTTTTTTCTTTTTTCCATATATACAGTCGGTTAGACGTTCTGTACCAGTAGCCTTACATCCTAGCTAGCTACAGTCCAACATCACCGACGAGCTGGGGCTATACGTGACTCGGTGATGTTGGGCTGTAGCTAGGTAGGAGATGCAGGGTTGTAGCTTGGCGATGTACTGTAAGTGGGAGAGCGAGGTGCGTGTATATGATGGTGAGGTGAGGTTGTACTTCCTAAATGATCAGGGTGATTAGAAAAGGTATAGTACAGACTTACGTCGCCTCCGGGCTCAATGCACCTGAACGAGCTCTTGCACTTATCTGTTTAGTTATTAGAAAATGAGAAAATAGGTCTTATATATTTTGTTTTTATATAGAATAGATTTAAGCATTCTCTTATTTAAGCATTGTTTTATATATATTACAGAGTAGTCCAGAATAACTATGGTAAGTTATTCTGGTCGCGGTGGTCGCCGTGGAGGTCGCCATGGCGGCGGTCGTGGAATCAGTTTTGATGACCGGCCACCTTTGGCTCGTCATCCAGGCATACACTTAACCCATGGTGTGATTGAGTTACCTACTGGTGATCGAAGCCAGGGACCTCGTCCCAACATAGTAATATTCTTTTGTTGTATAAATTTGATGTTTACGTATTACACACGGATAATAATATTATTTTCATACAATGCAGGTTCTCAATCATTTGCAGTGGCTCGCACATGTTGTTGAAAATTTAGGTGGTACCCCTCTTGTTACACAATGAGCCATTGTCGGTCCAAACAATTGCATACAATTAAAAATCTCGTTTGACATAGCCGTTCGAGGACAAAATCACTCCTCGCTGTCTTTAGAACCCATCCAAATGGTATCGATTGTTGGGTGGGGTACCCCTGCACTGGTTAAGAGGACTTATGAAAGGACCGCCGTGCAGGCATGCTTACAACAACTAAACGCTAATGGGTATTTTGTGCCAGATTACTCTTATTTTCTAATAAAGTCACTCTAGGAAGGAGAAAGTGTCACCACGACCGCAGAGAGACTTTGTCGGCTAAATGAACATGACATGGTATGGAGCACCATTTAATTTTTTTTAATCTTCTTATTCAGTATTTTTAATGCGTCTTAATAACATTATTCTTAACTGTAGGATATGTTTGGTCAAACCTTTGCGGCAATGAGCTTTCATACAATTCTAGAGCAAGTGATGGATGTTGTGGGATTTTCTTACACAGATTCAAATGCTATACAAACAAGAAATTGGAAGTATCAGGCTCATCTTTCATTTTACAGGCCATATCAGTTTTCCTCGCCACCACTGTTTGAAATTTATGGAAGTCCCTGTGACCGTAATTGTGAAGTGATAGAGAGTGCACTAATCAATTCACTGGCATATTTCGCTGAAGTTCTCGACTTCAAGATCGAAAACTTCAACTATATGGACTATCTAAGGAAGAAGAATGAAGTATGAAATATGTGTCGTGCATTGATGCACCCCTCTATCTTTGTTAAGACCGTACCTTAAGTATTCATGTATGAACTTTTTATGTTTGTAAGACCTTAATTAAGTATTGATGTATGAACTTTTTTATATTTTTTGTTAAGATTAAGTATTGATGTTAGGCCAGTGACTAATTTATTGGAAACCTTAAGTATTAGGGTTCTCACCTCCAAAGTATTGATTAAGCCTTAATATTAGCCTTTATCACAAATTTTGGAGACCTTAATATATATTAAACTAAAAAAACAATAGGGTCATTTGGGGGGGACCCTTTAGTCTCGGTTGGTAAACCAACCCGGGACTAAAGGCCAGCCCTCCACGGGCGCAATGATTGGGGCCGGCCTTTAGTCCCGGGTGGTTGGCGGGGCCGGCCTTCAGAGGCCTTTTGTCCCGGTTGGTAAAACCAACCGGGACAAAAGGCCTCCCCAATACAAAATCGACAACACGCATCCTTCTTCTTCCCTACCCGACCAATTTTCACCGAGAGCTCAAAGAGCAAGCTCCTCTCAGCTTTATGGCGCCTCAAAGCTAGGGAGGTGCTGCCCAAATTTTTCCTCATCAATTTTTGGAGTTTTCTCACCTCCAAGTTGTTGCTAAGGTATTATTCTTCATCCTCCATTCATTTGTTGTGTTTAAATTTCGTTTTATGATTTAGAGAAGGAGAAAATAGAAATTTTGATTTAAGAGCTAAGAGATGAGGTTTTTAGTATACTTTAGATTTAGTAATAAGTAGTTATCATTTGTTATGATAATCTTCTATCGTTCATTTGTACTAAGATTTTTTTTGTTTTCATAAAAAATTACTTTTAGCTAGCTTTATTTATTATTAGAGAAAATAGAATTTATTAATTTAGTTATTAGAAAATGAGACCTAGGGATAGTGTATATTTTTTATACTTAAAATTTATGCCACAATTAAGAAAATAGAAAATTTGATTTAAGAGCTAAGAGATGTAGTTTTTATATTAGTATACTTTAGATTTGGTAATAAGTAGTTTTCATTTGTTATGATTATCTTCTTTCATTCATTTGTACTAAGATTTTTTTTTGTTTTTATATAAATTTTACTTTTAGCTAGCTATATTTAATATTAGAGAAAATAGAATTTATTAATTTAGTTATTAGAAAAGGATACCTAGGGATAGTGTTGTAGAATTAACATGGATATTTTTCACTTAATATGATACAGATGAACCGGCAATAGATGTACAACACCGACAGACGGTCAGCGGAGTACATTACCAGCATGCATGGTTTTCTCGAAGTGGCGAAAAAAACAAGGATGCGAGTGGGTTCATGTGTTGTCCATGCTCCGATTGCAGAAACGAAAGAGACTACCATGACCCGGGCACACTTCACCTCCACTTGTTGAAATACGGATTCATGCCGAACTATGTGGTTTGGACCAAGCACGGTGAAAGAGGGGTTGTGATGGAAGACGACGAAGAAGAGGAGGAGGGTATTCCGGACTGGGCTGCAGGTCAAGCTTTTGCAGATACTTTAATGGAAGATGCTGACGAAGAAGAGTTACCAGCACATGCTGACGGGCCTGCTGATGATCTCGGCCAGGTTCTACAGGATGCACAAAGGGACTGTGAAAACAAAAAAGAAAAGGCAAAGTTCCAACGTATGATCGAAGATCACAGAAAACCGTTATACCCAGATTGCAAGCCAGGTCACAAAAAGCTTAGTACTACACTAGAAATGCTGCAATGGAAGGCAAAACATGGTGTGTCTGATAAGGCATTTGAAGGGATGCTAAAAATTGTGAAGGACAAGCTTCCGGAGAACAATGAATTACCGTCCACCACATATGAAGCAAAACAGACCGTGTGCCCTCTTGGGTTGGAGGTACAAAAGTTCCATGCATGCCCTAATGATTGCATCCTATATCGGGGTAAGGATTACGAGAATTTGGATGCTTGTCCTGTGTGCAAAGCGCTACGTTATAAGATTCGGCGAGATGAAGATGCTGGTGATCTCCAGGGGCACCGTGACAAGACGAAGAAAGTTCCGCCGAAGGTTATGTGGTATTTTCCTATAATACCACGTTTGAAGCATTTGTTCCGGAACAAAGCACATGCTAAGTTGATGAGATGGCACGCCGAGGAACGTAAGCAAGACAACCTGCTGAGACATCCGGCTGATGGGTCTCAGTGGAGAAAGATTGATAGAGAATTCAAGACATTTTCTGAGGACGGGAAAAGGAACATAAGGTTTGGTTTAAGTACGGATGGTTTCAATCCATTCGGGGAGTTTAGCAGTGGTCATAGCACTTGGCCTGTGACCCTATGCATGTTCAACCTTCCTGGTTGGATGTGCATGAAGCGAAAATTCATTATGATGCCGGTGCTCATCCAAGGTCCAAAACAACCCGGCAACGACATTGATGTGTACCTAAGACCGTTGGTCGATGAACTATTACTGCTATGGCGTGAAGAGGGCGTACGTGTGTGGGATGAGGATAGGCAAGAGAACTTCAATCTACGAGCATTGTTGTTCATAACCATCAACGATTGGCCTGCCCTAAGTAACCTTTCTGGGCAAACAAACAAGGGATATCGGGCATGCACGCACTATTTACATAGAACACAAGGTATTCATCTCAAAAACTGTAAGAAGGTCGTGTATAATGGTCACCGTTATTTCCTTCCAACTAATCACCCCTTACGGAAGAAAGGGATGCATTGGAAAGGGAAGGCTGACCATCGTACGAAGGCACCCCATTTTAATGGAGATACCGTATTTGAGATGGTAAATGATCTAAGGGTAGTCTTTGCAAAGGGTGCCGGTAGTGAACCTGTTCCAACTGACGCCAACGGGCGTGCACCAATGTGGAAGAAGACATCTATATTTTGGGAGCTACCTTATTGGCGTAGCCTTAAGGTCCGACACGCAATTGACGTGATGCACCTTACGAAGAATCTTTGCGTGAATGTGCTAGGCTTCATGGGTTGTTACGGTAACCCGAAGGATACCAACGAAGCACGAGAGGACCTGAAAGAATTTCATAAGATTCCCAAAGTTCCGCGGGAGGGTGATGATGAAATTGATCCGGAAGAGGATGATGATGTTGTTGATTACTTTGGTCCTGCTAGTTACACTCTCACCAAGAAAGAGAAGGAAAGCGTGTTTGATTGCCTGAACAGTATTAAGGTTCCGTCTGGCTACTCGTCAAATTTGAAGGGGATCATAAATATGAAAGAGAAGAAGTTCACAAATCTAAAGGCCCACGACTGTCACATGTTGATGACATAGTTGCTTCCAGTTGCGTTGAGGGGTATTCTATCAGAGAATGTACGATTACTAGTCATAAAGCTTTGTGCATTTCTCAATACAATTTCACAAAAGGCAATCGATCCAGCCAAGCTAGGAAAGCTACAGAATGATGCGGTTCAATATCTTGTCGGCTTTGAGTTGGCATTTCCACCTTCCTTCCTCGATGTTATGACGCACCTCCTGGTACACCTTGTGAAAGAAATTACTATTCTCAGTCCAGTATACCTTCACAACATGTGGCCTTTTGAGAGGTTCATGTCGATCCTCAAGAAATATGTTCTTAACCGTGCCCGTCCGGAAGGAAGCATTGCTAAGGGATATGGAACTGAGGAGGTCATTGAGTTTTGTGTTGATTTTGTCGACACAATTGACTCGATTGGGCTTCCAGTATCACGACACGAGGGGAGGCTACAGGGAAAGGGTACCATCGTACCAGCGGTCTTTGACTGGGAAGAACGATCGAAGAATTGGTATTATGCCCGCGGTGGAAGATTGAACCCTGATGATGGTTCCCTCGAATTCCCACCCACGTTACGGGAGGCGGCACATGAGATAATAAAAAAGAATGAAGACATCAAAGCGGGCAGATTGGTTCCTGACAGAGACATGGATGAGCTCACTTTGGCGCTCGGGAATCCGGAACACCCAGGACGTTGCAGGGGCTACGAGGTAGTCCCGTGGAAGTTTGCTTTCAAGGGAAGCGCTGACACCTACAAAAGCCGCAAAAGAAGAAGGGAGCGTGAAGAGGGGCGGTGGCGTGAAATGATGGAGCAGAGACTTAAAGAACAAGAAGAACGTATGAATGCAGAGATTGAACGACGAGTGGCCGCCGCAGTAGCTCAGATCACCCCTGCCGGAGCACTGCCCCAAGCACCGGTGGATCCCATCATTAGCCCTTCCGCTCGCAAAAGCAGCTGTGCTTCCACAGAGGCCCCCGAAAAACAAAGGGCGGCAAACCAAGAAGAAATTCAAGTAGAGGACAACGAACGGTACCCTGTGGATGAACTCTATCAGCGCACCGCATGTGAGCTGCACAAGCCGATCGGCAACATCACAATGAAGGTATATACAAACCTGATTATACGTGCAATTATCTCAACCTTTGATGCATGTCTCAGGCATTTAATAACTTCATCATTTCTCTACATATATATAGGTGGCGTACGGAATGGCTTTAGCACATCTCCCAGGACGTACAAGCCACGGCATGCAGATTCCAACTGGCTACGCCTCAGTTGGTTTGGAGGAGATTGCTGACCCAAAGTTTAACGACATAGAGCTAGACTTCGAAGGAGGTGACGGGGAAAGCACACTCCACGATGCGTTTCACAGTATCATATTGTGGCCCAAACGTTACATCATAATACCTAACATGCCGCCACCGATCCCTCTGAGTGTTGCCGAGCAGCAGCCACTATCTCCCGGGCCGTCAACGATCCCTCCGAGTGTTGCCGAGCAGCAGCCACCATCTCCCGGGCCGTCACCAGGACGGTCGTCGCCGAATGATTGGAGCTCACCGTCTCCACAACGGGGGAATTCTCCTGCCGCGAGCGATGACGATGACCTCCATCGTCAGCAATCACCACCAAAGCAGCCTTCACCAAAGCCTACCAAGAGGCAGTCCCGATCAAAATCTAACGCGTCTATGCCCGTGCCAAATCCGGATCCCCCGAGGAAGAAAGGGAAAAAAACTGCCTGTTAAAAGGAAGCTACCATATGACATGACAGCATCAGAAAATGAGGCGGAGTGTGCTAAGCAACTCAAGGCGTGGATTGAAGGGAATAAAGAGGCTGCTAAACAGGCACTGCTCGCAGAAAAGGAAGCAGAAAGGAATAAAGATCGTCCGCAGAAACTCAAAGCTTTCATAGAGAAGAAGGAAGCAGAAAAGAAAATAGTAAAACCCCTACTAAGTGATTATGACCGCTCCCTGGAGAAGTCCCTAAAGAAGAAGAGACAAGGAGGGTCACCAAATAGTTACATCGACCAAGTACCGGGGTCGACGATGCCACAGGATTATAGGAAGAAGAAGAAGGCAACACAAGCGTCGACGTCGACGAAAGAGCCTTCAATGAAGAAGGCAACATATACGTTGACGTCGGCGAAAGAGCCTTCAACGAAGAAGGCAACACAAATGTCGACGTCGGCGAAAGAGCCTTCAACGAAGATAGCAACACAAGCGTCGACGTCAGGAGTACATACTTACGTCGCCTCCGACCTCACTGCAACTGAACGAGCTCTTGCACTTATGGACACAGAACAACTAGCAAATGTCATTCAAATGCAAGAAGCAACAGGGCTCCCACTACAATATGTTCTCGGCCACGAATCACCTCCTCGGGACAAAAACTTCGTACCTAGATGGCACTACGAGCATGGAAAATCTTTTGTCAGGCCTGAGTTGGTGAAGAAACTCCCTACTCAGATGCGCAGATTGCATGACTTCTACATGAAGACGTCTAAGGCGGGCCTGGAGATGATTGGCATGCTTGTTAAACCGGGAGATTTTGCTGGTGAAGGCGAGAAGTTGGTCTGGCTGCGATTCAAGGATATTTATGAAATTTACCATCTTTACTCCTTGAATACCGATCTTGTCATGGCCTGGTGCCTGTAAGTGACGGTGCAATACATACCCTAATTAACAAATTAATGCATACTCTAATTATTAACTTTGTCTTTCATTTTCTGTAGCTTGGAAATGCATAACATGCGGAAGAATGGTTACCAACGAATAGGTTTCATGGACCCATCTTTAGTTAATCAAGATCAAGTAAAGCTCCAACCAGAAACAATATTCAAAACAATCCTAAGGACCTTGTGTAATTTGCATTATAAGGATTTGATACTTCTACCTTACAACTTCGAGTAAGTGTGATTACCATCTTAATTACTAAGGGTTCACATTTCTAATTATCTTAGTTAACATTATTTAGTTCTAATCTTTTGAGCTTCCATGTATATACAGTTTCCACTGGATTCTTCTCATAATTGATGTCAACAGAAGCAACATCCTTGTCTTTGATTCGTTGAGAAGAGATCCGAACAAATACTTGGACCTTCAAGATATGTTTCAAGAGTAATAATTCTATCCATATGTCCCCTTTTATGCAATAGTGTGCTTTTACTAACACTATCTAGCTCTAACTTTCATTATTTTCTGCCAGAGCTTGGGAAAAATTCAAGGCTGTCAACCCTGGAACATGGAGACCTAGAATAAACTTCTCTACAAATTTTTCGGTACGTAAACCAAATAACAACTTCAGCTTGGGCAAATTAAAAATGTATAACACTAATTTTTCATAATTATCTTCTTCAATTTAGTGTATGAGACAGGAACGAGGGACACATTTATGTACATACTATGTGTGTGAGTTCATCCACAATTTCTGCGAGGTAGACCCGTCAGATTATACTGTAAATATTATTTTAAACCAATTAATAATATATTTTTTCTAACCACTTATATATTTAATTCTTGTGTGTAATATATTAACTTATTTGCACATTACAGAACAATATGATTAGGGACGCAATCATTGAGAAGGACCGACTCTTGGCGATTCAAGAAAGTCTCTGCGGATTCATCATGGACCAAGTGCTTAATCCACAAGGTAGAAATCACTATGACGGTCATCCAATTCATATAGTTTAATTAGCACCTCCGGTGGAACTTTAGACTAGAATTAGAATGAAACAGTATTTTGATATATATATATACTACTTTCAGAAAATACTATCTATGCTTTCGATGTAATATAATGTGTGTATATATTTATTTATAAGTTTATTCTCTTCACATAGTACGTATAGTAGACATGTATAATTAGTGCAAACATTTATATGTAGACGTAAATTACACCCATATACGTGAGAATATACACGTATAACATTATTAGAACAATTGGAATTGAAACAAAAAAATTCACAGCGGGGTCTTTAGTCCCGGGTGGTAATACAACCCGGGACTAAAGGGGTGGCGCACAGGCGCTGGTGTGCCCTCCCCTTTTGTCCCGGGCGGGGCTACCACCCGGGACTAAAGAGGTGGCGCACAGGCGCTGGTGTGGCTTCCCCTTTTGTCCCGGGCGGGGCTACCACCCGGGAATAAAGGCCCCTCTTTATTCTCGGTTGCCCACCCGGTGAAAGGGGGGCTTTTGTCTCTCCCTTTTCGTCCCGGGTGGGCTTTAGAGACTTAAAGTCTTTCCCACCCGGGACGGAAGGCTGTTTTTCCACCAGTGAATGATTTGCAAAGTTGTTAATACACCAGAAATGATTTAAAGAAAAAAATGATATGATTAATTGTAGCATCAACTAGGATGAGTTACATGCGTTAAGCCAGTAATTTGGGTATAATTTGAAGTTAACTTTATGTCCTTCATTTTTCTACCCCATCAATTTAATTACAGAGTTAAGGCAACTTTTTTTTTGGAGCAAAACAGAGTAAGGCAACTGAAACAACTCAAATTGCATAAATAGATCGATCTCGCAAATTTATGCGAAAACATCTTGTACTTGTATTTGTAGAATTGATTAAAATTGATTATATATATCTCACAAGCTAGGCGGCACACCTTAGTAATCATCTGCCACTCAACCGGTCAGTGTGATGAGAAAGTTTGGCATGCCACAAGTGAAACCTGAACGGTATCATATAAAGATGTACCTTTTTATTTTAAGGAATACAAAAGGTAAAACTTTAATTTTTCACACCAAGGCCTGCCTGCCCATGGAGTATAGATGCGCTGCTGTCGTTGAAATCCTGCACAAATTGAGCATGCTGGTATGGCTGCACATGTTTGTTCCATATTGTTCCTCCTCTTTTTTGTAAATTTTTTGAAAGCGTCATCGGAAAATAAATTAAAATGTTAATTTGAAATGAAACAGTGGGTCTAGCCAACCCAAAAAAAAGTTTGTTCCTCCAAACACACACCGTAACTAATGTCGGCGGACGATTACATTCTCTTTCCATTTTTGGAGGATTAGCTCGATTCTTCTTCTTTGTTCTCCCCTTTATTTAGAACAAACTGGATTCTTCTTGACCGCTTTTATTTTAGATTCTTTGGCCATTCGGCTTTGCTTGTTCCTGATTTGATCTTATGTTTGATGCTCGGACAGACCGGACAGTACTAGCTAGTTGGTTTGAGGGTTTTTCCTCTACGTCCAGTTGTGGGCCAAGAAGCTATATAATGGGCTCATAACTTGGGCCAAAATACGGGCCGTAGAGTATCCGATTTTTTTGTTAGCAGGCTGTTGAACTGGACAAGCCCAAAATTGGAGTCCGGCCCAAATTGAATTGTGTGTGTATGAGAGAGAGAGAGAGAGAGTAGCGCACAGAAACAGAAGAGTCCGAGCATTTCAGTTTCAGTGGGTGTGGTCCATTGGCGACGGCCATGGCATCACCACATATGTGTGGTCATGTGGACGGAGTGAGACAGACGCAGTAGTAGACACAAGATGCTGGCCTTTTTGTTTGGGCACTAGCCCGGCCTGGATTGGATATGGCTTTGGCCGTGTCCTTCAATTTGCAAAGGAAATGGAATGGTCCCTCACGCCCTATTTTGGTGCCTAACCGATTCATCCTGAACCATCACGTGTGTGGTGTGTGCTTGCAAATGCCTTCCTCCTCACTCTGTTTTTTTTTCAGAAAAAACCAATGAAATTACAGTTAAGATCTACACTGAATGGTTAACTAGCATGTTTATGCAAGACAAGAAACATGAATGGGTCCAGTTATCTACATGAATGCTTGAATAAGGAACGCTGTCTCCACTCTCCAGTAACAGTCTTGAGAATTGGTGCTGGACAGTAACAGCACAGTGATTTAGCTGTTCTTTACAGCCTGATCCTGAAGCATCATCTATACACTAGCCATATTTGTGTCATATGTTGAGATTACCACTTACCAAAGAGTAGCTTTCGGGCGGGTCAGCATCGCCCTTTCTCACTCAAGGATTTGGAGAGGTCCAAGTTGATAGAATTAAGCAGCTAGCTCCCGGTCAGTACTTGAGAAAAATCTGGAGTGAAGTTAATTTGGGCCTACAGCCGCTCCCATCTTATGAGCATCCAGCTGTACAGATGATGCAATACTGAAATATTTTCAGAGTAAACCATGTCTTATATCTGGCCCCTAGTAGCAGTTTCAGGCTTTCAGTCGCATCTTGTTCTTGTGTACCACATATGTTCTGAACTTTTGCAATGATCCAATGCCAGGATGCTGCTTAATTCTTTGATTTGCCTGTAACAATTCAGCAGCAAAATCTGAAGAGCACTGTCACATAGGAGACCAGATTAGTGGCCTCTGTTTCATAGTGCCCCAAGTTGCCATCTCCCTGACCCAAAAATCTTGGACACGTCGAGCACAGGCACAGGCCCCTGACCAGTCATCAGTGGCCATGGCCAGCCCTGACATGCATAACTCGGCTGCATCTTCTTCTCTACCAAACTGCCAGTACGTGTAACAGCACACTCACTGACTCACCTCGCGCGGCGATGGATCGTGTGGCTGTCGATCGCCGTCGCCGGGGACCGGAAGGCGACACCGACACGGCCGTCGGAATATTCGCCGGCGACGAGCGGAGTGTGCCAGCCACGGCATGGGGGGCCCCCACTGGCCACTGCGAGCTTGTCCATGGCAGCAATGAGGCAAGCGAGGGGAGGGGAGGGGAGGGGCAAATGCAAATCTGGTCCCTGCCCTCCTCCCGTCCCCGTCGCATGGCGTCTGACAGTGAACAAGAACAACGCTGCACCATGCATAGTGCAGCAGCACTCCAACATCAGCTGGCTGCCTCATGGTCCATTTGCGTCATGAAATGTACCCCTCAATTTTATAAATTTTTGTTACGTCAGAATTCTCGAACTTTGATCAATTTTATAGAAAAAAAAGCACTAGTAGCTAGTATTTGCACCATCCAGTAAGGTTTCACTTAAATCGGCTATAAAAATATGTCTTCATACAGAATAGTAACTTAGCACCGTAAATGTTAATATATTTTTCAAAAAATATGGTCATAATTAAACCAGCTTGACTTATGATAAATCTAAAATGAATTGTAATTTGAAACGGACGATGGAGTAGTGTGCATATACACGTGCTCATCGCATATGCATCTTTATCCCTCAATCGCGTTAATTAACTTCGAGCATCAAAGGTTCAATGTATATGATGTGTGCCGAGGTTTGGATGTCTGACACTTCAACCAGCATGGCATTGGCTCCAAAGGTCCCACATGTCATTGACACAAGTAGGCAAGTAGCATCATCGGGAAATCTTCAAATCCTCAGCTAATGTACCCGGGAACAGTGGAGGGTTTGTGGCTGATTGGGGAAGGACCGGGGATTGAAATGGAATTAAGCGGCGACACACGTAGCCAGATCCTGTGCTTTGCCATCCCTCCAATGGCACCAGGTACAGTTAGTTGCAACAACACTGTTCATTTCAGTACCAGCTTTCAGATGCTTCAAGACGCAATGTTCAGACATTCAGAGAGGCTGTTGTTCTGACACTGTTTATAGTGGTGACTGGCGAGCCGAAATTAGTCGTGACAACTGACATCTATCACAGATTCACAGCTCACCTAGGTTCTGAATCTCACGACAAACATCATATGTTCATTGCTACTACTGCCTCATGGACGAATGGGTGCCAATTTGCCACGATACGCATGGTCCAATTTTTTAACTTGTCTTTTCCAAGCATCTCTTCAAATCATGGAGTAGTGCAGTGATTAACAAAACGGTTGAATTTTCTTGTGATAAGAGCCTGGCTAAATCTACCCTTTTGCTCATTCGTTCTTGCATGCATAGGTGTGACAACACTGTGATGTAACCCCAGATTTAGCCGGACGCAATTCATGGCGAATATTCACGCGCTGGCTAGCTCTCGATCTCATCCGACGACGGCAGTTTTGACCACACAACTTAAAGCTCTCTCACGGATATTTTCTGCAGATGCCCGACAAATCTGGAATTAGTGGCCCAGATTACAGCGCTTAACCTTCTCGTTTATCCACCTCTCCCTTTTGCGTTTCATTCACTCCTGAAAGTGGAAAAGGCTTCACATTCTGTGTGCGCCGCCCTCTGAATTTGGGCGTGATTTGACAGATGCTATCTCCAGTTTGCTCAAATTACGTCCACGCATTAGCAGGTTCACTGGTTCATATCAATCATGAAGCACTCGAATCTACGCCGAATCCATCTGCGGTCACCGTCAAACTTTTGAAAAAAACAAATCGTCATCACCTTTATTTGTTTCTCGGATATGCAAAACTTTGCATGAATACGGTTTGTATGCGTATCACTGTCTGAAACCGTGAGAGCGGAAGAAAGTAATTTTATCCGGAGCCACAGCCAGCTGATTGACATGTAAAAAGGAAGGGGTAAATGGATGAGCTTTGCTTGCTTTCACTGTCAGGTCTCGAGGAAAGTAAACAGCCGCTGATTTGAAGGGTGCTGACAAGGACTTGACGTGGAGCGGCCACGAGCCACAGCTCTCAGCTAGCCTACCGAAAGTGTCGCAACAGGTGTCTGCATCCGCCATTAATCTCTGGCTTAGGAGGAGACGATGAGGATGACAACGATAATTACATGGTTAACCACCCACAGACACTCTGAAAGAAAGGAAAAAAAAAGAAAAAAAAACATGATTTCATATGAAGAAGCTAGAAAAAAGAAAGCAATCAGTGGCAGGCTTGAGTCAGTGAGGCAATCTGATGTCACTGTCTGCATCTCATCTCTCCAGCGTTTACACTGTTCCTGGTGTGTGAAGACAGTGTGCCCTTGCTGTGGAGAGTTTGACATTTGCTTGAAGCCCTGAACCTGAAGGGTTTCAGGCACAAGAAAGTCTTTGCTCAAAGGAGTTCCAGTTCCAAGGGAAGGAGAAGGGACTGTGCCGAGACAGCAATGGGTTGGTTCTCTGGCCTGGGCCTTATCCCATTATCCACTCTGGGAGTGGGTGGTTAGCTGGGGCAGGCTAGAGATGTCATTCTGCCCCTGGGCAAATAAACCAAGCCCTTCTATTGTGTTGTGTGCTGCTTTCAACATGACCCTGAAAAGAGGGCACCTTCAATAGTGACAGCAGTCAACAGCAATCCCATGCTGGTTATGCCATAGCAAAAGAGAGAAAAAAGTGAATTTAATTTGTTGCAAAATGCAAATCAAGAGCATACATTTCGAACGTGGAAATTTCACTGGAATTCAAACGCGGGTTGGTTATTTGTAGTTTCCGATGGGGTCTAACCGTCCAAACATTTGGTTATCAAATTAAACAATGGGGAAAACAACTTGAAACATCATTCGATCTTCCAGTAGAGCTCAACACTCGCATTAATCATGAAAATTCCCTTGTTCCAAAATGAGCTCTTAACTTGTCGATTTCTCTCCTGGTTGGCTACATCTAACTTTCCCTTGCTTCCCATTTTTCAGGATAGTGCGAAAGGATACGCTTACGATTTCATGATGGCGAGATGCTGTGTGAATACAGAGAGGGTCTCCAATAATTCAGATGTGGGGGCCCAAGAGATCACGGGGATCTACCAATGGAGACGTGCCCATTGGCAGCCACTCGCCGCTTCTTTGTACCAGCAGTTACCACAGCAAATAGACAAAAGCAGTAAGGACTCTCAGCTCGGCTGGCCTGCAAACAGATTCAACTCCAGTTCAACTCTATCTGGCTTATTAATACAGCAATGTCCAACCAGCCTAGGATTTTTTTTTTTGAAAGAAACCAGCCTAGGAAATTAACCACATGCCTTTCATGGTATGCATAATTGTAGATCTTTGCTTTAGAGTACGCAAGAGCCAGACCTAACAATGTGTTTCAGTTTTGTTTTTTAAATGACTATAATAAATCTGACTCCATTCGACTTCTCTTATTCAGCTTCGTCTAGGGCTGGATAACGAGCCGGCTCGGCTCGGCTCGGCCTGGCTCGTTATCTTAACGAGCTGGCTCGGCTCGGCTCGTTATCTCAACGAGCTGAAATGCCGGCTCGGCTCGGTCCAGCTCGCGAGCTAGCTTGGTCAGCTCGCGAGCCAGTAACAAATTACGTTACATCTTGCACAAACAAATCAAAGCAGCATAGTTTCTCGTAAATTGAAGCTAAATCCTAACACTAATGGAGAACTAGCAAGCAGCAAGAAGATTCAAGATACAACATCTAGCAGCATCATGCGTTTGCAAAATCCACGCACCAAGAAGGAATAAAGAAGTAAAGAAATCAAATTATTGAGAAACACCGGATCGATGGACTATTAAAGATGGGAAGTTGAGTGCTGAACATCTTCCTGGGCGAGATCGACGCTCGTGTCCGCTGCGCTCGTGCTGTTCGTACAACATCTTCTCATGGAGGCCTCCAGCTGATCCAAAGCCCCACCTTCATTCTTCGACCTCGTGGCTGGGCCGTGGGAGATGGCATGGCGCGGCTGCGCTTGGGAGCGTGGAGCGGGGAAGCCGGGGAGGGACGGCGCGACGGCGGGCCTGCGGCTGCGAGCCTGCGACTGCCGGTTTTGACTTTGGGGATGGATGAGAACGTGAGTGGATAAGGTTTCAGCTCAGGGAAAGGGTGGCTGGGTGGGCTCGTAGTGGTAAATGAATTGTTGGGCCGTCTTACACATGTGCTCGCTCGCTCCACTCGTTGGCGGCTAGGGTCATATGTATCTAGCTCGTTTGGCTCACGAGCTGCTCGCGAGCCGGCTCGAACTCGCTCGTTATACTAACGAGCAAAAAATTATGCTCGGCTTGATAGAAAATAGATCGAGCCGAGCCGAGCCGAGCCAGCTGCGAGCCGAGCGAGCTAACGAGCCACGAGCATTTTGTCCAGCCCTAGCTTCGTCTGCAGTATTTTTCTCTCACAACGAATCTGGTGTAAAAATATGTATGCAATATTGGTTTCTCACAACAAATATGTCGTACAAATTTGTCGAAGATCTACCAAACGGATTATCTGTACAACATAACCAAGGTAAATCAGGGGCAGTGGATATAATTTATAAGTTGCATTCATGTAAGTTTAAATGTTTAATGCATAAACTAGGATGTTCTAAAAAAACAGTCCGACATATTTCGGCTGAGTTTTTCTTGGATGGGAAATAGGTTGTGCCATGTGTAGCCTAGTCAATTTCTTGCTCATTAAATAAATGTTAAAATTAGTCCAACTGTCAACACCATACCAAATATTGTATATATGGGTGCAAACTTAGGAAAAACAAAAGGTAAAATTGATGTAAAATGACAATCATAATATCACTGTGCTCTTTATGTTTCTCCAAGTAACAATTATTGCCTCGTCGGGCGACTTATGCTTCTCTCCCAAGCGAAGGGCGGTGGCATGTCGACTCCCGATGCGGATCCACCGGCTTCGCTGAGGTAGGTCTCCTCCCCCTCTTTCTCTCTCTCTCTCACTCACGCCCGTCTCTCTCTCCGATGCAAGCGGGGGCAGCCACAGCGAGCGGTAGGTGGAGCGGTCAGCGAAGAGGCTGCCGCCGACCGGGGTGGTGGTCGAGGCGGTGGGGTTAGGGTTCGAGGTTCTTGAGGGGTGGGGTTTCCGGCCATAGAAGAAGAGGCTGTAGCCGCTGCCAATGTTGCAAGAGAAAAACAACCGGTTGTAATTTAGACAAAATACAACCTGCTATAATTTAGTCATGTATATAAAAATTGAAACACAGACACGCAGAAAATTTTTATGGGTGCAATAATGCTCTCTAGAACACTTAAAAATGCATATAATAACTTAGTTTTCTTTTGGTAGGCAAGACCCACCCCAAAATATCCGGAATGTAATTTTAGTTTTTTTTCCTGCATAATTGTATCATTATTTTCCTCAAAAAGCTGCATTGTGATCATTGAGCAGTGGGTAGCCCATCGTGCAAATGGACGGTAAAGGACAGTTCGTGTGTCCTCCACAGCACACCGCTTTTACTGTGTGATAACGTGTGTGGCCCCAGGATTTTGTGTACGAGCCTCGTGACTTGTCTGGTGTGCACGTGGCATTTCTTCAGCCACTACCTACATCTCAAAACGTGAAGTGCTGTAGCGTTGGCATCTCGTCACGTCTCACTGCAAGGGTGGGCCACACAAAGCGAAGGATTTGGCCTATTTTTTTCTTTTTTTTGTTTACCATTAACCTAGTTTATTTGCATGTGCATGACAAGGAAATAAGTGCTTAAGTTTTAGTTTACTACCTTTTTTGCAACCTAGTTTATTAACAATATCATAAAAAGACTTGGATCTTTTCAGACTATACTCTTTGAATCATTCAACCAAGCATTGATGTTATGTCTTTTCCCTCTCTAATTGTATCACATTTTTCTCTTGCCTAGTCATCAATCGATTTGATGTCGTTCTCAAGTTAGTTGAGCTATGGTTTAGTGTTTCGAGATGTACCAATTTTGTGGAAACTATTGCATCGTTGATGGAGAAATTTGAAGTAACAAACCTCTCATTGATGACTAGGACGATCCCTAGATAGGTGTTGATGAAGCAATACACTACAAATGGGTTAAGTGGTTAACAGTAAAAAAAGGGAAAATAATTCCAGACGCTACATTTTATTTGAGCTCGAAAGAAAAGTTTCTGCAAGCCGAGAGAAGCTTTTAGATACCTTTTTGGCCACCCATCATATGCTCTGCCTTCTTTCCTCCTCCCCTATAAACTTGTCAACCTCTCTCTGTATCACATAGAGAGAGAAGGCAGAGAGAAAGGGAGGGAGGTAGTGAGAGAGAGGGATGTGCCCATGAACTGCTTTTATGCATGCAGCAGCCATAAGCATTGCTATTAGGTGCTGCTTCCCTTCTTGCTCCTTTTCCTCTTTTCTCCCCTTCTTACCCTTTGTTCTTCGATGATTGGTCAGGAACTGCATCTTAGGATTTGTTTTTCCGATTTTTTATTTGCCTTGCTCCAGTCTTCTTGGTGATTCTTTACATGGTTTCCATATGAGATGGCAATCAGTCCTTTGCTGTTTGGGGCTGCTGGGTTAATTTTGACTTCTTTAACCCCTGCCTTATCCTGAACTTGTTCTAACCATCTTCTATTAGGCCATCAATGGCAAACGGTCTTTCATGAATGTGGTGGTTGCTCATGGACATCCCTAACTCGCTAGTGTTAAGTTCAACCTCTTCAAACTAGCAAGACTTCCTCTATTTTGGTTGGTTCTTCAAGATTGTGGAATAGTTCCTTTTTCTGCTGTTTTGGTCATAGAACTGAGGCACCGGACTTGATGAGATTTTGGAACTGAAACCTTAAAGATTTGAACTTGATGTGCATTTGGAGAAGCAATTTCTCTTCTCCAGTTCTCGCTGCTAGTGAAGCGCTTTAACTATATATTTTTCTCTGCAATTTTTAATGATTTCAGAGCTGAAGACTTTCTTGCTCTCTCATCAACAACTCCTGTACTTTGCCCAGGGTTTCATGCAGGCCAAAGCAGCTGTTTCCGCCGCCTGATAGCTACCGGAATCTGCAAGGTCTCCACGAGCAGCGTAGTTGGATAAGGCAGCCGGCACGGCAATGCCGGTTCCGCTTGCCCCGTATCCATCTCCTCCGGTGCCATTCACGCCGCCCAATGGTAAATCTTTTACCCCCAATTACCCACTGCAGATATGCAGAGGATAATTTTTTCTATGTCAGCAATGTTCTTGGGTACCATGGAAATGTTGACTGTAAGAAAATTAGAAAAAAATTGTTTCTTTCACCAAAGGATGTATGTTATAGAGTTGGTATGCTGCTTGATTTTGGCTAGAGCTTGCAATTCCTGGTTCAGAGCTTGCAGCAGTTCCTTCCACTTTGTAACTTTTTTAATGTTCTTATTATGGAGAAAAATAAACTGCTGAAATGAACTGTGGAGGTTTATCTGCTGACTTGGATGATGAAAGGGACCTTTTGAAGCAGAGATTTCGATTATTGTGTAGCTGTAAATTCGTACACTGAAGTGTCTTTTGCACTGCAATTTTCAGGGGGCCAAAGCCAGCTTGTCTGCACCGGCTGCCGGAATCTTCTCATGTATCCAGCTGGTGCGACGTCCGTCTGCTGTGCAGTATGCAGCACCGTCACCGCCGTGCGGGCTCCGGGTATGCGCCTGAACCCAACCTTCTATTTGGTCTGAAGAATCTGCAAGTAAAGCGGAACATCTGAACATTGAGTTACATTTGTGCAGAATTAGTGTAACACTCTCTGCTCTTTTTATCATGTTATAAGAATTGCCATTTGCTGTACCAATAAAATTCTGCATCTTGCAAACTTTATAGACATAAAAGATGAGATTTTCTTTTCAGTACAGAGATCTAGTTGCATGTTTCTTGCTTGTAGGGAGATCAAAGGGGGCAACTTTGTTTTGCCCTTTGAAGCTTTGCAGTTTTCTGAAAATTTGCTGTTGCATTAGTAGCAATTAGCTGTTGGCCTCAAATACATTTCTTTTGTGGAGTAAATTGTTGCCACCTGGATTTTGTGCAGGAACTGAGATGGCACAGTTAGTTTGCGGAGGGTGCCACACTCTCCTGATGTACATACGTGGCGCGACAAGTGTACAATGTTCTTGCTGCCACACTGTTAACCTGGCAATGGAAGGTAGCACACCAAAGAAACTACTATATATTCTCCTCTTCCTCGGTTGCAGCAAGTATATTCCGTGGCTCTGATTCCTGTTTGCAAAATCCTTCTTCTGAAAAGAGTATATTCTGTGGTCGGAAACTCTAGCAATCAGCCAATAACATTTTAACATCACAGATTTGGCCTACTCTAAAATCCTTCTGAAAAGAGTATCTTGGAGTCCCATTCACTTAAATCGATTATTATTCGGAAATCTAAAAAGTTTGACAGTGATGTCCTAGAATCACTGAAATTGAATGAATATCTCACAGATCTGCAAAAAAGAATTGCTGGAAAACTCATAAAGATTTTAGTCCGATTAATCAAGTTGTGAACTCTCATGATCAGAGAGACTCTTATAAATTGTTCAGAGTTCATAAATATTAAACAAAATTGCATGGCTAATTCTAAACATTACAAGTGATAAATGGTTCCCTTATTTTCTGTTGCAGCGAATCAAGTTGCACATGTAAACTGCGGGAACTGCCGTATGGTGCTTATGTACCAGTATGGCGCTAGGTCTGTGAAATGCGCAGTCTGCAATTTTGTGACATCAGTTGGGGTAAGTGTTCATCAGGGTGCTCTTAAGTTTTGAACATACTTGTTCTTCAACACTAACATCATTTCAGTGTTATTGCCAAGTTGCGTTGCTCATGGGAATTTAAAATTAACCCCACTTTTCATTCCCCTCAGGCCTCACCTGGTGCAGAGCAGAAGCCCAGCAGCTGATGTTTCTGAAAATACTGAGATCACCTATGAAGGCAGCTTCTGAAAAGGATGCTTTCAGTGCACATGTATAGAGTTCTTCCCTGAAGCAATTTTCCCCCTCTTTATCTCCATTCTCCCCCATCCATTCCTGCGTTCCTCCGATGGAACTGGCGAGCCAGCGGAATAAATGAGAGTTTTGGGAAATAACTAGTGCTCAACTTCGTCGACTTGTCTGTAAAACTAAATGAGACATATGTAAAACTATGGTGTTTTCTGTGCTTCTGAATTTCTGAATGTTCCTTCTGAATTCTGACTGCATTTGGTTCAAATCTAGCTCATTTGCCCTCCATTTTCCAAAGAACTTTTTTTTTCTACCATGGTTTATGATTTGCACCAAATCTTTAAAGAAACATGTGCATGAACAAGCATTGCCAATGTTGTCTCTGTCTATTTGAAACTTCAATGGAGACATGCAACACATGGCACCCAGATGCTGCAATTAGAGAAGTACTGTTGCTTGCAGGGACACAGGACCAATCAGTGAATCAGTTTCCGGACGCCGTCTCTCTGTAGTTGCAGGACTGGGCCCTCACCCAGCGACAGCAGGCAGTGATGCCATGTGGCTCCATTCAGCTCTGCAGGTCGGTGAATCATTCACGTTGAAAAGGACTCAGTCTCTGATAACTGATCCACATCAGAGAAAATAATGCCCGCCTTGTCACGATTCAGAGAAAATAATGCAAAAGTTCAGCAGACAACACACACTGATAAAAGCAGAGTCATAGGCTCATCAGTGGTGTTCTGTCGAGTCAACAGTAGCAGCGGTCGAGGAACAGGCCGCACGAGCACGACGCCTAACCTGAACAATCACTAACCCCTAAACCCAAACCTTCTCTTGAGGAACAGATGGCACAACGTCCATAATTTAAATACGAACACTGAAATGTTTTGGGCACAAGACACTTTGGAGCGTTGATCAAGATGGTCATCTGTAAAGATGACTAGTTTCTGCGGATCATGTTTCAATGATCGTTAACAAGGGAACATCTCACCTTTTTGGGCCATATTAACAGAACCCTTTTTCAATAATAGAATATGCTCTCTGTCGCCAATAGCTAAGCTCAATTATTGCAAGACTAGGAGAGGAGGCCCAACATCTTCACTTATACTATGTGCATAGAGATTTCTGACAATATGAAGTTTTGGCGTAACAAACATGTCTGGTTCACTTCACGGGCAAAAGGTTTTATGCACATCAGAACGTTATCTAAAACACAAAACTAGGTTCAGTACTTATTACAAAACCCTGAAGGGTGCGGTGCCTACACCACCAGTAGAAGTATGGAGTTCTGACCATGCAATCCAGATCCAGCGGAAGCAGGCAAGGCAGGTGACAGCGAAACTCTCCATGTTCTACACAAAAGGGCAACATCGGATAAACCAGGCACACATCATCCAGGAGTCGATGTAATTGCACAGTTGGATATAAACTTGGAACCACTTGTGGCTGATATCAACCATGCCTCAGAGAATTGTACACCGGTTTCTTTGTTCTGCGGGTGAAATCGTGGCCTGTTGAAACCTATTCGGATCGAAGCTATCGACCCCATACTGCCACAATACAAGATACCAGTGTAAGCAAAATAAAGAGAATACAGTAGTGCTACAGAAGGTAACAAAAGGGTCTTGTACCTTTTCTCTCATTCTTTGGCTCCATGCATCGTTCCGGATTGGGCGGTAGTCAAGATTGGGCACCCTAGGATCGGCAGCACCTTGTTGTTGATTCACTAATGGCTGCCTTATTCCAGACCTCGGGCCAATGTACTCATCATCACTGTCATAATCAGCTTGATTGCCAGACTGCACTATGATAGCTACAGTGAACAGCAGTGCCTGCAAAAAGAACAAGAAACAGTTTGCTGTTAATTACTTCCTGCAATTGAAACATTGCATGCTGTGATAATATTTAAGTTCTATGAAACAAAATTGTGAGGCATACAAACTATTCATAACAGGTGCATCATTTTTCTCACACAAACTCAAGTGCATGCAATTTCATCCAGTTTCACCGGAAACCTCAACTCTTTTTAAAAATGTTCCAAAACAGGTCCAAATATCAAATATATGTTTGGTGCATGACAGTTACCCAGCTCATGCTCACATGTGTACCAAACTTGAAACAGTTTGTTGTCAGTAAGCATGCCATCAGACAAACAGAAATATGATTATAGTATGTGTGGTGCAGGTCAGCAACCTATACTATAGTAAAACACACCCATTTTTGTGTACAGTGATGAAAAATCATGAAAGTAATCTGAAAGAGAAACTGAAGTAACACTGTGCAAAGTTAGAAAGCATGGAATTACTTTGTTTTTCTGTAACCTAAAACAAAAGAGACCTACACTGAAGTGAGCAGGAGCAAACTAAGCAGCATAAAGTGGATACTGAAATGTCAAGACTCAAGAAGGACCATCCTGTTTTAATTTTTAAACTTTCATAATAAGCACATCACCTTTCTGTAAACATCTTAAAACTGTTTTACCGAAAGAAGTCAACTGTAGATAGAATAATAAAGTACTGAGCTGTATATCCGCTACCATTTTTTAACAAAGGCTCTGCTTCATTTCATAATTCCCCTACCGCTAACATTATTGTTGCCCTCAATTGTATAATTGTCAGTTTGGCGCTACATTGTCATAACAATTTTTTTTATGGAACAGGAGGGGTTACCCCCTACTTGTTATATATTGAAGGAGAAGAAAAACGTGTATGTACAAAGCCAAAAGGCAAAGGAAAAAATTACAACTGAGAGAGAATGAAATCTATTTGGTATGCAAAGCAAACCTAATACATATGCAAAAGCACCTATTGACTTGAATACTTTTTATCAAATGACATCCAACAGTCAAGGGTTGGACACCTGTATCATTTTTTACCTCAAATATAACAGCTCCAAGTGCAACCCATTTCGCAATTCTCCAATTCTCTTTCAAAAAGCTATACATCATGTCCAAGTTACCAGTTTTGTCAACTGGAATAACCTGCAAAATCACAAATGAAATCTAAATTAAAGGCGGAAAAAAGCACACACAACAAACTAAAAACCGGTTGTACTCGTAGAGCATATTCACCTCTTTCCAACTGTGGTTGAAGAAAATGAAGCCTCCTGCAGCAAGCTCTACCAGTATGAACAAAATAATGAGGAACGAATACTATTCGAAGTGTCAAGGAAAGCATGGTATGCAACCACAAAAAATAAGGTAGGATATGCTGGCATATTGCTAATTGGGTGGCTGCCACCAGAATTGGTAAGTAGGGAACATCATAATATCTGAAGCTACAAATGAAACATTTTTGTAATTAATTAATCAAGCCTTTAAACATATATAGTTGCATCTTGCGTTCCATGACAGTCAAACAACATTCCTACATTTTGATGTGCCTTGAGGATATGAAGCCACATTGACAGTATTATAGTTGATTCCTTTCTCCACTGAGCATAACTACTTGATAGGTGACTAACAGCAATCAAATTGGATACTATAAATATAAATCTTGAATTGATTAGGATACAATAGACAAGCAGCAGCCATTCCTAGCTCCAGCACAACCAAAGATCGACGTGATGAAGAGTACAACACCAACTCCAATGAACGTGAAAATAAACCTGCAAAAGATTTAAAACCAAGTGTGAGAAGAGATGCAAAAGTTGACACACAAAACAAAACATCCTAACAACAACGGAACTTCACACGCAACCATTGCATATGCAGTGCTTTAGTTGTAATCATAATACTTACTGGAGATGCAGAGGAAACACAAAGCAAAACATTGCAAGAAAGGTGGAACTTCACACGTAACCATTGCCTATACAGTTTTTTAGTTGTATAATTATAATCCTTAGTGGAGTGATCCTATTAAAATCATGGTGTTATTATTAGGAGCAAATATTCAAGCATGCAGATTGGTAGCTGAACATTGGAATTGTTAGCATATCATTTGTGACAGTTCATCAACTCCATTATTAAAGTTAAAAGAACACAATACAGTATCTGAATTCCAGAAAGTTAAAAGAACACTAATTGGAAAAAAAAAATTCATCATGGGAGAAATTTCCTAATTCAGTAAAGAAATAATATATTAGCTAAGGATCACCACCGAAAAACTGCAGAAAAGGAAAGGACGATATGTACTTCTGCTATAGTGCTCTTCTGCATACTGTACCAATGTACCATTATGTAAGATTCTTGCCACGACTACGTGCAACTGAGTCATTACCAAATCGCGAGATTCCACATTTGTCTACACATAACATGCGGGTGTTATTAAGCATCTAAATACGCACTAGTGGCAGTGTCCGCTGCGTTTCCTAAACAAATCACAGATGCGCCATGAAAACACATAAAAATCCTAGCTTTCTACATAGACAAGGGGAGCAGAGGAGATCACTCGTCAAGCACGCACCAGGCACTGGACAGCTTCTCCGCGGTCCCGTCCGACAGGGAGGACGCATCGACGAGGAGCATCAGCGGCCTACCGAGCCGCACCAGCTCGCCGCCGGCAGCCACCGCCACCGGCGCGGGGGACGGGGGCAGCGGCGGCGCCGGCGGCGGCACCACCTGCAGCCACATCACGAGCAGGTACGCGCCGTACCCCACCATGGCGAGCCCGACCGCCATGACGATGAGGTTAAGCAGCTTGAGGATGCACTCGAAGAAGCCCCGGCACGCCATGGCCGACGGGGCGGGCGCACCTCCCCCCACGCGCACGGCAAGTCAGGAACCGCGCCTCACGCCGGAATCTCCACGGCCCGAGGGCGCATCAACGATGGCGGGCGGTGGGGGATTCGGCGGAAAGGAGGCGCCTTTGGGCGATCCTCGCTGCGGAATTCGGCGCTTGCTCGAGCAGGACGAGGGATCCGGTGGAGGAGAGCAGGGGAGTTGCGGTAGGATTATTATGGAAGTTTGGGGTGGATTTGGGACTCGTCGTCGGAGAAGATGAAGATGGAATTGCGTTAGGAGTGGGTGACTACGTGGCGTGCGTTTTTTATTCTCCTTGTAAATAAAGCCGTTCCTAGTTTATTAACAAGAAGTTACAGTATTTGCCTAAAAAAACAAGAAGTTACAGTAAAATTACTCAACCCAAATATATTTTTATAGAAATAAACCAAATATAAGATGGATTTGTTGCTTAAAAGAAAGAATAAAATGGCTAAAATTACAACTCTCATTGTCTGAAAAGTCAAACAATTTTAAATTTAAGTAAATGTATACAAAATACTACCTCCGGTCTAATTTATTTGATGTTTCATAAAGGGATTTTGACCTGCAAGTAGTTTTTTTATTTGTCGGGAACGTCAAATAAACCGAATCGGAGGTAGTAGTACATACATTTATGATGCAAACTATACCAATTAATTCGTCATGTAAATATTTTTATACACAATCTATTTGAAGATGTGAATGTTAATATTTTTGTGAATTTGAAATTATTTAACTCCTCGATAAATAGTCGCATTGGAGTACTATTTTTAATCTAAATTGTGGCTCAAGAGAAGATTAGAGACGTTTGACAGGCTCCACTCTGGGTGCCACGACTCACGAGCACGGCCATGGATAGCAGCTGTCTAGCTGACGCGAGGATGAAGCCACCGGCCCACCGTCCGAAGCAGCTCGTCTTCTAGCGATTTCGAATGATCCGTGGGCGAAGCATCCGCCACTGCCTACAAATAGTGCGCGATTTCTCCCTACCCTCTTTGGCGGCACGCAGATGCGGCGCAGCTGAAAATGAAATGAAATGAAATGCTCGTGCCATGTCCCTGTCAGCATTATTATTCTTCTCATCGGTTTCGAATTGCTGTCGGGGATAAGATGGGGATGGCGTGGGCGGCTCTAGAAAAAAGCTTGCCTGTTTGAGTCAAAGGTCACAGCGCCTTCAGATTTTTATTTAAATGAACGGACACGAGATTGTACCAACTTTATTGAAAAAGCGTCTCCAGTTTTAGTACTGCGGACCATGCCATCCCCATCCTTAAAAACAAGAGTCAAAAAGGGAATTTCAAGAAGGCAAAGCACAAAACAGCAACACTAATCGTGTGCCAAAGAGGAATTTGCAGTGAATACAAGGCTTGTTGCAAAGAAAAGAGGCAAATGCATAGCCGAGTAGGTGCGGACGTTTGTTGCCTGCCCGTCGGTTTATTTTCGATTTTTTATAAGAAAACTTTACTTCCCTTTCCTCATGTGTCTTGTATTAAGCCTCGTCTGTATCACTGGAAGCAGGTTACATGATCTGTTCTATAATTATGTGCTCTTAGTCATTCATCTGGCGTCTTCATGATTTAGTGGAGCTGCTAGTCATGTAATAATTTCTTCCTTAGGGCGGCCACAATGGAGAGAAAAAAGTGATCTTTAAACTCTGGCGCGACTGTTGCCACGCTTACTTGAGATGAAGCCCAGTTTGGTCGGGCCTTTGCCGGCGGACCTTGCCGGAGCAGGATCTCTCTGCTCCGGCCGTCCCCGTCCCGGCCGCGGCTGGATCCTCGACCCCCGCGCCGCCCTCTCTCCGTTCCTCCCTCTCTCGGCCCTCCTCGTGCCCTGGTGAGGGAGATCGGCGCCCGTCCTCTTCCTCGCCTCGCCGCCTTCTTCCTCCGGCCGCCGACCGTCCCGTCGCCGGCCGCCAAGGATGCACCTTGTGGAGCTGCCGGACGACGCGGGGGAGGCCGCCGGTGCTTCACATCCCGCCGCTGCCGGCAGCCCGGCCGCCGCCGCGCCGTCAACCGACTCCGCCCTCCTCTTCGACTCCCTGGACGACGGCCTCGTCCCCTCTTCCCCGTCTCAAGTCGCTCCCCCACCCCTCATGTCGCCCCTGCCCTCCGTGGGGGGATCTTCGGCTCTGGTCGCCGCGGTCGGCCCCCGGGCCGCCGCTGAGGGCTGCTCGTCAGGGCACTCTCGTGCCCTGGTGGGCGCCGGGGGCACCGCCGGCCGCCGCGCCTCTGCTGCCCGGCCGGCCGCCGGCCCGCCATCGGCCGGCCGCTCGCCTGCTTTCAGCCTCCCCCTCGTGGGGGCCAGCAGTGCCGGCCGCCGGCCCCTGGTGCAGGCACCCTTGGCCTCGGGCGGTGCCGGCCCGGGGTGCCTGACCGTGACCGCTGCTGTGGCCGGTGCCGCGCTGCCTACCCGCGGGCCGCTGCCGGCAGGGCCACCACTCGGCACGCCCTCGGCTGACAACCGCCGCTGGCCGTCCTCCCCCCTTCGCAGGTCTGTCAGGTGGCTGCGGGAGCGAGCCGAGGGAGCCTGCGCTCGACGCGCCGCAGCCGGCCACCTCGCTGCCGGCTGCCCCCTCCCCGACGACGCCCGTCGCCCCCGCGTCCCCGCTTGAGGCCGTCGCCACTCTTGCTGCCGTCCCCGGGCTTTCCCCCACCACGGCTGTCGCCCTCGCCGCGGCCGGCCCAGCCGCTGTCGCCTCCGCCCTTCGTGTGTTGGAGGCATGCGCTGGGCAGGGGCGCACCGACGCGGGTGCCGCCGGCCGCTCGACGCGGGTGCCGCTGGCCGGCCGCTCCGAGGGCCGGGCCGCTGCTGGCCACGGCCTGGCCGCGGCTGGCCACGGCCTGGCTGCTGCTCGCCCTGTGCTGGCCGCGGCCAGGGGCTGGCCTAGGTGTGGCAGTGGCTGGCCAAGGCGTGGCAGCGGCTGGCAGCCAGGCCGGCGGCATGGTGGCCACGCCCTCCAGGCGTGGCAGCGGCTGGCAGCCAGGCTCGGCGGAGCCAGGCCCCTCCATTCCCTCCGCCCAGGAGCTTTGGGCTCTTGAGGCTTCCGACTCCTCCACCTCGGGCTCGTACTCCCCGGTGCCGCGCGGTCGCTCCCCCTCTCCCACCTTCTCGGAGCAGGTGCGGGCGGCCGGCATCCCGGTGCCGGGGCGTATCCCCTCCCCGCCTCCACACCCGTCTCGGTCGCTCCTCCGTGCTCCCCCGCCCTGGTCGCCTCCGCCGCCGCCGATCTGTCGTCGACGGCCGCTCCGCGGCCTATGGTCGCCTCCACCAGAGGGATCCTGGGCAAGCGGCCGCTGTCGCCACCTCCGCCTCCCCCGCCCCCCGCGTCGGCGTGCCCAGGCGGGCGGGGGGGGGGGGGGGGGGGGGGGGCGGCCGCGCTGGTCATCCTGCTGGGCCGCCCGCGACCGCGCCACGACACGCCTCCTCCCGATGGGCCCGCTCGGAGGCCCCGGGTGGACCCCGACGGCTTCGTCGAGGTACGGTCGCGTAAGCAGCTGCGTGCGGAGCGGTCGTCGCCGCCTCTGCCGCCTCCACCCCCGTCCTCCGTCCCCTCGGATCTGGTGGGGAAATGCTTCAACTGCTTTGGGGAAGATCACATCGCCGCCTCTTGCCCCCACGCCCCACGCTGCTTCCGGTGCCACCATCTCGGCCACCACGAGAGCTCGTGCGGGTGCCTGAAGGTATGCCTGGTGACGGTGGAGGGCGCCCGCCCACGTCTAGGAGGTCGCACCCCTTCCCCACCTCTGGTCGCTTCGCGCCCTGCGGGCCGCTCCCCGCCACCACCTCTGGTTACACGGGGGAGGGGCGCCCGATTGCCTCCGCCTCCGCCGCTCCAGCCTAGGCGGGAGGCGCGACCGCCGCCGCCTCCGGAGCCCCGCCGTCGCCCTGCTCCGGCGGCCCGCGACCCTCCGCCGCCTCCTCCGTCGGAGGGGCGTCGTCGCCCCCCTCCGGCGGCCCGTGACGCCCCGTCTCCGCCGCCGTAGGCGGGCCGCGGGCGTGCCCCCCCTCCGCGACGCGCCTCAACGCGGCACCCCGGGAGGGGGCGCCGCCGCCGCCGCTGTCTCGTCGCCTCGCGGCTAGGGCGGGCGAGGTGGCCTAGGGGGCGCCGCCCCCTCCTTTGCTTCCCGCGGGAGCCACCGCTGGTGCCCCCGCGTTCAGTGCCGCGGATCGCCGCTCTCCGCCCCCTCCCCCCTGGCACCCCTGGGGCACCCTTCGCGTCGCCCGCAGCTAGAGAGGTGCATCGTCCCACACATTCCTGATGTCGTGGAGAACGAGGTCGTTTTGGAGCGTGCTCTGGTCGCGATGGTCGCGGGCACTCGTCCGTTCGCCTCTACGGCGGACGTGGTTGCCTACCTCACTGGTCGCTTGGGCGTTCAGCCGGGGTCGTTCATGCCCTACCCCTACCACCCTGAGGACTTCCTCATCGTCTTCCAGGACTCCTCTGTGATGTTGCGGGTTCTCTAGGAGCCCATCCCGGATGGGCCCCTTCGCCTCACCTTCCGCCGGTAGCGGCGGGAGAACTGGGCGGTCGACACGCCGATGCGCTACCAGGTGCGGGTGGGCATCAAGGACGTGCCTGCGCACCTGTGGCTGCAAACCACGGCGCAGGACGCCCTCGGCTCCTCCTGCGCGGTCATCACTCTGGCTCCTGAGTCGGAGTCGAAGGCCAACCTCAAGGAGCTCTTCGTCCTGGCAGGCTGCATTGACCCGGACTTGATCCCGGTGCAGAAGGAGATGCTAGTGTCGATCGAATTCACCAGGTTGGGTGCCACCCAGCCCTGCCTACGCTACTAGGCGACGATCGACATCGTCGAGATCATCGACACTCAGGCTCCCCCGGTTGACGGTGCCTCCCAGTCGGGAGGGCCGGATGATGGCCCTTCTGATGCTTCTGGTCGCTCTTTTGCTCCTCCGCAGCCGGGGCCCTCGAACGCCGGGGGCGCCGCTCCGTCGTCGTAGGCCCCGAGGGGGGCCTCCACCCTCGTCCGGCAGACAGTCTGGTCGCGCCACAGGAGGGGGGTGGGGACCCACCTGCTGGGGGTGTCCCCACCTCTGCTCCTCTGCTCGTCCCTCCGGCTCCTTCCTACCCCTACTGGGTGCTGCAGGGCATTCACTGCCCGCCTGTCGTCCCGCCTTGGTCGTCTTGCCTCTCTGCCGCTGCTGCGCTGTTCGTCGCCCGTGCCGCGCCCTCCTCTGCTCTGGCGGAGCGTCGACCTGCGGCCGAGGTACGCGCGCCGACGGTGGCAGCCCCGCTCACTAGGGCCTCCTCCGCCTCCTCTTCGGTTCCGGTTGCGCGGCATCTCCGCTGTGGCTAAAGGCCGCGGCCGGAGCACCTCCCTCCTCTTCGTGAGTCGACGTGGCCCAGGGGCTTCGCCGACAACCCGATGCTCCTTGAGGCGGCGCTCCTGGTCGCGCCTTGTGCTTCGCCTTCACATGCCGAGGGCGCCTCCGGGGGCTCGGCTGCCGCCAGCCACAACCTGGACGCTGCCGGCCGCGGTCTGGCCGCCGTCGGCCATGACCTGGCCGCTGCCAGCCAGGGCCCGGCTGCTGCTGGCCGTCGCCCGGTCGCTGCTGGCCGCAGCCGGGACGCTGCTCGCCACAGCCTGGCCGCTGTCGGCCGCAGCTCGGTCGCGCCTGTCCTGGTCGCCGCTGGCCGTAGCCCGGTCACTGCTGGCCGCCGTCTGGCTGCCGCCGGCCGCAGCCTGGTCGCAGCTCACGGCAGCCTGGCCGTGGCTCGGCCGCGCCTGACCCCGGTTTGGCAGCCCCTGGCCACGCCGGCCACGGCCTGGGCGCGGCTGGCCACGGCCGGCCTGCTGCCGACCCCGGCCTTGCCGCCGCTGGGCACGGCCTGCCCACGGCTGGCCACGGCGAGGCGGCGGCTGGCCACGACCCGGCAGTGGCTGGCGCCAGCTTGGCCACCACTCCCCACTCGCTGGCCTCCGCCGGCTGCGGTTTTGATGGAGGTGCCGTTGTGACAGGCTCCGCGTGTGGGATGGAGGGCTCCTCCTTGGTCGCTCGTTCTCCTACCTCCGCTCGGTTGGTGCCGGTGGCAGATGTCTTCCGCAAGTTGCTCTCCCCCCTGTCGGCCCGCCAGCTGCTGTTGCCCGAGGACTCTTTGCCCGGCTCCTCCCTCGTGGTTACCCCGCCTTCGTTCTGGTCGCCTCCTCCTACTCTGACCCCCGCCGAGTCGTGTCCCACTCCTCCTCGGCACTCGCCTGACGTCTCTCCGATGGCCGCGGAGTTGACTACTCCCTCCCCGGTACTCAGGTCGCGTTCCCCACCCCCTGCTGCGGCTGAGGGACCCTCTTAGGGCGACTTAGAGTCGCTGGTGGCGGACTTCTGCGCCTCTCTGCAGTGGCTACCTCCGCCTCCGGTTCTGGGGGCACCGCGCCATCGCCGTGCGAAGGTCTGCTCGCTACTCGCCACGCTTCGCCGCAACAGTCGTCTCGCAGCGGTTTCCAGGGCCCGGGGCCCGAACCCGGTCACGGCGGGGCAGAACCTGCTGATGCGGAAGCTGGGGGTCCTGGGGCCGCGTGAGGCGCCCGACACTGACGCGTTTCAGTGTTACACCAGGCTCTTCATGGTAGGCCTGTCGGAGGAGCACTGCAGAGCTATCCGTGAGCTCTTCGGCGCCCAGGTCGAGGGGTCGTTCCAGTGCTCCGTGCTGGAGGACGACGAGTTCCAGGCGGCAGTTCGAGAGCTCTTCCCCGAGGAGCAGCTGGTCGTCGACGCGCAGGCCTGAGTCTGCGTTGGTCGCGTGGTCATCTCTTTTAGTGTTTTAATGGATGTAAACCTAGTTGTTTGGAATGTCTGTGGACTTAACCAGCGTGCTAGACACTCGGCGGTCCGCGAGTTGGTAGCTTCTGAGCGGGTCTCTCTTCTTTGTCTGCAAGAGACTAAGCTCACGGTTGTACCCCCTTCTTTAATGCTTGATATGTTAGGCCTCGACTTTGACTATGTTGCGTTGCCGGCTGTGGGCTCTCGCGGTGGCATTTTGGTCGCTTGGCGCAAAGACACTTGGCTCGTCTCCTCCCCTCCACTGGCCTTCACCACGTTACGGTGAAGGTCACGCTGCTCTCCGCACCCTCTCAGTCCTGGTGGCTCTCGTCCGTTTACGGCCCGCAGTCAGATGTGGATAAAGTCTCCTTCCTTGCAGAGCTTCGTACCCTCCGTCCGACGCTCTCTAGACCATGGGTTCTCTGCGGGGACTTTAATCTCATCTATCAGGCGGCCGACAAGAACAATGCCCGCCTTTCGCGCAGAATGATGGGTCGCTTCCGCCGTTTCCTTAACGACCTTGAGCTTCTTGAACTACAACTCCAGGGCCGTCTCTTCACCTGGAGCAACAAGAGGTCGCATCCTACGTTGGAGTGTATTGACAGAGTCTTTGTCTCCCAGGACTGGGAGCTTCTTTTCCCCTCCTCCGCTCTGCATGCTATCGCTTCTAGGTGCTCCGATCATGCCCCCCTCCTCCTCCTTCTCGACTATGGGGTGCACTCCAAGAAATGCTTCACCTTCCAGGCCTTCTGGGCCAAGGTCGAAGGCTTCTTAGACACCGTTAAGGCGGTATGGTCGGGGCCGCGCCCTGATGCAGACCCGCTCTGTATGATCGACCACCTGCTTCGTGAGACAGCGAAGGCGCTGGTAAAATGGAGCTCCAAGGCGATCGGTAGCATTCGCCTGCAGATCCAGATTGCCAAGGAGGTCATTTTCCGTCTAGAGGTCGCACAGGATTCATGGTCGCTCTCTCCTGAGGAGCTTTCTCTATGGCGTTTCCTCAAACTCCGCTACTTAGGCCTGACTTCGCTGCAGCGAACGATCACTCGGCAAAAGTCTAGCCTTAGGTGGCTCCGTGAGGGGGACGCTAACACTAAACTTTTCCACCTCCATACCAACCACCGCAGAAGAAAAAAACTTAATCCCCTGCCTTTTGGTCGATGGTCGCCCTGTTTTTCGGGAAGAAGATAAGGCCACGGCAGCCTTTGACTACTTCGACAGAATTCTAGGTACCAACCATGAGCGTTCCTGCGCCCTCGACTTTGAGGAGCTGGGACTTCCGCGGCTGGACCTGGAGGACCTCGCCCTTCCCTTCTCTGAGGTCGAGGTCTGGGAGGTGGTCAAAGACCTCCCGCTGGACAAGGCCCCCGGCCCGGATGGTTTCACGGGTCGCTTCTACAGATCTTGCTGGTCGATCATCAGGGGTGATGTGCTACGGGCGTTCAACGCTCTCTCTGACATGGACTTCCGCAGCTTTCACCACCTGAACGGTGCTCTCCTCACGCTCTTACCCAAAAAACCAGACCCGGTCGCTCTTTCTGATTTCCAACCCATCAGTCTAATTCATGGCTTTGGGAATTTTTTTTCCAAAGCAGCTGCTAACCGTTTCGCCCCGCACCTCTCTTCTCTAATCTCGCCCAACCAAAGTGCTTTCATCAATGGTCGCCTCATCCATGATAACTTCCGCTACGTTCTTGGCACGGTGAGAGCGCTCTCTAGTCGAAAGCTTCCTAGGATCATGTTCAAAATTGATCTTGCCAAAGCTTTCGACTCGGTCGGCTGGGTTTTTCTTCTAGAGCTCCTTTCGGCAGTTGGCTGCCCTCGCAGATGGACCGATTGGATCTCGGTCATTCTGTCCACTGCTAGCACCAGGGTTTTGCTTAATGGTGCCCCTGGGCAGCGGATCTGCCACGGTTGAGGCCTGTGCCAGGGAGACCCCCTATCCCCCATGCTCTTCGTGCTGGTCATGGAATGCTTCCATGCCCTCTTCCGCAAGGCGGAATCCCGTGGTCTCCTTCTGGATCTAGGGAGGAGCATCCGCTTTCGCGACTCGCTCTACGCAGACGATGTGGTCGCTTTCTTCTCTCCGGTCGAGCTCGATCTGCGGGTCGTCAAGGCGGTGTTGTCGCTCTTCGAGAGTGCGGCTGGCTTGGCGGCAAACTACACCAAGAGCCAGGTCTACCCCATAAACTGCTCCGAGGATCACTTGTCTTTGGTCCGTTCTATCCTCTCCTGCACGATCGCCGACTTCCCTTGCACCTACCTTGGGGTACACCTTTCTGTCAAAAGACTACCCAAGGCGGCTTTGCAGCCACTGGTCGATAAGATCGCTAGACGACTGCCTCCTTGGCAGGGCAGACTGTTGAGCCGCAGTGGTCGCCTTGTCCTTACCAAATCCACCCTCTCTGCCATCCCGGTTCATATTTCGATGGCGATCTCCACCTCCCCTTGGGCACTACGCGCGGTCGAAACCCTCATCTGTGGCTTCCTCTGGTCCGGCACAGAGGTGGCCTCGGGCGGTCATTGTCTGGTCGCTTGGGTGAATGTCACTTGCCCCACATGCTGCGGAGGTCTCGGCCTGCCCAACCTCCGTGTCTTTGGCACGGCGTTGCGCCTTTGTTGGCTATGGCTGGCGAGGACTGACCCAGACAGGACGTGGCCAGCGTTCCGCTTCCCTGTTGACCAGGCCACTCAGGCCTTTTTCAACACCTCCGTCTCTGTGGAGGTTGGGGACGGTACCCGTGCACTCTTCTGGGAGGACAGCTGGATCTCCGGGTGCTCCGTCAAGTCCTTGGCATCCAACCTCTGGGCCGCGGTGTCACCGAGGGTGCGTCGGTCCCGCACTGTCGCTGAGGCCCTGCAGATGGGGGCGGCCGGGATTCGTTGGGTCGCGGATGTCACCCATGCCCGGACTGTGAGGTGGTCTTGCAATACCTTGTCATCTGGGACCTACTACAGGAGGTCAGGCTCACATCCGAGCCTAACCGGTTCATCTGGAAGTGGTCGCCTAGCAGAGTTTACTCCTCGGCTTCGACCTACTCCGCGCTCTTTCTTGGTCGCGTGGACATCCTCGGAGCACGCCAGATTTGGAAGGTTCACATGCCGGGGAAGTGCAAGTTCTTCGCATGGTTGGTCTTGCACGGCCGTTGCTACACCTCTGACCGACTCCACCGTCACAGGCTAAGGGATTCGGACTCCTGCGCGCTCTGCGCACAGGAATCTGAAACGCTGGACCACCTGATTGTGGACTGTGTCTTTTCTAGAGAGGTCTGGTTCTTGGCACTCAGGCATATTCTCCTTCAGAGCCTTGCTCCGGATCGCCCGGTGAGGTTTGCAGAGTGGTGGTGCTCCGTCAGGAAACAGGTCGCTAAGGCGCGGAGGAAAGTCTTCGACTCCTTCGTATGGCTGGTCGCTTGGTCGCTTTGGAGGGAGCGGAACAGACGTGTTCATGACAAGCAGGCCCTCATGCCGGTGGCGCTCGTTCCGGCGATCCTAGATGAGGCTAGGTCTTGGGCGCGCGCGGGCTTCCTCCCGCTCGCTAGGCTGTTTGGTGTTCGCCCGGTGAGGGCGGTGTAAACCTTTTTGCTTCCTTTTCGTTGGGCACCGTGCCTTGTTGTAATTTAAACCGGCTACTTTTTCTCCTCTCTTAATGAAAAACGTGCTTTGCACGTCTTAAAAAAATAGTGATGTGGTAACGGTAGGTTTAAGCAGCAAAAATAGTAAGCAAGAGACAGAGTACCAAGAAAGCATTTGTAGGAGAAGCAGTGTATCAAGGAGAATCCTCAAGTACTCCGTTTCATAATACTTGTCGTTTTAATTTTTTTAGATACATTTTTTTTGCTATGCACCTAGATATGCACTATGTATCTAGACATAAGTATATATCTAGGTGCATAACAAAAGGAATATATTTAGAAAAGTCAAAACGATAAATATTATAAAACGAAGGGAGTAGTATTCTTTAACATGTTAATTGAGTGAACAAGCAAATTACACAGCTTTCCATTATTCAAAAGAACAAAATTACAAAGGCCCGTTTCCTCAACCATTTCCTGGCAGAATAACTGCTTGTTGCAGAGAATCAATTTTTATGTATACATTGCTTCTAAATATTTAGAGTTGTTATCATCTTTGCTGCAGAGAGAAGAACGCGGAAATAATGATGCACACTGCAGTAAAGTACCGTACCAAGTTAGGGATAAAATTGGAACAAGTTCAAAATTTTCATATACCCACATGAGCCTTATTCTAATATACTAAATTTTAGGTACTCACAAGCCTTATTCTTATAGAAATTTTAGGCATTCCCATAAGCCTTCTTATTCTATTAGTTGCTTACTGTCGGTGCGGAAAGTAGTCCCGACACTAACTAGTAGATTACGCTGTGATCAGCTTCTCGATGGTCGGTGCCAACGACAACACAGGGGACACAAGTTTATCCTGGTTCCGGCCGGGGCCGTACGTCCAGCAGTGGTGTGCTCGAGGCACTGTATTGCGTTGCACCGTGGTGCTTGCAGAGGGGAGCTACAAGCGGGGCGGGAGAGGAGGCCGGGCCTCCAGGTCCCTGAGGTTTTGATTGAGGCGAGTGCCAATATCGTGGTGGAGGCGGAAGGCGTGTAAGTCAGTGCTCTTTTTCGTTTTTCCGTTCTCGTCCCCCTGCGGCCAGGGGACTGCCCCTCCTTTTATAGGCCAAGGAGGAGGCAGTTTATAGGCGTGCCGCACTGTTCTAGCTACGTGTGATGGCATGGCGGACAGTGCAACGGAGTGGACGGTCGTCCTGGCGAATCTTGCTTCTGGCGGAGCGTCGTGGCGTGCCCTGTATCCGTCCAGGAGCGGCTTCGAGGGTGGCGTCGTAGGAACTTTCCGTGTGGTCGTCGTCCGTACGCTGACTCGAGGGTGCGGCTGACGGGAGGTCGCAAGGGGCACAGCCGCGGTCGTGGTGGTGTCTTGTCGCCCCGCATTCCCACAGCGTCAGGGATGGCGCAGCAGTGCCCGGGATGGCGTCGTGATGGCGGGGATGGCCGCGCAGGACCGACGGTGACGGAGGTGACGCGCCTCACCGGTCCGGCGTCATGGTGTGGCGCGGAGCAGGCGTCCGTCCCCGTTTCGAGGGTTCCGCTGTCCTCTTTAGAGGGTGCGGCGCGTTGGCCGTACGAGAGTGGGTGGCACAGTGTCGCGGAGCTGACACTGGCCTTGCCGCACAGTGGTGGGGATGGCCTCATCGGGAGAGTTGGCAGAACAGCGCCGGGATGTGATTCCCGGGCGTGTCAGAGGGACGGCATGGCGCGGATTCGTCTTTGACCCGGGCGCCTGCAAGTGTTAGAACGCTGAACGCCCCTGTCGGGGGAGCAGGTGCGGGGGCGGCGAGCCCGTGAGGGCCTTGAGCGAGGCGGAATCCCCTCCGAGGGGGCGACCGACCCTCGAGCGAGGCGGAGTCTCACCCGAGGGGTGGGGCGACCGACCCTCGAGCGAGGCGGGGTCTCGTTAGCGTGGCGCTGCGCCCCTCGAGCGAAGCGGAGTTTCGCCCGGGGGTGGCTGGGCCGACTGCTCTGGTGGGCCGCTGGGGCCACCAGGGCTGTGGGCCCGGCCGCTGGGCCGTGACTATCTTGAGCGTGTTTTAGGTTTGTGAATTCGTTTGTGTTTTAGTTTTTGCGAAAGTGAACGGGTTTCCCCCGGTTTTTTAGGGGACCCCTACGGCTGTCCCCGACAGTAGCCCCCGAGCATCTGCGGGTGTATCCGTTAGGGTCCCGCAGATGCTGACGCTTGCTGATGGGACCTTCTTCCCTCCTGATTGCTGTGCTATTCCGTGGGGGCGCGCTAGCGGACCCGCGGGTCTAGCCCCGAAGCCTTGGAGGAGTGTGTGTACTCCTTCAAGGTTTTTTCGCAGCGTCGTCATTTGTGCGAGGCGTTTATTTCAGCCGGCCTCGGCGGTGTTTCAGCCGGCCTCGGCGGTGCCGTACGCATGTGCCGACGTTCGCGTGCGTTCGGTGCATATCCAGGAGGTGTAGCCACGCGTCGAGCCCCCGAGCCTGGGCCCGTTCGAGGCGATCGGGGCGGGCTCTCCGACTTGTTGGTACGTTCCCTCGCCGTCCCTCCGCGGGACGGGGGGTGAGGTGTCCACAACTCCCATCGAGCGGGTCGCGAATTGTGGGTTCCTCTTCGAGCTGTTATCGCGTGATTCAAGTGGACGCCCATGCCCCGTTCGATAAGGGTTGGCTCGTGGTCCGGAGACTCGTCCATGAAAGCGCTTACGTGGGTTTGCTAGGCAGGGCTCGGTCCTGTTCGCTGGGGACCGAGGGCGCGGAAGCTCTCCCTCGATGGGATCCCTCGACTAGCTGCCCTCGTTGGCTCTTGAATACGACATGTGGGGCGCCCACGAGCTGGTGAGCTCGAGGACAGTCTCGAATGCGCGCGCCCTCGTCGTCCCTGACTCTGTTGATCTGGGGCGCCTGTTCGGACCCTTCGAGGGTCAGGCTTCGAACCCCTGATTAGTAGGGCCGTTGCGGGGTGGCAGCTAAGTGCCCCCGTCTCGATTGCATCTGCAGGATTCGTGGGTTCGCGGTCGAGTCGACCCCCGAGCTGCTGATCAGTAATCCTCTAGAATCGAGGGCACCTGTGGCGTCCGCCTTCACCGAGCGGGTCTCGAGGCCACTGGTCAGTAATTGCACCCTTCGAGGGTCTGGTTTTTCGAGCACTGGGCTCGGGCCGTGCGAGGGTCACACTTACGTAGTAAGGGACCAGGCCGTTTAAATGCCCACAGTTGTGGCTTAAGTCGTGCGTCGCGGGCGCGCCTTTTCAGGCGTCGCGGCCGCGCGCGTAGTGGGCGACGTGGGGGGGGGGGGGGCGGACGTGACGGGCCGCTGCGGCTCTTCGGTCGTCGCGACGTAATGATCGCGCGTGCGCGCGCGACCGGCTGTTTCGGTGCGGTGGCCCCCGCTTGTCAGTGGTAGATGCAGCCGCCTGCAGTTAATGCGCGTGACGCGCGGTTTGGGGAGCGTGGCTCCCTTAGATCTATAAATCCAAGTAGAGGGAGATGGAAGCTCCTTACCTCGTTACTTAGCGCCGCCGCCCTTGGCTCCTTGCCTTCGCTTCTCGGCTGTGCGCCCTTTCGTTTCGCCCGCCGCTAGCTTCGTCTTCGTGCGTCGCGATCAACCGCAATGGCTCCCCCCCAGCCGATCACGGTGTTGGATCCGCTGCCGTGGAGCCGCTCGACGGTGACGAAGCTCGCCCTGAACGAGCTCGTGAACAGCGGCCAGCTGGCGCCGAACGTGGAGGGGCAGCCCTCGGCGTGGATCGTTCCGCCGGCGACGGACCGGGAGCCCAACCCGCCGTACGGGTACGTCGTCAGCTTCATCCGGCACCATGAGCGTGGCTTCGCCGCGCCGGCGAGCCGCTTCATGCGCGGACTGTGCCACCACTACGGGGTGGAGCTGCACAACTTCGCCCCCAATGCGATTTCGCAGGCGGCCACCTTCGTTGGCGTCTGCGAGGGATTCCTGGGGATCCCAGTGAACTGGGATCTCTGGGTCCATCTCTTCCGCGCGGAGCTGCACACGCTCGCTACGCCCGAGGCACGGGTGCGCCGGGCGGTGCGCGCCGGCGGCCTGTCGGTCTCGTTGCGGGATTCGCGCAAGGAGTTATACATCCCCTGCACGATGACGTCCAACAACGCGGAATGGGAGCGGGGGTGGTTCTACCTCCGCAACGACGGCGCCGGCCTTCCCCCCTACACCGGCAAGGTGCTGAAGGAGAAGGCCGACTCCTGGCACCACGGCGTGTCCCCTTCTTCGCACCAGGCGCGGTTGGATTCGCTCCTAACCGCGTTGAAGAGCCTGGCGGATGCCGGGTTGGGGGCGGCTTCGGTCCTCGCGAACCTCCACCACCGGCGGATCGTTCCCCTCATGGAGAGGGAGCTCCGTATTTACGAGATGAGCGAGGCGGCCAACCCTACGTCGTTGGCGCGCTCGCGGTTCTTGAATGAGCGCCTCGCTCGGGAATACGCGGCCACGAGGGCGAGGCGCGCCATCAGCCTCAAGGCCGGCCGACACAGCAACGACGACCTCTGGTCGTTCGTTATGCTCCCCGACGCCCCGGCGGTGAGTAGGCCTTCCTCCCTTTCTCGTTCCCTTGCAACGTACCAGCATGGTTTTGACAGTCGCCTTTTAGCAGAGGGTGACCGTGGATGCCTCGCGGTCGGACCCGCCCACGCCCCGAGCTCGAGCGGTTGCCCGCGCCACGCAGCGGCGGGAGCAGGAGAGGCGGCGCGCAGGAAGGAGAAGAGAATCCGGCGGCGGGAGCGTCGGGAGCAGCGGGACGAGGAGTATCGGCTGCGCGAGCAGCAGGGACTCTCTTCCCCGGCGACTCCGGGGAACTCGTCGTCGGGAGAGGAGGAAGAAGAGGGAAGCGACGGGGGGCGGCACCCCTCCCCCGAGAGGTGGAATCCCTCGACCCCCTCACCGAGAGCCGCAGAGGCGGCAGAGGAGCAGGCGCCCGTGGTGGGCGCGGAAGCGCCCGCCGCCGGGCGGTCTGTGGATGAGGCGGCGCGCGTTGCGGAAGCGCCAGCGCGTGCCGCGGAAGCGTCTGGGAGCGCCGTGGTGGCGACGACGAGCGCCACAGCAGCGCCCGCTGAACCCTTGAGGAAGAGGAAGCGAGGTTTCTCCACCTTGAGGTAAGCAGTCGCTCCTCCAGACGTTCCGGTTTCGAGGGGCTGGAGCTCAGTTGTTTGTCTCCGTGTTCGCAGGGTGGCGCCGACCGTTCCCGCCCTCGCGCCTGCTAAAGCGCTCAGGTCGGATGCGTCCATACCCACGAGGCGGCGCTCGTCGAGGGCGCCACGGGCGGCCGGGAGCGCGGCGATGACGGGCGAGCCACCGCGCAGCGCGGCCGTGGCTATGGAGCCGCAGCAGGAGGCGACAGCCGCGGCGGCGGCTACGGCAGCGGCAACCGCCGCGCCGACGGTCCGGCCTCTGCCTGTGCCGGCGGCGGGTGGTCAGGTGGCCGTGGTGGAGATCCATGACGACGACGCGCCGCCGCCTGGATGGGGCCAATGGGAGAACTGGCCCGCGCCAGCCCCCGAGCCCGCGGCGGGGGTGTTAGTGATGCGGGAGGATGGCTGCGTGATGCCGCAGCCCTCGGCGCATGGCGCCGAGGCCTCGTCGTCTCGTGCCGGCCCTCCTGCCCCCGATGGCGCCGTGGCGCGTGTGGAGCGGGAGCGGGAGCAAGCCAGCGCGCCGTCGGCCCTCTGCCTCGAGGCCCTGGCCGAGCAGGCGCTGTGGCAAGAGTTCCGCGACCACGGCGCCTCGCTCAACAACGCGTTGGACGAGGCGCTGCGGATCCACGGGGGTCCTGCGTGGTGGATTTTCCAGGTACGCGTCTCTTCTGTTGGATTTCGGAGTTTCTTCCCCCCTCGTCTCTCCCGCGTTCGCGCTTTTTCCGACTCAAACTCTCTTCCGCCTTGTCTGCCGGTGGCAGGAATTGGAGGGTCGAGCCCGGGAGAAGTACGGCCGCCTCGACCGGCTGAGCTCCGAGCGCAACTGGTACCGGGACCAATACGACGCTCTTGACGCCCTTGTCGAGGCCCTGCGGACTGACAACGGGTGGCTGGAGTACCGGCTTCAGGCAGTGCGGGACGAGCTCCTGGAGCAGGACGCCCAGGCTGCGGAAGGTGTTTCTGCGGTCGCGAAGGTGCGGACAGCGCTCCTGGAGCGGGACGAGGCGCTGCGGAAGGCGCGCGAGGACGCAGCCGCGATGCGGACCGTGGCGGCAGAGTGGGAGACGGAGGTGGCCTCGATTCGCGCCCAGCTCGAACAGGACCGTGCAACCCTCGAGGGAGCACGGTCTTGGCAGAGCCAGGCCGAGGAAAGGGCCAAGGAGGCCGAGCAGCTGAGGGCCAGCCTGGCGGACCAGGCCGCCTCCCTTGCCTCGACGGGGGAGCAGCTTCAGCGGGAGCGGGACGCGCGCCAACAGGCGGACGTTCAGCTCCAGCAGGAGCGAACCGCCCTCGCTGAGGCTCGGGCCGCCCTCGAGCGCGAGCGCCTGGCACGAGAAGAGGCCCAGGGCCTCCTTCAGCAGGAGCGCGCCGCACTCGAGGGGGCGCAAGCAACCCTCAAGCAACGGGACGAAGAAGTCTCGCGGCTCGATGGGGAGCTGAACCAGCTCAGCGTCTCCTACGAGGACCTGCGCCAGGCTGTCGTGGAGCAGGAAGCTACGGTCCTTAGCCTGCAGCAGGGGGCCGAAGTCGCGCGCAAGGCCCTCGATACGGAGAAGAAACAGGTTGAAGGTGAGTCGCCTCTCTTCGCATTTTGCGTGTCGATTTGGTTCGCTTGGGATCCGCTCCCAATTTTTGTTTTTCGTTCACGGGTTTCAGGCCTGCGGAACGCTCTTGGGAACTCGACGACCCAGGCAGAGTCCCTCCAGGCGGCCTACAACTCCTCACAGCAGGAGCTGGAGGAGCTGCGGGCCGCCGCCCTCGAGGCGTGCCAGGGGGTCGAAGAGGGCGAACTGCAGGCTGGGAGCTCGATGGCGAGTCGCCTCCGCGCCCTCGGCAGGCATGTTACCCAGCGCGTGCGCCGCGCCCTTTACCTGGGAGTTCAGAAAGCTCTTGGCGTGGTGGCTTCCCACTACCAGGTCGACCTCGAGGCCGTTTCCACGGGCTACGTCGTTCCCGTTGGCGTCGACGACGAGGTGGCGATGAACCGTGCGGATGCGCTCGCTGCTCCTGCCGCCGACATCCTCGCCGAGGACTTCATGGACTTCCTCTTCCCGGACGCTCCCCCGGCTGGCGGCCCCCAAGCCTGAAGACCATTGGGCGTTTGTGCCCTTTATGTTTTTGATGTTAGAATTCGAGCCGCGCGGCTGTTGTAATAAACATTCGCTGTTTAAAACACTTCAATGTTTGTAAGTTGAAAAACTCGTTGTTTATTTCGGCAATTGTGTTGTTCTGCCTCCCCGCTTTCTTAGGCGAACCTTGGCTGGGAAGGTTTTCGTTCGCACGGGTAGCTCATAGGCAAAGTGGCGAGGGGGAAGGGCCGTATCCTGCCGGAGGCGTGGGCTATCCCCGACTCGCGCGTCTTCGCCCTTTGGCCACTCGCGTCCCGCGTGGGTTCACCCAAAGTTTGGGTCGAGGCATACTTAGCACATTTGCGGCGAATTTTGCGAAAAAATGGGACCATTTTTTGGGGGGGGACGCCCCCGCAGTAGCCCCCGAGGGGGATTTGGTTTTCGGGAGAAAACCAAGTCGCCCTTCAGCTTTATTAATCTGATGGAAATTACAGCCAACTGGGGTGTTGGGTATGTAATGACAAGAAATACTTGGAAATTCTTTCTAAGGGTAGAAGCGACGTAGCTGTTGGATGTTCCAAGCGTTGGTGAGTTCCTCGCCGTCCTCGTTGGCCAGCTTGTAGGTGCCGGGCTTGAGCACTTTGACAACGATGTAGGGTCCCTCCCATGGGGGCGATAGCTTGTGGCGGCCTCGATTATCTTGGCGCAGCCTTAGGACTAGGTCCCCTTCGTCGAAGTCTCGGCGTCGTATCTTCCGGGCCTGGTGCCGCCTCAGAGCCTGCTGGTATCTTGCTGAATGCATCAGGGCCACAGTGCGGGCTTCGTCCAACTGATCCAGTGAGTCCTCGCGGGCTCGCTGGTTGGCGCCCTCGTCGTAGCTCTTGACTCTGGGCGACCCGTATTCCAGATCCGTGGGGAGAACGGCCTCCGCGCCATAGACGAGGAAGAACGGGGTGAACCCCGTGGCCCTGCTCGGAGTGGTTCTGAGGCTCCATACGACCGCCGGCAGCTCCTGGAGCCATTTCCGGCCAGACTTGTTCAGTCTGTCGAAAATCCTGGGCTTGAGGCCTTGTAGGATCATGCCATTGGCCCGCTCCACTTGACCATTGGTCTGTGGGTGCGCGACGGCCGCCCAGTCCACGCGGATGTGGTGCTTGTCGCAGAATTCCAGGAACTTCCTGCCGGTGAACTGGGGCCCGTTGTCGGTGATGATGGAGTTAGGCACCCCAAACCGGTGGATGATGTCGGTGAAGAATATTACGGCCTGCTCTGCCCTGAGATTCGTGATTGGGCGCGTTTCGACCCACTTGGAGAACTTGTCAATGCCGACTAGCAGGTGCGTGTAGCCCCCGGGCGCCCTTCGTAGGGGCCCGACAATGTCCAGCCCCCACACGGCAAAAGGCCACGTGATGGGGATCGTCTGGAGGGCATGCGCCGGGAGATTGGTCTTGCGGGCGTAAAACTGGCACCCTTCGCAGGTGCGCACGATCTCGCTGGCATCAGCAACCGCGGTAGGCCAATAGAAGCCCTGGCGAAACGCGTTGCCCACGAGGGTGCGTGGCGCCGCGTGGTGGCCACACACGCCCGCGTGGATGTCCCGAAGGAGCTCGCGCCCCTGGGGGATGGGTATGCACCGCTGCAGGACGCCTGACGCAGCGCGCTTGTACAGCTCGCCGTCGACGAGGGTGAACGACTTGGCCTTCCTGGCGATGCGTCTGGCCTCGGACCGATCCGAGGGAAGCTCCCCTTGCTCCATCCAGGCGAGGTACTTGGCCCGCCAGTCCTCCGCGCGGGGGGCTGGCTCCGTGTCCATGGCCTCGGCCGCACCGTAGCCCTCGAGCAAGGAGAGCACAAACGCCTCGTTCGTGGGGTCTTCATTCATGGGTTCCGCGCCCGCTGGGTTCGAGGGAGCCCCCGAGGGTTCCTCTTGACTCGAGGGTGTCGATTCGAGGTTGACGGACGGCCTGGCGACGTCTCGTGCAAAAACGTTCGGGGGGACGGTGATTCGCCCCGACGCGATTTTTGCGAGTTCGTCCGCCTCCTCGTTGTACCTGCGGGGTACGTGGTTAAGCTCGAGGCCGTAGAACTTGTCTTCGAGAGCTCGTACGGCGTTGCAGTAGGCCTCCATTTTGTTGTCGTGACAACTCGCATTCTTCATAACTTGGTCAATCACGAGCTGCGAGTCCCCCCTGACGTCGAGGCGTTTGATGCCTGTCTCGATGGCGATCCGGAGGCCGCAAAGAAGGGCCTCGTACTCCGCCATGTTGTTCGACGCGGGGAAATGCAGGCGTACCGCGTATCTCATGTGCTCCCCGAGGGGTGAGATGAAGAGCAGGCCCGCGCCTGCCCCTGTTTTCATCACCGACCCGTCGAAGTAGAGGGTCCAGCATTCGGCCTGGATTTGCGGCGGCGGCAGTTGTGTGTCCGTCCATTCGGCGACGAAATCCGCCAGGATTTGGGACTTGATTGCCTTGCGCGGCGCATAGGCGAGCGTCTCGCCCATCAATTCCACAGACCACTTGGCGATTCTGCCCGTCGCGTCCGGGTTGCGGATGATCTCACCCAACGGGAACGAGGAGACCACCGTGACCGGGTGGGCCTCGAAGTAGTGCCGGAGCTTGCGCCGCGCGAGCACTACTGCGTAGAGCAGCTTCTGGATCTGTGGGTACCGTGCCTTGGTCTCGGATAGCACTTCGCTGATGTAGTACACGGGCCTCTGGACTGGCAGGGCGTGCCCCTCCTCTGTACGCTCCACCACGATGACGGCGCTGACCACCTGAGTGGTCGCGGCGACGTAGAGGTACAGAGGCTCGTGGTTCTGGGGCGGCGTTAAGATTGGCGCGTGGGCGAGCGTCGCCTTGAGTTTGTCAAGCGCCTCCTGGGCCTCGACGGTCCAGGAGAAGCGCTCGTGTTTCTTCAGGAGTCGGTAGAGGGGTAATCCCTTCTCGCCGAGCCGCGAGATGAAGCGGCTCAAGGCGGCAAGGCACCCCAACACCTTCTGGACCCCCTTGAGGTCTCGAATCGCGCCCATCCGTTCGAGGGCCGCGACCTTCTCGGGGTTGGGCTCGATGCCCCGCTGGGAAACTATGTATCCCAGCAGCATGCCCCGCGGCACTCCGAAGACGCACTTCTCGGGGTTCAGCTTCACCCCGTTGGCTCGCAGGCAATCGAATGCCACGCGCAGGTCGCTAACCAGGTCGTCCGCCTTCCTGGTTTTCACGACTATGTCGTCTACGTAAGCCTCAACGGTTCGCCCGATGTGGTCTCCGAAAACGTGCTGCATACATCGCTGGTATGTAGCGCCCGCGTTTCGAAGGCCAAACGGCATCGTTACGTAGCAGAACATTCCGAACGGCGTGATGAACGAAGTCGCAAGCTGGTCGGACTCCTTCATCTTTATTTGGTGGTACCCGGAATAGGCATCGAGGAAACACAATAGTTCACACCCTGCAGTTGAGTCAACGATTTGATCGATTCGTGGCAAAGGAAAAGGAACTTTGGGACATGCTTTATTCAAACTAGTGTAATCTACACACATCCGCCACTTCCCATTCTTTTTCTTAACTAGTACAGGATTAGCTAGCCACGTAGGGTGAAAAACTTCCTTGATGAACCCGGCCTCGAGGAGCTTCCGCAGCTCCACTCCGATCGCCCGGCGCCGCTCTTCGTCAAAGCGGCGCAGCCGTTGTTGCACGGCTCGGGAGTGAGGTAGGATATCAAGGGAGTGCTCGGCGACCTCCCTCGGGATGCCTGGCATATCCGAGGGGCTCCACGCGAAGATATCGGCGTTGGCGCGGAGAAAGTCGACGAGCACCACTTCCTATTTCGGGTCGAGGGTGGAACTGACCCTCAACACCTTGCCCTCGGGGGCTGCAGGGTCGAGGGGCACCTCCTTCGTTTGTTCGGCAGCCTCGAAACTGCCCGCGTGCTTGGCGGAGGAGTCGGGGCCCTCGTTGGCCAGCTTCTCCATGTCCGCGACAAACGTTTCGTCGAGCGCCAGGGCCTCAGCGTGCTCGACGCACTCGACGTCACAGTCGAATGCGTGCTCGATCGACGAGCCCACGGTGATTACGCCTTTTGGCCCCGGCATCTTCATCTTGAGGTAAGTGTAGTTCGGGACCGCCATGAACTTGGCATAGCACGGACGGCCAAGGATGGCGTGGTACGCGCCCCGGAACCCCACTACCTCAAAGGTGAGGACTTCCTTGCGGAAGTTGTCCGGTGTGCCGAACCAGACTGGTAGGTCGATCTGCCCGAGGGGCTGGACGCGCTTGCCTGGCGCGACGCCATGGAACGGCGCCGTGCTGGGCCGCAGCTGGTCCAACCCAATCCCCATCAGTCGTAGGGTGTGGGCGTAGAGGATGTTGAGGCTGCTGCCGCCGTCCATCAGCACCTTGGAAAACCGCGCGTTGCCGATGATGGGATCGACGACCAACGGGTACTGGCCCGGGTTGGGGATGCGGTTCGGGTGGTCCTCGCGGCTGAAGGTGATGGCGTCCTCCGACCAATCGAGGAAGGAAGGAGGTGCCCTCTCCGCGGCGAGGACCTCGTGCCGCTCTCGCTTGCGCCGATTGGTGGACATGTCCACCGTCGGTCCCCCGAAGATGAAGAAGACGTTCTCCACCGCAGGGAAGCCGTCAGCGTCTCCGCCACCCCCGTCCTTCTTGGCCTCGTCCTCCTTCGCGGCGACGCGGCGGTAGTACTTCTTGAGCATGTCGCACTGCTCAAGTGTGTGGTTGACTGGGGTCCTGTGGTACGGGCAGGGCTTCTTCAACATATCGTCGAATACGCCGGGGCCTCGAGGGGCTCCTCGAGGGCCCTTTCGAGCCGGGTCAACTGCGAGGGCCTCGTCCCCGCCGTTGTCGTGCCCCTGCGTGCGCGTCTCGTGGCGCGGCTTCTTGCCCTTCTTGCCCCGCTTGTGCTTGTGCTGGGGCTCCTTGGACTTGCTGCCCTCCGCGGGCGCGTCGTCCGCGCGCTTGCCCTTCTTGCCGTCGAAAATGGCACCCACTGCCTCCTCTCCGGAGGCGAAGCTGGTGGCGATGTCGAACAGCTCGTTGGAGTCGACCGGCGGGCTCCTCCCGAGCTCGCGCACGAGGTCCCGACAGGTCGTGCCTTCAAGGAAGGCGTGCACGATCTCGGACTGAGCAACGCTCGGGAGCTCAGTACAGCGCTTGGAAAAGCGCCGTATGAAGTCCCGGAGCGACTCGCCGGGCTTCTGGGCGCACGCTCGTAGGTCCCAGGAGTTCCCAGGGCGCACATATGTGCCCTGGAAGTTCCCCACGAACGTGCGCACTAAGTCATCCCAGCTGTGGATCTGGCTGGGCGGTAGGTGCTCGAGCCATGTTCTGGCCGAGTCCGCAAGGTGCAGCGGCAGATTGCGGATGATCACCGCATCGGTGGTGGCTCCGCCCAGCTGACAAGCCAGACGGTAGTCGTTGAGCCACACACGAGGGTCCGTCTCCCCCGTGTACTTGTCGATGGTGGTGGGCTGGCGGAAACGCTGGGGGAAACTCGCCGCACGGATTTCCCGACTGAACACTCGGGTTCCCGGGGGTTCCGGCGTTGGCGAGCGGTCCTCTCGGCTGTCGTAGCGACCACCTCGTCGAGGGTGGTAGCCTGCCGCCGCTCGCGCCTCCGCGTCGCCCTTTCGCTTGGCGTTCAGGACGTTGCGGGCGTCTCCGTCGTGGGCCTCGCCGCGCGTGTCAAGGATCCGCTCCTTGACAGGCGTCTTGCCCTGGTTTGGCGGCTGCTCCGCCGCGCCGTCCGCGTGGACGGATGCCTCCTGGTCCTTCGCGCCACCGTCGCCCCGCGCGCTGGACTGGTTGCGCATGCGGGACGCGGAGCTCTCGGCCTGCTGCACGGCCGCTTGCTCAATGAGAGTCTACGCCTCGCGGCGCAGGTTACGTGCTTCGGGTGTCGATGGCTCGGGCATGGCCCGAAGTAGTGTTGCCGCCGCGATGAGTTTTTGGCTGGCACGAAGTGGCGTGTGTGGGTCGTCCACGTTGAAGTTGGCGTTGATGCGCTCGCAGGCTTGCTTCCCGGCGTCTCGGGCGCGTTCGCCGCGCGCCGAGGCTTCCCCTGCGATAGTTGCACGCAGGAGCCGCACCTGCCGGTACTCTTCCGCGAGCTTCGCCTCGAGCTCGCGTGCCTGGGCCAGCTGCGCATTGATGTCCGCATTGCCCGCTGGTGGGGCCGGTGGCGGGTTCGGCTCCGGATGCTGGGCCGCGTTCCCGTCGCCCGCTCCGTTTGCGCCGTCTTGCTCGTTGGCGATGACAACGAAGCACTCGCGCGAGGGATCATAACTCCCCTCGCTGGAGTCGTCGGAGCAACCGAACCAGTAGTCCGCGGCATCAAGGAATCGCCGGAAGACCACAGGGTCCGGTACGCCGGAGAAGTCCCACTCTGCGTAGCCATGCGAAGTTGAGGGCGGCAGTTCGCTGGGCGAGCCGTGGTACGACTCGTCGTTGGTGGTGGCGATGAGGTTCCGGATTGACAGCAAGTGATGGCCCGGGAGATCCTCGTACGCGGCCATATCGGTGCTGACGGATGAGGCGTACGCCGCAGCAGGGTTGCGCATCCCGTGGGGAAACTGCGGCCCCGCGGCCACGTGCTCCCTCGCAGGGTGCGCCACCGTGCTGCTTGGCGGGGGCGCGTCGTTCCGGGCCGCCTCGCGTGTTGCCCGGCGTCGCTCCGTGCGCGCCTGGCGCGAGCGCTGACCGGGGCGTTTGCGGCGTCGGGGCGTCGAGGCGCTCGCGGCAGCCACCCGGGTGGGTGCCGGAGCGTCAGTAGCAGGCGTGACGGGCATTGGGCCCGGCCCAGTCGACCGCCACGGGTGGAGCTCGTCGAAGTTGGTGAGGCGCATGAGGTAGCCGTTCCCTGTAGCCTGAAAGTTCAGGCTCCCAAACCGGATTTCGAATCCAGCGGGGAGAGGGTCCGAGCTGCCCATGGCGTACCTCTGGGACGTCATCTCGGTACGAATCACCATCGAGAATGCTGGTGAGGAGTCGATCACAGCGCGAGAGTCCCCTACCTGGCGCGCCAACTGTCGGTGCGGAAAGTAGTCCCGACACTAACTAGTAGATTACGCTGTGATCAGCTTCTCGATGGTCGGTGCCAACGACAACACAGGGGACACAAGTTTATCCTGGTTCCGGCCGGGGCCGTACGTCCAGCAGTGGTGTGCTCGAGGCACTGTATTGCGTTGCACCGTGGTGCTTGCAGAGGGGAGCTACAAGCGGGGCGGGAGAGGAGGCCGGGCCTCCAGGTCCCTGAGGTTTTGATTGAGGCGAGTGCCAATATCGTGGTGGAGGCGGAAGGCGTGTAAGTCAGTGCTCTTTTTCGTTTTTCCGTTCTCGTCCCCCTGCGGCCAGGGGACTGCCCCTCCTTTTATAGGCCAAGGAGGAGGCAGTTTACAGGCGTGCCGCACTGTTCTAGCTACGTGTGATGGCATGGCGGACAGTGCAACGGAGTGGACGGCCGTCCTGGCGAATCTTGCTTCTGGCGGAGCGTCGTGGCGTGCCCTGTATCCGTCCAGGAGCGGCTTCGAGGGTGGCGTCGTAGGAACTTTCCGTGTGGTCGTCGTCCGTACGCTGACTCGAGGGTGCGGCTGACGGGAGGTCGCAAGGGGCACAGCCGCGGTCGTGGCGGTGTCTTGTCGCCCCGCATTCCCACAGCGTCAGGGATGGCGCAGCAGTGCCCGGGATGGCGTCGTGATGGCGGGGATGGCCGCGCAGGACCGACGGTGACGGAGGTGACGCGCCTCACCGGTCCGGCGTCATGGTGTGGCGCGGAGCAGGCGTCCGTCCCCGTTTCGAGGGTTCCGCTGTCCTCTTTCGAGGGTGCGGCGCGTTGGCCGTACGAGAGTGGGTGGCGCAGTGTCGCGGAGCTGACACTGGCCTTGCCGCACAGTGGTGGGGATGGCCTCATCGGGAGAGTTGGCAGAACAGCGCCGGGATATGATTCCCGGGCGTGTCAGAGGGACGGCATGGCGCGGATTCGTCTTTGACCCGGGCGCCTGCAAGTGTTAGAACGCTGAACGCCCCTGTCGGGGGAGCAGGTGCGGGGGCGGCGAGCCCGTGAGGGCCTCGAGCGAGGCGGAATCCCCTCCGAGGGGGCGACCGACCCTCGAGCGAGGCGGAGTCTCACCCGAGGGGTGGGGCGACCGACCCTCGAGCGAGGCGGGGTCTCGTTAGCGTGGCGCTGCGCCCCTCGAGCGAAGCGGAGTTTCGCCCGGGGGTGGCTGGGCCGACTGCTCTGGTGGGCCGCTGGGGCCACCAGGGCTGTGGGCCCGGCCGCTGGGCCGTGACTATCTTGAGCGTGTTTTAGGTTTGTGAATTCGTTTGTGTTTTAGTTTTTGCGAAAGTGAATGGGTTTCCCCCGGTTTTTTAGGGGACCCCTACGGCTGTCCCCGACACTTATTAACATAGAAGTTACCAAAATTTAAATATATAAATGAAGTTTTGGAACTCTGATGAGGCCACACGCCTATCATCTAATTTTAACAATGTATATTTTGGTGTTACATCTTCTATATATTGTGAAACCATTCTTGTCAATATTGTTTCGTTGAAAATCTCTGTGTAAAATTTAGAACATTTCCTTTTTTTAATGCAGGGACACGATTTTTATGACACCACATGGTCTCATGCATTATATGCTCAAGTTCATGTGTTCATCAAACAGTATGCTATATGTAGCATAAGGCAGTGGCAATAACTGGAATCTGAAATACTGATAATGCTAGGGGAAGCACCTTATGTTTCATTAAAAAAATGCTTATAATGCTATGTAATTGGGGAGTAATTGGAATGATGGCATTTTTTTACAGAAGAGTGTTACCTTGCTTTCTCCGGTTCATGCATCATTGTAGCAGCAGCTAGTAGAAACAATTGGTGAGGCTCAAACTTTTTTGTACACAAGTAACCATTCATCTTGTCAAATGAAATTTCTCATTAGAAAAGTTACAAAGTGCATTTTGGATTAAGAAATAATTCAGCACTATGCAAATTACAGAGATCTATTGCAGCAAATACGACGGGAGCTCCAATTGGGCGGTCATGATGTCATAATGACATGGATCGAAGAGGAGAGAGAAATTCAGCCAGGTCTCGTTCTTTGGAGATATGATCTGGCTCACCATTGAGGGTATACCTGATCATGAGCCTCCCGACCCGATAAACCTGACTCAACCTGCCCGGAAAAAAATCCGACCCGGCCCGACCTGATCAAGCGCCGGCTCGGGTGCGAGCCGAAATTTTCACCCGAACTCAGAAAAGAAAACCCGACCAAACCCGGTGCAACCCGAAAATTATAACTAAAAAACCCGAATCCGACCCGAACGTGTGACGGGTCGGGCGTGGGCTATGAATTTTGACCCGACAACCCGATATGACCCGACCCGAATCCGACACGACCCGACTCATGATCAGGTATAATTGAGGGGTAGCAGTAGCGAAAGAAACCATTGTGAGCTTATAAGGAACTAGTAAAACGCACGTGCGACACGCACGTGTTTAAAGAAAAATTTTACTCATAACATAATTTATTTCATCCATTTAAGGAAGCTTAGTTCGAAAAAGACACCCAAATTAAAGGTTCACTTAATGGGTTTTCAAACGTTTGTATATTACTTTTTATTGAAAGGAAAGAACTTCTATCCAACAACAATCAATTCAGACATGTCACCAGTTAGAAATTCGTATATAAACTCCCGGGATTGGTTCAGAACCATCTCAAAACAAGGATACTTATTGCCACAAAGCCCTAACCCCATTCATTTCATTGGCAGAGAAAGCTGCATCATTATAGATCTTGTATGTTCCCTCATCTGGTGGACTCCATTAACTTAGGCCGAATATATTTTCTCTCTACTCAGACTTCAGTTTTCCAAATCTGCAGCTCCATCCATTCTTTCCCAGCATTACTTTATTTTTTGTCGATCACCATATCCAAATTAAAGGAAGATAATAACTTTCCGTAGCACATGTCACCCGGTCGCAGAGCACATGTTAATATTCAGTTCATGCCAAGAAAGTATCTGAAACAGAACTACATTTCAAAGATTTTGCAAGCAATGACCCTTATATCAAACAGACAATATAATGAAGCATTTTTGTCAGCAGACGGTTTGCTAGTAGCCATCCTAGTTAATTCAATTACTCAGTTTATCAAGCTTATTAGTGACAAAAATAGAGAAAAGCCTGCATATTGTCAGAAACTTTTAGTTTTGCACAAATAATGTGTGCAAAATCTGAAAAATACTTGAATGCTGGCGGCATGCCTTAATGAGCCCTCTCTTTTCACCAAACAACTTTTCTTTCTTCAAAAATCAGTTCTCCAAAATGATTTCAAGAAAATTTAAGCATGCCTATTCACAATGTTTGAACTGGAACTAACTGTCATGTATAACTGTAAAAGAGAGAAAGAAAGTGGATATTAGATGCTATAAATGATTAAAAATCAGAATACCAAGATTGACAATATAGTTATGATAAGAATGTACCTACCGAACAGTTGGACCAAATACAGATCAATAGGATCAGAAGTGGTGGGTTTTTGCAGAGTAGCTGATCTCTGACATGTGTTCTACTCGAGCAAATAACACATGAACAATAAACATTATGTGTCCATGTTGAAAAAAAAACTAACAGAGGAAGAGAAATAGAGAAGAACCAGGACACATTAATTTGGAGTCGACACTCTTTCTGAACAATATGCGTCCAAAAGAAATATTGTACACTGACCTTTGTCCGTACATATATCAATTGTCGAACGGGGTATCTCTACTTGCGACTGCGGAGGACAATTGGGATGATTTTTACAGAGCAATGAATTCAAAATTCAATTTGCAACAATTAAAACTACAATTGATCGCACTTACAATTTATACCAGTTATAATGAAATTTAGAGAATGAAATTCAAAAGGGGTGGAATGGGGAAAATTTTGAAACCCCTAGGACCAAAACCCCTTCACATAAGGATACAAGTGGGTCGGAATTGGTCGACCCAAACACTAACCCATTTTACCCAGCAAATATCGTTTGGGGTTTTGGGTCGACCCTGTACAAAGCAATATGGTCTTGGTGTTTTGGGTCGGCAAAAAAAAAACATCAACTACGACAGAAAGCCTCTCATCCTGATCGCTTGATCTCAGGTCGTTGTGCACCCTTGATAACCTGATGAGTGCAAGCGACCTGATGACCTCCCTGCTCATGAAGTTCACGAGGTGGATGCTGCAGGTGCTTGAAAAGCTCATGAGCACCATCATCTCAGGGAGCAGTAAAAAATCAGATTGACCATGAATAATGGACTAAAATATTTTTCATAGTGAATCTTCCTAATCAGTTTCCAAGTTAATCATCACTTGAATAAAGAATATAAGTACAGAGCATTAAGCTTCTATGTTCAAACATGACAAATATCTAACAAATATTAGAACCAAACAATCCAAGGCAGTCTCATATATGCCCTCAAACAAGAACGAAAAAACAGAAGGAAAAGAGGAGGCTCTAGAATAGCTACAATAATATATTGCCATTATATAAATCAATTATTGAAAACTATCTACATATGAAAAGAATTGGAAAAATACTATTTTCCTATATGCATAACTAATTGCAGTCAATTATTCGACATTCGCCCCTTAGTCATTATTCAACACACACCTGATGCAATATCTACCCTATGCATGTCTAATTGCAGTCAATTATTTGACAATCACACGTTATGCAATCAATTATTTGACACACGCCTTATGCAATGTCCAATCTAAAAGATAGAGGGACCTTTTCGATGTCGAGGCACACAGGTGGTCGTTGGTTCAACGCTTACGGCACTTCTTGTCAGTGTTTTGGCCACTGAGCCTACCAAGGGGGTACCCGAGGTAGTAGATTGTGCGATGGAGGATCGCCAGACCTAGAACTCGAAGGTAAAGGCTGGAACACGGGACACAGATTTATACAGGTTCAGGCCGCCGGAGTAGCAGACCCTACGTCCTGTTTGGAGTATCACGTATGGCGCCCTGCGCTTGGGTGTTCCCCGGAGGGGTTGGGGGTTGAGGTGTTGGCCTCTCCTCCTAGGTACCCGGCCCTCCTTTATATAGTCTAGGGGGCGGGTTCCTAGTCGGTTACAAGATAGGAGTCCTAGTAGGATTACATGGTACGAGTCCTAGTAGGATTACAAGGATTTATAGTATGAGTTCGTATTCTTCCTTGTATGGGTACCCAGGGGTATATGGTCGACAAGCCCCCGAGCACTTTGTAGTCTTGAGCAGCAAGTTCGAGTAGTCTTGAAGCTTCGTCGAGTAGTTTCTGATCGTCTCGAGTACTGCTAGCCGAAGTCTTCAATAGTACTTGAATTTCCGAAAGAGTGGAATGTGCTCTAGTTCATCTATGAGTACTTTTGAATCATCCCCGAGTAGTTCCCAGGCGTCCCCGAGTTCTAACCCAGGCCAGCCGCCCCCCTCGTCCCTCCCACACCCAACTTGGAAGTTCCAAAAAATACCCATCTTGTCTTGAAGTTTTGATCTATATGGAGGTGCGATTTGCAAAAATCGCACTCCATATGGAGTGTAGCCCCCGAGCCTGAGTTTGAATCGAAGAATCAAGCTGAGGGTCAATTTTGAATCTGCATCTTCCGTCTTTAAAAAAAGAGGTTGATGGTTGTAGCATAGTAGCCCCCGAGCCTTGAAGTGATTAGATGATCAATCCAAGGGTCTTCAGTTAGCAAAAAGCCAGCATCTGAGTACTCTTGTAGCGTCCAGCCCCCGAGATTACGAACCAAGTGAGCTATATGAGCTACGTCGAGTAGTAATTGGAGTTGAGCCCCTGAGCTGAAGAATGAACGGAGCATGCTGAAGTTGTCTCTGAGTAGTAATTTGGCGTGAAGCCGTTGTACTTGAGAAGTAGCATAGACTACTCGAGTCGTCTTCGAGTGGTAATGTTGCCGTCAGAGCGGACTTTAGATGCGACCGCAGTCGACTTTATGCCGTCAGAGCGGACTTTAGATGCGACCGAAGTCGACTTTTAGATTGCCGCACGGAGCGGACTTTAGAATGCGACTTGAGTAAGTAGACTTTGTGCTGCGCGGAGCAGACTTTAGAATGTGACTTGAGTAAGTCGACTTTGTGCCGCGCGGAGCGGACTTTGAGTACTTCGAGCCAAGAATGAAACCCGAAACACAAAGCTGAAAAGCCAAAGAACACGTTCCAGAAGGCAAAAAAGTGAATTAAAAAACAAAAAAATGAAATGTTTTGCCTCCAGAGACGTTTGGAAAAAAATTCATTACCTCGAGTACAATGTATGGATACACTATTGAGTAATAGTGCCTTAAGTACCTCTGAGGCTATGAGCCTAGTGAGAGAGTACTCGAAAGGAACTTATTTACAACGAGTTGAACACCTTAGCTGTGCCAGCGTAAAAGAAGGCTTTGTTGTGAATAAGCAAGGGACAGTAACAAGTCGATATGCAAGATAACAACTTTTTACTGAACACATTGTACAAAGTTTACAATGTCTTAAGTACCTCTGAGGCTATGAGCCTAGTGAGAGAGTACTCAAAAGGAACTTATTCACAACGAGTTGAACACCTTAGCTGTGGCAGCGTAAAAGAAGGCTTTGTTGTGAATAAGCAAGGGACAGTAACAAGTCGATATGCAAGATAACAACTTTTTACTGAACACATTGTACAGAGTTTACAATATCTTAAGTACCTCTGAGGCTATGAGCCTAGTGAGAGAGTACTCGCAAGGATGTTCCGAAGAACGAGTAAGACCGTAGGGGACAGTGTGGTGAACTCATCCTTACTGTAGCAGCAACTTGTATGAGAGTTCCACTGAGACCCTACCACGAAGGGTGTTACTCTATGCCGAAGCCTCTTATTAGAAATAGAGACATGGACAGCATGTGCCATTTATTACTCTATACGACGCGGAGTCGTCTGGAGAGAGTTGTCATGACTCCCTACGAGTTCGCAGAATGAGACTGCCTGGAGAGGATTATCATGATCCTCTACGAGTGATCGCAGCCGAAGCCACGAGTAGTCACAGCCGAAACTGTCTGGAGAGGATTATCTTGATCCCCTACGAGTAGTGGCAACCGTAGCTGCCTAGAGAGTTGTAACTCAGACCCGAGAGCTGCTTACAGCTGAGTAGTCACCTGGATCAGAAAAGCGTTTATAGCTAGGTAGTCGTCTGGACCTGAGAATCACTTACATCCTGGGATCGGCATAGAAGCAGGAACCCGGAGTAAGGATCGGATGGTAACAGGGAGGCCTAGAGTATGGATCGGCACGATAACAGGGAGACCTAGGGTAAGTTGGGCAGAGCGAGAGTACTTAGGGCCATGCGTTTCAGACCCATGGTACGAAGAGTGAAGACCGCGTGCAGCTAGGTACCATCGTTGCCAGGACGCGAGGGCCACTTACAGCCAGGTTCCATCGAGGCTTACACACGCAGTATGCCGCCGGAGCGGGCGAAGGTGCGATCAGAGTCGACTTTAGATTGCCACGCAGAGTGGACTTTAAGAATGCGACTTGAGTAAGTCGACTTTGTGCTGCGCGGAGCGGACTTTGAGGTTGCGACTGAAGAAGTCGACTTTATGCCATTTAGAATAGACTTTGTAAATGCGACTTGAGTAAGTCGACTTTGTGCTGCGCGGAGCAGACTTTAGAATGCGACTTGAATAAGTCGACTTTGTGCCGCGCGGAGCGGACTTTGAGAATGCGACTTGAGTAAGTCGACTTTGTGCCGCGCGGAGCGGACTTTGAGGTTGCGACTGAAGAAGTCGACTTTATGCCATTTAGAATAGACTTTGTAAATGCGACTTGAGTAAGTCGACTTTGAGATGCGACTTGGGTAAGTCGACTTTAGATTGCCGCGCGGTGCGGACTTTAGAAGTTGCCTGCTTGGGAAAGCCCCCGAGTTGATGGAGTGAGCTCGTGGTGACTTGTTGATATGTCCCAAGAGTAGTCGGCATAGTGTAGCTCTTGTGGAAAAATCCGTTGAGAAGCGTACATCAATAAATAATCCTTGGCGTGTTGTCCTGCACGCGCAAAACAAGCCAAAGAAGAAGAAAAAAGTAATCATTTAAAATAAATGACTTACTGATACCGCAGGAGCGGTCTGGAGATGCGACCGAAGTCGGCTTGTACCGCCGGAGCGGGTTTTAAATGAACCCGTGGACGAGTTATGGGGGGTGTAGAAGCCGTTCTCGACTAGTTTTCTAATGGAAACTAGCCGAGAAGAGTAGCCGAAGTAGTCCACGATGAGTTGGTGTAACCACAAGACGATGTCGAGGCGGTGCACGGCGTAGTCGAAGTAGAGCCGGTACGGCCACGAGACGATGTCGCAGCGGCGTATGGCGTTGTCGAGGTAGAAATGGTGCAGCCACGAGATGAAGTGACCGGGCGCACGGCGAGAGCCAGTGCGACCGACCGATGAGAAGTCGAGCAGCAAGGCGACGCACCCGGATGCACGGTATAAGCGCAGTAGAGCCGGTGCAATCAGACGATGAGTAGTCGAAGTAGTTGTACTCGAGAGGAGTAGGTGTACTCGTGTACTTCTTGCAGCGTGCGGCGCGCGAAAGTCTTGAATTTTTGGAGCTTCCTGGTAGCCCTTGTGTGCGTTGCTGGTGTACACGTAGCAAAGAGCGAGTGCTATCATGATGATCTTCACGTGGTGCGCAGCCAGGCAACAAATATTCCTTTTTCCGCACGAACAGCAAGGTAGCAAATTGATTTGGCTTCGACCTTGTTGCCGCAGCTTTCGGGAGTGTTGACGACACTCGGATTCGAGGTTGGAGAAAAAAAAATCAGAGTAGTCGCTTCAGCTTGCGTGGCTCCTGATAATTTTTGTCATTGTCCTGTTCTGATTCGAACTCGTGTAGGAAACTGATTCCTGTTGGCTATGATTTGACGCCATCTTCAATTCCGAGGTGCCATCTGAAACTTCGTCGAACTCAATTTGGAAAGGATCTCGTGATTTTCACGGGTGGATTTGACGATAATCCGAACCTCGAGTATTGCACAAAATCGGTCGACAGAATTCGGCGAGTTGCTTCTCGTTGAGCGGATTGTTTCCAATGATGAGGTCCTTCGAATTCGCCCAGTGATCTTAACGATCTCCCCTACCTGGCGCGTCAGCTGTCAGTGTTTTGGCCACTGAGCCTACCAAGGGGTACCCGAGGTAGTAGATTGTGCGGTGGAGGATCGCCAGATCTGGAACTCGAAGGTAAAGGCAGGAACACGGGACACAGATTTATACAGGTTCAGGCTGCCGGAGTAGCAGACCCTACGTCCTGTTTGGAGTATGTATGGCGCCCTGTGCTTGGGTGTTCCCCGGAGGGGTTGGGGGTTGAGGTGTTGGCCTCTCCTCCTAGGTACCCGGCCCTCCTTTATATAGTCCAGGGGGCGGGTTCCTAGTCGGTTACAAGATAGGAGTCCTAGTAGGATTACATGGTACGAGTCCTAGTTGGATTACAAGAATTTATAGTATGAGTTCGTATTCTTTCTTGTATGGGTACCCAGGGGTATATGGTCGACACTTCTTGCCAATCCGACCGGTGAGGTGCTGCGACACCGCCACCCACTTCCTCTCGCTGTACATGTTCACCATCTCCTTGAGAGTTCTGCGTGCAACCATCTAGAAACATAGGTACACACATCATGGAGCAATATCTATTGTGCATTTTTTCAAGCACATCATGGGTTAGCAAACAGAGCATCTTCTTCAGAGTTCAGTGATCATAGAAACAAAGCATGCTCAGCAGCAAACCAGATATGAATGGAGTTATTGATTTCAAGATCTCTGTTCACCAAAACAAATCAGCAGACATGAACGCACAGAAATTTTTTTGGAGCACATAGAAAACAATTTGAAAGGAATTTAATCGAACACCTTGCCTGAAAATTCTCTAAGCTGCCACCGTACCTTGGCATTTGGCAAAGGACCCCTACCTTGCAAGTTGGGAGATTTTTGCGCTGATGTTGACAACCAAGTCTCCCGGCCATGGTTACCACAGGTGGGGTGGAAGACTGCCACCGCTGAAGCTCCTTAGGTGGCTGGCCGCCATCCACGTACACACCGCCACCCGCACGCTTCTAGAGCTCTGCGCCGATCCGGATGCCCCCGATGAGGGCCGGACGCCGGCGGCCTCCCTCGCGGCGGGTGCATCCAGCGGCGTCCACACACACACTTCTAGAGCTCGGCGCTGGTCCGGATGCCCCCGACGAGGGCCGGATGCCGGCGGCCTCCCCCGCAGCGGGCGGATTCGGCGGCATCGCGGACGTGGGCGTGGACGGGGCTGCTAGGCCGGAGGCGAGGGGGAGGAGGACATGTAGGACGGCGGCGGTGGCGCGGTGGGTGGCGCCGGCGGCGGGGTCGTGGTCGTGTCGTTGGCCGGCGGCGCGTGCGGCACCCAGCAGCGAGGTCGCGCGACAGCGCGACACGTTGTCTGATCGGGTGGGCCCGACGTGGTACAGGTGGGCGGGTACGCCGAGTGCGGGTGAAAAAAGTTAGACGTTTTTGACAGAAACGCTCTCCAAATTGTACATTGTTAAAATTAATTAGATGATAGGCGTGTGGCCTCATCAGAGTTCCAAAACTTCATTTATATATTTAATTTTGGTAACTTCTGTATTAATAAGCAACTAATAGAATAAGAAGGCTTATGGGAATGCCTAAAATTTCTATTAGAATAAGGCTTGTGAGTACCTAAATTTTATATTAGAATAAGGCTCATGTGGGTATATGAAATTTTGAACTTGTTCCAATTTTATCCCTAACTTGGTATGGTACTTTACTGCAGTGTGCATCATTATTTCCGCGTTCTTCTCTCTGCAGCAAAGATGATAACAACTCTAAATATTTAGAAGCACTGTATACATAATAATTTATTCTCTGCAACAAGCAGTTATTCTGCCAAGAAATGGTTGAGGAAACAGGGCTTTGTAGTTTTGTTCTTTTGAATAATGGCAAGCTGTGTAATTTGCTGGTTCACTCAATTAACATGTTAAATACTACTCGAGAATTATCCTTGATACACTGCTTCTGTTACAAATGCTTTCTTGGTACTCATCTGTCTCTTACTTGCTTACTATTTTTACTGCTTAAGCCTATCGTTACCACATCACTATGATGAAGCAAAAAAAGATCAAAATATACTGGGCCATCATCTCAAGTAAAGCGCGGCAACATCCACGCCTGAGTTTCTAGAAACATAGGTACACACATCATGGAGCAATATCTATTGTGCATTTTTTCAAGCACATCATGGGCTAGCAAACAGAGCATCTTCTTCAGAGTTCAGTGATCATAGAAACAAAGCATGCTCAGCAGCAAACCAGATATGAATGGAGTTATTGATTTCAAGATCTCTATTCACCAAAACAAATCAGCAGACATGAACGCACAAAATTTTTTTTGGAGCACATAGAAAACAACTTGAAAGGAATTTAATCGAACACCTTGCCTGAAAATTCTCTAAGCTGCCACCGTACCTTGGCATTTGGCAAAGGACCTCTACCTTGCAAGTTGGGAGATTTTTGCGCTGATGTTGACAACCAAGTCTCCCGGCCATGGTTACCACAGGTGGGGTGGAACACTGCCACCACTGAAGCTCCTTATTAGGTGGCTGGCCGCCATCCACGTACACGCCGCCACCCGCATGCTTCTAGAGCTCAGCGCCGATCCGGATGCCCCCGACGAGGGCTGGACTCTGGCGGCCTCCCCGCGGCGGGCACATCCGGCGGCGTCGCGGGCGTGGGCATGGACGGGGCTCCTGGGCCGGAGGCGAGAGGGAGGAGGACATGTTGGACGGCGGTGGTGGCGCGGTGGGTGGCGCCGGCGGCGGGGTCGTGGCCGTGCCGTTGGCCGGCGGCGTGTGCGGGAGCCAACAGCGAGGTCGCGCGACAGCGCGACACATTGTCTGGTCGGGTGGGCCCGACGCAGGTATAGGTGGACGGGTACGTCGAGTGCGGGTGAAAAAAGTTAGATGTTTTGGTAGAAACGCTCTCCAAATTACGATTTTTTGTCCTTCCATAGTCCTTTCACTTCCAAAAATATATGACGGGTGGGTCCAGCGTGAGGGGTACGGTATATCCGATTTAGGTGAGAAAAGTTTTCAATTGTTTTCGCTTCTTATAGTATAGACTAGTAAAGTGCACGTGCGGCACACACGTGTTATTTTTTAAAATCTTAGAAATCACAATTTTGTCGATTAACATCAGCAACAACTGTTTAAACAAGCAAAAGTGAATTTGTCTGACAAGCTCTTATCTCCTCCGTTCATTAGTCTATCACACTGCACTGATCGAAATCTTTTATAGCAAGATATCCAACGGCTTGGGCCGGCACTGGCGACCTCGAGCTTCGTCTGAGCTGTGTCTTCACCTCCGCCCGCCGTGGACCCTACGGAGCTCGTCGTGCTGGTCGGGATGAGCTCGTCGGGAACTCGCGTAGGTCGTCACGCTGTAGGGAACGACGACCACACTTCTTCCATCCCTGCCCGCGAAGGAAGCTGTTGTTGGGCCGCCGTGGTGTTTCCTCCCTCACGTGAGGAGAACTTGGATACAGGGGGTGGGTACGAACCAGCGAGTAGATGTGCAACTGGTGAAAAAATACTCTCAGTTTTTATGGGTCCACTTCTTCAATTATCTGCTAGGTGGGTTCTATATGTTTTCAAACAAGATAAATGAACAAAGAGGGGACCCTCACTCGAAAGCAGTCATAGTAAAAAGAAGGGTAACATCAGAAGAAATTATAGTTCCCAATAGTGAAATCGATCAATTATTCATCACAAAATTGAACATCCTAGTTCCCAAGAAAGAGGTACATCAGAACAAATGGTAGGAGTTTGGAAGGATGATCTAGGGACATTTAATAATCCAAATCAGCAACCAAAAGTGTAGACATTTTGTTATGCAAACATATATTAAAATATATTTACGATGAACATGAAAAAAATACAAAAAGTTAGTATATTGTTAATTACATTGATGCACCTCATTTGACACATCGAATGTAAAGCTCATTTTGTCTATAATAAAACTTGTAAAACCTTTCAACACGACTGCTGTGAGTGGGTTCCTCGAGTCTACACTGTCAATGTCGATTCATCATCTTCATTGTAAAAAAATTACTCGTGAATCCCAAGTTGCCTTTAAAGCTGCAACTGCTTCACCGAGTACTAAAATTCCCCAACATGCTGAATGAGTACCATTTTCTTAACTCTCTCCATCAGTGAGCAGGTTGACAAAAATCAGAAGATTGATACGCCCTTCATTTTTAAACATGACATAGTGAGGGAATAATAAAGAACTATAGCTCTAAAATTAACATTATGTGAGAAAAACAATCTCAAACAAAAGTTAGTATCAACATCTCCTTGTGCCCAGATATAGTAGCTACAAATCGAGAACAGAGTAGAAAGTATCGTTTAACTAATTAGCAAAAAATTAGGTAAATTCACAATAGTGTGAAGTTCAGATAATACTGACAAGCTAGTTAATGCTACCAAATTTTCACTCAAGGCAGCAGGAAACCAGTTAAGCTGTAACCAGAAAAATCTTGAAATCATCCATTAATGGTAGTATATAACATTGTTACCCAACTCCAGTCCCAGTGCTTAATAGCATTGTTAGCCAAGTTCTAATTCCCTTGAGACATCTAAAATGCTGCCAGCAGAGGACAGAAACACTTCAAAGATAAGCAATCTGTGTTAGCAATCTGATTACCACCAGTAGAGTGGACAAAAGAAAGAAAAGTAAAACTCAGTTGATTTGGTAGCTTTATAAATGCCAAGAATATTTATACCTCATGTTAATATTTTTAGCTTGATCATGATCCCACTTTTGATAGTCAGACAATTCATGTAATGCATTATCTTGCCCTTTTGTTTCTACCAGTTCTTGCTCCACAAGTTCAGTTTATCAAGGAACTGCATCCTTCCACTATCTGATTATTACCTACAACAACATAGTTTGTGTTTATTTTATTTGAGATATCTTGAAGTGACAGTCATAATGCATATAGCCAATTAACAGCCAATTAAAATTAGCCATACTCACATAGTATGCATAAGCAATCTAAAGAGAAATAATGGTAAACCATATCACACAATTATTGGATGATTGTATGAAATCATGATCAATCCAAAAAAAATTCGGAGGTTAGGAATACCTCAGCGTGGGACATGCAGACCATGGAAATGTGGGGTGTGGCAAAAGATGGAGGTTTATGTTGTCTTCAGGTGGACAGCTGCCGTGCTGAGCATCTGAGCAGCAGAGGGGGGACAATGATCTACAATCAGTTTTAGCCAAAAAAAGAGCACTCATATAAAAAAAATGATTGATTGTCGGTTAAGTTTTATAACCAATACGAATTTGTAATCGAAGCAAGCTAGTAGAGAGAACAGACTACAATTATGCACACAACATGTGCATATACAACAAGTAGCAACTGATGCCAAAGAACAAGACAGCAAATTATGTGACAATGAATGGACGACACACAACTTTATCTGCTATCCATCCACCATACTAAGGCAAAGGGGGAATCACAAACTCTATCTGCTATGACTCAGGCATGGGATTTCCAACAATTCTGTCAGATGGCCACGAGGATACAAAGTGCACAGCACTTTGTTGCTGCTTAAGCTGATACTTGATAGCCATGATCCTTGCATTCTTAATTGATGATATCATCATCTAAATGCATTACACACATTCCTTGTTAATCGCAGGTAAGCTAACATAGTAGTATAAGTACTCTTAAATTTCTCGCAATTTCACCACCATGTGCGAACAAATGACGCTACAAAATACAATGCGGAAGGAGAACAAGACTGCATCTGCCATCCATGAACTGGTCGAGCTGCTGTTGTAGCCTTGTAGGTCGCAGGGGAATACCTCGAGCGCGAGCGCCAGGCCCCTGACGACATCGTTGCAGTGGCCCTTGAGGCCCTGACGATCTCTACCTCGAGCGCGCGGTCGAGCTGTCGCTGCCATCTTGGCTGGTTCCAGCCAATACCCCAGACCGCCGGCATCCTCCCGCGCGGATCCGTTGGGCGGTGGCAGTGGCAATAAGCCCAGCGGTGCTGAATCCCTCGCATCAAACAAGGTGCAGCACTTAGAAGTTCCTGAAGAAGGCCGCGATCATCTTGAGGCAGTCGTCTGTGATGACCATGCGCGGAGCCAGGAGCGGCAGGCGACGCTCGCCCCTTGTCCCTTTCCGGACCGACACCGTCTTCCCTGGCTGCAGTAGCGCACCGCGCTCGTCGGTCCTCGAGATCCCTGAGGCGGGGTCGACGTCCGCGCGCCGCCCCGGCGACCGGCTCACCCTCTAGCTCTGGCTCTGACTCCTGCCGCCGCGCCCAGATCTGGCCTCAAGACATCAGGTCCAGCCGCCAGCCCACCGCATCTGGCTGCTGGCGCTGTCAGGGAGTGGTGGGGGCCATGGCGGGCGCATCTGGCAGTGTCGTGGAGGGTGTCGCGGCCGTGGGCATGTACGGGGGCGTCCGGGCCGGAGGTGACGGGGAGGAGGAGGTGGTGGCGTGGCCGTGGTCGTGTCGTTGACCGGCGGGGAGGTCGCGCGGTGACGCTGTCAGTGTTTTAGACACCGAGCCTACCACGGGGTATCCGAAGTAGTAGATTGTGCGGTGGGGCTCGCCGAGATCAGGAAAACAATGGTGAGTCACAGGGCACACAATTAGACAGGTTCGGGCCACAATGTGCGTAATACCCTACGTCCTGTATGTTGCGTGACTCTGTATTGATTGCCTATGTTTTGAGAGGGGTCCCTGCCTCGCCTTATATGTTGCGAGAGTCAGGGTTACAATTCGGATTGGTACAAGAGTACTATTCGAGTAGGACTAGGAGTAGCCTATACGAGTTATAAAAAACTATCCTAATCTTAGTACAAGTCCTTGTCCGTCTTGTCTTGCCTTGTGGCCCACGACAATTTTGCACCATGGCCCACTAGTTGAGTAGTCTAGGTATGCAGGTCCTTATCTCCCGGGTATGGCCCACATGTGTGGTGGGCCCAGAGATGCCCGGTCGACAAGCCCCCGAGTACTTTGTAGTCGAGTGTGATGCTTCCAAGTAGTCTTGAAGGTCTCCGCGAGTAGTTCCCGAGCGTCCCCGAGTTCTGCAAGCTTCAATCTTCAATAGTACTTGAATCATCACGAGGCTGGAAAGTACTCCAGCTAACTCCACAAGTAGTCTTGAAGTCTTCTCGAGTTGTTCCCAAGCGTCCCGAGTACTTCCTTGAAGGTCTTCAATAATACCCGTTTCGTTCTTGAAATTTTTGCATCAAAGATTCATAGGGAAATGCGATTACTAAAATCGCATTCCAAATGGAATGTAACCCCCGAGCCTTAGGTCGAATCCAGGATTCAAGCTGAGGGTCAATCTTCTAGCATTTGATCTTGCTCCGAAAAATCCATAGAAAATCCGAAGAAATCATATAGGAATGCGATTACTAAAATCGCAACCTATATGGATGTAGCCCCTGAGCCTTAGTTTGAATTTGACAATTCAAGCTGAGGGTCAACCTGAAGTTTTCGTCAAAAAATCCCGTGAAATCCTGAGAAAAAACTGAAGGACACATGGCACGGAGCTCCCGAGCCTTGAGTCGAGTACTTTCTCGATTTGAAGGATCCAATATGACTGTAGAATAGTGGCCTGAATTCAGTGAACTGTAGCTGAGTGAAAACCAATTCCATCGAGTAGTCGAGCCCCCGAGATGGAGCCGAGCAGGTCTTGGAATTTGTACAAGGTCCACTGACTTAGCCAAAAAATTTTGCCCTATGTGAAACCAATCTGTTGAATACGAAGGGTCACCAGGTCGAACCACTAGGGTTTTGATTTATAAATACCCGAGGGGGTATCCCTTAGGGTTTCACTGCTTCCATTCGTCCTTAGATCTAGAAAGAAAGCCCTAGCACCCGTAGCCTTCACAGAGTTTGAGCGTCTACGCCGCCAAGTGCTTCCATCTCCACCCCCTCATAGCCCCCGAGCAGATGCGGAAGAAGACTCTTGTGACTGGAAGGATGAAGGCTGCGCCAACCAAGGGACAGATGGAGAAGAAATCTGGCCGTGGCAAAAATCAGTTACCGGAGCCAAAGTACAAGACTTTGGTGATCAAGAAACCACCGAGCCAGGCCGCCTCTTGGAAGAAGTCCAAGATGAAAGAGGATGACATCAAGGCCCTTGAGGTTACCGGCTTGCTGCGCGAGAAGGCAGACACAGGATGGAGCTCCGCCACTGGGGATGCGTGGCCCATGGAGAAGACTCCGGATGAAATCCCGATGTTCGGCCACTTCGTCCAGCGTGGGTTGATTCTGCCGGCTTCGGATTTCTTCAGAGGATTCCTCGACTTCTTCAAGCTGGAGCACATACACTTGAAACCGAACAGCATCTTCCAGATCGCTGTGTACGTGCACTTCTACGAAGCTTTCCTTGGGATTCACCCACATTGGGCTTTGTTTAGGAAAACATTCCTCTTGAAGCCACAGCCCAACGCCAACTTCCCGGTAGTAGTCGGTGGAGCTGGTCTTCAGATGCGCCAGAAGGCACAAGAGTTGTACTTTAAGTACGACTTGATAGATTCCAACCAAGATTGGAAGACCAAGTGGTTTTACATTGACAATGCCCCGCCTCAACTGCCGAAGCCAAGTATGTTTGCGCCAGTATATGACATACTCTGGAAGGACGAGCCAACAATGCAATAATGCATTCAGATTCCAGAGTTGCTAGCGAAGATTGTGCAGAAGAAGGCGCAAGGCTTGACAGCTGAGAGGGTTGCCTTCAGCTTTATGAAGCACCGAGTACAACCTTTGATGCAGCGGGAGCATCTAGGGTATGAGTACACGGGCGTTGAAGATGGCTCAAGATTGTCTGCAGAGGAGATCAGCGATGATCTCGTGATGGAGAGGCTGCAGAGGATCTTCAAGAACCTTCACGGAATTCCAGCAGCTGTTCAAGAGTTCAGTGCTGACAATCCTCAACGTCTGGTAAGTATCTGCAAACTAGCCCCTGAGTACTTATTAAAAGTAGTCGTGAACTTAGAATTTTGCCTTGTTTTGCAGGAGGATGTTCTGAAATTTGTCTCCATCCCTCCTCCTCGTCCTCGTGATCTGCTACAAGCACCAGAGGAAGAGCCATCTCAACTTGAGGCTCAAGCCCCCGAGAGTAGTCGATCTGCTCAAGGGGAAGATGAAGTCTTGGTGGAGGACGCCTCCTCGAGTGACGACGACGAGCAGACACTTCAACAATGCTTTGAAGTGAAAGGTCGCTACGGGTACTCTGGAGCACCAATCCCCAGTGGTGTCTCTGCAGGGGCATTGAAAGGTCGGCTTCATCCCTTGCAGATGATGTGACGCAGCCACCGCGGAAGAAAAGGACCACTATGGGAAAACGTGCTGTGAAGAAGATCACAGCCCTGCCATCCATTACGGTGAGTTTTGAGTACTTTAAGTAGTCAATATTGTGTTGAATACTTGTTCACTTTTGTAATGGCTTGTATTTTTGACTTGCGCAGGTTATCGAAAGGACTGCCCATGTACCCGCGAGTAACCCTGCAAGGTTGACAGAACCTGAGGTGGTTCCAGCATCAACCATCGAGACGGTGATGCCTGAGCAACAAGAAGTCGCGACGCCGGGAAGTGTGCCACCGGTGGAAAGTGTCCCAGTGGAGCCGGCGGCACCCACATTCTTTGACATGCTGGGACCAAAAGTTGTGGTGCCTCGTGCTCCTCTGTAAGTACCCGAGTACTCGAGTACTTCTTGTTGTTGTTAATGTCAAATATGCTGACCAACTTGTTGTTGCAGTAAATCCACTGATGTAAAGTGGGGAGCTTCTGGAAGTAGTCCTATTGGAGGAAATCAGAACCCTCAAGATGAACAAGAAGATGTGCTTCCAGAACCCCAAGTAGTAGCTGCTGAAGCTGATGCTGCACAGGCGCTGCGCCTGCTTTGGAGTGATGTAGTCAAGGCAGCAGTGGATGCAGCTTCCAAGCCAAGGGCTCAGCAACTCGAAGACATAGAGGCGGTAGTGAATGAAGGCCTGGAGGTTGATCCAGAAGCCGGATTGCGCCATGAAGACGTCTCTATTGCTGAAGCCCCCATGCGTCAGATAGATGCACGACTAGTGCTTGAAGGTAGCCCAGAAGGCCGCATAGTGCCGCATGAGCCAGTAATTGAAGACCCGGCTCCTCTGCGTAGCGCTGCGATGTACTCGGAGGCAAGCGCAAGTACTCAATCTAGAGCTGAAGGCTTGATGCCATATGATGACTCGTGCCTGGATGAGGACAACTTGCAGGCGCACTCTGAGATGTTCCGCAGTGTAGAGAAGCTATTTGCGGTAAGTTATAATCTCTTGTAGAGTACTTTAGCCAAAAATATCCTGTCTTTGACCCTTGAGTTGTTTTGCTTTTGCAGGAAGTTGTCAAGCAGTTGAAACGCAAGACTCATCTGCTCGAATAATACGCGGCGGACATAGAAGAAGTCTCGCAGCTCAGAGAAGAACTCAAGGAGCAGAAAGCCTTGGCTCTGAGTCTGCAAAAAAACTTGATGGCAATGCCGCAGAGTACCACAATGAAATCCAGAAGCTGACGGCTCAGAAGGATGATGTTGTTGGGAAAAACAAGTCACTGCGCCAGAAGAATAAAGGTATTCCCCCTTTCTGAACTTATCTTGGAGTATTTTTTCCTTGCGCACTGCACCCTTATAAGTAGTCTTGGTCTATTGCAGAACTGGCTGAAGAGGTTGAGAGGCACAAGAACAAGTCACTTGACTGATAGTTGGCCTATAACCGTGAAGAATCAGCTCACCTTGACCTCGAGGCAGATTATAAGGTGCGGTGCATGGAACTTGAGCATGAAATACAAATTCGTCTTGACGGTTGGAATGATTTGTTGACTTGTATGCATTTGCTCAAGATCAAAATCGAAGAATCCGAGTGCCTGCGTGCTGAGTTGAAGGCTTTGATGGAGGCAGCCGAGCCAGTAGCCAATCTCTTTGAGCCCAGAGTAGCAGGAGTTCAGCCCCGTCCACTTGTGGAGAGGTTGAAGGACACGCCAAAGAAGATATTGGAGTATGCTCAGAAGCTGGCTTGCACAATTCCCAATCAAGTGCTGAGCTTCATCAAGTCCTTCTACGCAGACGCGGATCTGACGGTCATCATGAATGGAAGATCTGGAGATTGCACCGACGACAGACTGAACGAGTTGATGCAGCAGACATCTCCAATCGCGGAAGCAGTCTCCAAGTTCATAGATCTTCGTTAGATGAACCTGTAGGATAAACACTATGGAAAAAACAAGTGTAATTCCAAAAAAGTGTTTATGTAATATAATTGAAAACTTGAGTAAGTCAATTATCTAGATCCCCTGTATGCTTGTGTGAATGCCATGTACTCGAGTTGATAATGAGTGTGCGGCTGCAAAAAGAGATACGGTACTCGAGTAGAAGTACTCAAGTCTAGATTTGTTTCGAAGAACATTAGCTTAATCACAATGAGTTGAAAACCTTGGCTGTAGCAGCGTAAAAGAAGGTTTTATTTGTGAAATAAGCAAATGGACAGTAACAAGTCGATATATAGAATAACCACTGTATTACACATTGTATTGAGTTTACAATGTCTGGATACACTATTGAGTAATAGTGCCTTAAGTACCTCTGAGGCTATGAGCCAAGTGAGAGAGTACTCGCAAGAATGTTCCGAAGAACGAGTAAGACCGTAGGAGACACTGTGATGAATTCATCCTTGCTGTAGCAGCAACTTGTATGAGAGTTCCACTGAGACCCTACTATGAAGGGTGTTACTCTAGGCTGCAGCCTCTTATTGAAAATAGAGACATGGACAGCGTGTGCCACTTATTGCTCTATATGACACGGAGTCATCTGGAGAGAGTTGTCATGACTCCCTATGAGTTGGCGCAGAATGAGACTGCCTGGAGAGGATTATCGTGATCCCCTACGAGTAATCGCAGTCGAAACCGCCTGGAGAGGATTGTCTTGATCCCCTACGAGTAGTCGCAGCCAAAACTGCTTGGAGAGGATTGTCATGATCCCCTACGAGTTGTGGCAACCATAGCTGCCTAGAGAGTTGTTGTAGCCGTAGCTACCTGGAGAGGGTTGTTGAGACCCCCCGCGGGTTGTTACAGCCGTAGCTGTCTGGAGAGGGTTGTCGTGACCCCCTACGGGTAGAAGCGACAAAGCTAGTCGATGTTCCAAGAGTTGTCGACTTCTTCACCTTCAAGAGTTTGGAGATGATATGAGCCAGGGCCGGTGACCTTCGCAACAGAAAAAGGACCTTCCCATGGCGAGTTGAGTTTGTGTAGTCCTGTCGTGTTCTGAATGCGACGAAGAACTAAATCACCAATGTTGAAGGAGCATTCCTTAACGTTGCGGTCATGGTAGCGGTGAATCTTCTCAAGATATCAAGCTGATTGAACAAGTGCGTTGCAGCGAGCTTCTTCAAGACTATCGACATCTGTCTGTCTTGTTTCTTCAGCTACGCCTTCTTCGTACTGGTCAACCGCCGGAGAACGCCACATAACATCAGCAGGCAAGACGGCTTCGGAGCCGTAGACTAGGAAATAGGGTGATTGCCCTGTGGGAGTAGTAGGCTGAGTACATAGCCCCCAGAGTGCATTGGGTAGTTCCTCAATCCACTTGCCGCCCTTGGTGTTTGCAGCATCATACAGTTGCTTTTTGAGAGCATCGAGTACCATCCCGTTGGCGCGCTCCACTTGGCCATTGGCACGTGGATGAGCGACGGAGACGTACCAGATGTCAATTCCACTATTCTCACAATACTCCCAGAACTGGTGATTGTTGAAATTCGAACCCAGGTCTGTGATAATGCGATTAGGAAAACCATAGCGATGTACGATTTCATCCAAAAAGTCGAGGACGCTATCAGCCTTGGGGCAGGTAACAGGCTTGACCTCAATCCACTTGGTAAACTTGTCGATAGCCACCAGAACTCTGTTGAATCCCCCTAGCACATTTGGGAGAGGACCAATCATATCTAGCCCCCAGCAAGCGAAAGGCCAAGTTGGTGGTATCGTGATGTGCTTGTAGGCTGGAACGTGTTGTTGCTTGGCGAAGAATTGGCATCCATGGCACTTCCTGACTAGTTCCTCTGCATCAGCAAGAGCTGTAGGCCAGTAGAAAGCACGTCTGAAAACATTTCCCACCAAGGTGCGGGAAGAAGCATGATTGCCACAGATTCCTTTGTGTGTCTCCTCTAAGATTTCCTTGCCTTCTTCGCGAGAAACGCACTTCATGAGTACATCAGAACTTGCGCCTCGCTTGTAGAGTTGATCTCCGACTAGAGCATAAGTCTTGATGCGGCGTGAGATGCGCTCGGCTTCTGACTTGTCTTCGGGAATCAATTGATGTTTAATGTAGTCGATGAAATGAGTTCTCCAGTCCACGTCAATCATAAGCACTTCACAATCAGTTTGAACTGAAGTAGTCGTGGGTTTAGATGATTGCTCCGGAATTGATGGTTTGTGGAGTTCATGGACGAAGATTCCTGCTGGCACTTGAGCTCGTGTAAATCCCAGCTTCGACAAGACATCCGCAGCAACATTGTTGTCGCGAACAACATGATGGAACTCGAGACCATGAAATTTGTTCTTAAGTTTGCGTACTTCCTGATAGTACGCATCCATGTTCTCGGCATTACGATCCCAAGAATCGTTGACTTGATTGATGACTACCAAAGAATCACCATAAACAAGTAGTCGTGTAATGCCAAGAGAGACTGCAAGGCGAAGACCATGCAGTAGAGCTTCATATTCAGCTTCATTGTTTGAGACCTTCCAGAAGATCTGCAAAACATATTTGAGTTGCTCGCCCTTGGGGGAAATTAGAAGTACCCCAGCACCAGCGCCTTCCAACTTGAGTGAACCATCAAAGTACATGACCCAATGTTCTGGACGCTCAATTGGAGTTGGGACTTGATTCTCCCGCCACTCAGCCATGAAATCAACCAAGGCTTGAGACTTGACATCAGTGCGAGATTTGAACTCGAGTGATAGAGCGCCGAGCTCTACAGCCCATTTAGAAATCCTTCCTATGGAGTCCCGGTTGTGCAATATCTCGCCAAGCGGGTAGCTAGTGACCACAGAAATCTTGTATTCGTCGAAGTAGTGGTGGAGCTTCCGTGAAGTAATCAAAACCGCATAGAGTAGCTTCTGTACCGGAGGATATCGAGCTTTGGATTCTGAGAGTACTTCACTAACGAAATAAACCGACCTCTGGACAGGGTAACCAAGGCCTTCCTCCTGCCGCTCAACGATAATAGCTGTGCTGACAACATTAGTAGTCGCAGCAATGTAGAGCAAGAGCTCTTCATTTGGCAGAGGAGCTGTGAGGACTGGAGGCTTGGATAAGAACTCCTTGAGCCGAGAAAGAGCTTGATTAGCATCAGTTGTCCACGTAAACTTCTCTTGCCGCTTGAGTAGCTTGAAGAAAGGTAGACCCCGTTCTCCAAGTCGCGAGATGAAGCGATTGAGTGACGCCATACATCCAGTAAGCTTCTGGACATCTTTGATAGTAGTCGGAGCTTGCATGTTGGAGATGGCAGTAATCTTCTAGGGATTTGCTTCGATGCCACGATGGCTAATAATGAACCCGACTAGTTTTCCCGATGATACGCCAAAGACGCATTTGTTGGGGTTGAGCTTCCATTGGTACTCCCATAGTGAAGCAAAAGTTTCCTCAAGATCCGTGATAAGCATGCCTGGATCCCTAGTTGTCGGGGTTTGTTACCGCTGGCAAGTAAATTTATATGAGAACGCGTGTGCCGATCCGCACGGTAGCACAGTAGACACTCGAGATTATACTGGTTCGGGCCTCCGGAGAGTAACACCCTACGTCCAGTCTGAGAGGAAGTGTTCCTTATGCTCGGGGGTTTGTAGTAGGGGGTACAAACAAGTCGGGAGAGGGTGTAGAGCCCAAGTCCCTGGTGTGCGAGTGGTTCAAGTAGCAGAAGACTGCGTACGTGAGTGTGTGAGGGCTTGCGGTGTTTGTATGAGATGAGATATTGATACTAAGTGCGTGTGGGGGTGGGAACGAATGTGTCTTGTGAGTGCCTCTATCTCTCCCTTTTATAGTTGCAAGGGAGATGCCCAGGGCGGTTACATCGAGTATGTGAGCCAGTCTACAGTGCGAGACGTCCTTCTCTGCGTCGGGCTGTCAGACGGTAGCAGCGGCGAAGCACTGTTACGGGGCCTTGGGTGACGGTGTAGATCCCGTGCGTCCCAAGCAGTCGTCCGGGGCCCTCCCGCACCCTCCTCCGAGTAGTTAGTCGGGTACAGGAGGCAGGGTACGTATCCTGATCCTGTCAGTGGATCAGGGGCTTGTCCGTTCTGGGTGCCGTGTGAAACGGAGTAGCCTGCACTGCGGCGATCGAGGGATAGGTGACGGCTTGCACTGTGTCGTTCGTGTCACAGCCTTTCCCGTGCCCTCCGTGGTACGATGCGTACCGCCCCTGCAGAGGAACGGCAGGAGGATCCGTCCTCTGACATAGGATCGACCTGGTCAGGGTGGACCAGCGCGGGGAGGTGAACACATGGCGAGTCGCGTACCCGGGTATCACGGGACACCGACGGGGCCCGTGTACTTGCGGCCTTGACGGCCAAGTCTTGAACTGGCCGGAGACGGGAAACTACTCGTGCGAGTAGGTGATCTACACCGCGTCTCCCGATGCTTAGGGCGTAGTGTGTACTGTACCGTACGTTGTCCAACGTTCATTACGCCGTCCACGGTATGATGGCCACTGTACCGTTCGTGGCAGGGTTTGACGAATCCGTCCCCTGACACCGAATCAGCCTGGCCCGGGCGGACCGCTGAGGCGGAGCGGACACGTGGCGGTGCGTGGGGGAGCGTGCGTGGAGTTCCCGGGATCTCGATCTGATGGACCCACACGCCCCGTGCCTTCCCCGCGAAGCCTGCGCGGGTCGGTGACGGAAACTACTCGTGCGAACGAGTAGTCGTGGCTCCGAGGTGGAAACTACTCGTGTGAGCGAGTAGTCGCGGCTGCGAGACGGAAACTACTCGTGCGAGCGAGTAGTCGGGAGTGGAGGTGAAAACCAGTCGTACGGGCCACCACGTACTCGGGGAAGAGGGTACAGATGGCTGTGGGGGGCCTGCCTTCTGGCCCATGGCGGAAACTGGTCGTACGAGCCTTCACGTGCTCGGGCAGCGTAACACTCGTTGCGTTTGCTGCCGGAGCATGCCGTACATGGGTCCGTACTGCGTTTTTCAGGGGTCTTGGTGGGCCCTGGTCCATGGCCTCGTCAGTAGCCCCCGAGCCCGGTGAGGGAGTCAGAGACTCGCTCCCAGGATCAACTGTCATGGAGACGAGGAGACTTGTTGTGTTTTCTCCGGCGGGGACGCGCGAGCGGACCCGCGGGTAGTTGCCCCCGAGCCCACGGACAAGTTGGAGACTTGTGCGTGGGGTTAAATGCTGGACTTTTGGACAAGTCGGAGACTTGTGGCTTGCCGCGTGGTGCGCGTCGTGGGGTGACTGGCGGAGACCTTGCGCCGATCGCGAGATCTCCGGGTCCCACTTCGGGTGACGTGGCGGCGCGGTCGTGGTCAGCTGGCAGTAGTAGGGCGCGCCTTTTGAGGGGCGACGCTTCGACGGGTGGAGGGCGTGACCCGAGGAGGCCGGGGCATTTACTGCGGGGAAAGAAGTAATCATTACCCATCTTATATACCGCGGCCGCCGGCCAATTTTTTCCCTTCTTCTTCTTTGTGCTCTCCGCCGCCGCTTCTTGCCTTTGCTCCCATACTCGCCGCGCGCTCACCATAGAGCTCACGCCGCCTTCTCTCGAAAGCTGGAAACGCCCACCGCCGCCACCACAGCCGACGCGATGTCGAACTGGTCATCTTCGATGGTGACCTGGTCTGAGCTCGACCGCCTCACTTCCGACGGCATGCTGTCGCCACTGACCGCAGCGGAAGAGTGGAGGGTGCCTGGGCCGGAGAGCAGCCCCCAGCTCTGACGGGGTACATAGTCTCGTTCGTGCTGTTCCACGAGCGAGGCTTCTCCGTCCCGGCGGGACGGTTCATCCGTGCCGTGCTCGAGGAGTACGGCTTGGAGCTTCAAAACCTCAACCCGAACGGCATCCAACAGATGGCGGCGTTCGAGGCTTTGTGCGAAGGGTACCTGGAGCAGGGGGCCCATTGGGACCTGTTCCGGTACTTTTACAAGTTTGTCTGCGTCAAGGACCACAACTCCGCGGCGGCCATCGGGTGCGCCGGTCTCCGCGGAAAGCAGGGGAGGATGGACGAGTACGTCTGTGACGCCCCAGGTTTTTAATTAGCATCATTAATGCTAATGACCGAGTCAAACGTGTTGACGCCAGTCAAACGTGTTGACGCTAGTCAAACCATGGTCAACCTGGGTCATCACCTCGAAAACCGAGCCGACAATCCCTAATGACCCTATTGATCAAGTCTACACACACTTGTGGTCAAACTTTGGTCAAACCCTAGTCAAAGATGGGTCAAAACCCCGATGTCTTTGGACCTTCTCTGGAACTTTTGCCGCATTCTCCAAATTTCACCTAAACACTTCAAAATCTCCCAATATAAAAGTTGCCCAGTTTTTCAAGGGACACAACTTTTCTTTTGGGTGGCATTTCAAATTTTGAGTGGAAAAGGGTGGAAAACTTGGTCAACTGTAGCAGCTCCTGTTCACTGGCGCCAAGAAAAACCCCAAGTTGGCAAGCCGTTTCTGCAAAAATCCGTTGCTCAAAACCCCTAAGAGCCTTTGTAAAAGTTGTAGGGGATTCTTTGATCTGCAACTTTGCTTATTGGACCTTGATGCACTTTAGTTCAAAAACTTGGAGTTTTCTGTAGTCAAACAGTGCTACACGAAATTCAAACTGGCGCCGCGCCGTGGCGTCGCGCTCCCGCACGCCGCGCCCGCGCGCGCGGGCCGCGCCACGCCGGCTCCGCCGCTGTACCGCCGTACGCCGCCGTACGCATGCCGAGGCGGGCCCGTGTCCCCCGGTCTATGCGCCGCACCCCTCGGGACGTCCCCCTCTGCCACGCGGAGCCCCTGCACTCGCCGCCCGACGGCACACCGCGTTGCCCGCCGGTCCGCCGCTGCCCCCTGTGCACGCGCGCCTACCGAGGCCGCCGCCGTACCACGGCAAGATTCCGTCGATCCCTTCGTCGCGAAGCAAGCGGGCAGTCGCCTATTTAAGGCCGCCGAGCAGCCCTCCCGTGCGCCCGCCGTCCCTGCCTCCCTGAGCTCGCCGCCGCACCACTATTAGCGCCGCCGAGCCGAGTTGCCCCTTTGCTTGCAACCCCGGCCGCCCAACCGCGCGAATCCCTCCTCTAGGACCCATAGAAGCTCAAGTCGTTGCTAGTTGTCCCGCACCCCCTTCGTCTCGCTGGAGCACTGGCCGCAGCGGACACCGCCGCCGCGCGCCGCCGTGCACACCCACCGAAGCCGTTTCCGCCCAATCTCCAGCCACCAATCGAGTCCGTGCGAGCTTGTGGTCCTCTCCCGTCGCTTCCCCGGCCGCGAGCCCCGGCGAGCTCGCCGGAATCCGGCTGCCCGCGCCACCGGTTGCCCCAAGGGCCACATTGCAAGGCCTTGTTTCTTCCGAAGGTCTTTTCTGCAATCTAAGGGCATATGTGTGAATCTTTGAGGCTATCCAGGGACTTGGTTGTAAAGTAGAAACTTCAATAGTGTTGCTGATTTGCTGATTCTTTTAAATTCCATAGAAAATTTAGAAAAATTCAAAACCAATTTTGTTGGATTCGTTTTGAAAAACTCTACAACTTTTGTAAAGCATGACCATAGTTTTTCCTGCTAGTTTTTGCATGAAAAATAGAAATAGGAAAAACCTCGATCTGTTGTATCTCCAAATCTACAAGTCCTCTGTATCTGAATTTTTGATATGTTGAGTGTTATGCCATGTCTAGCTCCTGTACCGAAAATTGCAGAAAGATATGTTGTAAATCTTTTTATATGAATTGTTTTCTATTTATGCAGAATCTGTCTAGATGATTTTTTTAACTAAAAATAATTAGACTTTTGTGCCCAACTTCTGCATGTTGTCTTTTTATGCCAAAATGCACGTCTGGGGAATTAATCACCATTTTATAATTGTCAAAAACATTTATTCTTGAAATATGCTTGTTTTTCTTTGTAATTACATAACTCTAGATCCATAATAGTTCTAGGTGTATGTGTTGCATTACTAGCTTAGGTTTGGACCATAGATCATGTGTGAGAAATTTGGAATCATTTTGATGTGTATTTATTTTTGTATGCATTTATCTTGCTTTAGTAGCTAGCTTTTGTTATTTTCGGTGTAATTAATTTCCTAGCTATCCTAAGCATGCATGTGTATTCAGTGGCTTTGCATAAGTGTTTAGTGCGTGATAAACCCTTTCACTGATTTTTTTATTAATTAATTTTAGGAATAAAAGCTATGAGAACAATTTAAAGCTTAAATGTTAAATTAATTGGGAAAATCACCAACCACACCCTCATAACCATATGTGTGTATTGTGAATCTTTTTAAAAAAGATCAAAACCAACCCATTGCTATCTTGCGAAATTTAATTTAATTTATTTACATAAATATGTACACAGTCACTATCAAAAAGAATAAATAATAAAGAACCGCATATTGTTCCTTTTTGGAAGAGTATGTGGAATGTATTCTTATCTAGATGAATGTGGTCAACCATGCACCCCATGGTTGTCATATGTTGTTTTGTAATTAATTGAATGAAAACCGTCAAATAAATCTTGCATTGCATCCTCGTGTAGATCTTCCCGACGGTAGCGGTACGCGTGTGCCGGAAGGAGGAGACGGAGGAGCTGACGGAGACGTGCACTACGTCGCTGTAGAGCAAGACCTGGACCAAAGTCCAGAAGGGCCCAAGGCCAACCTTGCCAGCGAAGGCAAGCCCCGGATCGTTAACCCCGTCTTTTAAAACTTATGCAATTATCTTTTGCTATGATTGTGCATTACGTTTCAGGAATTGAATTGAAACCCTAGATGCATGATCCTTAGGTACCTATGCTCTATCACTAGCATGCTAGGTCGATAGCTGCTATGCTATAGGACCCGGTAGAAGTCGAGTGATGTTCGTCACTCGCGAGAATAGGTTCTTATGTTGGAATCATAAGATCTTTATAAATGGATTGCTCATGTGGTAAGAGCATGGGATTTGGGCTCCGGTCCAGTAGCTTTCGTGGGCTAAGCGTTTGTACGTACTAAGCACTTGTCGGGAATGGGACCGGTAAGCCTAGTACCTGATGGACACGGCAAGAGAACTTTTCCCTACTACCCATAGGACACATAATGTGTCCCCCTGCTGCAACAGCAATAGTGGGGTACCTGTGCGATTCTGGGCGGTCCGACGGGATGTACCAGTAAGCCTTGTACCGAGGATTGTAGGTCTGATCCCGACCCGAAGAAAGATGGGAACCGCCTGGATGGTTGTCCTCACGGGGGCACCCTACCGTGTGTTTAGGTCTACCTTGCAAGGTTTAAATCAATCGATTGTCGGCCTCTCACCGTTATCTGAGACTGCTTAATCAACTGGCCACGATATCCCTTAATGATGGAACTCGGTGAAGTTTACTGCTTGAATTAATTGCTTGTACAATTCTTGATTGAATTAGTTGGCACACTTAGAAATGTAATCAACTAGAACTTGTGCTAAAATATTGAAAGTAAGGACATACTCTTTGTTGCTTTTCAGCAAAAGAACTCCACCGGCCATAAAGCCTCTCATGTCTAGAGTTGGTGATGTAGTTGTCACCCGACGGTTAAGTCTTGCTGAGTATTAGTATACTCAGCCTTGCTTTAAAACTGTTGTTGCAGGTGTTGTTGACCGGGTGGATGACGACAAGTGATGGCATCACGGATGGCCTCCTGTGATGTTTACCGTTGCGCTAGTTTTTTTTATTTCCGCTGTTTTCGAACTCTGAACCTCTACTTCATGTCATGAACAATGGTTTGTAATAATTTGAATTTAATTAGTGTTTGTACACTGGACTCGCCTTCGCGTGAGTTTTAATGCATATGTCGATCCTCTGTATGAAATTCCAAGTGATTTACCGGGCGTTAACCCGGCAACTAACGACAGGATGATACTTTATTATTGCTTAATGACCAAAGTGGATTGGTTTAGGCGATAGTACGGTATTTTCCTGAGCGGGTTGTCACAACGTCCCTACCCACCTGACCTCCTCCAACAGCGGGTGGCATCGAGGGTGGTTCTACCTCAAGAACGACCTCGAGAACCCGCTGTCGGAGTTCACCAATCACTGGTATGATCGGGCGCTGGCGAAGTGGAGCTATGGGCCGGAGAAGAAAGATCATCCCCGGTTCCTCAACAGCGCCCTCGCCGCCCTCAAGATACTCCACGACAACGGGGTGAACTTCATCATCTTGATTGGCGGCTACCATACCCGGGGGGGGGGGGTCGTCCCGCTCCATCGTCGCGCGCTGCGCCTCTGGGAGAAGACGGATGACCGGGCTCCCTTTGAGGGGACTGTGACCGCTCACCCTCTGCCTTCGCTGGACGAGCTCCAGCGCCGGGTGACCCAGGCCACTGGGGTCACATACATGTTCTGGCCGCCGGGCATGCTGCAGATGCTCCCTTCCCCGGCCACGGCAGCCCTGGTATGTCTCCTCTCGACTTCCCTTTGATTCGTCTTTTGCGGTTGCAGATGGTGATTGTTCTTGTGCTTGCACAGATGATGGACGTGCGTGTCCTCACCTCTCCTCCTCCGCTGGAAGAGGACCGGACGCTCACCCAGGAGACCGCTGCGCAGCAGCAGCGGCGAGGGCAGCGCAAGAGGGCCCACCAGCAGAAGGAGATCGAGAAACGGGAGAGGAACGACAAACGCGCCTCGCGCCGGCGCAATGGGGAGAGGGATGTCTCTAATGACGAGGATCCCTCATCGGCGCTGTCAGATACGGACGAGGCCGAGTCCCCATTCGAGTGGACCGACGACGAGACGGCACCGTCCTCACGGCCGCGTGGCGGATCAGCGCCTGTCTCGGCCGCAGCTGGCGCCAGTTCGAGCCAGCAAGCGCCCCTCTCCTCTTCCCGGGCTGATCAGCCCGGAACGAGCAACCGTGTTCCTCGGCGGAACCGCCGCGAGAGGGGCAGGAGCTCTCCGCAACGCGGCGACACCAGCCGCCACGAGTCGAGGCGTGACGGCTCGCGTCGCCACTCCTCGCGCTGGAGGTCTCACACGCCCTCCGCGCGTCCGTCACGGGAGCCGCAGAGCGTGCCGGCGGCCTCCCCACCACTCGCAGCCTAGGGCGGGGGGGGGGGGGGGGGGGCGGGCCCCGACCCAACGGCGTCCTGCGTCAGTCGTCGTCACCAGGGGCGGATCGACCCCTCCCCCGGCATCCGCTCCGTCAATGGGAAGAAAAAGGGCGGCGTCCCCGTGCAACCCCACGATCGGCTCCAAGCGGCCCCGTCGCGTCACAGAGGGGTGAGTTCCGAGTTGCGGTCTTCTAGTTTTTGCTTTGTGTTTCTAGCGAGTATGTTTTTGCTTGTCGTCGTGACATTCTTCTCGATTCAGGGTGCCCGACCGCCGCACCATGAGGCCGGCGCCTGTCAAGGCATTGCGCCGCCCTGCCCAGGTGGTCGGAGACGCGCCGTCATCGAGCGACCCGCCGTCCTCTCTTCAGTCGGGGGCGGCGGTAGAAGAAGCAGATGGGTCTGGGACCCAGGTGATGACCGTCCCCCCACAGAGAACTGCGAGCTCCGCTCGCAGCGACCTGTCGGTGGGGACAATGGGTTTGGGGGGCGAGGCCCCCACCGAAGAAGCGCTATTGGCCCACGCGGCCGAATTGGCGAGGTGCCTGTTCGGGGCCCAGGAGCAGGACCAAGAGAACCCTGCACCCGAGGCGCGGGCGGGCGACGATGGACAACCAGCCCCCTAGTCGTCGATGGGGGCGGGCGCACAACCAGCCCCCGAGTTGTTGACGGGGGCGGGTGAAGATGCAGACGCCGAGCGGCCAGCCCCCGAGTCGCCGGAGGGGACGGCCGCTGCCGCTGCGGGCTTCGAGACCCAAGCCCCCGAGTCGCTAGGGGGAGCGGGGAGTGACGCGGCAGAGACGGAGATGGAGACCCGAGCCCCCGAGTCGGCGGGGGGCACGGGGAGTATTGTTGAGGTGGTGGAGGCGGGCAACCGCGCCTTCGCGGATGTTTCTGTTACGGCGGCGATCGTGGTGACCGAGGGGATCGTCCCCATTTCGTCGATCGCCGCATCGGACGCCGCTCCCGCGGAGGTGATCGTCATCCCGGCGTCGCCTTCTCCGGACGTCTCTCCCGTCGGGACGGTGGGCGAGCAGATGCCTCTGCCGATCGTGGAGGTCGGGGAGAGCTCGAGGGAACAGGGACCGACCACCTCGACGGTGAGGGAGGAGGAGGAGATGGAAGTCCCGCCGCTTTGGCTAGTGTCCGTGTCGCCGGTCCAGGCCTCAGTAGGCCCGGACCTTGACGGTGACGCGGAGCTGGCGGCCCGTCGCCGCTTAGAGCGCGGCCTGCGCCTGAGCGAGATGGCGCTGCGCCAGTCGGAGCGGGCGATCAGGGACCTGATCCCTACCTCGAGGGTGAGTCCTTTTTCTTCCTCTTCGTTTCTCATGATTGTTTCTCTTTTCTTCTTAGCCGTGCGACTCATACGCGATTTTAGGAACTCGTCGGGCGCTCCGAGGACAAGGCGCGAGCCTTTGAGGCACTCCGCGCGGAGAAGGTCCAGCTGGAGGCGCAGCTGGCCGCGGCCCGCTTCGCGGCGGTGGATGGCGAGGTCAGTCGGTCAACGGAGCGCACGTCCTTTGAGGCGAGGACGAAGGCCGCTGAAGACTGCGCGGCCACGGTGCAGGCGGAGAAGGCCACCCTGGAGGAGAAGCTGGCCGTGGCGGAGCAGGTTGCGGCGGAGCTACGTTCTAGCGCTGAGACCGCTGCCTGCACCGCCCATCAAGAGAAGACAGAGCTCGAGACCAGGGCGGGCCGGGCCGAGTCCGACCTCCAGGCGGCTCGTGAGAGGGTAACGATGCTCGAGGCCCAAGTCGGCAGCGTCATAGCCGAGAAGGGCCGTCTTGAGGAAATTGCCCAAAAGTGTGAGAATGAGATCATCGGTGAGTACCTTACGACCTGTTATCATTGCTTTCGGTTTCCGTGCGGTTTCTTGATTCGAGACGTCGCCTTTCTTCTGGGGTGTACAACTCTTCGCGTGGCTCGCACCGACTTGGAGAAGCAGGTCGCAGATCACAAGAGTGCCGCGACCACCCGCCTCGTCGAGAATCAGAAGCTGGTGGAGCTGATCAAGGAGGCTAACGAGAAGCTCAATAGTAAGAGTCGTGTCCTCTTCATCTTTTGCCTTCCTTGGATTGGGACATCTTTCGCTGATATTGGTCTTTTCACTTTTCTCCAGAGGTCGTGACTGAGCTCAAGCAGGAGTAGAAATCGCTCGCGGGGGCCAAGACCGAGATCAAGCAGTTGGAGTCAATCCGCAATGGGATGGGAGCGGCCATCATCAAGGCGTGCGACGAACTCGGTGTTCCTCCCGGCCCCATGAAGGATCGCTTGGAGTTGGCCGCTGCGACAGCTCATCAACAGTCGATGGATACGGCCGGCGACGCCGTCCGCAAGGTGGTAGCCATCTTCTTGTCGCACTACCTAGACCTGGACAGGGTGCGGCTTGGCCAGGGATGGTGTCCGGGCTACACCAACAAGCAGTATGACAGCATCGAAGAAGGCGCCATCGACTTCGCCAAAGCTATGCTGGGTCATGCCCTCCACGACCTGGGCCTGTAAAGAAAAAACCAAGTTGCCTCACCGAGGCTTTTAATCGTGCTTGTAAAGACTTGTGGGCCAAGTGTTTATGGCAAACTTGTGGGTTAAGAACCCATTTTTATTTCAAGTTTAAGCATTTTGATTGTTTGTTGACCTTTTCCTCGAGTAGCTAGAGGACCTGTGAGCCCGAGTAGTGTAGCTTAAAACTTTGCTGGCGGTGTCTTGCTCCGTAGCGACGGAGGCGTAGGAACTTGGCGACTCGACTGGGCTTAGTTTTAGGAGCGTTACTACTCGAGCGGGCAGCCCCCGAGTATTTTGGAGAAAGATAGGTGTGCATACATGTTTTTGCAAACAAGAAAACTCTTGAGAGTTTGAAACGGTTACTCGGAATCCCTTCGAAGGGGCGAGTGATCGATGACTTGAGGTCACAAACTTTGCTTGTGGGTCTTTGTACCGTAGCCGCGGGGGCGTAAGTACTCGGGGCCCGGACGAGCGCAGGTTCATGACCGCTAGAGTCGTCGTTCATCTCCCTTTAAGGAATGTGAGTGTACCGCAACGATCATACGAGAAACCGTGGACGGTTTTTGATCGAAAAAAGGTTTCGCAATGCTCAGGAGAGGGGGGTCGTAGCCCCCGAGCCCATGGACAAGTCGGAGACTTGCCCATGGGACGAGACAAGCATAGAGACATTTTACTCGAGTAAAAAATGTAAGCTTGAGAAATATATCATTTCATGAAAAAAGAAAGTAGCTCAGAGCTCTTGCATTATCATAAAATGAGAACAAAATAAATACTTAAGGGTAAAAACGGCGTAGCTGCTCTATGTTCTAGGCATTAGAGATGACCCTGCCGTCCTCATGCTTGAGCTTGAAGGTTCCTGGACGGAGGACTTGGTCGACGATGAACGGCCCCTCCCATGGAGGTGAGAGCTTGTGTCTCCCCTCGTTACTCTGAACTCGTCGGAGGATGAGGTCGCCGACTTGGAACTCGCGCTCCCGTATGTTGCGCTCGTGGTAGCAGCGTAGAGCCTGCCGATACCACGTTGAGTGGAGGAGGGCGACGCTGCGCGCCTCATCCAACTGGTCGATGGCGTTCTCGAGGGCGACTTGATTGCCTTCTTCAGTGTAGGCTTGAATCTGTGGGCTGCCGTAGTCGATGTCCGTTGGGAGGATCGCCTCTGACCCGTGGACAAGGAAGAAAGACGTGCAGCCAGTAGCCCAACTCGGTGTGGTGCGTAGGCTCCATAAGACAGACGGGAGCTCTGCGGCCCATGTTGCTCGGAACTTCTCGAGACGCTTGAAAATTCGTGGCTTCAGACCTTGCAAGATCATGCCGTTGGCCCTCTCCACTTGCCCATTGGTTCTTGGATGGCTGATGGCGGCCCAATCCACACGGATGTGGTTGTCGTCGCGGAACTTGAGGAATTTCTTGCTGGTGAGCTGCGTACCGTTGTCGGTGATGATGGAGTTCGGAATCCCGAACCAGTAGATGATGTCGGTGAAGAATGCAACAACCTCCTCGGAACGGACATTCGTTATGGGCTTGGCCTCGATCCACTTCGAGAACTTGTCGATGGCGACAAGCACATGGGTGTAGCCCCCGGGTGCTTTTCTCAGTGGTCCAACCATATCCAGCCCCCAGACCGCGAAGGGCCAGGTGATAGGAATGGTTTGCAAAGCCTGCGCCGGGAGATGGGTTTGTCGCGCATAGGACTGGCAGCCTTCGCAGCTGCGCACGATCCGAGTTGCGTCAGCGACAGCGGTGGGCCAGTAAAAACCTTGTCAGAAAGCTTTTTCGACAATGGTCTTCGGACCGGCGTGGTGTCCACATGTGCCCGCATGGATCTCTCGCAGCAGTTCCTTGCCCCGGTCGGCCAGGATGCATCGCATGAATATGCCTTCGGCACCCTTTCGACAGAGCTCGCCGTCGACCAGTTTGTATGACTTGGCCATGCGAGCGATGCGTCGAGCCGTCTCCTTGTCGGGTGGCAGTTTCCCTTCTACCATCCATTCGAGGATCAAAATCCTCCAGTCAGGGTCTTCGAGGTTGGGCTCTTGCGCCCCGTCGATCTCCATGACCTCCTGTGTTGTCGGTTCTGGCAGCTTGTCTTCCTCGGAACGCATAGACAGCTCGTGCTGGTCACTGGCGAAAACCCCGTGTGGAACAGGCTTCCGATTCGACGCCGCCTTTGCGAGGGTGTCAGCCGCCTTGTTGTACTCGCGCAGTACATGATTGAGCTCGAGCCCGTGAAATTTGTCCTCCAATTTGCGCACCGCCCGGCAGTACGCGGCCATCTTCGGACTTATGCAATTCTTCTCCTTCATAACCTGTCCCACGACTAGATCGGAGTCCCCCCTGACATCGAGGCGTCGAATCCCCAGCTCGAGGGCGATCCGAAGACCATTGATGAGCGCCTCGTATTCCATGATGTTGTTTGAGGCCGCGAAATGTAGTCAGACCATGTATTCCATTCGCACGCCTAGAGGCGAGATGAACACGAGTCCGACCCCGGCTCCCTCCTTCATGAGGGATCCGTCGAAGTACATGAGCCATGTCTCGTGCTCGATGGGAGCAGGAGGCGTTTGGATCTCCGTCCATTCGGCGACGAAGTCAACTAATGCCTGCAACTTGATGGCGGTGCGGGGCGCATACTCGATATTCTGCCCCATCAACTCGAGGGCTCACCTAGCAATTCTGCCTTCCGCCTCCGGGCTCTGTATGATTTCGCCAAGCAGGTACTTGGACACCACTGTGATGTAGTGTGAGTCGAAATAATGCCGGAGCTTCCGCTTAGTGATGAGGACAGCATAGATCAGCTTCTGTATCTACGGGTATCGTGTCTTCGAGTCGGAGAGGACTTCACTCACGAAGTAGACGGGGCGTTGTACTTTCAGCGTCTTGCCAGGCTCATCTCGCTCAACTACTAGCACCGCGCTCACGACCTGGGTCGTCGCAGCGATGTACAGGAGCATCGGCTCTCCCTCGGCCGGCGCGGTGAGCACCGATGGACTCTCGAGTAGTTTCTTGAGCGAGTCGAGTGCTTCCTGCGCTTCTGGCGTCCACTAAAAGTGCTTCAACTTCTTCATGAGCTTGTACAGTGGCAGGCTGCGCTCTCCTAGTCGAGCGATGAACCTACTGAGGGCAACAAGGCATCCGGTGACGCGCTGCACTCCCTTCAGATACTTGATGGGTTCCATGCTCGTGATAGCAGAGATCTTCTCGGGGTTGGCCTCAATGCCGCGTTCCGACACAACGAAGCCGAGTAGCATGCCTCTGGGACCCCAAAGACGCACTTCTCGGGATTTAACTTCATGCCATGCTCCCTCAGCTTTTTGAAGACCGCGGTAAGGTCAGGTATCAGGTCGCCCACCTTCTTTGATTTGACCATGATATCATCGACATAGGTCTCGATTAGCCGTCCGATGAGATCTCCAAAGACGCGACGCATGCATCTCTGAAATGTGGCTCCTGCATTCTTCAACCCGAAGGGCAAGGAAACGTAGCAGTACGCGCCAAACGGGGTGATGAACGAGGTGGCGAGCTGGTCGATCAGATCCATCGCGATCTGATGATACCCTGAATAAGCGTCGAGAAAACAGAGGGTTTCACACCCAGCCGTCGAGTCGACTACTTGATCTATGCGCGGTAAAGGAAATGGATCTTTCGGACACACCTTATTCAGGCTCGTGTAATCAACGCACATCCTCCATTTTCCATTCTTCTTCTTAACGAGTACAGGGTTTGCTAACCACTCGGGGTGGTAGACTTCACGAATGAACCCTGCACTAATGAGCTTCTTGATCTCCTCACCGATAGCCTTGCACTTGTCGGAATTGAAGCGGCGCAAGCACTGCTTGATCGGCTTCGAGCCGGGCTTAATGTTAAGCTTGTGCTCGGCGACCTCCCTTGGAATCCCTGGCATGTCAGAGGGTTTCCATGCGAATACGTTGAGGTTCGCGTGGAGGAAGTCGACGAGCGCGCTTTCCTAGTCGGAACCGAGCGCCGTCCCGATACGGAGTGTGCGGCCGTCGTCGGAGACAAGCACTTCCTTGGCGGCCTTGGCGGGCTCGAAAGAGCAGGCCGCACGCTTGGACTACTCGGGGATTTCTTGGTCCTCGGAGGGGGGCTCAGCGGCGAGCTTCTCAAACCGGATTAGTGCTTCAGCGAACTGGAAGCACTCAGCATCGCATTCGTATGCGTACTGGAAAGTTGTACCAGCTGTGATGATGCCTTTCGGGCCAGGCATTTTCAGCTTGAGGTACGTGTAGTTGGGGACGGCCATGAACTTAGCGTAAGCTGGCCTTCCGAGTATCGCGTGATACGTCCCCGGGAACCCCACCACCTCGAAGGTGAGGGTTTCCTTTCGGAAGTTGCTCGGAGTTCCGAACGTGATGGGCAGATCGATCTGCCCGAGTGGGACCGCCTCCATCCGGGGTACGACCCTGTGAAAAGGCGCCGTTGACGGCCGCAGTCGGGACCGCAGGATCCTCATGTCGTCCAGGGTCGACATGTAGATGACGTTGAGGCCGCTGCCTCCGTCCATCAGTACCTTGTGCACACGCTTGATGCCGAACAAGGGTGACACGACCAGTGGGTAGCTACCCGGTCGTGGTATGTGGTCGGGATGATCGTGCCGGTCAAACGTAACCGGCATCTCCGACCACTTCAGGTAGGTTGGAGTCGCATGCTCTACATGGTACACTTCTCGTCGGATCACCTTCTCTTGGCGTTTGGGCAGCCGCGCCTCCGAGCCCCCGAAGATCATCATCACGACTCCGTCTTCCCAAGGGTAAGCACCCTCGTCATTGCTCTTGTCCTTGCCTCTGTCGCCGGTTGGAGCGTTGCTCCGCTTCTTCAGCGTGCCAGCGAGGTAGGACTTCATCAGGTTGCAGTCCTTGAAGGCGTGCTTGACGGGGCCCCCGTGGTTGGGGCACGAGGCGTCCAACAGCTTCTCGAAGTGGTCCGATGGAGGGTTGCCTCTGGGTCTCGCCGTCCTTCGGTCGAGAGCAGCCACCAGGGTGTCCTCGCGGTACCCCTTATCTTTACTCTTCTTCTTCTTGGTTGGTGCGGACGGACCGTCACCAGCTTCGACCGGCTGCTTCCCTTTGCTGGCGCCGGGGTTAAGCGTCACGGCTACGGCTTCCTCTTCGTTGTCGTGGTCGGTCGTGATGTCGAGCAGCTCCCGAGTAGACCGCGGCTTCCGTCGCCCAATCCAATGGATCAGCGTGGCACATGTGGTGCCATTCTGAAAGGCCGAGATGACGTCTGTGTCGGTGGTGCTGGGCAACTTGGTGCATCGCTTGGAGAAGCGTCTGATGTAGTCGCGTAAGCTCTCTCCCTTCATTTGCTTGCAGTTGCGCAGGTCCCAGGGGTTCCCTGGTCGAGCGTACGTGCCCTGGAAGTTGCCGATGAAGGCGTCACGCAGTTGCGACCAGTTGTCGATCTTGCCTTGTGGCAAGTGCTTGAGCCACGTGTGGGCCGAGTCCCCGAGATGCAGTGGCAGGTTCTTGATGATGAACATGTCATCACGCGCTCCGCCGGCATTGCATGCTAGCCGGTAATCTTCCAACCAGACGTTGGGGTTGGTTTCACCATCGTACTTAGGCACGGAGGTCGGAGCCCTGAAACACGAAGGGAAACGGGCGCTGCGCACATTCTTGCCGAAGGCACGAGGCCCTTGGGCATCAGGCGAGCCGCTCCTGCTCCGGTCCTCGTCGCTGTCGTACCGGCCTCTGCGTCGCCGGTTGTACTCCTTATGAGGCTGCTCCTCGTAGTCGTCGGGCTCACCCGCGTCAGCCCTCCGCCGTGCCTTGATGGTGTCACGTGCGTCGCGGTGGGGTCCCAGTCGGCTCTTGACCGGCACATTGACCTCCTCGGACCGTCGTGGCGTTGCAATGGTGCCGCGGGTTGTCGCGGCTCGGAGGGCCTGCGACCCTGTGAGCCCCACTGTCGGGAAGCGGAGCTCTCCGCCTGCTGCACGGCGGCAGTCTCGAGGAGCGTCTTGATGTGCTTGTGCATCTCTTTCTCTTGAGGCGTGGCGGGCTCAGGTATCTTCCGGAGAAGGATTGCGGCTGCCGCCAGGTTCTGCGACGCCCTTTTGAAGACGGGCGTGCCGTCAACGACATCTCGGTCGTCGTTGATGATGCGCTGCTGGACATCCCTCGCCCGTGCGCAAGCGGGAGTCGGGTTCGGGTCCTGCCCGAGTTGTTGGTGGAGCTGGGCCCGCTCGTTGTTGAGTTGGCGCTGCGCATCCTCCAACTCATCCAGTCGGGCACGCTGCGCGGCGGCGTTGGGAGGAACTTGCTCCTCGGCTGCACTGTCTGCCGTCGAGCTGTGCGCGGAGTGAAGTGCTCCATCCGGAGTGTGGGCCGGTGCTGGCGCTACCGGGGCGTTGCCAATGACGAAGCACTCGCGTGAGGGGTCGTAACCCCCGTCGTCGGAGTCGTCGGAGTAGCCGAAACAGTAGTCCGCCGCCGTCTGGAAATGACGGAGGGCGCCAGCGTCGCGGAGCCCCACGTAATCACACTCTGAGTCGAGGATGTCGTCTGTGCCGTCGGTCTCAAGGTACTTCTCGTCGGGCGAGGTCGCCGGAAGCCCCCTGTTGCCCCACAGACGATGGCTCGGGTAGTTGTCGTACGCGGCCAGGTCTGTGCTTGACGAAGAGGAGTACGCCACCGCGTAGCATGTCCCTCGAGCGGGAGATGGCTTCGGCGCACTCTCCCTGGCGATGCGCTCCGTCGAGTCCGACGGCAGGGAGTCCTCCACCGCGTCAGAGGCCGGTGGTGCGCTAGCCTCGACCCGCGGAGGGGAGCTGGCACGCGGCGCCCTGCATCGGTCTGCCTTGGCCTGCTTTGAGCGCTTGCCCGAGCGCTTCTTGCGTCGGGACGGACGTGTCGCGGCAGCCGGAGCAGGTGCTGACGCAGGCGCGTCGGCGGCCTCGCTGACGAGGCGCATGAGGTAACCGTCCCTGGTCGCCTGGAAGTTCAGGCTCCCGAAGCGGAGCTCAAGCCCAGCCTGGAGCGAGCCCGGTGATACAACGGGGGAGTCCATCAGTGGCGGCTTGGTGATGGCTTTCGTCGAAGCGGATGATGGGAGGGCCGTGCGGACCCAAAAAAGAACGTCAAAACACGCGAAGGCCCCTACCTGGCACGCCAACTGTCGGGGTTTGTTACCGCTGGCAAGTAAATTTATATGAGAACGCATGTGCCGATCCGCACGGTAGCACAGGAGACACTCGAGATTATACTGGTTCGGGCCTCCGGAGAGTAACACCCTACGTCCAGTCTAAGAGGAAGTGTTCCTTATGCTCGGGGGTTTGTAGTAGGGGGTACAAACAAGTCGGGAGAGGGTGTAGAGCCCAAGTCCCTGGTGTGCGAGTGGTTCAAGTAGCAGAAGACTGCGTACGTGAGTGTGTGAGGGCTTGCGGTGTTTGTATGAGATGAGATATTGATACTAAGTGCGTGTGCGGGTGGGAATGAACGTGTCCTGTGAGTGCCTCTGTCTCTCCCTTTTATAGTCGCAAGGGAGACGCCCAGGGCGGTTACATCGAGTATGTGAGCCGGTCTACAGTGCGAGATGTCCTTCTCTGCGTCGGGCTGTTAGACGGTAGCAGCGGCGAAGCACTGTTACGGGGCCTTGGGTGACGGTGTAGATCCCGTGCGTCCCAAGCAGTCGTCCCGGGGCCCCCCGCGCCCTCCTCCGAGTAGTTAGTCGGGTATAGGAGGCAGGGTACGTATCCTCATCCCGTCAGTGGATCAGGGGCTTGTCCGTTCTGGGTGCTGTGTGAAACGGAGTAGCCTGCACTGCGGCGATCGAGGGATAGGTGACGACTTGCACTGTGCCGTTCGTGGCACAACATTTCCCGTGCCCTCCGTGGTACGATGCGTACCGCTCCTGCAGAGGAACGGCAGGAGGATCCGTCCTCTGACACAGGATTGACCTAGTCAGGGTGGACCAGCGTGGGGAGGCGAACACATGGCGAGTCGCGTACCCGGGTATCACGGGACACCGATGGGGCCCGTGTACTTGCGGCCTTGACGGCCAAGTCTTGAACTGGCCGAAGACGGGAAACTACTCGTGCGAGTAGGTGATCTACGCCGCGTCTCCCGATGCTTAGGGCATAGTGTGTACTGTACAGTACGTTGTCCAGTGTTCATTACGCCGTCCGTGGTACGATGGCCACTGTGCTGTTCGTGGCAGGGTTTGACGAATCCGTCCCGTGACACCGAATCGGCCTGGCCCGGGCGGACTGCTGCGGCGGAGCGGACATGTGGCGGTGCGCGGGGGAGCGTGCGCGGAGTTCCCAGGATCTCGATCTGATGAACCCACACGCCCCGTGCCTTCCCCACGAAGCCTGCGCGGGTCGGTGACGGAAACTACTCGTGCGAACGAGTAGTCGTGGCTCCGAGGCGGAAACTACTCGTGCGAGCGAGTAGTCGCGGCCGCGAGGCGGAAACTACTCGTGCGAGCGAGTAGTCGGGAGTGGAGGAGAAAACCAGTCGTACGGGCCACCAAGTACTCGGGGAAGAGGGTACGGACGGCCGTGGGCTGCCTGCCTTCTGGTCCATGGCGGAAACTGGTCGTACGAGCCTTCACGTGCTCGGGCAACGTAACAGTCGTTGCGTTTGCTGCCGGAGCATGCCGTACGTGGGTCCGTACTGCGTTTTTCAAGGGTCTTGGTGGGCCCTGGTCCATGGCCTCGTCACTAGTCTTTACAACAACGTCATCCACGTATGCTTCCACGTTCTTGTGAAGCTGCTTCTTGAAGCACGCTTGGATAGCTCTTCGATAAGTAGCACCAGCATTTTTCAACCCGAAGGACATTGTTGTGTAACAATAAGCACTAAACGGGGTGATGAATGCGGTCTTCTCTTGATCAGATTCCTTGATTGCAATTTGATGATAACCCGAGTAGCAATCAAGGAAACAGAGTAGAGCACAACCCGTCGTGGAGTCAATGACTTGATCAATCCGTGGCAACCCGAAAGGATCCTTGGGGCAATGCTTATTAAGATCAGTGTAGTCGACACACATCCTCCAATCATTAGAGTTCTTCTTTCTGACAAGCACAGGGTTAGCAAGCCATTGCGGGAGAAAGACTTCCCGGATGAAGCCAGCCGGGAGTAGTTTGGCAAGCTCTTTTTTGATAGCAGCCCTACGGTCATCAACAAAGCAACGAAGGTGTTGTTTTTTGGGGGTAGCATTAGGATCGATGTTGAGTGAGTGCTCGATCAACCTCCTGGGCACACCTGGCATGTCAGATGGTTTCCATGCAAAGATATCACGGTTAGCCCGAAGGAAGTTGACGAGCGCGTCTTCCTATTTAGGATCAAGCTGTGCGCTGATCATGGTCGTCTTGCTACTGTCACCAGTACCAAGGTCAATGCCTTTGAGCAAGACGTCACTAATCGGTGCATGCTTGTTGTTGATATATGTCTTCTCAGGAACCTCCAGCTCGCTCGGAGCAAGCTTTTTAGCTGCAGTGAAGACTTCCATCATAGCATTGGGTACTTGAGTTGTCGAAGCAAGTTTTACGGCTTCAGTGTCGCAGTCGTAAGAACGCTTCAAATCCCCTTGTAGTGAGAGAACTCCTTCGGGGCTCGGCATCTTTTGTACAAGGTACACATAATGTGGAATAGCCATGAATTTTGCTTGACCAGGTCTGCCAAGAATGGCATGGTAAGAAGTCTCGAAGTCAGCAACCTCGAACTTGATGTACTCGGTGTGGTAGTGAGCCTTAGTCCCAAAGGTAACAGGTAGTACAACTGAACCCAAAGGAACAACTGCATTGCCCGGGATAATACCATAGAACGGTGAGTTGGTCTTGGTAAGCATGTTGGTGATATTCAGGCCCATCTTCTTCAAGGTCTTGGCAAACAGGACATTGAGACCACTGCCACCATCAATAAGAACCTTAGTAAGTCTGGAGCCTGCCACCTTAGTAAGTCTTGGCTCAGAGAAACTAGTCCACTGATCCTCCCTTGAGAAGGTAATGGGGGTTTCAGACCACTTTAGAAAAGTTGGAGCTGCTGGTTCAATGGACATGATCTCCCTGAGTGCAAGTTTTTGCATGCGTTTGGTTGGAATCCCACCAAAGATGACATTGACAGTGTTGGATGGGTTCTGAAACCTAGTGTCTTTGTCTGTGTTAGCCTTCTTCCCCTTGTGTTTGCGAAACCTTGGGTTTGGATGCACTGGTTCGGGTGTATTCTTCAGTGCACGGCGAAGTTGGTAACACTGCTCTGTAGTATGATCACCCTCTGGGTGCCATGGACATTTCTGCTTGGTCAATGTTGCCTAGTGAGAATCATCTTCAGGCTTGGTGGTGGTTTCCATGGCTGCAACAGTGTTGTCGGGCTTGCGCTTGTGATTAGGATTGCTCGAGTAGTTATTACCCGTGCGATTGCCCTGCTGTTGCTTGCCACTATTGTTTCCACTAGCATTATTGTTGTTGTTGTTGTTGTTGTTCTGGTTGTTGCGAAGATGCTTGAATCGATTCCGAGCCTTGTCTTCCTCGTCCGCCCAGTGAGTGGTCATCTCCTTGATCTTGGTGATGTTGGCTGGGCGAGCGCGACCGAAGTATTGGAAAAGCCTATCATCATGGAAGCCATCTTGGAAGGTATCTATGACTTCTTTCTCGGTAACATCAACAACAGTGCTCTTTTTTCCTAGAAGCGGCGCATGTACTCGCGAAGAGTCTCGCCTTTTTTGCTTTATCAGCGCAAGATCCATCCGAGTACCATGACGGCCCAAAGAACCCGCGAAGTTGCTGGTGAAGCGTTGCTTGAGTTGTCCCCAGTTGTCGATTGAGCCTCGTTTGAGAGATTCGAACCATGTGAGAGGTTCTTGCTCCAGACAAAAAGGAAAATAGATACATTTAGTATCATCATTGCCCCCGGCATTAGTGATGGACAGAGCATAACAGCGCAACCACTGCCTTGGATCTTGCTTACCATCGTATTTAGAAATACCATAGGGCTTGAATTTCTCCGGAAGAAATAAAGCTTGAAGTCGAGCGGAGAAAGCAGGAAAAGAATCAGAGTCAACATGCTTTTGCTTCTCACGCTCAGCACGTCTGGCGTTGATTGTTGTGCGAGCATCGTAGCGAGAGTCTCCCGACTTGCTATTGACACTGCTATCACCACCTTTGTCCCTGGTGCTAGCTTCCGGACGTATGCGTTGAGGTGTGTGCGTGTTGCGATGAACACCCCCACTGCTGCCATGGTGACTAGGAGTACTGGTATTTTGACGTAGCATAGTGTATGCTAGTTCAGCCAGCTTTGCGACTTCAGCAGCCGCCCTGTCACGGGGCATAGAGCGACCAAGCAAGTTGATCGCATTAATAGCTTCCTCTGGAGGACGATATTGTCGAGTAGCTACCGCATCCAGAGCCTCTTGTAGATTACGGGTAGGTAAAGCTTCCGCGAGTTCACGACAAAGGGTTGCACGATCAGTGTTGCATTGACGACGTGCAGTCTTGGCCTCCGCAGTTTCATCAGCAGGAGCATTGATAGAAAGTTCATCATCAGATACATCATCCGGAAAGCGATAATTGGCACGACACCCTTGCGGAGTATCAACGACGAAAACTTCTCGATAGGACGAGTGAGTACTCGTACTCTCAATGAGCTCAACAAGCTTGGCACCTTCCTGGAAGGGTAAGTTGTCGAGACAGGCGATAAAGCGCTCTTGATCATCCAAGGTGAGATCAGCAGACACATGCTCAGGCCAGTAGACGAATCTACCCTCAGGTGTCGATATGATCACCAGTCCTTGAGCAGGGCCAGATAGTTGTTGTGCTTCAGTAGAATCCGAACCGTAGTCGAACTCGAACTCAGATGAATCCGAATAAAAGTAGTCGAGGTTGACTTCTGAATCCGAAGAGTACTCGAGCACGGTCTTCGGGCCAGGGCACATGAGGATGTCCAACGCAGCTTGGTAAGCAGCGCTGAAATGGCGATGGTCGAAGAGGAGTGGTGTTGGAATGCTATCCAGACTGAGCGCAAGCTGTGAAGCCAAGGAAAGCGACTCAGGCTGAATTGTAGGCGAAGTCGAGTTGTACTCGGACTGCGACTCGAGCTCTCTCACTGGGTCAGAAAGCGAAATTTCGCCGAAATTTTCGACGAGTTCCTCCATCGAAGCTTGAGTAAGCGTCGATGACTTGAGTTTTGACTCCGGAGTTGATGCTAGGAAACGCAGGAACGATCCCGCGCTGTCAGCAACACAAACCCAAGAGCCAAAAACAAAGGTGTCGCCTTGCTGGAAAGGACGGTCGGCTTGGTGACGACAAGAGCCATCGAGTTCGCCAGTGGATCAACGACGAGATCCCCTACCTGGCGTGCCAGCTGTCAGTGTTTTAGACACCGAGCCTACCACGAGGTACCCGAAGTAGTAGATTGTGCGGTGGGGCTCGCCGAGATCAGGAACACAATGGTGAGACACAGGGCACACAATTAGACAGGTTCGGGCCGCAATGTGCGTAATACCCTACGTCCTGTATGCTGTGTGGCTCTGTATTGATTGCCTATGTTTTGATAGGGGTCCCTGCCTCGCTTTATATGTTGCGAGAGGCAGGGTTACAAGTCGGATTGGTACAAGAGTACTATTCGAGTAGGACTAGCAGTAGCCTATACGAGTTATAGAAAGCTATCCTAATCTTAGTACAAGTCCTTGTCCGTCTTGTCTTGCCTTGTGGCCCACGGCAATCTTGCATCGTGGCCCACTAGTCGAGTAGTCGAGGTATGCATGTCCTTATCTCCTGGGTATGGCCCACATGTGTGGTGGGCCCAGGGATGCCCGGTCGACAGACGCATCGCGCAATGGCGCGTGGGGGAGTCGGCGGTTCGGGTGGGGGTGCGGTGGGCCCAACGCAGGCATGGAGGGCGGATAGCGTCGACCACAGTGAGAAAATATTACCTTTTTGGCAGAGACGCTCTCCAAATTGTGATTTTTTAGTCTTTTCATAGTCTTTCCACTCTATCTACTCCCAAAAATATATGACGGGTGCAAACACAACCATCGCATCTGACCTTTGGCAAACCAAAGTCTGAACGTTGCTTGAGTGGTGCTCGAATGGTGGCTCAGATGCGTGCAGAAGGCAAGGAAGCATCTGGCGTCATTGATCTCTTTGGTCACATGAATCTCTCACATATTACGAATCAAACAACAAAGAAGAGATCAATCGAGGAACACCTTTGATCCATCCGTAGCTGATCCAAGTGTAGTGCTGCTGCACGCTGAATTGCTAATCCGCGCTAGCGCTGCTGACGCAGCGGGCCGATGTATTTTACCGGAAGAAGATGCTGTTCGCGGATGTACACCTTGTTGCTCGATCATTATTGGGCCGTCCCAATGCGCATCGGGAAGGGAACGGGAGGCCTCAGGGAACGGACAACGGACGGACATTGTGTTACGTGTCATGCGGGAGAGGTGGGTACAACGGAGGGTAGAAGAGCTTCGGGTGACAAAAGAATTACGATTTTGGCAGAAACGCTCTCCAAATTTTGATTTTTATGGTTGTTCCACCTTTTTGGTCGTCATGCAACCTGACAGGTGGGTCCGGTGTGAGGGGTAAGATGAGCCCGAATTGAGTGAGAATTGTTTTCAATTGTTTTCGCTCCTTTTTGCTCATCTCTCATTTGCTCTCATTTTCTTTCTTCGCAAATGTTGCTTTATTCTTGTTTCATCCGTCAGGTTTAGGGTGACTTTTCCCCCCTTCAATGTTGATCTGGTCGCCCAAACCAAAGTTAATTGCACATTTGAACTTAATATACCCCTTTGGGGCTGTTTGCAAGTTTGTGTAGCTTATTAGCAGTTCACATGAGCAGCTCTTTCTCTTTATAGTTCATGTTCTTACATTTTTTTTCAATTGGTGCATAAGGTACCATCTGCCATGGTCACACTGGGCTGAGAGCAGGAGCAAGGTCATCAGCATCGGTTGTGTGTGTGTGTGTGTGTGTGTGGACAGTGGACTGTGGTAGACTTGCAGAAAGGAAGATTTCAAGTGAGATGCGGTGGTATTGCTGAAGGAGAGAATAGTCAAGCACCTTATTGTACGTCACGGCTGGCTTAATCTTTGTTTCCTTTAATTATCCTCTCAGGGAAAGTGGAGAAGACCATGACTTGTCACTTGTCAGTTGCCTGGCCGACCGATTAGATCGAACTGATTTATGCAGTTCTAACATCAAACAATTTTTAATATAGGAGTATGTTAATTAGGCTGGTGGGTGGGTGCTACGGAGGACTTATATGAAAGGTTGGTGATGTGGTATACTACATCACTAACAAATGAACGACAAGGTGATCAAAATGAAGACGGCGTCATTTAACGATTGTGCATTAGAGACTGCATCAATGTCTGCTGCCTCCGTCGTCTATTACAGTTTTATAGATTACTAATTATTTATAACTACCTGTCTACCCACTCTGCGGCGTCTGCGCACACCCGTGCCACTGAACATGCCAAATGCCACAATGTCGGCCTCCCTCTGCTGCTGAATGCTCACATGCCAAATGTCACAATGCCGGCCTCCCTCTGCATGCTTCTTCCTGTTTTTTTGAGGACGAACACTAACTAACCGTATTCGTCATCGACGACCTTCTAACTTAGCTCTGTTCAGTTCGCTGGAACTTGAGAATCAATATATAATGCCATGCTCGTTTCTTTGAAGGGATGAAACCATCTGCACAAGAACATCTAGCCCCTCCCTGCAGTAGAGACCATGCACCCCTCAGCGGCCAAGTACCTGCTGCTCGTCGCGGCCGCCACCTGCAGCTTCCTCTCCGTCGTGTCCGAGATCACCTATGCACTCAACGACACCCAGCAAGCTCGAAGCCCAACCTGCATACCGCGCGAGAGGGATGCTCTGCTGGCCTTCAAGCAAGGCATCACCAGTGACCCGGCAGGCCTTCTCGACTCTTGGCAGCAAGATGGCCATGGCGGGCAGGACTGTTGCCGGTGGAGAGGCGTCCGGTGCAGCACCCGGACCGGCCATGTTAGCAAGCTTCGATTGCGCGGTGACTTGGAAGATGGTCCTTTTCCATTTGAAGCAACAGGTTTGGTCGGCGAGATAAGTCCATCTCTGCTTACTTTGGAGTACTTGGAGCACCTGGATCTAAGCTCCAATAGACTCGAGGGGTCGACTGGCCATATTCCAGAGTTCTTGGGCTCTTTTAAGAAGATGAAATATCTTAACCTTTCTTGCATACCATTTCATGGTATATTGCCTCCTCACCTTGGCAACTTGTCGAAGTTGCAATTTCTCGACCTTTCAAATTGCGGTTGGGGACATACAAACTCAACGGATGTCTCATGGCTAACATGTCTACCTTTGTTACAGCACCTTGTCCTCAGATGTGTACACCTTAGGGATGTGTACACCTTAGTGCAGTAGCTGACTGGCCTCATGTGGTGAACATGATTCCTTCACTTAGGGTGACTGATCTTTCTTATTGCTCCCTTACAAGTGCAAACCAATCGCTCCCACGCCTCAACCTTACAAATCTGGAGGAGCTTGATCTTTCTGGCAATTACTTTTACCACCCAATTGCAACCTGTTGGTTCTGGAATATATCAAACCTCATGCATCTCGACCTCGGTTACACTAATTTGTACGGTCAACTCCCTAATGCATTGGGTTGTATGACATCTTTGCAGTACCTATCATTATCAAATATCCATAACATTACCATTAGCATGATGATGACAAGTTTGAAGAGCCTATGCAGCCTGAGGATCCTAAACCTTGAATATTGTTTCACACAGGGAGGAGATATAGCAACGATAATGGACAAGATGCCACAATGTTTGAAAACCCATTTGCAGGAGCTTCATCTGCCCTTAAATCAACTGACAGGGGTCCTCCCAACATCTATAGGACAGTTTACTAGTTTGAGGACGCTCGACCTCTCTGGTAACTACTTGACTGGACATTTGCCGTGCGAGATTGGCCTGCTCTCTAATTTGACTGTTCTTCACTTGAGCAGAAATTACTTGGATGGTGTGGTAACGGAGCAGCACTTTGCTAGTACAAGGAACTTACAAAGCATAGATTTATCTGGTAATTCCTTGAAGATTGAGCTCAGCTCGGACTGGCAGCCGACATTTAAATTATTTGATGCGGACTTTTCAGGTTGCCAGATGGGTCCCCTGTTTCCTGCATGGCTGCAATGGCAAGTGAACATTACTTTTCTCGATATCTCAAGCGCAGGTATAATTGATACGATCCCACACTGGTTTTCTAACGTCTTTTCAAATGCTGTTAGTGTGTACATGTCCAACAATACACTCCATGGAGGTTTGCCTACAAATATGGAAACCATGTCGTCGTTGCAATACCTTGATCTCAATTCCAACCAGTTAACTGGTACAATACCACCACTGCCACAAAGTTTATACACGTTAGACATCTCCAAAAACTTCTTGGCGGGTCCTCTTCCCTCTCTGTAACAACCCGGAAATCTAAGTTATGAAAATTTGAGAAAATTTGAACTTTTCATTTGTTGATGATATGTCACCATATTTAAACCCTCTCTAGCCTTTCTTCCTAAATTCCTAAATAAATAAAACCAAAAATATAAAAATATATTTTCAAATTATGGTAAAGTATGTGATTTGGAGTTTATGGATTTTATTTGGTTTTTATTTGAGTGTGTTTTGAATTTGAAAGTATTCAAATTCAAACTATGGTTTAAACTCTAATTTCAAAACTATATTAAAAAATCCATCTAACTGGTGGGCTAGCTGACTTCTGCTAAAGTCTATCCCGCATCCCTCAGCTCTCAGCCCGCGAACGCTCTCGCACTCGGCCTTCTTCCCTAGCAGCCGAAGCCGGCCCGAAGCGGCCCAACTAGCCCAGCTTGCCGGCCGCCGCGCTGTTCTTCTTCCCCTCCACGCCTTCGCGCACCGCACCGCCGCCGCGCCCGTCCGCGCGAGTGCGCACACCCGGCCAGGGGACAAGCCCCCGACCGCGCCCGTGGCACGGACGCCGAGCCAGGCAACCGCGCCCGCGCGCCACCCAGTCCATTTCCCTTTCTACCCTTGCCCTGTGACGCGTTGCGCACCTCGCCAGCCACTGCAGCTCCGCCACGTCGGCAACCCGTCGCGCAGCAGCCAATGGGCGCCCGGCCGTGACCAATCTACCCCCGCCTCGACGTGCGCCAGCTTCTAAACCCCCGGGCGAGGCCCCTGCTGCAAGGCATCAAGCATTTGGGGTTTCTCCCCTTTGGCCCCCTGCCCGCCGCCGAGTGAGGAGAGAAGGGGGAGGAGGAGGAGAAGGGAGGAAGAGAGGAAGTTGGAGGCGCTTCTCCACCACGCCGTGAAGACGAAGCCGAGGGACCGGAAGCCTGAGCCACCCGTGGACCGGAGGAGGCTGTCCGCGTGCAAGCCAAAGCCGGAGCAGAGGAAGGAGCCGTACCGCCGCACCACTTCACCGTCGCCGCCGTGATCTTCTCCGACGCGGTCGACACTGCCACGTCTTCACCATCGCCTCCCGGTGAGCTAGTGGGCGGCTTCCCCTTCCCTTCTTCCTTGCACTCTGGGAGCGCGCCCCTGCGCCGCGCCGCCGGCCTTCGTGCCGTGTATCTTCTGCGAGCTCGCCACCGCGATGCACCCCAGCAACACGCCGGCTCTCGCCATCTTTTGCTCATGCCTGTGAACCAGCCTTCGTGCCGATGATCTCTTCTGCAGGGAGCGCTGCCGCTGCAGCTGATGCGCCGCGCCGTGGACTCGGCTCGCCGGGCACCCGCGCGCGTCGGCCGGCCGTGTCGCGACCAGGCAAGGCCTGGGCGCGCACATGTGCCCTGGTAAGCACACCCGCGTGCTAAACCATGCCTCGCCAAGCTTCTAGTCAAGTTGCTCGCCGCCTTGCTGCCGTTTCGCTTTGCGCCACCGTTAACATGTCGCCACCGCCCAACGCCGCGTCGTGCCTAGTGCGCTGCCACGCTACGCGCCTGCACCTGAGCGCGTGGGCCGTGCTGTTGCCGTGACTACGTGCGCGCGCGCGCGCATGCGTCCGCGTCCAGCGCCCCCTAGCGCAAGGACAGGCGCTGCGCGAGGTCGAATCCGCCGCTGTCGCCGCTTCACCCCTGCGACGCGCCGAGAGCGCCGCCACGCCACGCCGCGCCGGCCAAGGAGCTCGCCCCAGGGCTATGGCTACGCCAGTGAAGTCATCAGGTCCTAGTGCTCATTAGCATCCGCTCGCGCAAGTGCCAGAACCACCGTCGTCGCCGGACGCCGTACACCGTCGCTGCCGGGTACGCGCCGAGGCAGGCATGGGCGGCAAGGGTATGCTGTGCACCCCAGAAAACCCCAAGGACCTCCACCGGACTTCTCTGGTGCGAGTCCGCGGAGGTAGTGGGCCGACCGGCCTGTTTAAACCCATCTCGGCCCTTTTCTTTTTATCTGTTGGACTCGAAATTTATTTCAGGGACCTCTTCTGGACTTTGCTCTTTTGGCCCAAGAAGCTAAGTCCAATGGGCCGACTCTGGCCCACTAACACTTTCGGCCCATCAAGGCCCACTGACCTGTGACGATGACGTCATGCTGACATCATCACCTATTTTCAATATAAAAATCCTTTTCTGTTTATAAAAGAATTTTGGAAATTATTTTATAAATCTTATAATCTTTGAAAATTCATAACTAATTATTTATAACTCCGAAAAATATGAAACCAGTTTCTATGTTGTTTCTATGTTTTTCTAAAAATGAGACGGTGCTGTTTGTAGGTAGTATGGTTCTGTTTGGATCTTCTAAAATTGGTTTTCTTTGGATTTATTGCATAGTTGTTTGTCGGTATCTTAGTGTCTCGTATCTCGTGCTGCACAGACCCGAGCTACAACCAGGAGGAGGCCTACGACCCCGACTACAACCCAGACCAGGACTTCGGACGCCAGCCAGGTGTCATGTCACTCCCAACCATATAGATCCCATGCTTGCTATAGTTGCTAGTGCTTAATTACTTTTGATGCATGTTTTGAAATTGCATAGACAATTGATTAGCCGTGCCTTGGAATTGTTTATCTTGTCCTTGGAATACCTACTTTTGGAACTAGCTACAGACCCCTAGCTAGTTCCCGGCACTATTTCATCCATATATTTTACCCTTAGTTATGGATGGATCTCAGGTTTGGACCGAGGTTGGGATACCTCGGAACTCTTGCGTGTGTTTTGAGTGAGTGTGTATCCTTGACGTGTTACCGCGGGAGCGAGCCGCTTTGGTTACTTGTGAACGCCTGTCTAGGGGAGATGCGACCTGGCCTCCCGCCCTAGCGGCGTGTCGGACGGATGGAGTTGGTGAGTGCTTGCTCTCGCAATTAAGGACCGATCGTCTGTGTGACCTTGATCTTTGGGCTATTTTCGTACAAACCGTTCGCCTTGTTATGGGCGGGGTTCGGTCCGAGAACTAGTAGGTGGATGGCATCCAGCCTGTAGGCGGACTGGTGTGGTCGTGTGAGGGGGACGGGTTATACCCCCCGAGTAGACGTCGCCCCGGCTCCTCCCGGGATGGTTTCGCAGCTTCGAGGCCCTGCTGGCAAGTTTCGCGCCCCAGTCAGGACGAGTCAGGCTCGGAGAGGCAGGAGAGTGCCATCCACTGCTAGGTCTCCGGTCGTTAGGTAGGGATGTGGATCAGAGGCATCCGATTCTGCCCTATCCGGCGGGTCCAGTTGTACAACCTCTGCAGAGTGTTAAACCTATAGCTATAGTCCGTGTCCACTGGTATGGACAGCCCTTACGATCTCTTACCTGGCTAGTCTCTTCTTGTGCTGCTTTCTCTCCCCTGTGTGTTGTGAGCCCGACTTCGTGCCGTTGAGACATGGGGATAGGAGTTGGTGACCCCACGTCGCAGATGAGTGTGGGATGCTGTATCTTGGTTGAGATCCAGTATTTGGTGTTTCTTTCCTTGTTGGGGCGTTGACCCCGGAGGCGTTGTCCTCGGAGGTGTGGATCTCTTCGGAGATGGATACCTCTCGGCTTTTCTGCTTACCTTGATGTTGCTACCGCTGCTTGCTTAACCTTCTACAGCCATAAATAGGATTACTCATGCATAGTAGAATTATTCTCTCTTGCTTATGCTCTTTGTTGGGAAGCTGACATGGCCTACTCGCTTATCGAGTAGATGACGGACTTTCAGACCAGGAGCCGGACTACGACTTTGAGGACGACGGATGGGAGGACTGATGCTCGCCCTACACTCGAGTTGCCTGCGGATATGGTGTCTACTTCGCTACATGAGAGCCGCTGCGTAGATGTTTACTCTGATTGATTCGGTCCTGTTGGACTTGTACCCGGCATGTGCCGAAATGATGTACTCAGATGCTTAATTATTATATTATATTATATTATGGACCCTCATGTATTTATTCTTGTTGTACGGTACTTTGCTTTACTTTCTGAGACAGGGATTTGCACGTGATAGCCTCCTGGGACTATCACAGAGGTGCATGGATCGGGTTCCCGTCTTCGGAAACCCGGTTCGTTTCAGATGGTATCAGAGCCGTACTTGACTGTAGGACGAGCCTAGGAACGGACGATAGTATAGGAAAGCCCGAACACCTTGTGCTTTATATGCAATCCATGAAACTTTATATAAATACCTTGCACTTTACTATATACTACCTTGATTAACATTACTAACTCTTACTAACACCCCTAACAACGTGCAGATGGACCAACTGATGTGGATCCCCCTCAAGACCGACGGCCAGTGGGCCAGAGGGTTCTGCAAGATCCTTAAGAACTGTTTGGAGACCGCAGGAGTGGAGACAAGTGAGGTGTTCTACGAGGGACGCACCACGGCCGTCGTGGACCAGTCACCGACGGAGCTGACCTTGAAGATACCAGCGGACCCACGCGTGCCAGAGTTTGAGGAGGTTAGAGTCACGTGTTTCGACAACTCTACCCTGGAGGCACACCAGTGTTGTGCCAGACTCGCGCTGAAGAAAGTATGCCGACAGTTGGAGCAGAGGTTGAAGGATACACCCTTCGAGGTTCTTCCGACAGCACTGTACGACCACAGCAGGTGGCACACAGACGAGGCAGCTTACACCGAGGAGAACACAAAGGACAAGGATGAGAAGAACCAGTTGGCCAGCAAGTTCATTCAAGCTCAGGACCAGGCACTCTACTGGGCAGATTCAGAGATCATGTTTCTGCGACAGAAGTGGGACGACACCTTGGGACGGAACACCCAGCTGGAGCGAGAGAACAGCCAGTTGGTGTACCTTCTCAACGAAGCGCACAGGAGGAACATCCAGATCACAGAGTGGGGACTCGCAGCCGCCAGAGCTAGCACAGAGAGGGATGCACTTGAGATCGCCACGCTGAGAGCCAGACTAGAGGAGACACAGACCGCCTTGCGGAAGTCAGAGGCAGCGACCAGGGAGGAGCGGTTGAAGTTGCGTGAGAAGGAGTACTTGGTAGAGTCTCTTGGAGCAGCCTGCACCGACTACCAGCTGCGGTTGTGGGGACACGAGGAGAGGCTGACACAGAACTACGACCACCTCTGGTACTTGGGAGGCAGAGTGTACGAGGCACAGGACACAGCCAGCAGGACCAGCTCAGCTTGGAGGGACTCCGACCTATGACGAGTGGCAGAGTTCAGGGAGTTGGCAGAGATGCTACCACCGCAGAAGAGGCCCAGGGTGAGGACAGAGACGTTTGAGCTACCCCCTACTCTACTTCCGTCACCGCGACCTTACCCATGAGGCAGCTCAGACACCCCAGAGTTGAGCAGAGCTTTGAGGAGCTTGGCAGGCTACTTCAACCTACCAGAGATTGAGATACCAGACTACCCAGGAGTGAACGACCCACCGTTCTACTCGGTTCCGCCCAGTCCGAAGACCGTGTCACCACCGCTCTCACCAGTTACAGTTCAGGAGCAGGCACCTTGAGGGGATGATCCTGTAGTCAGATAGGATAGAGTTCTTCATGATGATCATGTTTAGTTGACCACCCCTTATGTATCGCGATGTAGTTCTCATGCTTCTGTGTAATCTCGAAGGTTGTGGAGTAGGCCTCGAGATACACACCTTTTGTATGGTGATCTTGCATGAGTGCTTGGAGTTATCGATCTTTTGCCGGTTTTCATGCTTCTTATATGTTTGTGTGAAATTGTTTGTTGTTAGCTAGATACTCCTTACATGCTTAAGTACCTTAAAGTTAATTTCCGACAACTCGTTTCTCACGATCTCGAACTCTTAAAACAGATGTCGGTGGCAAGGAGGTCGGGACGGCTCCTACGCCGTTTCGAGGAGGCAGCCAGGGAGGACGCCGAGCAGGAGGACGTCCCTCTCCCCGCTGGAGGTCGAGGTCGTGGCCGCCGTGGAGGCCGTGCACCATGTGGCGGACACCGTGGTGGATGCCGCGGCGGGCAAGGAGGTCGAGGAGGCCGAGGAGGAGGCCGAGCACCAGCTGACCCCGAGGAGGAGCTCGAGGGGGAGGCTGAGCCTGAGCCAGAGCAGGAGCCCGAGCAGCCGGCACCACCGCCCAACCTAGCAGCCGTGATGGCGCTTCAGACTCAGCTGATGCAGATGATCGCCGATGCTGTGGTTCAGAACAACAACAACCGGAGAAACGTCAGGAACCAGCCAGAGAGCTTGCAGAAGAGAGTGGAGGGCTTCACCAAGCTGCGTCCACCTACCTTTGACAACTCTCCAGACCCACTTGTGGCAGACAACTGGCTGAGGGAGATTGAGAAGAAGTTGGAGCTCACCGAACTTTCTGAGGAGGAGTGCGTGTATGTCGCCGCGCACCAGCTGGTCGGCACGGCAGGAGCTTGGTGGGACAGCTACTGTGACTCACACATGGACCCTACCCACATCACGTGGGAGGAGTTTGTGGAGGCTTTCAGAGCGTTCCACATTCCAGAGGCTGTGATGGACAGGAAGGCAGACGAGTTCAGGCACTTGAAGATGGGATCGATGACAGTGCAGGAGTACACGAACCGGTTCCAGGAGCTGATGCGGTACGCCCCAGACGACTCCAACACTGAGAAAAAGAAGATGTACTGGTACCGCAAGGGACTCCACCGGGGGATGGCACACCACTTGGCAGCTCACGACTGTGACACTCTTCACGCCCTGGTGGGCAAAGCCTTGGTTGTGGAGAAGTCGAGACTGGACTACGTGGAGGTCTGCGGAGAGAAGAGACAGCGTGCAGAACGTGCAGGGTACCCAGGGTCACACCAGCGACAGAGGTCCGCTCTGCCACAGTACTCACAGCAGAGACAACGTCCTTACCCTCAGCAGCCGCAGACTCAGTTCACTCAGCAGGGCAGAGGACACCCTGGAGGTAGTGGAGGTTCGAGTCAGTGGAAGCCCAGGCCGCAGCAGCCGCCAGCTTATGACAGCTCACAGGTCACTTGCTACCACTGCCGTCAGCTAGGCCACAAGTCCAACGTGTGCCCGCAGATGTTTCAACAGGGAGGCCAGAGCAGGAACACCCAGTACCAGACACCGGCAAAGGCACCAGTTCCAGGAGGACAGCCTCAGCCAAACCAGCAGAAGAGCGCACCCCCACTGACTCGAGGCAGACTGAACCACCTGACCGCAGAGGAGGCAGCTGCAGCGCCAGACGTGGCTCTCGGTGAGTTTCTAGTCGATTCAGTTATGACTTCCGTTCTGTTTGATACCGGTGCTCAGTTTTCGTACATCACTACTAAGTTTGTAAAGGAAAGGTCTTTACCAACTAAGCCCAGACCACGGCCTATAGTTACCAGCTCCCCGCTAGGTGAGAAGTGGAGTACACTGGAGTGTAGAGGAGTGAACATGGTGTTCGAGAAGCAGTTGTTCGTGGCAGACCTGACCGTTCTGGAGTCGACCGGGATCGACGTGATACTTGGGATGGAGTGGTTAGCTCAGCACAAAGGATTGGTGAACTGCAACCCAGTGTACGTGCAGTTGGAGCACCCCAGCGGAGTCAGAGTGTTGATCAAGCCATAGGGCCAGAGGTCGACGCTGATGTTGTGCAACATGAAAGGAAAGGATTTGGAGGAGATTTCGGTGGTGAGGGAGTACCCCGACGTGTTTCCAGAGGAGTTGACTGAGTTACCACCAGACAGGGATATTGAGTTCGTGATTGAGCTGATGCCAGGAGCTGGACCCGTGGCCAAGAGCCCGTACAGGATGTCCGCAGATGAACTAGATGAGCTGAAGAAGCAACTCAAGAAACTGCAAGAGCAAGGGTTTATTCGGCCAAGTGCCTCACCTTGGGGATCGCCAGTTCTGTTTGTGGACAAGAAGGATGGCACCAAGAGGATGTGTGTGGACTACCGGACACTCAACTCGATGACGATCAAGAACCGGTACCCTTTGCCTAGGATTGACGATTTGCTAGACAGGCTGCGGAAGGCAAAGTTCTTTTCCAAGATTGACTTGAGGTCAGGCTACTACCAGATGAAGATTCGGGACCAGGATATCCCGAAGACAGCTTTCACGACTCGGTACGGCTTGTACGAGTTCGTAGTGGTTTCCTTCGGACTGACCAACGCACCTGCCTACTTCATGAACATGATGAACAAGGTCTTCATGGAAGAGCTGGACAAGTTCGTGGTAGTGTTCATAGATGACATTCTGATTTTCTCAGAGTCAGCGGAGGAGCACGAGGAACACCTTCGGATTGTGATGGAAAGGCTGAGACAGCAGAAGTTGTACGCAAAGTTCGGCAAGTGTGAGTTCTGGATGGAGGAAGTTGCTTTCTTGGGACACGTGTTGTCAGCAGAGGGAGTTGCGGTTGACCCTTTGAAAGTGGAAGCAGTTACCAAGTGGGAACAACCACTCACAGTGACAGATATTCGGAGCTTTCTCGGGTTGGCAGGTTACTACAGGAGGTTCATAGAAAACTTCTCCAAGATAGCGAAGCCAATGACAGAGCTGTTGAAGAACGACAAGAAGTTCGTGTGGTCAGAGGCCTGTGAGAGGAGTTTCCAGGAGCTGAAGAAGAGGCTCACGACAGCTCTGATTCTTACCCTGCCAGATATCAAGAAGGATTTCGTGGTGTACTGTGACGCCTTGAAGCAAGGATTGGGTTGTGTGCTGATGCAAGAGGGCAAAGTTGTTGCTTACGCGTCGAGGCAGCTTAAGAAGCACGAGGAGAACTACCCCACTCACGACTTGGAGCTAGCAGCAGTCGTTCACGCTCTGGAGATTTGGAGGCACTACTTGATCAGTAACAAGTGTGAGCTATACACCGATCACAAGAGTCTGAAGTACTTCTTCACTCAGTCGGAGTTGAACAAGAGGCAGAGAAGGTGGCTAGAGCTGATCAAGGACTACGACGTGGAGATCCACTACCACCCTGGCAAGGCAAACGTTGTGGCAGATGCACTGAGCAGAAAATCCTATTGCAACAACTTGATGGTGAGGCAGGAGCAGCCAGCACTTCACGACGAGCTAGAGCAGCTTTAGGTGGAGATTGTGGAGCAAGGATAACTCAACACACTGCAAGTGACCTACGACTTGGAAGGCAGAATTCGGGTAGCTCAGAAAGATTGCAAGGAGATTGGAGCACTTCGAGAGCAAATGTTGGAAGGAAAAGCTGAGGATTACCAGATCGATGAACAGGGAACCGTGTGGTTGAAGAACCGGATCTGTGTTCCGCAGAGCAAGGAGCTTCGAGAGCAAATCCTGAAAGACGCCCATGATTCAAGGTACTCCATTCACCCAGGGAGCACAAAGATGTACCAAGACTTGAAGCAGAGGTTCTGGTGGCAGGATATGAAGAAGGACATAGCCTACTACGTGGCTTGTTGTGACACTTGCAGCAGAGTGAAGATCGAGCACCAGAGGCCAGTAGGCCTGTTGAAACCGTTGGATATTCCTCAGTGGAAGTGGGATGACATTTCCATGGACTTTGTGGTGGGGCTACCCAGGACACGGAAAGGCAACGATTCCGTTTGGGTCATAGTGGATCGGCTGACGAAGGTAGCTCACTTCGTACCCGTGAAGATCCGTTACACGACAGACCAGTTGGCAGACTTGTACGTGTGTCACATACTCAGGCTACATGGAGCCCCGAGGAGCATAGTCTCGGACAGAGGGTCCCAGTTCGTAGCAAAGTTTTGGCAGAGTTTCCACGCCCGGATGGGAACCACACTCAGCTACAGTACAACTTTTCACCCTTAGACGGACGGGCAGACGGAGAGAGTAAACCAGGTGTTGGAGGATATGCTGAGAGCTTGCGCTTTGACCTACGGTACGGATTGGGAGAGCAGTTTGGCCTATGCAGAGTTCTCTTACAACAACAGCTTCCAAGCAAGTCTCAAGATGGCACCCTTCGAGGCACTCTACGGGAGGAAGTGCAGGACACCTTTGATGTGGTCAGAAGTAAGTGAGAGGATGGTCTTTGGAGCCGATGCTATCCAGGAAGCCGAGGAGAAAGTGGAGAAGGTTCGAGACAACCTAAGAATTGCCCAGAGCAGACAGAAGAGCTACGCCGACCGACACCGGAGAGACTTGTCGTTCGAGGTGGGTGACTTCGTCTACTTAAAAGTGTCACCGATGAGGGGGACCAAGAGGTTTGCTGTGAAGGGAAAGCTTGCCCCGAGGTATGTGGTACCGTACCGGATCACTCAGAGAGTTGGGAAGCTCGCTTACAGGCTTGCACTACCAGCAGAGATGTCCGCTGTACATCCTGTGTTCCACGTGTCACAGTTGAAGAAGAGTGAAAAGGAAGTGGAAGCAAAGCAAGTCCCGGTGGAGATACTTGACCTGCAGAACACTCTGGAGTATGCAGAGTACCGCGAGAAGATCTTGGACAGAGCAACAATGGAAACCAGGAGGACCACAATTCCTTACTGCAAAGTGCTGTGGAGTCACCACACGGAGCGAGAGGCAACTTGGGAGAAAGAGTCCGACCTCAGGAGAGAGTTCCCTCACTTGTTCGAGGGAGAGGATGGAGCTTAAATCTCGAGGACGAGATTCCCGGTGGTGCGGGAGAATGTAACAACCTGGAAATCTAAGTTATGAAAATGTGAGAAAATTTGAACTTTTCATTTGTTGATGATATGTCACCATATTTAAACCCTCTCTAGCCTTTCTTCTTAAATTCCTAAATAAATAAAACCGAAAATATAAAAATATATTTTCAAATTATGGTAAAGTATGTGATTTGGAGTTTATGGATTTTATTTGGTTTTTATTTGAGTGTGTTTTGAATTTGAAAGTATTCAAATTCAAACTATGGTTTAAACTCTAAATTCAAAACTATATTCAAAAATCCATCTAACTGGTGGGCTAGCTGACTTCTGCTAAAGTCTATCCCGCATCCCTCAGCTCTCAGCCCGCGAACGCTCTCGCACCCGGCCTTCTTCCCTAGCAGCCGAAGCTGGCCCGAAGCGGCCCAACCAGCCCAGCTTGCCGGCCGCCGCGCTGTTCTTCTTCCCCTCCACGCCTTCGCGCACCGCACCGCCGCCGCGCCCGTCCGCGCGAGTGCGCACACCCGGCCAGGGGACAAGCCCCCGACCGCGCTCGTGGCACGGACGCCGAACCAGGCAACCGCGCCCGCGCGCCACCCAGTCCATTTCCCTTTCTACCCTTGCCCTGTGACGCGTTGCGCACCTCGCCAGCCACTGCAACTCCGCCACGTCGGCAACCCATCGCGCAGCAGCCAATGGGCGCCCGGCCGTGACCAATCTACCCCCGTCTCGACGTGCGCCAGCTTCTAAACCCCCGGGAGAGGCCCCTGCTACAAGGCATCAAGCATTTGGGGTTTCTCCCCTTTGGCCCCCTGCCCGGTGCCGAGTGAGGAGAGAAGGGGGAGGAGGAGGAGAAGGGAGGAAGAGAGGAAGTTGGAGGCGCTTCTCCACCACGCCGTGAAGACGAAGCCGAGGGACGGGAAGCCTGAGCCGCCCGTGGACTGGAGGAGGCTGTCCGCGTGCAAGCCGAAGCCGGAGCAGAGGAAGGAGCCGTACCGCCGCACCACTTCACCGTCGCCGCCGTGATCTTCTCCGACGCGGTTGACACTGCCACGTCTTCACCATCGCCTCCCGGTGAGCTAGTGGGCTGCTTCCCCTTCCCTTCTTCCTTGCACTCTGGGAGCGCGCCCCTGCGCCGCGCCGCCGGCCTTCGTGCCGTGTATCTTCTGCGAGCTCGCCACCGCGATGCACCCCAGCAACGCGCCGGCTCTCGCCATCTTTTGCTCATGCCTGTGAACCGGCCTTCGTGCCAATGATCTCTTATGCAGGGAGCGCTGCCGCTGCAGTTGATGCGCCGCGCCGCGGACTCGGCTCGCCGGGCACCCGCGCGCGTCGGCCGGCCGTGTCGCGACCAGGCAAGGCCTGGGTGCACACATGTGCCCTGGTAAGCACACCCGCGTGCTAAACCATGCCTCGCCAAGCTTCTAGTCAAGTTGCTCGCCGCCTTGCTGCCGTTTCGCTTTGCGCCACCGTTAACATGTCGCCACCGCCCAACGCCGCGTCGTGCCTAGTGCGCTGCCGCGCTACGCGCCTGCACCTGAGCGTGTGGGCCGTGCTGTTGCCATGACTACGTGCGCGCGCGCATGCGTCCGCGTCCAGCGCCCCCTAGCACAAGGACAGGCGCTGCGCGAGGCCGAATCCGCCGCTGTCGCCGCTTCGCCCCTGCGACGCGCCGAGAGCACCGCCACGCCACGCCGCGCCGGCCAAGGAGCTCGCCCCCAGGGCTATGGCTGCACTAGTGAAGTCGCCGGGTCCTAGTGCTCATTAGCATCTGCTCGCGCAAGCACCAGAACCACCGTCGTCGCCGGACGCCGTACACCGTCGCTGCCGGGTACGCGCCGAGGCAGGCATGGGCGGCAAGGGTATGCTGTGCACCCCAGAAAACCCCAAGGACCTCCACCGGACTTCTCTGGTGCGAGTCCGCGGAGGTAGTGGGCCGACCGGCCTGTTTAAACCCATCTCGGCCCTTTTCTTTTTATCTGTTGGACTCGGAATTTATTTCGGGGACCTCTTCTGGACTTTGCTCTTTTGGCCCAAGAAGCTAAGTCCAATGGGCCGACTCTGGCCCACTAACACTTTCGGCCCATCAAGGCCCACTGACCTGTGACGATGATGTCATGATGATGTCATGCTGACGTCATCACCTATTTTCAATATAAAAATCCTTTTCTGTTTATAAAAGAATTTTGGAAATTATTTTATAAATCTTATAATCTTTGAAAATTCATAACTAATTATTTATAACTCCGAAAAATATGAAACCAGTTTCTATGTTTTTCTAAAAATGAGACGGTGCTGTTTGTAGGTAGTATGGTTCTGTTTGGATCTTCTAAAATTGGTTTTCTTTGGATTTATTGCATAGTTGTTTGTCGGTATCTTAGTGTCTCGTATCTCGTGCTGCACAGACCCGAGCTACAACCAGGAGGAGGCCTACGACCCCGACTACAACCCAGACCAGGACTTCGGACGCCAGCCAGGTGTCATGTCACTCCCAACCATATAGATCCCATGCTTGCTATAGTTGCTAGTGCTTAATTACTTTTGATGCATGTTTTGAAATTGCATAGACAATTGATTAGCCGTGCCTTGGAATTGTTTATCTTGTCCTTGGAATACCTACTTTTGGAACTAGCTACAGACCCCTAGCTAGTTCCCGGCACTATTTCATTCATATATTTTACCCTTAGTTATGGATGGATCTCAGGTTTGGACCGAGGTTGGGATACCTCGGAACTCTTGCGTGTGTTTTGAGTGAGTGTGTATCCTTGACGTGTTACCGCGGGAGCGAGCCGCTTTGGTTACTTGTGAACGCCTGTCTAGGGGAGATGCGACCTGGCCTCCCGCCCTAGCGGCGTGTCGGACGGATGGAGTTGGTGAGTGCTTGCTCCCGCAATTAAGGATCGATCGTCTGTGTGACCTTGATCTTTGGGCTATTTTCGTACAAACCGTTCGCCTTGTTATGGGCGGGGTTCGGTCCGAGAACTAGTAGGTGGATGGCATCCAGCCTGTAGGCGGACCGGTGTGGTCGTGTGAGGGGGACGGGTTATACCCCCCGAGTAGACGTCGCCCCGGCTCCTCCGGGGATGGTTTCACAGCTTCGAGGTCCTGCTGGCAAGTTTCGCGCCCCAGTCAGGACGAGTCAGGCTCGGAGAGGCAGGAGAGTGACATCCACTGCTAGGTCTCCGGTCGTTAGGTAGGGATGTGGATCGGAGGCATCCGATTCTGCCCTATCCGGCGGGTCCAGTTGTACAACCTCTGCAGAGTGTTAAACCTATAGCTATAGTCCGTGTCCACTGGTATGGACAGCCCTTACGATCTCTCACCTGGCTAGTCTCTTCTTGTGCTGCTTTCTCTCCCTTGTGTGTTGTGAGCCCGGCTTCGTGCCGTTGAGACGTGGGGATAGGAGTTGGTGACCCCACGTCGCAGATGAGTGTGGGATGCTGTATCTTGGTTGAGATTCAGTATTTGGTGTTTCTTTCCTTGTTGGGGCGTTGACCCCGGAGGCGTTGTCCTCGGAGGTGTGGATCTCTTCGGAGATGGATACCTCTCGGCTTTTCTGCTTACCTTGATGTTGCTACCGCTGCTTGCTTAACCTTCTACAGCCATAAATAGGATTACTCATGCATAGTAGAATTATTCTCTCTTGCTTATGCTCTTTGTTGGGAAGCTGACATGACCTACTCGCTTATCGAGTAGATGACGGACTTTCAGACCAGGAGCCGGACTACGACTTTGAGGACGACGGATGGGAGGACTGATGCTCGCCCTACACTCGAGTTGCCTGCGGATATGGTGTCTACTTCGCTACATGAGAGCCGCTGCGTAGATGTTTACTCTGATTGATTCGGTTCTGTTGGACTTGTACCCGGCATGTGCCGAAATGATGTACTCAGATGCTTAATTATTATATTATATTATGGACCCTCATGTATTTATTCTTGTTGTACGGTACTTTGCTTTACTTTCTGAGACAGGGATTTGCACGTGATAGCCTCCTGGGACTATTACAGAGGTGCAGGGATCGGGTTCCCGTCTTCGGAAACCCGGTTCGTTTCACTCTCGTTTTGGAGCTTAGCTAACAACAGATTTGTTTCTATCGTCCAATCGCATCACCAGCCAGATTCCTAAATCTATTTGTAATTTTGAAGATTTGAGATACTTAAGCTTAGCTAACAACTTTTTGGTTGGAGAAATTCCCATGTGCTTGGGGGCAACAAAGTTGATTTCTTTAGAACTTAGTAACAATAGTTTATCAGGCGAGTTACCATCTTCTCTGCAAAATCTTACGAACATGACAACCCTGAATTTAGCAAAGAATAATTTCTCGGGAAGACTGCCCTTATGGATTGGAAGCTTAAAGGCATTACAGTTTATACGGCTAAGTCACAACATGTTCTCTGGGAGCATCCCAATAAGCATCACAAACCTTGAATGCCTTACGTATTTGGATATTGCACACAATAGTATGTCTGGTTCTTTACCTAGGAACATGAAAAGTTTAACAGCAATGAGGCAGAAAATTTGGGATGGAAGACTTCCTTCACTCCAATCGTTATGTGAATACAGCTATATATTCGGAGTAGATCATACTGGTGGTTTGTCTGCAGTTATAAAGGGACTAGAACTTGACTATGTCTCGGTCAATAATATTATAGATATGGAGATGGTGAGCATTGATTTATCTTCAAACTACTTGACTGGTGAAATTCCAAAAGACATAGCTACTCTCGACGCACTTGTGAATTTGAACCTCTCGTGGAATCACTTCAGCGGAAATGTTCCACACCAGATTGGGGCCATGAACTTGTTGGAATCACTTGACCTCTCAAGGAACAAACTTTCTGGAGACATACCAGTAAGTCTATCAAACCTGACATTTTTAAGTGCCTTGGACCTTTCTTACAACAATCTTACTGGAAGAATACCATCCGGGTCACAGCTTCACACATTATATGATGCCCATCCATCTATGTACGATGGTAATGATGGTCTTTGTGGGCCTCCTCTTCATAAAAATTGTTCAAGCGACGACTCTTCAAGGCAAGGTCACTTGAGAAGTAGTGAAGGTCATGTGCCTGAATCATTTTATCTTGGAGCGGGATGTGGTTTCATAGTGGGTAGCTGGGTGGTCTTTTGTGCACTGTTATTCAAGAAAGCATGGAGAATTGCCTACTTCCGGCTCTTCGACAAGTTGTACGACAAAGCATATGTGCTTGTGGCTGTTACTTGGGCAAGATTGGCCACAAATTAATTTCTATGAAGTGGCTGGTACTGGTGCAAACTCTCCCTTATGTTTTTCTTTTGTTGAAGCCAAAATAAGATATCGTTTATGCTTTATACTACATTTGGTTAACACTTATCAAGATGGGCCTCATCTATCTATAACAACTATATAATCGGTACCCACTACAAGAATTCTCTCAAAGCTCAGCAAGCCACGTCAGCAAAGTGCCAACTCAACAGCCTGCTGTTCCACGTCAGCAAAGTGCCAACTCAACAGCCTGCTGTTCAGTTCGTCATAAAAGAAACAACCATTCAGTTTTGATGCTTGTTATTCCTTATCCTACTTTGTGCTGCTCATTAAATCATACTGGATTGTCCACTGCATTCATTTAAAACTCTTCTTAAAAATGACTATCTGAGAATCCAGACGATGGTGCCATTGGCTACCTTCCACGAGAAAACAGCTGCGCATGGAAAACTTGATTGAGGCAGAGGAAACATTCCGTCAGATCGATATTCTCCCATTTAGATGTTGTTTCATCTACCCATTCAATGTTTACATGACCTTATATATCTCCCACAACTTCCATGGTGCAGACGCCTCTCCATCCACAACCGCCTCTTCCCTTCCATTCTGTGTGCTTAAGTGCTTATGACGTGTGACAGTTGATTTTGCCGGCATGTGTGTGTCTTGCTTTCTCCAACGCTAATCCCTCTCCACCTCCGCATCGGCCGTCCTTAACCTGGAGCTCAACTGCAGGTCTGATTTAATTTGTTTTGCTACTGTCATGTTTTCTTATGTTTGTTATGAATCTTAACCTTCTATATCTCTTTCATCTTTGATCATGCGGACGCAACAGATGCAACATATTTTGAAAAATACTACAGTTGATACAAGATTAATTCATAAGTACTATGTTTGTGTTCTTGGCGTCACCAACTAACAAATTATGACTACTAATAGTCCTTTCTCTAATGTAGGCAACTAATTCTACTATTCATTTAGGGTTACAGAGAGGTTAGGAATTGATATTTATAGAGATGTTATATAATCACTACTGACAAAAGGTAACTCAGAGAGAGAGAGTATCTCTTCAAGTGGAACTTTTGCACCTTTTTTCTTGGAAGGTATACGTAGTACTTTATTTAAGAGAACTGAAACTCTTGAGTCTTATTGTAAAATACTATTTCCTTGCCCTATTTTAACATAGGCCCTTGGTGTGGTCCAACCAAGTAGCACTTGGTGTTTACTGTATTAGAGGAATGTTATTTGTTCTTTAGTCTTATAATCCATTATGAATATTTTAATGATGTTAGTTATTGCAACCTCTTTGTTATTAGTTAAATCTGAGCCCTCCGCGTATATCATCAAAAGTTCTCTCAAATCCCGCAGCAACGCGCGGGGAAATCACCTAGTTTGTACTATTTGTGGAGTCATGGTGCAGTCAAGTGCTATCAACATTGTTACGTCTCTAATCAGTCATTCACGTTATATGTGAGTATGTAACATATATACACACCCTCTGCCCAGATTTCAAAGGAATTGTTATACTGGGGTTATTACTTCTTTTTTTTAACTGAATTGAATTCTCATGCCCCGACCCCTGGCGCCCCTCGCGCCTCCCCCCTCTCCCCTCCCCGAACCTGCCCGCCGCCGGCCGGAACTCCCGGCCCCGGCGCCCTCCGCCCGAGCAAACGCCGGATCCGCGACCTCCTCGGCGCCCTCGTTCCATTCGTACCTCTCCCTCCCTCCCTCGTGATTTGTGCTTGGAGATCGGGTCGCGGCTCCCCGCGCCGCCGCCGCCCTCGGACGGGGCTCTGCCGCTCCCGGGGCCGTCGCCGGCCGCCGGAGGCCTGCAGGGCTCCCTCCGCCGCCGCCGGCCGTCCTCCTTCGCCCCTCCCCCATGGTCGTATTGAAGCTGCAGGAGGCCGGCGGCGAGGCCTCCGCGCCGTCCACTCCCGTGCCGCTGCGGGGCCTGGCGCCTGCCCGGCCGGCCGCGTCCGCGCTCGCGCCGGCGCCGGTGGCAGGGACCCCCTGCGGCTGGCGGCCGGTCCACCACGGCCACCCCGCCACCCGCCCTGTCGGCCCGTGGCCAGGGCACCCCCGGCGCTGCCCCTCGCCTGCTGGCCGCGGTAGGGGCTGTGCAGCCGTGCGACGCACGGGTAGGCCTGCCGGGCGCCACCCCCTGCAGAGGCCGGCCGTGCTGCCTCCGCAGGGCCGGCGGCGGCCAGGGCCCCCCACCGCCGCCCCTGGTCTGCTAGACGCCGCCGGCGCCGTGCAGCCGGGCAACGCCGCCGACGTCGTGCTGCCGGGCAACGCCGGGGCCGTCCTACCGGGTGCCGCCGCCCTACCGCGGGTCGTCTCGTCCCGCTTCGATGAACTCGACGACGGGCTCGATGCGGACTCGCCACCGCCGGTCGATGCCGTTACCTCCCCCTCGCCGCTGCTCTTCTCGGTTGCTCCTCTACCCCTCGGCTCCCCGGCGGTTGCACCTGCGGACGCGGTGGCCGCCCTCGCCGCCGTCCTGGGTCTCTCCCCCGGCACGGCCGCCACCCTGGCTGCCGCCGGCCCGGCCGCCGTCGCGTCCGCCCTCCGCATGTTGGAGGCGTGCGCTGCCTCCTCCTCCTCTACCCGCCGTTGGGCGCGCCCTCTCGAGTCGGCGGGCGACGACCGTGTGGGGTTCGGCCCGGTTGCCTCCGCCACTCACCTGCCTCCGGTCCCACCGACCGGGGTGGTCGAGCCGGGCTCGACGGAGCCTGGGTCCTCCATTCCCTCCGCCCGGGAGCTTTGGGACCTCGACGCTTCGGGCTCCTCCGCCTCGGGTTCCTCCTCCCTGGCGCCACGTCGTCGCTCCCCCTCGCCCACCTTCTCGGAGCAGATGCGGGCGGTCGGCATCCCGGTGCCGGCGCGCACCCCCTCCCCGCCTCCTAACCCGTCTCGGTCGCTACTCGGCGCTCACTCCTCCCCGGTCACCTCCACTGCTGTGCCCGACCTTTCGTCGACGGCTGCTCCGCGGCCGGTGGCCGCTTCCTCCATGGGGATCCTGGGGAAGCGACCACTGTCCCCGCCGCCACCTCCGCCTTCGCCTCCTCCGCAGCAGCGCCCTTGGGCTGGGGGCGGCCGCGCCGGCCGTTCTGCCGGGCCTCCCGCGGCCGCACCTTGCCGCACGGGGGGTCCGGCCAGGGGGGCGACGCCGCCTCCCGTCGGGCCTCCCGCTTGGGCCCCCCGGGTGGACGCGGATGGCTTCGTCGAGGTTCGGTCGCGCAAGAAGCTGCGGGCGAAACGGTCACTGCCGTCGCCCCCGCCCCCGCAGTTCTCCGTCCCCACCGACCTTGTGGGAAAGTGCTTCAACTGCTTCAAGGAGGACCACATCACCGCTGCCTGCCCCCACGCCCCGCGCTGCTTCCGGTGCCACCAGCTCGGCCACCACGAGAGCTCGTGTTGGCGCCCGAAGGTTTGCCTGGGGACTGTGGAGGGCGCCCGCCCCCGCCCAGGAGGTCGCGCCTCCTCCCCCCTCTGGTCGCCTCGCGCCCTACTAGTCGCTCCCCCCTCCTCCCGTGGCCGTGCAGAACAGGGATGCTCGCTCGCCTCCGCCCCAGTCGCACCAGCCACGGCGGGAGGCGAGACCGCTGCCGGCCGCTGCGTCCTGGAGGCGCTCTCCGCCGACGGGCCACGGATGTGCACCCCCCCTCGCGGCGCCTATGCCACCGCCGCCTCATCGCTCTACGGGCGTGGCCCGGGCGGGCGAGGTTGCCCGCGACGCCCCCCCTCCGCCACCGCTGGCGGGCCGCGGTCGTGCCCCCCTCCATGGCACGCCGCGACGCAGCTCCTGAGGGTGGCGCACTGCCGTCGCCTCGTCACTCTGCAGGCGAGGCCCGGGCAGGCGAGGTGGCCTGGGGTGCACCACCCCCTCCACTGATTCCCGCTGGCACCCCCGCAGGCGCCTCCGCGGGCGGTGACGCGGGCCAGCATCCTCCGCCGCCCCCCCCTCCTCCGCCGGAGCCCCTGGGGCACCCATCACGCCGTCCGCAGCTCGAGGTCTGCATCGTTCCCCGAATCCCTGATGTCATGGCGAACGAGGTCGTTTTGGAGCGTGCTCTGGTCACGATGGTCGCGGGCACGCGTCTGTTCGCCTCTACCGCGGACGTTGCTGCCTACCTCACCGGTCGCTTTGGTGTTCAGCCGGGGTCGTTCATGACCTGCCCCTACCACCCGGAAGACTTCCTCATCGTCTTCCAGGACACCTCTGTGATGCTGCGGGTTCTCCAGGAGCCCATCCCGGACGGGCCCCTTCGCCTCACCTTCTGCCGGTGGAGGCGGGAGAACTGGGCGGTCGACGCGCCGTTGCGCTACCAGGTGCGGGTGGGATCAAGGATGTGCCTATGCACCTGTGGTTGTATACCACGGCGTAGGACGTCCTCGGCTCCTCCTGTGCGGTCATCACTCTGGCTCCTGAGTCCGAGTCGAAGGCCAACCTTAAGGAGCTCTACGTCCTGGCGGGCTGCATCGACCCGGACCTGATCCCGGTGCAGAAGGACATGCTGACGCCGATTGAGTTCACCGGGCTGGGAGCCACCCAGCCCTGTCTACGCTACCGGGCGACGATCGACATCGTCGAGATCATCGACACTCTGGCTCCCCCGGCTGGCGCTTCCTAGTCGGGAGGGCTGGATGGTAGCCCCTCTGGTTCTTCTGGTCGCTCTGGTGCTCCCTCGCAGCCGGGGTCCTCGGCCGCTCCTCCGTCGCGGGCCCCGGTGGAGGGGCCTCCCCCTCGTCCGTTGGGCAGGCTGGTCGCGCGGCAGGAGGGGGGCGGGGACTCGCCTGCTGGGGTGCCCCAACCTCCACTCCTCCGTTCGTCCCTCCGGCTCCCTCCTTCCCCTACTGGGCGTTCACAGTCCGCCTGTGATCCCGCCTTGGTCATCTCGCCTCTCGGCTGTTGCTGCACCGTTCGTCGCTCGTGTCGCGGCCTCCTCCGCTTCGACGGAGCGTCGACTTGCGGCCGGGGTACGCGCGCCGGCGGTGGCGGACCCGCTCGCTCGGACCTCCTCGGCCTCCTCTCCGGTCCCGGTCGCACGGCTCCACCACCCGGCCGAGAGACCGCGGCCGGAGCACCTCCCTCCCCTTCGTGAGTCGTCGTCGCCCAGGGGCTTCACCGACGACCCGATGCTGCTTGAGGCGGCGCTCTTGGTCGTGTCTTGCGCTTCGCCTTCACGTGCCGAGGGCGGTGCTTGGGCCCCGGCCGCCGCCTGCCACGGCCTGGACTCCGTCGGCCACGACCCGGACGCTACCGGCCGCGACCCGGCCGCCACCAGCCGCGACCCGGCCACGGCCCGGCCGCCGCTGGCCCCGGACCGGCCGTGGCTAGCACCAGCCTGGCCACTGCTCCCCCCTCGCCGGCCTACGCCAACCGCGGCCTTGGCGGGGGTGCTGCGGTGATGGCCACCGCGTGCGGGGTGGAGGGCTCCTCCTTGGTCGCTCGCTCTCCTGCCTCCGCACGTGTGGTACTGGTGGCGGATGTCTTCTGCAGGTTACTCTCCCCCCTGTTGGCCCACCGACTGCTGTTGCCGGATGGGCTAGGAAAGGACCCTCAGCTCGACTCCTCCCCTGTGGTCTCCCCTTCTTCGCTCCGGTCGTCTTCTCCGGCCCCTCCCGGGTCGTGCCCCACTCCTCCTCGGCACCCGCCTGACGTCTCCCCGGTGGCCGCGGAGTTGCCTCCTTCCTCCCCGGCACTCGGGTCACGCTCCCCGCCCACCGCTGCGGCTGAGGGACCCTCCCAGGACGACCTCGAGTCGCTGGTGGCCGACTTCTGCGCCTCCCTTCAGCGGCCACCTCCGCCTCCGGTCCTGGGGGCCCCGCGCCGTCGCCGGGCGAAGGTCTGCCCTCCGCTCGCCACGGTTCGCCGCAGTAGCCGCCTCGCCACGGTTGGGTCTTTCTTCTCGAGCTTCTTTCGGCAGTCGGCTGCCCACGTAGGTGGACCGACTGGATCTCGGTTATCCTGTCAACTGCTAGCACTAGGGTTTTGCTTAACGGTGCCTCTGGGCAGCGGATTTGCCACGGTCGAGGCCTACGCCAGGGAGACCCCCTCTCCCCCATGCTTTTCGTGCTGGTCATGGAATGCTTCCATGCCCTTTTCCGCAAGACAGAATCCCGTGGTCTCCTTCTGGACCTAGGGAGGAGCATCCGTTTTCGAGCCTCTCTCTACGCGCACGATGTGGACGCTTTCTTCTCTCCGGTTGAGCTTGATCTACGGGTCGTCAAGGCGGTACTGTCGCTCTTCGAGAGCGCGGCTGGCTTGGCGGCAAACTACACCAAGAGCCAGGTCTACCCCATCAACTGCTCCGAGGATCACTTATCCTTGGTTCGCTCTATCCTCTCCTGCACCATCGCCGACTTCCCTTGCACCTACCTTGGGGTACCTTTGTCTATTAGAAGGCTACCTAAGGTTGCCTTGCAGCCACTGGTCGATAAGGTCGCCCGACGCCTGCCTCCCTGGTAGGGTAGACTGTTGAGCCGCAGTGGTCGCCTCGTCCTCGCCAAATCCACCCTCTCTGCCATCCCAGTACACATCTCGATGGCGATCTACATCTCCCCTTGGGATTTACGCGCGGTCGAAACTCTCATCCGCGGCTTCCTCTGGTCCGGCACAGAGGTGGCCTCGGGCGGTCGCTGTCTGGTCGCTTGGGTGAATGTCACCTGCCCCACACACTGCGGGGGTCTCGGTCTGCCCAACCTTCGCTCCTTTGGTACGACGTTGCGCCTACGTTGGCTTTGGCTGGCAAGGACTGACCCAGACCGGACTTGGGCGACGTTCCGTTTTCCAGTTGACCGGGCCACTCAGGCTTTCTTCGACGCCTCCATCTCTGTGGAGGTGGGGGACGGTACCAGCGCACTGTTCTGGGAGGACAACTGGATCACCGGGTACTCCGTTAAGTCCTTGGCACCCAACCTCTGGGCAACGGTCTCGCCGAGGGTGCGTCGGTCCCGCACTGTCGCTGAGGCCCTACAGGTAGGGGCGGCCGGGATACGTTGGGTCGCGGACGTCACCCACGCCCGGACTGTGCAGGTGGTCTTGCAGTACCTTACCATCTGGGACCTACTGCAGGACATTAGGCTCACGTCGGAGCCTGACAGGTTCATTTGGAAGTGGTCGCCTAGCGGAGTTTACTCTTCGGCTTCGGCCTACTCCGCCCTCTTTCTTGGTCGCGTTGAGATCCTCGGAGCGCGCCAGATCTGGAAAGTTCATATGCCGGGGAAATATAAGTTTTTCGCCTGGCTGGTCTTGCACGACCGTTGCTGAACCTCAGACAGACTCCACCGTCACGGGCTAAGGGATTCGGACACCTGCGCGCTCTGCGCTCAGGAATCTGAAACGCTGGATCACATGATTGTGGACTGCGTCTTCAATAGAGAGGCCTGGTTCTTGGCACTCAGGCATATTCTCCTTCAGAACCTAGCTCCAGACCTCCCGGTAAGGTTCGCAGAGTGGTGGTGCTCCGTTAGGAAACAGGTCGCTAAGGCGCGAAGGAAAGGCTTCGACTTCTTCGTCTGGCTGGTTGCTTGGTCGTTGTGGAGGGAGCGGAACAGGCGCGTTCATGACAAGGAAGCTCTCATGCCGGTGACGCTCGTGTCGGTGATCCTGGATGAGGCTAGATCTTGGGCGCGCGCGGGCTTTCTTCCGCTCGCTCGGCTGTTAGGTGCTCGCCCAGTGAGAGCGGTGTAAACCTCCTTTTATCTTTTCGTTTGGCTTCGTGCCTGTTTGTAACCTAAACCGGTAAATTTTTTTCTCCTCTCTTAATGAAAAACGTGCTTTGCACGTCTTAAAATGTTATACTAGGGTTACAATGTAATATATATATATGTACGTGTATGAGGGTAGAGATCTGTACGTGTATTTTGCTTACCTGTTAACGACAAACGTTTCCAAGCCAGCATTGCAGTACAACGGTACAACTCATGCAGTGTGCGTGTCGAAACAGCAACCGCAACTGAAAACTAAGATTGGATTTTGTATGAAAAAATCGTCCTGAGAGAAGCAAGCAGAATTTGGGGGCAATCTTGGTTGTTGCACTGAAGGGCACTAGGTTTGGAGTGCGTTCACACGCGATGCGTTTTCTCGAGTCTCGACTATAATGATATGAATAATTTTGTGTCAAATTGGCAATGTAAAAGGCTTGCAAAGTTGAAATACATGGCAATGTAAAAGGCTTGCAAAGTTTGAAATACATACTTTTTATTTTCCCCACCCTACGGGTCGCAGCGCCCACCCTGGCCGGCCGTGCTCCCCGGCCTTCGTGCGCGGCTGCCCTCGCGGCACGCCGTCGCCGCCCTCCACCGTCCGTTCGTCGGCCGTCGTAGTAGATTTTTTTTTTGTCACAGCCGTCGTAGTAGATTTTTTTTTTTTTGAGTCACAGCCGTCGTAGTAGATCGAGTTCTCACGGTTATCACGGACTGGAAGTTTAGGTCTCTTGGTGGGATAGGATTGATCTCGCGTCCATCTGATTATGGGCTCACAAAGCCGGCCAGGCAGCCACATCGCGCAGCCCACGACGGACGGGGACAAAACACAAAACGTCTGCTCGCCACGCGCTCGTTGCTTCTATAAGGGCAGGTACAACGCACGTCTACAAGCCGTCTGCAAACCGATGTTTTTACACAAAGCCCCCTGCCTAGGCCTGGAGACGACCACGCCGTCATTTCGTGAAAGGACGACGGGGGCTCGTGCTCCCAGGCCTCGTCGCCAGGCCTCAGCACCGTTGTACGTTCGGTAGACGGCGAGGGTCGCGCAGCATCCCAGTCTTGGCGCCAAATCGATCCATCCAGGCGCGAGGGAGCAACGGCCGGGACCTCCAAGGCGCGGCGGGAGCCCAGGCTCGGGCCGCCGCCGCCGGATCTGGGCCGGCGCGCGAGGACGCCGCCTGCAGAGGGAGCAGCAGAAGGATCACGGTGCCCGCAGCTCCGTTGAGGGAGGCCGGGCCGCTCGCCGGTGGAGGAGCATCAGAGGGGGGGCCTTGCGCTCCCATGGCTCACCGGTGGAGGAGGAGCAGGTTACGGCTCGTTCCAGATCCGCCCCTGGGGCCGGCGGAGGGAGGGCGGCCTCACCGGTGGAGGAGGAGCAGAGGGAGCAGCAGCGAGCGGGCGGCGTGGGCAGGAGCGGCTGCAGGGAGGAGCAGCAGCATCGACGGCCAGCCGCAGCAGCGGGCTCACCGAGAGAGAGGCGAGGGAGGCGAGCCGGATGGATCGAGAGTTCGAGACTTCGACAGAGGGGGCGAGTCACGGCTCACGGGTGAGGGTGTACGATGGGGAAAGGATAAGGTTTATTTTTTTATTTTTTTTTTGTGTTTTGTCGCTTTATGTTTTTAACAATTACATTTAGTCCCCAAAATTTCTATTTCCTCACATTGTAATCCCTAGAAGTACTATTTTCTCACACTTTAATTTCTAGAAGGGTGTAAAATGAAATTTTTATTGTCAGATGTGTCTATCATATTAGTGCTAGACGAGATGGATGCAACAAATGATATGAATTATTTGAATATATTGTATATTGTGCATTCTTTCATATAAAAAAGCTACAAACATCAAATTATATACTAGATCATCGTGATTTATGTGTCAAAGGAAGAATTAAATGTCTTGCAGACGGACAAATAGACGAATCATTGTACAAGCTGTCTATTTAGATGTTTGTGTGTGTCAAATAGACAGGAGCCGTCTACACTGTTATACTTGCCCCAAGGATGTAAAGTGAGCCCACCTGCAGACGTCTGCAGGCTACCCACATCAACCTGCTACGTAACCTGATTATTCCTGCGGAGGTCTGCCGGCACCTGTTTATGCTGCAAAATCCTGCTGGGTTTTGCAGGAGGAAAACAATTCTCCTGCGGGCGCCTGCCGAAGCCCACCTCTTAAATTCAAGCAGCCAGCAAGCAAGGAGGAGGCCAATCCATAGCTGAGCAGGCAGCGGTCTCTACTCTCTAGCGTAGACACGCGCAGAGCTGGCAGCAAGGCGGCGGTAACACGGGCGCGTGGAAGTCCTAGGCGTCGGCCCGGGACGAGGTGAGAACGCCGACGGTCAAGTGGATGCACGGCGGTGACCTCGCCTCCCGCACCTGCGCCGCCTCCCACGACCATGACGGCCTTGATTAATTCAGTCAGGGTTAATTGTTGGGGGCGGCGGCGTGAGGGTGAGGTACAACGCCACAACGGCGACGCGACTCGTCAAGGGGCGGGCTCGGCAGGTTTTGCAGGCTCACCCGCTTGTGCCCGTAGTGCAAAACGCAGGCGTTCTGCAGAGCTCACTAGAACTATTTTGGCAGGAGGGCCAAGCAGCTTCACGTCCACTGATGAACAATATTTTCATTTTCTTGCCCTAAGTAATTGCTCCAATAGAAGAGAAATTATTGCGTATGATATTTAACAGTGGCACATTTCATATTTGACCTTTTAAAAAAATGGCAGTTATTTGGTCTGTGCCTCTGTGCACGTGCATGCTGTGCTATACAAAAACATTGCAGAACTGAGTGAGTACTCTGCATGGTCCTACAGCCAAAACAGAACGGAGTTGTTGGACACAAATTCACATTCTTTTGGTGTACTGCGAAACCGCCGGAATTTTTAATACCTTTATTTTATCTAGTTATTGATGTCAACTGAAATCAACGACCTCTACATAATCTCAATAGGAAGTCACTCTTACACATTTTGTTTATCCATGGAGCTGACATCAACATGTAATAGAGGTGACATGGTGGCTCTAGCGGCTGGCTCCGACCCTGTTTTCTTCCATATCAATAAAAACACACTTGTTCATTCAAAAAAAAAAGTAGCTCCACAAAAAAAAGTTTAGCATCTTTCACCGCTAATTAGGGATATTAAATAAAGTCAGTTTACAAAGCTACCTCCACAATCCAGTGCTAATTCGTGAGACGATTCTATTGAGGTCTTTGACCACATGATTAGAGGATGGTTACTATAACATTACTGTAGTAAATCATAGATTAATTATGCTCATTAGATGCATCACGCAAAGTTGCACTCACCTGTGAATTTTTTTTTCAAATAAACTTTATTTAGTACCCCATACATACAAGATTCATTTTCAAAAAAAATCGAGCAGGAATCTAACACTAGTGGAAAAAACAGTCTTCCGTCCCGGGTGGGAAAGACTTTAAGTCTCTAAAGCCCACCCGGGACGAAAAGGGAGAGACAAAAGGCCCCCCTTTGTCACCGGGTGGGCAACCGGGAATAAAGAGTGGCCTTTATTCCCGGGTGGTAGCCCCGCCCGGGACAAAAGGGGAGGGCACACCAGCGCCTGTGCGCCACCCCTTTAGTCCCGAGTGGTATTACCACCCGGGATTAAAGACCCCGCTGTCATTTTTTTTGTTTCAATTCCAATTGTTCTAATAATGTTATACGCGTATATTCTCACGTATTTGGGTGTAATTTACGTGTACGTATAAATATTTGCACTAATTATATGTGTCTACTATACGTACTATATGAAGAGAATAAACTTATAAATAAATATATACACACATTATATTACATCGAAAGCATAGATAGTATTTTCTGAAAGTAGTATATATATACATCAAAATACCGTTTCATTCTAATTCTAGTCTAAAGTTCCATCGGAGGTGCTAATTAAACTTTATCAATTCGATGACCGTCATAGTGATTTCTGCCTTGTGGATTAATCACCTGGTCCATTATGAATCCGCAGAGACTTTCTTGAATCGCCAAGAGTCGGTCCTTCTCAATGATTGCGTCCCTAATCATATTGTTCTGTAATGTGCAAATAATTTAATATATTACACACAAGAATTAAATATATAAGCGGTTAGAAAAAATGTATTATTAATTGGTTTAAAATAATACTTACAGTATAATCTGACGGGTCTGCCTCGCAGAAATTGTGGATGAACTCACACACATAGTATGCACATAAATGTGTCCCTTGTTCCTGTCTCATACACTAAATTGAAGAAGATAATTATGAAAAATTAGTGTTATACATTTTTAATTTGCCCAAGCTGAAGTTGTTATTTGGTTTACGTACCGGAAAATTTGTAGAGAAGTTTATTCTAGGTCTCCGTTGTCTAGGGTTGACAGCCTTGAATTTTTCCCAAGCTCTGGCAGAAAATAATGAAAGTTAGAGCTAGATAGTGTTAGTAAAAGCACACTATTGCATAAAAGGGAATGTATGGATAGAATATTACTCTTGAAACATATCTTGAAGGTCCAAGTATTTGTTCGGATCTCTTCTCAATGAATCAAAGATAAGGACGTTGCTTCTGTTGACATCAATTATGAGAAGAATCCAGTGGAAACTGTATATACATAGAAGCTCAAAAGATTAGAACTAAATAATGTTAACTAAGATAATTAGAAATGCGAACCCTTAGCAATTAAGATGGTAATCACACTTACTCGAAGTTGTAAGGTAGAAGTATCAAATCCTTGTAATGCAAATTACACAAGGTCCTTAGGATTGTTTTGAATGTTGTTTCTGGTTGGAGCTTTACTTGATCTGGATTAACTAAAGATGGGTCCATGAAACCTATTCGTTGGTAACCATTCTTCCGCATGTTATGCATTTCCAGGCTACAGAAAATGAAAGACAAAGTTAATAATTAGAGTATGCATTAATTTGTTAATTAGGGTATGTAATATTGCACCGTCACTTACAAGCACCAGGCCATGACAAGATCGGTATTCAAGGAGTCAAGATGGTAAATTTCATAAATATCCTATAATTGCAGCCAGACCAACTTCTCGCCTTCACCAGCAAAATCTCCCGGTTTAACAAGCATGCCAATCATCTCCAGGCCCGCCTTAGACGTCTTCATGTAGAAGTCATGCAATCTGCGCATCTGAGTAGGGAGTTTCTTCACCAACTCAGGCCTGACAAAAGATTTCCCATGCTCGTAGTGCCATCTAGGTACGAAGTTTTTGTCCCGAGGAGGTGATTTGTGTCCGAGAACATATTCTAGTGGGAGCCCTGTTGCTTCTTGCATTTGAATGACATTTGCTAGTTGTGCTGTGTCCATAAGTGGAAGAGCTCGTTCAGTTGCAGTGAGGCCGGAGGCGACGTAAGTCTGTACTCCCCACGTCGACGCTTCTGTTGCCTTCTTCGTTGAAGGCTCTTTCGCTGACGTCGACGTTTGTGTTGCCTTCTTCGTTGAAGGCTCTTTCGTCGACGTCGACGTTTGTGTTGCCTTCTTCGTTGAAGGCTCTTTCGTCGACGTCGACGCTTCTGTTGCCTTCTTCTTCTTCCTATAATCCTGTGGCATCGTCGACCCCGGTACTTGGTTGATGTAACTATTTGGTGACCCTCCTTGTCTCTTCTTCTTTAGGGACTTGTGCAGCGACCGGTCATAACCACTTAGTAGGGGTTTTATAATTTCTTGTCTCTTTTCTGCTTCCTTCTTCTCTATGAAAGCTTTGAGTTTCTGCGGACGATCTTTATTCTTTTCTGCTTCCTTTTCTTTGAGTAGTTTTTGTCTAGCAGCCTCTTTATTCCCTTCAATCCACACCTTGAGTTGCTTATCACACTCCGCCTCATTTTCTGATGATGTCATGTCATATGGCAGCTTCCTTTTAACAGATAGCTTTTTCCCTTTCTTCTTCGGGGGATCCGGATTTGGCACGGGCATAGACGTGGTAGATTTTGATCGGGACCGCCTCTTGGCAGGCTTTGGTGAAGGCTGCTTTGGTGGTGATTGATGCTTTGGTGGTGATTGCTGACGATCGCCATCGCTCGCGGCAGGAGAATTCCCCCGTTGTGGAGACAGTGAGCTCCAATGATTCGGCGACGACCAGCCCGGTGACGGCCCAGGAGATGGTGGCTGCTGCTCGGCAACACTCGGAGGGATCGTTGACGGCCCGGGAGATAGTGGCTGCTGCTCAGCAACACTCAGAGGGATCGGTGGTGGAATGTTAGGTATTATGATGTAACGTTTGGGCCACAATATGATACTGTGAAGCGCATCGTGGAGTGTCCTTTCCCCGTCACCTCCTTGGATGTCTAGCTCTATGTCGTTAAACTTTGGGTCAACAATCTCCTCCAAACCAACTGAGGCGTAGCCAGCTGGAATCTCCATGCCGTGGCTTCTACGTCCTGGGAGATGTGCTAAAGCCATTCCGTACGCCACCTATATATATGTAGAGAAATGATGAAGTTATTAAATGCCTGAGACATGCATCAAAGGTTGAGATAATTGCACGTATAATCAGGTTTATACCGTCATTGTGATGTTGCCGATCGGCTTGTGCAGCTCACATGCGGTGCGCTGACAGAGTTCATCCACAGGGTACCGTTCGTTGTCCTCTACTTGAACTTCTTCTTGGTTTGCCGCCCTTTGTTCTTCGGGGGCCTCTGTGGAAGCACAACTACTTTTGCGAGCGGAAGGGCTAATACCGGGATCCACCGGTGCTTGGGGCAGTGCTCCGACAGGGGTGATCTGAGCTACCGCGGCGGCCACTCGTCGTTCAATCTCTGCATTCATACGTTCTTCTTGATCTTTAAGTGTCTGCTCCATCATTTCACGCCACCGCTCCTCTTCACGCTCCCTTCTTCTTTTGCGGCTTCTGTAGGTGTCGGCGCTTCCCTTGAAAGCAAACTTCCACGGGACTACCCCGTAGCCCCTGCAACGTCCTGGGTGTTCCGGATTCCCGAGCGCCAAAGTGAGCTCATCCATGTCTCTGTCAGGAACCAATCTGCCCGCTTTGATGTCTTCATTATTTTTGATTATCTCATGTGCTGCCTCCCGTAACGTGGGTGGGAATTCGAGGGAACCATCATCAGGATTCAATCTTCCACCGCGGGCATAATACCAATTCTTCGATCGTTCTTCCCAGTCAAAGACCGCTGGTATTATACCTTTGTTGAGGAGGTCTTGTTCAATCTTCCGCCACTTGGGTGCTGCAACCGCGTAACCACCGCGACCAAGACGATGGTTGTAATCCATCTTCTTACTTGCACTAATCTGAGCTCGTGCGCTCTTGTTGGCAAATTCTTCACTATTCTTGTAATCCACAAAGGACTGCCAGTGATCCATTAGCTTGGGATAATCATCAAAATTTGGAGTTCGATTCTGCTTGATATAATCTCTGTGCAGCTACTTCTTGAAACTCTGCAATTGAGTTGCCATCTTCGTGAAAGTCCACTGCTTCACAAGGTTTGCGTTCACGCCCGGTGGAAGTGTGAAGTGTTTTAGGATATCATCCCATAACATATTCTTAAGTGAATCCGGAACCACCCATGGATTATCTTCCCTTCCCTTCCCTTCCATTCTCTATATGATATGGGCACGTTGTCCCTCACAATAGCACCGCATTGGGACACAAACTTGTCCCTGACCTTCTTTGGTTCGCATGGCTGGCCAAGATCGTTCACTTCAGTGATATGAAACTTCACGTCATGATCGACGATTACTTTTGTACGGCCTCTCTTAGTCTTTTTGCTTGTCGAGGTTGAAGCCTACAAGTTGCGGATTTGTTATTCACACGGGGTTCCAGAATGATATATATACCTCGTTGTTAATGCATTTATGGATTTGTTAATGCATGATATATATACCTCGTTGGAACCTTCTGCATTAACTATGAAAAGGTCTTCATTATTGTCCTCGGCGCGGCTGTCGATGTCCGCGGTGCGGGAGTCGATGTCCGCGGTGCGGGTGTCGATGTCCCCGGCTATGTTGAGGAACGCGTCCGCCTGGCTACGCTCCTCCTCGATGAAGGTTGGGACCTCGGTATTTGGACCCCCAGCAATAAGGCTCTCCATCAGCTGCTCCTCGTCCTCATTGTTATCCATAACTAGAAATTTCTGAAAACATAAATGAATTTCTGAGCACATAAATGATTTTCTGAGGACATAAATAATTTTCTGAGCACATAAATGAATTTCTGAGCATATAAATGATTTTCTGAGCACATAAATGAATTTCTGAATACATAAATGAATTTCTGAATACATAAATGATTTTCTGAGCACATAAATGATTTTCTGGATACATAAATGAATTTCTGAATACATAAATGATTTTCTCAACACATAAATGATTTTCTGGATACATAAATGATTTTCTGCATACATAAATGATTTTCTGAGCACATAAATGATTTTCTGGATACATAAATGAATTTCTGAATACATAAATGATTTTCTGAGCACATAAATTATTTTCTGAATACATAAATGAATTTCTGAATACATAAATGATTTTCTGAGCACATAAATGATTTTCTGAGCACATAAATGAATTTCTGATTACGTAAATGATTTCTGAATACATAAATGATTTCTAAGTGTCGGGCGAGAGTCGAGCGAAACTACCTAAGTGTCGGGCGGGAGTCGGGCAGGAGTCGAGCGAGACTACCTAAGTGTCGGGCGGGAGTCGAGCGAGACTACCTAAGTGTCGGGCGGGAGTCGACCGAGTCGGGCGAGAGTCGAGTGAGACTACCTAAGTGTCGGGCGGGAGTCGAGCGAGTCGGGCGGGAGTCGAGCGAGACTACCTAAGTGTCGGGCGGGAGTCGACCGAGTCGGGCGAGAGTCGAGCGAGACTACCTAAGTGTCGGGTGGGAGTCGAGCGAGTCGGGCGAGAAAACCTAAGTGTTAGGCGGGGTCGAGCTAGTCGGGCGGGAGTCGAGCGAGTCGAGCGAGAAAACCTAAGTGTCGGACGGGGTCGAGCGAGTCGGGAAAGAATCGAGCGTGTCGAGCGATACTACCTAATTGTCGGGCGAGCGAAAAAATTAATATCTCTAAATACATATTTCATCTCTAAATACAGTTCATCTATAAATACATATTTCATCTCTAAATTCAAATCTAAAATCTCTAATTCTAAAATCTCTAAATTCAAATCTAAAATCTCTAAATTCAAATCTAAAATCTCTAAATTCAATTCTAAAATCTCTAAATTCAAATCTAAATCTCTAATTCTAATCTAAATTCATAAATAAATTAACGGAAAACATTAAAAAAAATTGCTGACGTCAGCCATCAGGGGCTGACGTCAGCAGATCCCCTCACCGGCAGTGACGGCGGGCTGAGGGGGGCGACGACGTCGGCAGCCGGGAGCGGCGGCGGGCGGACGGCCGGGCACGGGGGAGATGGCGGCCGGGCGTGGGGGCCGGCACGGAGACGGCGCCCGGGCGTGGCGGAGCGGGGTCGACGGGTGGCTGGGAGCGGCGGCGGCGGAGCGGGGGCGACAGCGGTCGGGAGCGGCGGCGGGCGACGGTCGGGCGCGGCGGAGACGTCGACGGGCGTGGGGACGACGGCCGGGCGCGGGCGGGGTCGACGGGCGGCGTGCGGACGACGGCGGCCGGGAGCTCCGGCGGCGGCGGAGGGCGCGGGGCCGGCCGGACGTGTCGACGGCCGGGCGCGGGCAGGGACGGCGAGGTGCGACGGGGTCGACGACGGCGGGGTGTGAGCTTCGACGACGACGGAGGCAGGGACGACGGCGGGGGAAGACGACTGCCGGCGGAGATCAGCAGGGGGGACGCCGAACGACGATGTGTGAAGTGGAGGAGTTGGAGAAGAAGGGGTGGATCCATGGGATATATATCCCCCTCTTTAGTCTCGGGTCGTTATCAGACCCGGGAGCAAAGAGCCTTTAGTCCCGGGTGGTGATACGACCCGGGACTAAAGGCCACCCTTTTGTCCCGGGTCGTATCTCCACCCGGGACTAAAGGCCCCTTTCGCGCGGGAGGGCCGCAAGGGTAAAATTTCGGCCTTTAGTCCCGTGTGGTGTTACCACCCGAGACTAAAGACCCCCCTTTAGTCTAGGGTCATAACACCACCCGGGACTAAAGTGTAATTTTCGGCGGGAATTGTTTTTCCCCTCCCATTTCTTTTCTCATTTTCACATTCTATCTCTTTGAAATCAAAAAAAATATAGTAACTTTTACTATTTTTCCATGCAAAATTATATTTAGTTAAAATATAATAAACTGTACTTTGCTATTCAAAATTATATTTTAGAGTTGTAAACATTCACTTCCAATTTTCATTTGCAATATTGATGTGCATTCCCAATAAAATTCAATTAAACCGAAAAAAGTAAATTAATTCAGAAAAATCTCAAACTTGGTGGGTCAATCTCACATGACATATTCAAGCTTCATAAAAATTTTGAGACCGATACAACACTGCAAAGTGCATGGACTTCAGAATCGTTAAGACATAAGTGGTATAGACATGGTTCGATGAAAGGTTCTATATAGTTTTGTGAAGCACGTGTACTCCATCTATGTCGAAATGGTTTGAAATTTTTTTGGTTGTCATTTACACTCAAAATATTAGCTCACGCAAGATCTTAGATTTTTCTGATGACTAAATGTATTTTAGATTTTTTCTTCGTGCTAAAGGAGCTAGAATATTGTGAATTACACATTAATAACTCAAGAATTATGATTCGGCTTCCAGATAAATTAGACTCGTAAGGCACAAGAGAACTTGTGGCCAAGTTTGGCACCATTCTGGATCGTTTCAGGGGTGCTCTCAGCTCAACTTTTAATTTCTAGCTGATGTCGCACGGAAATTCAATTAAACCGAAAAAATAGTAAATTAATTCAGAAAAATCTCAAACTTGGTGGGTCAATCTCACATGACATATTCAAGCTTCATAAAAATTTTGAGACCGATACACAATGGATTTGATCAATAATCATTACATTACGACATTAATCTCAAGCACGTAAGTACGGTGTCTCTTCACGTCCAAGCAATATGCTTGGGTCAACTTCGACAGCGAACGGAGGCATGCCATCAAACTGATCATAATTATTGGATTGATCTGTTTTGTCCTCGACTCCCACGATTACTCTTTTACCTGGAAGAACTATGTGACGCTTTGCCTCTTGTGGTCCTGCTTCTTGGGGATTTTTATTCTTCGGTATGCTAGTCATATCCTTCACATAGAAAACCTGATACACATCTTTGGCAAGCACGAATGGATCATCTTTGAACCCAATCTTGGTAAGGTCCACTATTGTCATTCTATATTCATCTTTCTTTACGCCATTCAGGTTTACCCATTGGCAAAAAAACAGAGGGACGTTCATCGCTCCGTAATCAAGCTCCCATATCTCTTCTATGATACCATAATAGCAGGTATTGCCCCCATCTTTTCCAATGACGTCCATACGGACACCACTATTTTGGTTTGTGCTTTTGTGATCTTGAGCTCTCGTGTAAAAATTGTAACCATTCATATCGTAAGCTTGAAATCTTGTAATTGTGCTACAAGGTCCCCTGGCTAACAAAGCTAGTTGTGGATGAATCGTTGAGTTTCCGATTAGTTGTTCACTCAACCATGAGGGAAATGTTTCCAAGTGACGGCGTGCAATCCAGACTGGGGATTTGGTTGGATTTTGAGAAGCAATAATCTGCTCGTGTTCCATCCTATACGGAATCACCAGTGATGATTGTTGCAGGACTGTTAGGTGTGCTTTATTGAATAAATCAGTATTATTGTTCAAACTTGATTTCCTTCCGATGGTACCCTTTCCCTATAGCCTCCCCTCGTGTCGTGATACTAGAAGCCCAATCGAGTCAATTGTGTCAACGAAATCAACACAAAACTCAATGACCTCCTCAGTTCCATATCCCTTAGCAATGCTTCCTTCCGGACGGGCACGGTTAAGAACATATTTCTTGAGGATCGACATGAACCTCTCAAAAGGCCACATGTTGTGAAGGTATACTGGACCGAGAATAGTAATTTCTTTCACAAGGTGTACCAGGAGGTGCGTCATAACATCGAGCAAGGAAGGTGGAAATGCCAACTCAAAACCGACAAGATATTGAACCGCATCATTCTGTAGCTTTCCAAGCTTGGCTGGATCGATTGCCTTCTGTGAAATTGCATTGAGAAATGCACAAAGCTTTACGACCAGTAATCGTACATTCTCTGATAGAACACCCCTCAACGCAACTGGAAGCAACTGTGTCATCAACATGTGACAGTCGTGGGCCTTTAGATTTGTGAACTTCTTCTCTTTCATATTTATGACCCCCTTCAAATTCGACGAGTAGCCAGACGGAATCTTAATACTGTTCAGGCAATCAAACACGCTTTCCTTCTCTTTCTTGGTGAGAGTGTAACTAGCAGGACCAAAGTAATCAACATCATCATCATCCTCTTCAGGATCAGTTTCATCATCACCCTCTCGCGGAACTTTGGGAATCTTATGAAATTCTTTCAGGTCCTCTCGTGCTTCGTTGGTATCCTTCGGGTTACCGTAACAACCCATGAAGCCTAGCACATTCACACAAAGATTCTTCATAAGGTGCATCACGTCAATTGCGTGTTGGACCTCAAGGCTACGCCAATAAGGTAGCTCCCAAAATATAGATGTCTTCTTCCACATTGGTGCACGCCCATTGGCGTCAGTTGGAACAGGTTCACTACCGACAGCCTTTCCAAAGACTACCCTTAGATCATTTACCATCTCAAATACGGTATCTCCATTAAAATGGGGTGCCTACGTATGATGGTCAGTCTTCCCTTTCCAATGCATCCCTTTCTTCCGTAAGGAGTGATTAGTTGGAAGGAAACAACGGTGACCATTATACACGACCTTCTTACAGTTTTTGAGATGAATACCTTGTGTTCTATGTAAACAGTGCGTGCATGCCTGATATCCCTTGTTTGTCTGCCCAGAAAGGTTACTTAGGGCAGGCCAATCGTTGATGGTTATGAACAACAATGCTCGTAGATTGAAGTTCTCTTACCTATCCTCATCCCACACACGTACACCCTCTTCCCGCCATAGCAGTAATAGTTCATCGACCAACGGTCTTAGGTACACATCAATGTTGTTGCCGGGTTGTTTTGGACCTTGGATGAGCACCGGCATCATAATGAACTTTCGCTTCATGCACATCCAACCAGGAAGGTTGAACATACATAGGGTCACAGGCCAAGTGCTATGACCACTGCTAAACTCCCCGAATGGATTGAAACCATCCGTATTTAAACCAAACCTTATGTTCCTTTCCCCGTCCTCAGAAAATGTCTTGAATTCTCTATCATTCTTTCTTCACTGAGACCCATCAGCCGGATGTCTCAGCAGGTTGTCTTGCTTACGTTCCTCAGCGTGCCATCTCATCAACTTAGCATGTGCTCTGTTCCGGAACAAACGCTTCAGACGTGGTATTATAGGAAAATGCCACATAACCTTCGCCGGAACTTTCTTCGTCTTGTCACGGTGCCCCTGGAGATCACCAGCATCTTCATCTCGCCGAATCTTATAACGTAGCGCTTTGCATACAGGACAAGCATCCAAATTCTCATAATCCTTACCCCGATATAGGATGCAATCATTAGGGCATGCATGGAACTTCTGTACCTCCAACCCAAGAGGGCACACAGTCTGTTTTGCTTCATATGTGGTGGACGGTAATTCATTATTCTCCGGAAGCTTGTCCTTCACAATTTTTAGCATCCCTTCAAATGCCTTATCAGACACACCATGTTTTGCCTTCCATTGCAGCATTTCTAGTGTAGTACCAAGCTTTTTGTGACCTGGCTTGCAATCTGGGTATAACGGTTTTCTGTAATCTTCGATCATACGTTGGAACTTTGCCTTTTCTTTTTCGTTTTCACAGTCCCTTTGTGCATCCTGTAGAACCTGGCCGAGATCATCAGCAGGCCCGTCAGCATGTGCTGGTAACTCTTCTTCGTCAGCATCTTCCATTAAAGTATCTGCAAAAGCTTGACCTGCGGCCCAGTCCGGAATACCCTCCTCCTCTTCTTCGTCGTCTTCCATCACAACCCCTCTTTCACCGTGCTTGGTCCAAACCACATAGTTCGACATGAATCCGTATTTCAACAAGTGGAGGTGAAGTGTGCCCGGGTCATGGTAGTCTCTTTCATTTCTGCAATCGGAGCATGGACAACACATGAACCCACTCGCATCCTTGTTTTTTTTCGCCACTTCGAGAAAACTATGCATGCCGGTAATGTACTCCGCTGACCGTCTGTCGGTGTTGTACATCCATTGCCGGTTCATCTGCATCATATTAAGTGAAAAATATCCATGTTAATTCTACAACACTATCCCTAGGTATCCTTTTCTAATAACTAAATTAATAAATTCTATTTTCTCTAATATTAAATATAGCTAGCTAAAAGTAAAATTTATATAAAAACAACAAAAAATCTTAGTACAAATGAATGAAAGAAGATAATCATAACAAATGAAAACTACTTATTACCAAATCTAAAGTATACTAATATAAAAACAACATCTCTTAGCTCTTAAATCAAATTTTCTATTTTCTTAATTATGACATAAATTTTAAGTATAAAAAATATACACTATCCCTAGGTCTCATTTTCTAATAACTAAATTAATAAATTCTATTTTCTCTAATAATAAATAAAGCTAGCTAAAAGTAAAATTTTTATAAAAACAAAAAAAATCTTAGTACAAATGAATGATAGAAGATTATCATAACAAATGATAACTACTTATTACTAAATCTAAAGTATACTAAAAACCTCATCTCTTAGCTCTTAAATCAAAATTAATATTTTCTCCTTCTCTAAATCATAACACGAAATTTAAACACAACAAATGAATGAAGGATGAAGAATAATACCTTAGCAACACCTTGAAGGTGAGAAAACTCCACAATTTGATCACGAAAAATTTGGGCAGCACCTCCCTAGGTTTGAGGCGCCATGGAGCTGAGAGGAGCTTGCTCTTTGAGCTCTCGGTGAAAAATGGTCGCGCAGGGAAGAAGAAGGGAGTGTGCTGTCGATTTTGTATAGGGGAGGCCTTTTGTCCCGGTTGGTAAAACCAACCGGGACAAAAGGGTGCCTTTTGTCCTGGTTGGTTTTACCAACCGGGACAAAAGGCCTTTGAAGGCCGGCCTCGCCAACCCTTTAGTCCCGGGTTGGTTTACCACCCGGGACTAAAGGCCGGCCCCAATCATTGCAGCCTTGGAGGGTTGGCCTTTAGTCCCGGGTTGGATTACCAACCGAGACTAAAGGGTCGCCCCCCAATGACCCTGTTGTTTTTTTAGTTTAATATATATTAACGTCTCCAAAATTTGTGATAAAGGCTAATATTAAGGCTTAATCAATATTTTAGAGGTGAGAACCCTAATATTAAGATTTCCAATAAATTAGTCACTAGCCTAACATCAATACTTAAAGTCTTAACAAAAAATATAAAAAAGTTCATACATCAATACTTAATTAAGGTCTTACAATCATAAAAAGTTCATACATGAATACTTAAGGTACGGTCTTAACAAAGATAGAGGGGTGCATCAATGCACGACACATATTTCATACTTCATTCTTCTTCCTTAGATAGTCCATATAGTTGAAGTCTCCGATCTTGAAGTCGAGAACTTCAGCGAAATATGCCAGAGAATGGATCAGTGCACTCTCTATCGCTTCACAATTACAGTCACATGGACTTCCATAAATTTCAAACAGTGGCGACGAAAACTGATATGGCCTGAAAAATGTAAGATTTGCCTGATACTTCGAGCCTCTTGTAAGTGTAGGATTTGAATCTGCGTAAGAAAATCCCACAACATCCAACACTTGCTCTAGAATTGCATGAAAGCTCTTTGCCGCAAAGGTTTGACCAAACATATCCTACAGTTAAGAATAATGTTATTACGACTCATAAAAATGTTAAATAAGAAGATTAAAATAATATTAAATGATGCTCCATACTATGTCATGTTCATTCAGCCGACAAAGTCTCTCTGCGGTCGTGGTCACACTTCCTCCCGCCTCGAGTGCCTTGATTAGAAAATAAGAGTAATCCGGCACAAAGTACACATTAGCGTAAAGTTGTTCTAAGCATGCCTGCACAGCGGTCCTTTCATAAGTCCTCCTAACCAGGGCAGGGGTACCCCACCCAACAATTGAGACCATTTGGATGGGTTCTGAAGACAGTGAGAAGCGAATTTGTCCTCGAACGGGTATGTCAAACGAGATTTTTAATTGTATGCAATTGTTTGGACCGACAATGGCACATTGTGAAACAGGAGGGGTACCACCTAAATTTTCAACAATATATGTGAGCCACTGCAAATGATTGAGAACCTGCATTGTTTGAAAATAATATTATTATACGTGTGTAGTACGTAAACATCAAATTTATACAAGGAAACAATATTACTATGTTGGGACGAGACCCCTGGCTTCGATCACCAGTAGGTAAGTCAATCACACCATGGGTGAAGTGTATGCCTGGACGACGAGTATAAGGTGGCCGTTCATCACGGCGACCGTCACGGTGACCACCGTGACCAGAATAGCTTGCCATAGTTTTCCAAAACTATTACAATCTCTGCAGGAAAATAAGAGAATGGTTAAATTTATTCTATATAAAAACAAAATATATAAGACCTATTTTCTCATTTTCTAATAACTAAACAGATAAGTGCAAGAGTTCGTTCCATTGCAGTGAGGCCCGAGGTGAGTAAGTCTGTACTATACCTTTTCTAATGACCCTGATCATTTAGGAAGTACAGCCTCACTTCACCATCGTATACATGCACCTCGCTCTCCCACTTACAGTACATCGCCAAGCTACAACCCTGCATCTCCTACCTGGCTGCAGCCCAACATCACCGAGCCACGTATAGCCCCAGCTCGTAGGTGATGTTGGACTGTAGCTAGCTAGGATGTAAGGCTACTGGTACAGAACGTCCAACCGACTGTATATATGGAAAAAAGAAAAAAAATAAGAGAATGCCTAAATGTATTCTAAATAAATACAAGAAATACTTAACAAAAATAAATTAAATAGGTAGGTAGTATATTTTCATTTGGTAATGACCATTTTTTTAATAAACTGACTTCTAATAAATTAAACTAAATGTAAAATTAAATGCATCTCTCATCTAAAAGTTAAAATCAATTATCTCTATAGCAAAAACTATAAAATTAGAGGATAAATTCCTATGTGAAACTATGCTTAAAAAATATGTGAAACTAAATACAATGTTAGCTAAATCTAAAACATCTGAAAACATCATCTCTTAGCTCATCCTACCACCTAAAAATCTAAATCCATATTTTCTCCATTTCTAATCATAAAAACGAAATTTAATCATAACAAATGAAGGAAGGATGAAGAATCAAACCTTAGCAACACTTTAGAGGAGAGAAATCTTCACAAATTGATGACGAAAAAATTAGACATCACCTCCCTAGGAGAAGAACTAGCTAGCTCTTCACAAATTATCTCTTAAGCTCTCGGGTGAAAATGTGAGCTCAGGCAGAGGAAAAAGAAGGGAGGCAGGGATATATAGGCGCACCCTTTAGTCCCGAGTGGTATTACCACCCTGGACTAAAGATGAGACTTTAGTCCCGGGTGGTAATACCACCCGGGACAAAAACTTTAGTCCCGGGTGGTGTTACGACCCGGGACTAAAGGCTCACCCTTTAGTCTCGGGTCGCAATACCACCCGGGACTAAAGTCTGGCGCCAATAATTGCGGCTCGGAGCCGTTGGACGCCAGGCCTTTAGTCCCGGGTGGTTTTACCAACCGAGACTAAGGGGGGGCGGCGCAAACAGCCTTCCGAGGCCACGTCACCCCAAAAGCATTTGTCCCGGTTCATGGAACCGGGACAAATGCTTGGGAACAAAAGTCATTTTTCCACCAGTGTAAACATGGGCCCGGCTTCCTTGATTCTAGTCACAATTGGAAAAATTACATGGTCTGTACTAGAATTATGTGACTCTCCGTTACCCATCTGGCATCTCCATGATTCAGTGGAGGTAGCCATGTAACTTTGTCCTCGTTAGGCAATGCATCTCTCATTCATCCTGATCAGTGCCTGACATCACCTGAAATAAATATATTTAGAAAAAAATTTCGCAGTAAGTCTGAAAATGCAATGCTCAATTGCTCATGCTACGGAACATAATAAGTTACAAGACAAGTACACACGGTTTGCTATTTCCCATTCAGAATTTGTTGTTTGTGCCGCCACCGCGGCGCCCGACTTGGCGGCGTAGATGACGCTCTCTGGCGTAAAGTGTGTAGAAAGATGGGATTGGTGTAACTGGATGGATGTATTGCATTAAGACCTCGGCCGGTTATATGAGAATACAAGATTTGGGGTGCAAGACACCACGGATACATATGGCAGTCTAAGATAGGAATATCTAAACTACCAATTATACTCTAACATCCTCCCGCAGTCACAGCGGGAGCACCGCATACGGTGAGACTGGAGAAGAAGCCGAATGCGGGAGCCGACTGACAGACATCCCCCCGCAGTTGGAACGTCGATGCGGTGCAAACGCTGCGACTGGAGAGAAAACCGGCGAGTAACTCATGCGGATGGTAGCCCTTTGTGCCGATGTCGATGAAGCCAAACTGGAGGGTGAATAGCCGTGATCATATGCTGTGCGTAGGGTAGCCGTGGTCGACGTGGAGCTGTCGAGGTTGCCGAGGGTAAGGAGCCGCACAGGAAGCCGCGGGCGCTCGAGGAGGCGTCGTGATGAAGGCGTAACGAAGAAGACGACAGGAACAAAGACGGCCACGCGTCGAGGCAGTCGAAGAGGGGGTCGATGCCGAAGTTGATGCAGTTAGGAGCCGACGGGCGAGACATTCCCGGGTTTGCCAGGCCCGAAAACACCTCAGGGACGATGGCACGCACCGGTGTTGCCAATACTGGATGTGCGAGGGAGGGTGCACCACCAAACGCTGACGTCTGAGGGACCAACAGAGAAGGCCTCCACAACAGTCGCAGGCGTACAATGGCGGGGTAGAAGATGCCGATGCAGCCCGCTGTTGTCGGAGTAGACGAAGGGGGTAGAACGAGAGGGTGACGCTAGCGACGAGGTGGTGCTGGACGAAGTGAAGAGGTGAACTCGGGCGATCTGGCATGAAGCCTGATGATCCGGATGACGCGGTGGCGGAGCTCGAAGGAGACAGCGAAGAACTCGAACAGCTTGATGAAGACCATGCGCGCAAAGCACACACTGACGTAGTCATGGACGAAGTCGAGGACGTAGTCGACGGCGATGAAGGTGCGACGGCGGAGGACCAAGGAGTGTGGCGCTGCTGCCCGAAGAGGCGATGCAGCCGCAACCCTTATGTCGGTGTAGATGCATGTGTACTGAAGACACCCGTCCTGAATCCGTACGTGTCACAATCGCACACTAATCGGTTGATCAGGTCGTGGGCGCACGTGCGAGACAATAGACGACGAAGCCGTGCAGATCGGAGTCATGGCGGAGAAGTCGGAGATGATCAGCGGGGAGACTGTGTTGCGGAGGGGCCTGGTGGCGCTGCGGGAGGGGCCCCTACGCGCACCGCACACCAGCCCGGGTGACACGGGTGTTGACGAAGAACAGCCGGTGACGATGTCGAAGAAGAAGCATGCAGTCAGCGGGCGGTAGGCGACTCAATCTCGATTAGTGATCAAGTAAAAATCAGAGAAATTACAAAAAAAAATTAGCAGCATCTCATGTAGAATCTCGGGTGCACGTAGCAGGAATCCCTCATCCCATCGATCTCTTCCATCTCACATGTTCCCACGGTCAACAGCAAGCGCAAGACAACGAGGAAAAAAATAAGAGGGAGAGAGATAATCCGACGGACGCGTGATGGGGTGGACTGAGGGGATCTGCACCAGGGAGGCTGAGGGTCCCGTCAAGCCTGGCCGGCGGCGGAGCCGCACCGTGGCGAGCGGGTCCCATCCGGCGGTGACCGAGAAGCCCGCCGAAGCAGGCGAAGCGACCGGCGGTGGAATCCCGTGCGACACGGGCTTGAGCCGCGACTTGACGGGGTGGTGTGGAGGCGCCGCAGTGGAATCCGTTGACGACGAGGTGAGGGCGCCACGCGGAGCACCTACTGCCACCACGGGAGCACAGGGTGGTCACGGGCGCCGCCGGGAGACCGCGACTGCCACCACGGCAGTGCGAGTCAGGGTCGGCGGCAGCTTCCATGGCGGGTGACGAGGTACGGTACGCTGATCTGCTGCTTCTAGACTCGAGAGCGGCGGATTAACTCGATCCGCCGCGACGGAGGGCGCTGCCCCCGACGGAGGTCATGGAGAACCTCCCCGGGGGCGCGCTAGAAGGCCGTCGAGGGGCACCCTGGAGGGGCGTCGTGGGGAACAGGGGGCGGCGGCGCCACGAGAGGAAGGGCACCGGCGGCGTTAGGGTTTGGGCAACAGAATGTTGGATCTCAAACCTAAACTCGTGATACCATGTAGAAAGATGAGATTGGTGTAACTAGATGGATGTATTGCATTAAGACCTCGACCGGTATATATGAAAGTACAAGACTTGGGGTACAAGACTTGGGGTACAAGACACCCCGGATACATACGACAGTCAAAGATAGGAATATCTAAACTACCGATTATAGTATAACAAAGCGTCTGCTGAGCGCCGCGCGGCGATCTTCTCCAAAGCAGCAACGCTAGGGTTCCCCCACTAGGTGCTTCACCATCTGTCGGTGGAGGAGCTCTAACTCTTGGTGGTCAGTCCACTCACCGGGTCATCCACGAGGCGACGGCCCTACCAGCAGCCACCGCCTTGTACGGGTGGTCGGCGATTTTATGGCTCTATAACTCTATTCTGACCACTACCGGAACCCGAGCCTCTGCCAAGAGCTCCTGGCTTTGCCGAGAGCCAAGACCTAGGCTCTCGGCAGAGGCTCGCTTTGCCGAGAGCAATAGGGCCCGCTCTCGGTAGAGAAAAAGCCCACGGCGCAGAGGGGCTTTGCCGAGAGCGTGAGCTCCTGGCTCTCGGCAGCGAAAAAGCCCACGGCGTAGCTTCCCTTTGCCGAGAGCCAGGGAGCCCAGGCTCTCGCCAAAGCGCCCAGCAGACGGCGCATGGGCGATGCCGTCACGACCGTGGCCCGGCCGTTACCTTCGCCGAGAGCCGCCGCCCCTTGGCTCTCGGCAAAGAGAGGACCCACGGCACCTGCCAACTTTGCCTAGAGCTTGACTTCTTTGCCGAGAGCATAATTAGTACTCACGGCAAAATGTTCAAAAAAAACTTCATATTTTCGGCTTCAAACTTTTTCCTTACTCAATATACACTCATACAAAGTACATGTTCAAAATTGGTGCAATTTTGAATCTGTTTGCTATATTTAACAATTTTACTTTATTCTTCGTAATTTTTTCGTATACGTCCGATATGAACTGCAAGTGCATGAAATCACAGAGCAAAGTTGTTGGAAAAATGATATTCATGTTCATGAGACATCTCTAACACTCTGTACATGAAATGAAGCTAACTTTCCATCATTGGGTTCTCTGATCGTGATGAAGATCATGAGGTACAATGGTTTTAAAATTTTAAAAAATTCAAATATAGTTTGAAAATCACGAAATTTGTCGAGCGCACATGATATCACATGTTGAGTTTGTGCTAAAAATTTGAGAATGTTTTGAACACTTTAACACATACGCTGTTTAGAAACCGGAACATCTCACGAGAAGTTTCAAAGATTTTGAACTAATGTCACTTGATTTAGAGACTTAGACAAATTCAAATTTGAGTTTGACTACAAAAACTTTTTTATAAGTAATATGCAACATAAATGGTGCCATGTTAAGTGTTGGCAATTTTTCGAATACGTTAGGTATTTTTAAAATTAAATATGGTAAAAATACTCTTGGCCGAGAGGATAACTCTCGACAGAGAGGCACCCTTTGCCGAGAGTTACCTCCAAGGGCTCTCGGCAAAGAAGTCGAGCGGGCCCGCCTGGCAGCGCGACGCCCCCACGCGCGTACGTGAGGGGAGGGTGCAGGTGGGCCCCGGCCCTCCCTTTGCCGAGAGTTGAGGTCTGGTGCACTCGGCAAAGAAGTCGAGCGGGCCCGCTTGTCAGCGTGACGCCCACCCGCGCGTACGTGAGGGGAGGCGGCAGGTGGGCCCTGGCCCTCCCTTTGCCGAGAGCTGAGTCTGGCGCTCTCGGCAAAGAAGTCCAGCGGGCCCGCCTGTCAGCTTGGCGCACACACACGCGCACGGGAGGGAAGGCTGCAGGTGGGCCCCAACCCACGCTTTGCCGAGAGCCTTTTTGCCGAGAGCAGTAGATCTTGGCTCTCGGCAAAGCGTGGGTTGGGGCCTACCTGCACCCACACACTCACACCACAGCGCTACACCCACACACACACCGGCCGGCCTCGACACTTAGCACGCACGCCAACCCGCGTCGCCGCCAGCCACACCGCGCCTCCGCACCGCCACCGCGTGCTCCCGCCGCCGCCGCGCGCTCCCGCCACCGCGCTGCCACGCCGCCCCATCCTCCCGCCGGCGCCGACGCGTCCTCCCCCGCCGGCCCTCGTCCTCCTCCCGGCGCCCTCGGCCTCCCCCGGCGGCCGTCACCCTCGGCGCACCCTCCCCCGGTGGCTTGTACCCTCGGCCCACCCTACCCCGGCCGGCCAGTGGAGCCCCGCCCCAGGCGCTGCCGGTGGGGTAGAGGCCGGCCGCGGGGGTTGACGTCCACTCGGCCGCCGGGGGAGAGCCCGCCCGGGCCGCTGCCCCCACTGCGGCGGGGTGAGATTTTTTTTAATTTAGATAGAAATTTTAACTTGTCATGCCTCTCAATTTAGATAGCAATTTTAGTGATAGCAATTTAGATAGCAATTTTAGATTTAGATAGCAATTTTAGTGATAGCAATTTAGATAGAAATTTTAGATTTAGATAGCAATTTAGATTGTAGCATTTAGAAAGCATGTTTGGTCTTTGATGATTTTGCAATTTAGTAGAACAATGCTCTACCTTTCCATTGTAGTTATGAATTTTACATATAGAAATGTATGTATAGAATTATGGATTTAAAATTATAGATACATAATTTTAGATATAGAATTTTAATTTGTCATGCCTCTAATTTTGACTTGTCATACTTGTCAATTTGATCTCGTGTCGTGCGGCACCACATTTTATGTGTCCAGCCATCGAGCTGTGAGAAGAAATTTTGTGTGTGGCCCGACCTTCGTGTTGTGGTTTTTCTTGCAGGTTTTGAAAACCTCCCCGTGCAGGGGAGGTGCTGCCGAAATTTTTGACTGACACTATTATGTTCATTTTTCCAGGAGTTGAGCACCGACCTGCGGCATCGGGTTCCCGCTGCCTTCCTCCGCCAGGTGTCCGTAGCTGCAGCCGCCATCGTCTTCAAAGCAGCAAGGTGAGGCAAATTTCATTCTCTGTCGTAGATTGCGAAACCTAGTTAGGCGTCTCCCGTTCGGAAGAGATACAGTTCGAAATATGCAGAACTCTGCATATTTATGACTGTATCTGTTTCGAATTGTCCACATTTTTTGGACAGCCCGTGGATGCGTAGATGGGGTTAGTTTCTATGGTCTACTCCGATCCGAGACAGAGTTTCGGCAGCACCTCCCCGTTGTTCTCCGGATACACAATCTCCCTAACGGGACGTGTATTTGGAGAACAGCGGGGAGATGCTGCCGAAATTCTGTCTCAGATCGGAGTAGACCATAGGAACTGACCCCATCTACGCATCCACGGGTGGGATTAGGACCTATCTTTACCTATTAGAATGTGTAGACATCATGTAGAGGATGCAATGTATTTTATATAACTCGCTGATATGATAGAGAATGGATGACCTTGAGCGGATGTACAAAGGATGGGCACCAAATGGTCGTGTGACACAGGAATGGGTTGACAACACTCAAGCTTTCATGGATGAAGCATTTAGAAAGGTTAAAGGGCCTAAAAACAGTAAAACCATTTGGTGTCCCTGCGCCAAGTGCGGAAACTCACGTCAAAGGAACAAGCAGGAAATGGCAGCTCATCTGCACAATAATGGTTTTACGAAAGACTATTCCAAGTGGACCTTCCATAGTGAAACCTGTCATATGAGATCCGAGGCCGTGAGACAACGGATCGGAGAACTTGATGGTGATGCTGGAGTAGCAGACATGATAGATGACTTTTATGAAGCACATTTTCAAGGAGAACGTCCAGAGGAGGAGCCAGAGCCAAGCGTGAAGGCGTATAATGACATGTTGGCTGCAGCACAAAAACCCCTTCACCAGCACACCAAAATATCTCAACTAGATGCCATCGGCCACCTGATAGCCGTAAAGTCCCAGCATAACCTGAGTCGAGATTGCTTCGATACTTTGGTGACTGTTTTTGGTGACATGCTTCCCAAAGATCACCTTTTGCTGAAGAACTTGTACGATGCACGAAAAGTCCTTAGCGCACTTAAGATGTCATACGAGCAGATACATGCCTGTCTGAAAGGATGCGTCTTATTCAGGAAAGAACATGAGAAAGCAACACACTGTTCGAAATGTAAAGCGTCTCGGTATGTTGAGGTAGACTCTGGTGAGGGTCGTCCAAAGACGCAGCTCACGATCCCAGTGAGTGTCCTGCAGTACCTCCCGCCCATACAGCGGATCCAACAGATTTACATGACCGAGGAATCTGCGAAGCAAATGACTTGGCACAAAACGGGCGTCCGATACAATGATAACCTTACACATCCATCAGATGCTGAAGCATGGACCAAATTTGATGAGATCCATCGTGACAAAGCTGGTGAGGCTCGCAATGTACGTGTCGTGCTGGCGACAGATGGGTTCAATCCTTTTGGAATGATGGCTGCCCCGTACACTTGTTGGCCCGTGTTTGTTATCCCCCTCAATCTACCTCCCGGCATCGTCTTTCAACGGCAGTACATATTCGTGTCGTTGATAATTCCTGGATACCCGGGAGATAATATGAGTGTGTACATGGAGCCTCTGATTGATGATTTGCTCAAGGCTTGGAATGAAGGGGTGTGGACATAAGACCGAGCTACGAAGAAAAACTTCAGAATGCACGTGTGGTACATGTACTCCTTGCATGACATGCCGGCTTATGGGTTATTTTGCGGCTGGTGTGTCCACGGGAAGTTCCCTTGTCCAGTATGTAAGGCAGCTCTGATGTTCATTTGGTTGAAGAGGGGTGGCAAGTATTCTTCCTTTGACAAACATCGACAATTCCTCCCTCTTGACCATCAATTCAGACGAGACATAAAGAACTTTACGAAAGGTGTCGTAGTTCAAGATCCACCCCCGCACATGATGACAGGTGACAAGGTTCAAACTCAGATAGACGCTCTCGTGCTCAAAGAAGGAGAACATCGTTTTGCGGGATATGGTGTGGAACATGCCTGGACTCAGAAGTCAGGCTTGTGGAGGCTACCCTACATGAAAGATCTTCTTCTTCCACATAACATTGATGTGATGCCGATGCACTATGGGGTACAATCATGGACATACCAAAGAAGAGTAAGGACAATGTTAAGGCTAGAGTTGATCTAGAAATGTTATGTGATAGGCCAAAGCAAGTCATCCCGAAGCCTGTACCGGGTAAGACATGGAAAAGGCCTAAGGCTGATTTCATCCTTAAAAGGGAACAAAGGAAGGAAGTACTACAATGGATCCAAGATTTAATGTTCCCTGATGGATATGCTATGAATTTGAGGAGGGGAGTCGATTTAACTACTCTGCGATTAAAGGGGTTGAAAAGTCATGACTACCACATATGGATCGAGCGACTTCTTCCGGTGATGGTTCGAGGCTATGTACCTGAGTATGTGTGGAAAGTGCTAGCAGAGGTGAGCTATTTCTTCTGTCAGCTTTGCGCTAAGGTGTTATCTCGTGCTGTGATTGACAAACTTGAAAAAAGTGCACCTGTGTTGCTCTGTAACCTAGAGAAGATCTTTCCACCTGGCTTCTTCAACCCGATGGAACATATGATTTTGCACCTCCCGCACGAGGCACGATTGGGGGGGCACGTGCAGAACCATTGGTGCTATCCAATTGAGAGGGTTTGCAAGGTTCTTCGAAGCACATTTAAAAATAAAAATAAAATTGAAGCTTGCATTGCCGAGTCACACATTCTGTAGGAGGTGTCAAACTTCACAACTAAATACTATGCTGAGCACCTTCTCAGCATGCATAATCGACCTCCTCGGTACAATGCTGGCGAAAACGAATCGAACCTCAGCCTTTTCCAAGGACAACTCAGAAGTGCCAGTGTTCGGACGCACAAGACTTTATCTCTTGAAGAGTGGCGTACTATCACGATATATGTTTTGCGCAACCTTGATGAAGTACGGCCATACATAAAGTAAGTTGTCAATAAAGCTCATCATTTCCTTTCTCGTATGTTGCCTCATCTGCATCTAACCTCATTTGACTTGGTGCAGTGAATTTATTGAGCAATTTTGGCATCATTCGGAGCCACCTATTGACCACGAGGAGGAAACTCTTCTTCGCCAGGGTGCGGGAACCATGCATCCCGATTTCATTGCCTGGTTCAAACATAAGGTAATTTAGCTCGTGCTCAGTACATTAAAAGTAATTAAGCTCGTACTCAGTATCACATTAACCACTATCCACCCTTAACTTGCAGGGCCAAACCGATCTGTTGATGAATCCTGAGGTTAGGCAGGTTTCCAGAGGTTTCACCTTTAGGGTAAACTCATATCATGTTTATGACGTGAATGGGTACCGCTTTCACACGACACAATACGAGGAGCGAAGGCCCAATCGAAGAACCACAAATAATGGAGTTTGTACACTTAGCCGATCTGATGAGGTAGATTACTATGGAAGACTTGAAGAAATATACGAACTCGAGTATCATGGTTGCAAACCTCTTAAACCTGTCATATTCAAGTGTCATTGGTTTGATCCAAGCGCTAGTGGCATGAGACAGAATAAGAATCTTGGGCTCGTCGAAATTAAACAGTCATCTGTGTACCCAGGGCACGATGTCTATATTGTGACCCAACAGACCACACAAGTATATTACCTCTCATACCCTTGTAAAACTGACAAGCGTCTCCAGGGTTGGGATGTTGTGTACAAGGTATCGCCACACGGTAAACTACCTGCCCCAAACAAAGAAGATTACCACCTACTAGACCCAAACACATATGACGGAGAGTTCTTTCAAGAAGATGGGCTAGAAGGGATGTTTGAGATAGACTTAACCCAAGTGCTCGAAATGGAAGTAGACAATGGAACGGTTGTCGACGACGATGCTGCCGATGAGGTTCAAAATGATGACGACTTAAGATTACTCGAGCGATTACGTTTAGGCAGTGGCAATGATGATGATGACACCATTCCACCTTTGGAGCACGGCGTTGAGTCTATGGACATGCGATATAGTGATGATGAGTATGATCCGGAAAATCCAGATCATGATGAATATTTCTAAAACATGTAAGATACTAGGATATGTAGTTATGTTTCTAATTTACTAGGATATTTATTTCTTATTTACTAATTGTAGTTATGTTTCTAATTTACTAGGATATTTGTTTCTTATTTACTAATTGGTATTTAAATGTAATTATGTACTAATTGATTTACTCTTTTTTATTTCAGGTGATTGATCAAAGATGCCGCCAAAGAAGAAGAGGGCGCCGAAGTAGCGCGCCCCTGTGGTGAGGAACCTCAATGACTTCTACCAGGACAAGGGTGAGGGCTCCGGGACGGTGAGGAGGGCATCGAGGTCCGTGGCACCCTCTGAGTCGTCTAGAGCCAGGGGTCGCAAAGGTGCACCCTCTCCAGCTGCTGAGTCGTCCGATGAGGAGTACAGGGTTGATGAGGAGGAGGTGCAGCAGGTGGAGGATGAGGAGCAGGGGGGATGAGGAGCAGGGGGAGGACGAGGAGCAGGTAGAGGGTGAGGAGTAGGGGGAGGGTGAGGAGCAAGGGGAGGGCGAGGAGCAGGGAGAGGACGAGGAGGAGGCGGGGGAGGGGTCAAAGGTCTATTTGCGAGGCCCTGCTCAGCTTCCGGATCGCCCCATACTGCCCGCGAACCGACTGGTTATTAGACCCGAGGGAACATGGCAACTTATCTTAACATTTTCATTTGTTCTTTTGAAACAAATTAACGATTCAAACTAATACATTGCGTGAATCATTTTGGCAGGGGGTGGGAGATCGTCACTCCCGGTAGTCACAGGCGTCTTCCCAATGGCATCTTGGGCATTCTTACCAGGCTTTGGTACCCCGGGTTTGTGTGGGTTGGCGAGCCAGATGCTCGGCGAGAGGTGCTGGTGACGTCGTTTGACCAGTACGCCCTTGCTCCCGATTTCCCTGATCTGACTGGCCATGACTTCCAGAACGCGGCCGCCAGGGTGGTTGGCGAGTTTTGGGTTAGTTTTCCTAGCAATAAATTGTGTTTCTGAATAAATCAACTTAATTAGATTTTGCTCAAGTATTGACAACACTTTTATATGCAGGATTTCTACAGATGCATGCCGGGATATGAGCAGGCGGCGGCTAACAACGCCATGTTCATCTGCCGGAAGCTTGTGACGGATATGATTTACGTGTCCTGCGTCTCACAGAACATTATCTGGAATGCTAGGCAGAAGGTGAAAGCCACAAAACGGGAAGTTCGAAACCTGCGGCTCACTCCAGAACAATACATGGAGGTAAATATGCTCAATTCATTTTTGTTCGATTAAATTTGGTCAATTTGATGTTCTTGATGATGTGCAGGTGGCTCCATGGTGGGTTGCCGACCGGCCTCGGGTTTGGAGAGCGATTGTGGATCAGTGGTTTACGGAGGATTGGGAGGCAAAGCACCTCGAGCGCCGGCGGCGGCGTTTGGCCATGGCAGGTCCAGCACACCATCAAGGCCCCGTTAACCTTCACGAGTATGGTCGTAGATGGGTACGTTAAGTTATTTCTTTATTCCAATTTTTTGTTATCTAACTCTCAATTAGTCTAACATCTACTCTGTTGTTTTCTTGCAGTCTCGGGCACATGAGAATCAGCCTTGCAGCGAGCTCCAGGCATATGGCATTGCACACAAGGGCAAGGCGACGTCCGACGTCACCTTCAACGTGGACGACCCGCCCGAGGCGTACATCAACCCGACAATCCAGCCCCGCATCACAAATTATGTCACAACGGCAAGGGAGGTTCGTGGGCCAGACTTCGATCCAGTGACACAGCCTATTGATGGAGAAAGCGTCATGAGGAGTGGAGGCGGCAAGACGCATGGACGGTACAGGATTGGTGACAGTCTCCTGGTTCCGTCGCTCTCGCAGGTTCGATCTCGAGATAGGGGCACGAGCTCAGGCCCGCCCATACAACGGCGGCCCACCGTTACGAAGAGCTTGCACGAGCAGTTCCAGGTTATTTCTGTTCTCTGCGTTGTCCATTGACATTTTCATATGTTTGCTTTGTATTCTAATGTGTAGATCAAATATTGTAGGCCCAGCTTGCGGCAGAGAGGGCCGAGTGGGAGAGGCAGGTAGAAGAGGCGCAGAGGTGCGCCGATGAGCAGATGCAAAGGATGGTCGAGGCCCACTAGAGGCAGATGGATGCGATACAAGAGGCCCACAATCAGCAGTATGCCTCTGTGCTTCAGCACATGCAGACTCTTGGTCACGCGGTGGCGCCACAGGCGCAACTCCCTCCACTACCGCAGGTGTACTTGCCTCCAGTCCCTCGACCGGCTACTATTTCTCCAGTGAGCTACTTTCGAACCCTCCTCTTTTTGTTTCTCGTAGTGACCTAGAATGACTTCATATGAATGCTCAAAACCTTACATTCATTTCTCATCGTGGTATACAACTTATAAATGTTAGCAAAACCTAGAATGACGTAGAATTCGAAAATGGCTTGTACAAATGACTGTATTATCATTTCTCACTTTAAATCCTACGCAGAATCTATCGGCGGCATCAAACGAGTGGTCGCCACCAGTTCAGCAGAGTCCTTGGGCGGGATGCAGTGGGTGCCGCCTGGCCCTCAGCAGTCGTTTCGCCCTCAGCAGCCACCTCACAGTTGGCCAGGGGTGATGACACAGCCACAGACGTCTGGGTGGGGGTCGTGGCCACAATAGCAGCCGACGGGGGGGGGGGGGGGGTCGGGTTCCCAGTCGCCGCATGATGACGCGGCGAACGAGTGAGTTCGTGAACTACGCACCTTTTATTTGCATTTGGACATTTGTGAGTTGCTGGACCTTTGTGACTTCCACTTGGTGACTTGTACTTGCATTTAGACTCGTTATTTGCATTTGTGGACAATGTGATGAATATTACCCGCCTGTGATGATTATTAGCTGTCTGTGATGATTATAATATGCCTGCGATGAATATTAGCTGCCTGTGATGAATATTCTATATCTGTGATGATTTCTGTGATTTGTGGGCTGTTTTGACGCTGCTGGTAATTTTTTTAAAAAAAAAGAAATTGGCTTTGCCGAGAGCTAAATCAAATGCTCTCGGCAAAGACGTCTCTTTGCCGAGAGCTAAATCCCCTGCTCTCGGCAAAGGTGCGTGACGTGGCTGCCTGGGACGCGCCTTTGCCGAGAGCAGGAGCCACGTGGCTCTCGGCAAAGTTGCGTGCCGTGGGGCCATGCGCAGGCCTCTGCCGAGAGCGGCGGCCCCCGGCTCTCGGCAAAAGCGCGTGAAGTGGACCCCATGCGCAGGCCTCTGCCGAGAGCGGTGGTCGCCGGCTCTCGGCAAAGGCGCGTTGAGTGGACCCATGCTCAGCCCTCTGCGAGAGCTGTGGGCCGCGGCTCTCGGCAGAGGCGCGCTCTTTGCTGAGAGCTCTGGTCCTCAGCTCTCGGCAAAGACCCTGGGCCCCACGCGTAACGGCGTGACCCGGGGGACGGTGTGAATGCCTCTACCGAGGGCCAGGTGGGCCTCTCGGCACATATCTGCCGAGAGGATATCCACCGGCTCTCGGCAAAGCGGCCTTTGCCGGCCCAGATGCGCCGAGAGGGCTTTGCCGAGAGTTTCCTCTCGGCAAAGCCTTCACCGAGAGGAAAGAGGCCTTCACCGAGAGGATTGGGGCTCTCGGCAAAGCCCCAGAATCCGGTAGTGGACCGTCAGGGCTAGCAGGTTCGGGCGTTTGGCCAATGAGCAAAGCGTTCGGGTATGTGGGACGGATCAGTGAGTAAAAAGACTTGCCCATGCCTTGTCACCGTTTAGTTCAGTGAAATTTTGGGGAAAGTGGTGAAAATTTTGCGAGTTCTGTGAGAGGAAGCACAGTCTGCGATGCGAAACATTTTGGAACTTTTGAGGAACTTTTGAGCAATAGGAGTTTGGTGTAGGGGGTGACTCGGAGATGGTGGACGCTGAAGGAATTGATGGTGGAGGTGCGTGGGAGGTGAAAGCGAGGAACAAGTGTTCCAGATGCAGTAAGAAGGGTCGTATTGCGGATAGCTGCAAGACTGAAATCTACTGTGTGATATGTGATAAGCATAATGATCACGTGAATTTCAAATGCCCTGTTCTGAAGATGCCCAGGCCGGTGGCCCATGCGGTTGGCTATGCTGTCCACGGCCTGGGTTTTTATCACATTCAACGCCCTCCTTTGAGCAGAGCTAGAAAGGACTCCAAACAGGCGTTAATTACAGTGGAAGGCGGGCAGCTCACCAAGGAACAGGTTCAGTCGCAACTTGGGAGGATTTTCCCAGGCAAATGGATTTGGGAGTTGGTTGATCATGATGTGAATGCCTTTACTACCAAATTCCCCTCTAAGATCGAGCTGCAAAGGGCGATTGCTTTTGGGGGTGTGGATGCCAAGGGTGAGGGTGTTCCTCCGGGTGTGAGAATTAAATTTGCAATTTGGCATGAGAAGGAGTTGGGTTTTCTGTTACCGAAAGTTTGGCTACGAGTTTCAGGTTTGAGGAAGGAGTTGCGTGAATTCTTGGAGTTGTGGGCCGTCGGGTCGATACTAGGCTCCACCCAGACGGTGGATATGGAAACCACGCGAAAGAATTCGTTTGGTCGTGTGCAGGTTGCTGTTCTGAACCCAGCACTGATCCCGGCGCGTCTAGACGTGGTCATAGGGGATCACTACTTTGAATTAGAGTTTGAAGTGGAGAGGATCGGTTTGGATGAGAATGGGGAAGAAAATGTGGTAGACTGGAATGGTGGTGGAGAGGGCGAAGGGGAGGGGGAGAGGGATGGAGCACTGGATGGTGACAAGGAGCGGGATCCCAAGCGTCCCAGAAGGGAGAGGGAATCTGAGCAGGAGGTGCAAGGGGGCTCGGCTGCAGCACCACAGGAGGTGTTAAGCTCTTGGCAGGAGCAGGTGAAAGGCATGAATGCGGAGGAATTCAAGGCCTTCTTGAAGGAGAAGGCAGAGGAGATTCGAGATGTGGCTGTGGACAGAGTGTTAGATGAGATTGCAGACAAGGTGGTGCAGGAGGAAGATGGTGAAGAAATGGGGGATCAAGGTGCAGAAGGGCAGCGAATGCTTTTTGAGGGTGTGGAGGCTGATGGTACCATGCTGTCTGACATGGAACAGTGCAGGGATGCAGAGTTTTCGAAGGAGTCCAGGGAGTTGGAGAAGGCTGCGGGCATTCCAGAGGCCTCGATGGCTAGTGTGCGCTCCAGCCCAAGGCTTGCACGATCTAAAGACGTGCATATCCTTGCCAAGGCTGAGGGAAGGGCGGCTAGGAGGAACCTGGAACTTGATGGAGGTATGCCTAACTCTGATTCTTTTTCGCATGAACAATGTAGTGTTGCTGTTAATCGCTTCCAACAATTAGGAATTGATTTAGGTTCTTGTGAGGAGGAGAGATCTTTTATTTTAGATAATTTATGTTCTGTAGAAAATCTCCATGGGAATGACTGTACTGATAGTACAGATCAAGTTTCGGTCATAAGTGACAGTGATGACGAAGATATTTGTACTCTAGAGGCTAATGCCCTTAAGAGTTTATGTGGGGAACTAATGGAGGAAATTTTTGATGATGATGATTTTCCTTTAAGTTGTGAGATTGATGGTTCAGCCCGAAAACACAAATCACATGCTAAGTCATGTTTGAAAAAGACCTGTAGGGTCAAAATTAACAGAAACAAAATCAAGTCAAAATGAAGGGGATTTTTTGGAATAGTAGAGGTCTTAGTGACTTGGCTAAATCAAAATTTCTCGCTGACTCTTCAATTGAGCAACGCTTAGACTTTATTGCTCTATTGGAAACGGGTAAAAAGGATTTCTCTCAAAGAACACTAGATAATTTTAGTGGTGGGAGGAATTTTCTGTGCCATTGGACCTGAACCGCATGGCAGATGGGGGGAATTCTTGTGGGAGCTAACATTGATTGTTTTGACATAGGAAGTATAGAGGAAGGGGATTTTTTTGTCAAGTTCCATTTAAGAAATAAAGTTGACGGTTTCAAATGGGTCCTTGTCGCCGTGTATGGGGCTGCGCAGCCCGAGTTCAAGGAGGCTTTTTTGGCTGAGCTTGTTCAGGCTTGCAGCAAGAAGAATCTTCCTCTCTGTGTAGGGGGGGATTTCAATATTATCCGGGACGCGGCTGAAAAGAACAATGATAGGTTCGAGGGAAGGTGGCCTTTTTTGTTTAATGCTATTATTGATGGATTGGATTTAAGGGAAATCGAAATGTCAGGAAGGAAGTTTACGTGGGCCAATGCTTTACAGGTTCCTACTTATGAGAAGCTAGATAGGGTTCTTGTGAGTGTTGAATGGGAACAAAAGTTCCCTTTGGAAACTGTAGTTGCTTTGAGTAGGGAGATATCAGATCATACGCCTTTGCTCTTGGATTGTGGTCAATTAACTAATGTTAAAAATCAGCCACAATTTAAATTTGAGTTGGCTTGGCTGCTTCGTGATGACTTCTTTGATATAGTCGCTGAGGTATGGCGCAAAGAGAAAAGAGGGGCTACGCCTATTCAAAAATGGCAAAACAAGATTAGGAGACTTAGGCAATTTTTGAGAGGATGGGCAAGGAACATGGCTGGTGCATACCGAAAGGAAAAACAAGAATTGTTAAGGAAGGCCGAGGAACTTGACAAAAAGGCGGAAACTATGCTGCTAAGTCAGCAGGAGGCCGACCTTAAACAATGTGTCAAGGAAAGATTAACTCAGCTCGAGGGAGGAAGAAATAAAGTGGTTGCAAAGAGCCAAAACGAAGGATCTCTTGCAGGGAGACAACAACACAAAATACTTCCAACTAGTTGCAAATGGTAAAAGACGTAAAACCAGGATTTTCCGCCTAGAGCAAGAGGAGGGTATAATAGAGGGGGATGAAAATCTGAAAAAGTACATTACAAAGTATTATAAAGGTCTGTTTGGGCGTCCAGAAAGAAGTAACTTCTCTCTAGTAGAGTCCATGAGGGAGGACATTCCTCAGGTTTCTCAGGAGGAGAACGAGGCCCTCTCTTCTGCTTTTCTGGAAAAAGAGGTGAGGGAGGCGATCTTTCAAATGAAACACAATAAGGCGCCTGGACCGGATGGGTTCCCAGCTGAGTTTTACCAGGTCTTTTGGAGTCTCATCAAGGATGACTTAATGGCCATGTTTGATGAATTCCACAAAGGTGACCTCCCGTTGTTCAGCCTGAATTTTGGTATAATCTCACTAATCCGGAAACAGCAAGAGGCTAAGAAAATTCAACAATTTCGTCCTATTTGCATGCTGAATGTCAGTTTTAAGATTTTCACGAAAGTTATGGCTAATAGACTATCAAGGGTGGCTAGCAAATTGATTGGACCATCTCAAACGGCTTTTGTTCCGGGGAGGTACATCCTTGAGGGAGTGGTCATCTTGCACGAGATGATTCATGAGTTGCACAGAAAGAAGCAAAGTGGGCTTATGCTCAAGCTAGACTTCGAGAAAGCCTACGATAAGGTCAAGTGGCCTTTTATCCAACAAGTGCTTAGAATGAAAGGGTTTTCAGATAAATGGTGTAATTGGATTGATCAGATAGTATCGGGAGGAAGTGTGAGTGTTAAAATTAATGACAACTTGGGGCACTTTTTTCAGACTAAGAAGGGACTGAGACAGGGGATCCTCTGTCCCCTTTGCTTTTTAACATCGCGGTTGACATGCTGGCTGTCTTGATTGGACGATCAGTTAGTCACGATCATTTCCGAGGAGTAGTGCCTCATTTGGTGGATGGAGGATTGTCAATCCTTCAGTATGCTGATGACACAATCCTCTTTGTGGAGGATGACATGGAGCAAGCCAAGAATCTGAAGTCAGTTCTTTGTGCCTTTGAAAAATTATCTGGGCTTAAAATCAACTTCCATAAGAGCGAGTTGTTCCTTTTTGGGGAGGCTAAATAGAAGGAAAGTGAATATGCAGCCTTGTTTGGCTGTCAGGAGGGAGTTATGCCTTTCAAGTATCTTGGTATCCCGATGGCCCCTCGTAAGATTGCTAACAGTGATTGGAGGGTGATCGAAGATAGGTTCCAAAAGAAACTTTCTAGCTGGAAGGGAAAGGTCCTGTCGACGGGGGGTCGGTTGGTGCTTATTAATTCGGTGTTGCCGAGCCTTCCCATGTATATATTATCTTTCTTTAGGATCCCTAAGGAAGTGCGTAAGAAATTGGATCATTTTAGGTCCCGTTTCTTTTGGCAGTGTGATGACCACAAAAAGAAGTATAGACTCGCTAAGTGGTGTATTGTCTGCAAACCCAAGTGTGTGGGTGGTTTAGGAATTATCGATTTAGATGAACAGAATAAGTGCTTGCTAAGCAAGTGGCTTTTCAAATTGTTCAATGAGGATGGTTTGTGGCAGGATATCCTAAGGAAGAAATATTTAAAGAACCAAACTTTGTCGCAAGTACAGAAGAAAAGTGGGGACTCACAGTTTTGGGCGGGATTGATGGATGTGAAGGAACAATTCTTGGCTAGAGGGAGACTGGTTGTCCACGATGGCTCTCAAACTAGGTTTTTGGGAGGATTTGTGGATTGGTAACGAAAAATTGATGGATAAATTCCCGTCACTCTATAATATAGTTAGGAAGAGGGGGGCGGAAGTGTTCAGCTCGACCCCTCTAAAAGTTTCTTTCAGACGCGCTCTGGTGGGTGAAAATTTGTTGAAGTGGCGGGAACTAGTTTCTGGGGTGCTACTTGTGGATCTGGGAGAGGGCCGAGATAACTTTGTGTGGATGGTGGGCAAAAAATTTTCAGTCAAGTCAATGTATAATAGTCTAATGAGGGGGATATGAATACCTTTGAAGTGCAGGTCGTGGAGAATGAAGATACCATTAAAAGTAAAAAGAATTTGTGGTATTTAAAGCAAGGTGTGGTCCTCACTAAGGACAACCTCGCTAAAAGAAAATGGAAAGGCTGCACTAAGTGCAGTTTTTGTGATGTGAATGAAACCATCCAGCACTTGTTTTTTGAGTGCCATATGGCAAGGATGGTGTGGGGGCTTGTCTGTATGACTTTTGGTTTTTGTCAACCCTCGAGCGTTGCTCATCTTTTTGGATCTTGGCTTAATTCCTTCTCCTCCAATATGAGAAACCTTGTGCTGATTGGTGCTGCCGCTTTGTGTTGGGCCTTGTGGCTGTGTAGAAATGATGTGGTCTTTAATAGATCAAAGCCTATCTCTTGCTTGCAGGTCATTTTCAGAGCAACATACTGGATAAGGACTTGGTCTCTCCTGTCTAAAGAAGAGGAGAGATGCATTCTGAAGGAAGGATGCAAAAGTTTGAAGATCACTAGCTTGGAAATTGTCTGCAAGGCGGGTTGGAATGTGTTGAGGCATCTCCAGTTCTAGCTTTCTTGCTTTGTTTTGTCTGCTTTGGTTAGACCCTTAGAGGTGTTGTTTCTTGCCTGTTGCATCAGGCGGCTTTACTTTTCCTAAACTTGTGCGGTTAGCAGTTGCAGCGTGAGTTGCTGTGGGGTACCTGATCTTCATTGGTTGTAAGCTATCAACATTGGTTGCTGAGACCGGAGTTAATCCATTTTCTAAAAAAAGATGCCACAATGTTTGAAAACCCATTTGCAGGAGCTTTATCTGTCCTCAAATCAACTGATAGGGGTCCTCCCAACATCTATAGGACAGTTTACTAGTTTGAGGGCCCTTGACCTCTTTGGTAACCACTTGAGTGGACATGTACCATGCGAGATTGGCCTGCTCACTAATTTGATCCTTCTTGACTTGACCAGTAATTACTTGGATGGTGTAGTAACGGGGCAGCACTTTGCTGGTACAAGGAGCTTACAGTACCTACATTTATCTGGTAATTCCTTAAAACTTGAGTTCAGCTCGGGATGGCAGCCTTCATTTAGATTACTTGAAGCGATGGGTCCCCTGTTTCCTGGATGGCTGCAATGGCAGGTGGACATTACTAGTCTCCGTATCTCAAGCGCAGGTATAATTGATACGATTCCACACTGGTTTTCTAGTGTCTTTTCAAGAGCTGTTTATGTGGACATGTCCAACAATACACTGAATGGAGGTTTGCCAACAAATATGGAAGCCATGTTATTGGGACACCTTGATCTCAGTTCCAACCAATTAACTGGTACAATACCACCACTACCACGAAGCCTATACTGGTTAGACATCTCCAAGAACTCCTTGGCGGGTCCTCTTCCCTCTCATTTTGGAGCTCGAATGCTAATAGGTTTGTTTCTGTTCTCCAATCGCATCACCAGCCAGATTCCTAAATCTATTTGTAAATTCGAAGATTTGAGATACTTAAGCTTAGCTAACAACTTTTTGGTTGGAGAAACTCCCATGTGTTTGGGGGCGACAAAGATAATTTCTTTAGATTTAAGTAACAATAGTTTATCAGGCGAGTGGCCATCTTCTCTCCAAAATCTTACGAACATGACAGCGCTGGATTTAGCAATGAATAATTTCTCGGGAAGATTGCCCTTATGGATTGGAAACTTAAAGGCATTACAATTTATACGGCTAAGTCACAATATGTTCTCCGGGAGCCTCCCGATAAGCATCACAAACCTTGAATGCCTTGTATATTTGGATATTGCACACAATGGTATGTCTGGTTCTTTACCTAGGAACATGACAAGTTTAACATCAATGAGGCAGAAATTTTTGGAAGGAAGCTCCCCTTCACGGCAATTGCCCTGTCAAAACATCTATGAAATCGGAGATTATATTGGTGGTATTTCTGCAGTTATAAAGGGAGTAGAACTTGACTATGAGTTCTCTAGTATTATAGGTCTACATATGGTGAACATTGATTTATCTTCAAACTACTTAAGTGGCAAAATCCCAAAAGATATAGCTACTCTCGATGCACTTATAAATTTGAACCTCTCACGGAACCACTTCAGCGGAAATGTTCCAAACCATATCGGGGTCATGCACTTGTTGGAATCACTCGACCTCTCAAGGAACAAACTTTGTGGAGACATACCGGCAAGTCTATCAAACTTGACATTTTTAAGTGCCTTGGACCTTTCTTATAACTATCTTACTGGAAGAATACCATCCGGGTCACAGCTTCAGACAATATATGATGCCCATCCATCTATGTACGATGGTAATGATGGTCTGTGGGCCTCCTCTTCAGAAAAATTGTTCAAGTGACGACGCCTCAAGGCAAGGTCACATGACAATAACTGAAGGTCATGTGCCTGGATCCTTTTATCTTGGAGCGGGATGTGGTTTCTTAGTGGGTATCTGGATGGTCTTTTGTGCACTGTTATTCAAGAAAGCATGGAGAATTGCCTACTTCCAGCTCTTCGACAAACTATATGACAAAGCATATGTGCTTGTGGTTGTTACTTGGGCAAGATTGACCACGAATTAATTGCTGTGAAGCCACTGCTTTTTTTTAAAGACGTGCAAAGCACGTTTTTCATTAAGAGAAGAGAAAGTTACAAAGCGCTGCAATGGGAGAACCCTCAAAGAGCGAGCAAATAAGAAAGTTACAACTGAAACGAACAGAGAGAAGAACCCACACCACCATCACAAGAGAGACAACCGCTAGGAGTAAAGGGAGGGTTACAACCCCACGAACAACCAGGGCCTGCACAGACGAACGCCGAGAAGACCCGCACATCACCGCTTGCCAAACAACTTGAAGGAGCGGCGGCCGAAGTGGAGGTTCCGCAAAATGATGCCTTCAGGAAGGGAGCGACGATGACGCTGCCATCGTCCGCCCACCCACGAAGGGGCAGGCCAGGTCTTCACCTGGCAAACCATTGTCGGCCGCGACAATGCCCCAGCAGGGTCAGTCACGAAAGGAGCACAACCATTGTTGGCCTAGCAGAAGCTAGACAAGACTTTCGCCCAGGCCTCAAAAGCCGAACCACATGACCAGCCACAACAAACAAGAAGAGCGCAAGGCGATGGAGAAAGCAGCAGGAAGCCTCAGCGATTGCAACGGAGGACAGGTGTAGGGAACTTCCACAACCAAGATGACAGCAACAACGCCCCCGGGACCAGACGAGGCCGTCCGAACCACCTCGTCGTCTAAGCGCCGGTTGCAACCCGACGGAACCGCTAACCAGCCATCAGACCTCGAGCCCCGAGCAGAGAGAGGACCTGGGGCCGCCGACAGCAGCCACCAGCAGAGGGGAGGGCACAGCGGCCGCCGGCACAGGGGGAGGGGCCGCGGCCGCCAGCCCGGAGAAGGGTGCCGGCAGCAGGGGGAAGCCGACCGCCCGGGAGGGGCCGCGGCCGACGGAGGGGAGTGGTCAGCGGGCACAGTCAACGAGGTCGGCGGGGAGGGGGCTCAAACGGCAGTCGTTGGCGAGGAGGAGCCGCGGCCGCCATCGAGGCAGGGGGTGTCACGGCGCCGCGGGGATGTCAACAGGGAGGTCGACGGAGGCCGACGGTGAAGCGAGGGGAAGCCGCCGACCGCCGACGAGGAGGGGGCACAGCGGCGAGCGGGCCGCCGCCGAGCAACTCATCGACGCGCTTGAAGGATCACGCAACGTCGGCAGAGGGGTGCCGCCGGGCGAGGACCGCCGAGAGGATGGCGACGTCGCAGCCTGGCCGGAGGGGGCGCGACGACAGGGAGGGGAGGTGTATCCGCAGCCGTCGACGAAGGAGGAGGGGGGACCCCGACGGTGCCGCCGGCGAAGAGGAGGGGGCGTCATCGTCGTCGTCGTCGTCGCATCACCGAGGAACGGCCGCAGCCGCAACAGCCGGCGGCGGAGGTGCGGCCACCAGGTAGAGGGGCGGCTGCAGCCCGGAGGGAGCGGCCAGGCCCGGCAGCGAGGAGAAGGGGGGCTGGACCCCAGAACCGGGGGGCCGTCGGCGCCAACCGGCCAAACACCAGACCCCCGGCCACCACCGAACCACCACCGGCCCCCAAACGACAGCAAGGTGGCACCTTGGTGGAAAGGCCTGCTCCAACACCAGAGGGGGGGGGGGACGGCAGAAGAGCGGGGAAGGGTTCGGGATCCGGTGCCCGACAAGGCCGGCCAGCGTCGAGGGAAGGCGGTGGCCGCGCGTCGGAGGCGGGAGCAGCGGCGCCCGACCCGTCGAGATCCAGTGAGCCGTCCGCGGAAGGGGGGGTTGGGGGTGACGTCGTCGTGTCCCACCGGCGTCGAAGGGAGGCGGCGCGGGGGGCAAGTACCGGCGCAGAGCGCCCCCGGCGGCCCAGTAGGAGGAGCCTACCGCGGCCCGCAGCCGGCGCCGTCCGCATCGTCGACGACATGCCGAGACCGCCATCGACGGCGCACGTCGGGAGCTGCAGGAGGAGCCGGTTGAGGCCCGTCCTCGACCTCCCGCCGGCCGGGCAGCACCGTGACGGTGAGGGGCACCGGCCCGAACCGGATCTGGGGTGACCAGGCGGTCGGGCCCCCGTGCGTCGCACCAGAACCGGGAGAGGGGGGGGTTGCACGCGTGGAGAAGAAGGTCGGTGCAGGCGCCGGTGGGGCACGCCGGCCGGCGACGACCCCGGAGAACGACCGCGTCGCGGTGGTGGTGTGCAGGGAGGAGGAGGAGGAGGAGGAGGGAGCTAGAGAGAGAGGGGAGGGGGAAGAAGAGGAGGAGGAGCACGCGGGCCGGCGGTTGTGCGCCGCGACCGCTGGCCGCCGCCGCCGGCGGTGGGGGTGGCGGTGGCGGCAGCGGCAGCGGCGGGAAGCCCGGCGGCGCGGGGTGGGAGCCCCTGGGTCGCCCTCCGCATGAGAGCGACGCGGGGGGTGTTTCTGGCTTCTTCTCCTGCGAAGCCACTGCTGCTGTAGTAAACTACCCCTTCTTATGTTTTTTCTTTTATTGAAGTCAAACTAAGATGGTGTTTATGCTTTGTACTACATCTGGTTGACACTTACGAATTTGTGCTGCATCTATTTGTACTACTCATGAAGTCATGTGCACTCAAGAGCTATCAAGCATTGTTCCGCTCTGATCAGTCCATTCATGTTATATGTGAATATATGCAACACATACACCCTCTGCCTAGTGCCTACTGTTACAAACCATGAGATCAAATGATCTCATCCATCCATACACAGATGGCAACTGCCATCACTGAATCACCGGTGGCGTACGGACGCGGCGGTTGCCACCACGTCCGTACGCCGCACTACTCATCCCTGTATATATATATGTACATCACAGATGAATGAGATCGATCGATCACAGTTTCTCTCCAATTGTCTCTCTCGTTTACAACTCACTCAAACACGTTATCAGCACTTGCTCCGGGAGAAGAAAAGAGAGGTTGCAGATAGGAGAACGAGAAGGAAGTGGAGGCATTGGCCTCCGGCGAGTAAAGGTAACATGCCTTCCATTGATGCTCTTGTCGCCTCAGTGATGCACCTTCCTCCTCGCCTCCGTGCTCGCCGTCTTCGTGCCCGTCTTCAGCACCATGTTCGCCGGTCGCTCGTCCACTTTCAGTCGGCGACACCCGCTGCTGCACGCCACGGCCTTCACCTCTGGAATGCAGTGGCGGTGCCTCCGGTGCTCCCGGTCGCTGCTCCTCGCCGTCGACGTGGTGCCCGCATCACGGTTGGCGGTCATCGTACCTTCAACCACCGGCTTCACGAAGTCCAGCCGCTCGCCGTCGCTGGCCCCAGTGGGCCGCCGGCCGGTGCCGCACCCGACGCCGGCCCCAGCGGGCCGCCGACGGACCCCATCGAGGCGCCATAGCAACCGGCGCCGCACGTCCTGCCAATCCGCATCCATGTCACCAACGTCGCACGTTGTGTCGAACATGCATGGACGGCGGTTGTGCAGACACCGGTGATGGAGTGCTCGATCCCGCTTGATGTCGCCTCGCCGCCGGCCGCTGGAACTGCCGACGAGTCGCCGGTGGATGAGCCCGTGGAGATCCAGATGGATTCCACACGGGCCCCATCCCCCGCCGCTGACCGCCGCCGTCGTCGTTCCCCTTCGCCGCCACTGGCCGGGCCCATCTCCGTCAGCACCGTAGTGGCGCAGCGAGGACAGCCGGCCGCCTCCTTCATCGACACAGGCGCAGGCGCGGGCCCGAGCGCGCCTCCCCTTCATGTCGACGCTGCCGCCACCCCTCGCCGCCGGTGCCTCATCCCGACCGGCCACCGCCGCCTCCCCAACGGCTTCGGGGGCTACGCCTCCACCAACTCCGACGCGGAAGCCTAGTGCCTCGCCGGATCTGTGGCCAAGAGGCTCGTCGCTGGCGGGTCGATGGCTGCGGCGGCTCCACCGAAGCTCGCTGTGGTGTGGGGGATGAACGGTTAGTGTTGGGAAACCCTAACCGTCCCCCCTTTATACCGCAGCGAGGGAGGGGGAGCTGGGCTGGCCGGGCCAAACAGGCCGACTGGGCTGCGTGGGTCGTCCCAGGCCGCGTGAGCTTGGGCCGATAGGGCGACTTTCGGCCCATGCAGCTTATTAACCTTTACTATTTTAATTTCAGTCACTATTTTTCATTTAAGTCCCTGTGTTAGTCAATAATTCTGTTACAACAGTTCATCAGTGTTTATGTGTCTATGTTCTTTTCTGTTTAGACCCCTGATGTTGTTTGTAATTGTGCATCCATGTATGTATTGTCATCTATGCAATTCAGACTATGTTGTTGGATTATTACACTTGTTTTTTTTAGAATTTATGCCTTGCATTTTTTCTAAAATTTATCTCTACTTATTAGCTATGTATTAATTTGCAATTTATTGCATTTTCTTTTACTTAGCACATTCTCATGCACATTTATATCACATGTATTTTCTCTTGGGTTTCGAGCATAGGGTGATGGAGACCTTGGTACCGGCTGCGCTAAGTTCGTTCATAGAATTTAGTAGCCCTGAGACCGTGCTTTAAGGCCGCAAGTTTCGTGCCCATCACTATGAGGCCTACATCTTCCGATGATTGCCTATACATGCTTCCCCAAGTGTCATTTGAGGAAAATTTAAATTTACATTTTGAAGTTTCATTTTGATTATTAATGGAGCACAAGGTAGTGGAGTCCTAAGCGTTGGTTGCGGTATGTTCTTTTGAATATATCAGCCCTGAGATCCATGCTTTAGGCAGCAATTCATTTGCCCATTACTAAAGGATCTACTCCATTAATTTGGAGAATATCTATACTGTGCTTATTAATTCTCAAAATATTAACTCTCATGAAGTTTTTCCTCTCATTCCATGTGATTATTTTTGCTTCATGAGATTACAACCTTACCATGGGAATTCTTAATTTATCATTTCATGATGATAACCCATGACCATATTTGTAGGGACATGACAACTAATAAAGAGTTCGACGAACTCGCCATTGATGGGCACAATTACCCAACATGGGCTTCGGACATTGAAGTCAACTTTGCTTCTAGAGGGATTGTTGAGGCAATACAAGATCCTGTTGCTGGGGCTCCCCCCATTCAGGATAAAAGGAAGTTTTCTGCTCTTTTTCTCCTAAGGCTCTACATCCATAAAGATCTAAAGCAGGAGTATCTGATGGAAAGATGCCCACTTGCTTTATGGAAAGCCCTCAAAGAAAGGTATGAACAGCAGAAGGAACTCATCTGGCCTTCAGCCAATCATGAGTGGAATCACCTTCGTCTGCAAGACTTTAAAACTGTTGCAGAATACAACCATGCTGTTCACACCATTTGCTCAAAGTTGAAATTCTGTGAGAAAGAGCCAATGGATGCAGAGAAGATAGAGAAAACTCTATCTACCATGCTTCCAGAGGACAGGATATTGCATCAGCAATACCGCAGAAGCAATTTCCAGCAATATTCCCAGCTTATTCATACATTGTCCCAGGCAGAAAAACATCATGAGCTTCTTTTAAAGAATGCCCATCAGCGCCCTGCGGGTTCTGCTCCTTTGCCTGAGGTACACTACAATGAACATTCATCTGCTGGGAATAAGAAGAACTTTAAGGAGAATAATCCCTCCAAAAGTTCGGCTGGAAAACGCAAGTTCAACAACAGACGCAAATTCTTTAGGAGAGGAAAAGGGGGAAAAGGCAATGGCAAAGCATCATCACCTCGCGACAACAGTCGCAATGCTTGCTCCAGGTGTGGTTGCTATAACCATACCACTAAGGAATGTCGTTGCCCAAAACATCTTGTTCTTCTGTATCAAAATTCCCTCAAGAAGCCAAAGTCCAACAAGCCAAGATATGAAGCTCACTTCAATTCTACTGAGGCTACAAATGTGGTTCCAAGTTCTTCACTGGCTCCTACAGAACCGCAGAACACTCTTGGTTAAGAGAATACCACTACGACTGGACGCATGCTCACTCTTCCACATGAAGAAACTACAGACGACATGCTTATCGAGTACTTCACAAAGGATCCACTTGGTGATTTAGCATAATCTCGGTGAATTGGTCCACTAGAAGTACTGATCTCGAACCAGTTATTTATGTCCTATATTTGTCATGTCTTCATGTTGTAATAAGTAGAGATGTACAAACTCATTACATGGGTTGTATGAACTCCAGTAGTATTTCTTGGTAGTCCTTAGAGATATATGCATCCTTTACATTTGGGGCATATAAACTCTTTATTATTGTAATATTTTCATATGTATGTGAATGTTTCTATATGTTGAATAAAGAATTCTTGACTTGAATTTCTTGTTTAACTATAGATGTCTCATGATGTCAACTCAACAGAGGAGGAATTATGCCTAGTGGATAGTTGCACCACAAACTCTATACTTAGGGAGATCAAATACTTTCAAACTCTCAAGAAGTGAGATGGCAAAGTTTTGACCATCACAGGGCGTGATGCTGTAATAGTTGGTTCTGGACGGGCCACTATTACACTCCCCATGGGTACACAAATTGTAATTGAGGATGCACTCTTGTATCCTGATTCTACACGTTCCCTCCTATGTTTTAGAGATATCCGTCGTAATGGGATTCATGTTGAAACCCATGATGATAAGCAAGGGGAATTTCTTCTCTTGACTAAACCAGATGGATATGGCAAGCGCACATGCAAAAAAATTCCCTCACTCTCGTCTGGGTTGTATTTCACATACATTAAGCCTATTCCACATGTTGCATATAAGATAATCTTTCAAAATGTTGATCCATTCCGCATTTGGCATGATCGACTTGGACACCCTGGCATAGGGATGATACGAAAGATTATCGGCAATTCCATTGGTCACAATTTAAGAGCAAAGTTTCCTAAATCCTCAGATTTTGTGTGCATAACATGTGCCACAGGGAAACTAATTGTGAGACCATCTTCTCTCAAAATCAAAACAGAACCACTAAAATTCCTTGAAAGAATTCAAGGTGATATTTGTGGTCCAATTGCTCCAAACTCTGGACCGTTCAGGTATTTCATGGTATTGATTGACGCATCTACTCGATGGTCACATGTGTGTCTTCTTTCGACACGTAACCTTGCATTTGCCAAGATTATGTCTCAAATCATAAAGTTGAAGGCAAATTTCCCTAAACATAGGATCCAATCGATCCGTATGGACAATGCTGCTGAATTTTCATCTCACGCCTTCAATGACTATTGTATGGCTTTAGGAATTGAAGTTCAGCACTCCGTTCCATATGTCCATACCCAGAATAGTTTGGCTGAATCATTGATTAAGAGGATCAAGCTCATTGCACGACCTTTGTTAATGAATTGCCAATTGCCTACGTCATGTTGGGGTCATGCAGTTCTGCATGCTGCCGACCTTGTCCAACTACGACCAACTGCATATCATGATACTTCCCCAATGCAGTTAGTACGTGGAAATCCTCCAAGTATTTCCCATTTGCTAAGTTCGGATGTGCGGTCTACATCTCGATCTCACCACCACAGTGTACATCTATGGGCCCACATAGGAAAGTGGGGATCTATGTGGGATTTCAATCTCCGTCGATCATTAAGTATTTAGAACCCTTAACAGAAGATCTATTTACTACCCGGTATGCTGACTCAATTTTTGATGAGGAACATTTCCCGGTATTAAGGGGAGACTTTAAGTACCAAAAAGAATGCCAGGAAATTGATTGGGATGCTAAAAGTATTCCAGCCTCTGATCCACGTACTACAGAGAATGAACTACAAGTTCAAAAGATCATACATTTGCAGAAACTTGCAAATGAACTGCCAGATGCTTTCACCAACTATAAAGGTGTCACTAAATCTTTCATTCCCGCACGGAATGCGCCAGAAAGAGTGGAGGTACCAAATAAAACCACTCAACTCCCACTCATTGGTAAGAGGGGGAGAAGTACGGCCAATCAGAAAGATTCCAATGTTAGGAAGAAAAGACAAGTGGTGAATGCAAATCAACCATCAGTTGATAGACACCAAGTGGATTGTAATGATCCACAACCCAGCTCAGTGGTGCACGTTACTGAGTCTGGAACATCGGAAGACCCCAGACACATCATTTCGGGAAATCATGATGAGTCTATAAGGGTAGATGAAATTGCCATCAACTACGTTGAAACAGGAGAAACATGTGATAGAAATGCTACAATTGTCGACTCATATTTCGCTGAGAAAATTGCTGAATGCCTTCAACATGATCCAGATCCCAAAACCATGGTAGAGTGCATGCAGCGCTCGGACTGGAATAAATGGAAGGAAGCAATTGAAGCGGAATTAGCCTCACTTTACAAAAGAGAAGTATTCTCAGCTGTAATGCCTACCCCTCCTAGTATCTTTCCTGTGGGATACAAATGGGTTTTCATTCGTAAAAGAAATGAAAATAATGAGGTGGTGAGATACAAAGCAAGGCTTGTAGCACAAGGTTTTACGCAAAAACTCGGCGTTGATTTCAACGAAACATATTCTCCAGTCATGAGTGCAATAACTTTCCGATACCTTACATCATTAGCAGTACAAAATCGTCTATCTATGCAGTTGATGGACGTAGTGACCGCATATCTATATGGGTCATTGGATTCTGATATATACATGAAGGTTCCAGATGGAATCGATATACCAAATCCTAAGGCAAATCGCAACATGTATTGCGTCAAGTTGCAGAAGTCACTTTATGGCTTAAAACAATCAGGCAGAATGTGGTACAAACGATTAAGTGAATTTCTTCTAATGAAGGGATACACTAAAAATGATGATTGCCCGTGCATTTTCATTAAGAGATCTTCCAATGGTTTTTGCATTATTTCAGTCTATGTTGATGATCTCAATATCATTGGCAATGAGGAAGACATTAATGAGGCACGTCATCATTTAAAGACGGAGTTTGAGATGAAGGATTTGGGTCAAACCAAATTTTGCTTAGGTCTACAACTTGAGCATTTACCTTCAGGAATCCTTGTGCACCAAAGTGCTTATACCCAAAAGATATTGGAGAAATTCAATATGGACAAGTCATATCCATCTAAGACCCCTATGGTGGTTCGATCTCTAGACGTGGAGAAAGATCCATTCAGACCAAGGGAAGATGGGGAAGAGATATTGGGGAATGAGTTCCCGTATCTAAGTGCCGTTGGGGCGCTTATGTATCTTGCTAATAGTACCCGACCGGATATTGCCTTTGCAGTAAATCTGTTAGCAAGATACAGCACTGCTCCTACCAAACGTCATTGGGTTGGAGTTAAGAATGTCTTTCGATATCTCAATGGCACAAGAGATCTTGGCCTCTTCTTTAAGAGAAATGATGATCAGACTCTAACAGGGTATGTTGATGCTGGCTATTTATCTGATCCCCACGAAGCCAAATCACAAACAGGATTCGTTTTCATGCATGGTGGAACTGCTATTTCTTGGAAATCTTCCAAACAAACTATGGTAGCTACATCCACCAACCATTCTGAAATAATTGCATTATTTGAAGCATCACGTGAATGTGTATGGCTTCGCAGAATGGTACACCATATACTTACATCTTGTGGTATTGGTTCAATGGAATCACCAACCATTATCTATGAAGATAATGCTGCTTGTGTTATTCAGTTGGAAACAAGTTATGTTAAGACTAATCTTAACAAACATATGGCCCCTAAATTATTTTTCCCTCATGATCTTCAGAAGAATGGGGATATAAACATCTTGCAGATAAAGTCTTGTGATAATCTTGCTGATTTATTCACAAAGTCTTTACCATACTCTTCATTTCATAAATACATCATGGGTATTGGTATGAGACAGCTGAAAGACTTGCAAGAATCAGGGGGAGTGTCACTCCATGACACTTAACTTTGTTATACCAAAATATTACACACTTTTCTTTGTATGAGTTTTATCATTTGAGTTTCTCATTCAAAGTTTTTAATGAGGTAATATTAACACAAAGCTACATATCATGGTTATTCTCCTTATTTTTCCCACTGGGTTTTTGAGGAGTTTTACTTGATATACATATATATATTTCTAAGATTTCTAAACAGATATCTTGAAGAATGATCAAGGCTGGATTCGATCAAGGGGGAGTGTTACAAACAATGAGATCAAATGATCTCATCCATCCATACACAGATGGCAACTGTCATCACTGAATCACCGGCGGCGTACGGACGCGGCGGTTGCCACCACGTCCGTATGCCGCACTACTCATCCCTGTATATATATATGTACATCACAGATGAATGAGATTGATCGATCACAGTTTCTCTCCAATTGTCTCTCTCGTTTACAACTCACTCAAACACCTACAATTCAGAGGTAATGTTACTGGGGTGACAATGTAAAATAATTTGGGGCAATCTTTTTTTAGAAGAATTTGGGGCAATCTTGGTCATAGCACAACTGTGCATTGAACCGCAGGGCCACTGGATTTTGAATGTTGTTCACATGCACTGGATTTTCTTGATCTAACTAGTGATGAATACTTTTTTTTCAATTTGGCAATGTAAAAAACTTGCAAAGTTGACATACATACCTCTTATTTCCCCCATCCTACGGGTCGCAGGGCCCATCCCGCCCGCCTCCATGCACGGCAGCGCTCGCGGGACGCCGTCGCCGCCAAGTGCGACTATAGATCGCTTCGGTGATGATTTGCAGGCCAGCAAGCGGCGCGCGGGCGGGGGGCTGCGCGGGACCCACGGCGTGGGGCGCGGGAGGGGAGCACGGGAGGAAACTATTCCGTTCCAAAAAGTTATAAATCTTAAACCGTAAGTCTAAATTAAATTTCGATTTCAAAAATAGATTTCTTGTACTGAGATCTTCAAAATAATATCTCACTTGACTATGTTTTGACAAACTTTTTTTATTCGTATTTTTTAATTAAGGTTATATATTCTATTATAGCCAGAACAAATAAATGAAGTGTCAGAACAAACGAGAACAACTATCAGAGCAAGATACTATGCCAGAACAAGTTTGTATGTCATTCCGAACAAATAAATAAATTGTCAGAACAAATCAGAATAATTGTTAGAACAAATTATTATTACAAACGGAAGAAGTTATTATTATAGTCATAACAAGATATTATTATAGCCGGAACAACTTATTATTATAACTAGAACAAGTTTGTATGTCATCTCGAACAAAAACAAAATATAGTGTTAGAATAAATCAGACCAATAGTCAGAACAAGTTAGTATTATAAACATAATAAGTTACTAGGAAAGTGCCCGTGCATTGCTACGGGCAATACAATCTTAGTATACAAGCATAAATATTTGCAGTGTGGAGAACGGACGGCAGGCACATAGAGTGGTGTAGGGTTACGGCATGGGCGGACCAGCAGATGTGGTATAGCATGGGCTGACCGCGAGAGACATGGGCTTAAGCATCGGGCCAATCACGTGCGGGGGCGTACATGCACTGCATGGCTCCATCCAGATCGGGCTTGTGTGGCTGACTTGTGGCCGGGTTTGGATGGCAAAGAACAGTCAGTGGTCAGTGGGTGGCCTTTAGCAGTAAACCTCGTCAGCAGGCAAAATTTCAATGCGATACTTGCCTTTCCAACATATTTGGTTACGTAAATTAAGCATAAATACTTCGTTTTCGCAAGCTATTAATCACATTCGGTTCAGTAACTTTCATAGCCAGATGAGGTTGCAAAGTCTGTAGATTCAGGCACAAATATCCATGATTCATTCTTCCTTGTCAAACTGACATGGAAGGGACATTGATAAATGGGAAATTCAAAATAAAATAACAGATTGTCACAGCTCATTTACATGATTTAACTCTCGGTAGTACATAAAATATTTGCAAGGAGATCTTCAATATAGACACTACACAAGACAATCTGAGGAAACGAATATGGGAATATGGTGAGGATGACACTGCACCAAATGCATCTATCGACATCAAATGGTTGTTTTTTCTCCTCACGAAAAGAATAATGAAAAGGCTCAGCCTTCAGGCATAGATTCAAGACATGATCGAATATATAACCGAGATGAAGAATTAATCACTATCATTCAACATAGACATAATCAATCGAAGTATTCTACAACTGAAAAATTCAAGCATTAGCAACTCATAAATGTAGCAGCTATCTATTAACATAATCAAGATCTAATATGTATTATTGCTGCTACACAGTGAAGGTCAATAGTTTAAAAAAAGAAAAACTCAACATTATCAAGATCCAATACGTCTTTTCAAATAAACATTAGGCATCCATTTTTTTTACCTGAAGGGTTGAATCGAGGAAGACCATGTATCGGTGAAACAACATTCCCATCCACAGTATGATGGAGCATTTAATTTTACCTAAAGAAAGCAAGAAAAATTAAATTGTGTCGTAATAATTATTACATACTACTAAATGAAAATCATAAAATACACATGATTAATATATATTATATTATATTACCTTAGCTACAATGTTAAAACCTCCTTGTATACAATATTCTTCGTATACGTGTCATTCACCGTTGGTTCAATTTTCTTCTTTTTGACCACATCTTTTTTATTAAGCTGACCCTTTCCTTTATTTTTAGCATTTCTAGCATTTTTCTGTTCCATCCTTTTAGCCTCTTCCTCCTCTGCCTCTGCATTAGGTGGGAGGGCGAGGATCTTGATGTTCGTTCTGGCTGTGGCTCTAGACATAGCCACATACAGTTGACTGTGAGAGAACACAGGGGCAGGCAGGTACACTCCTACATTTGGTATTGTTTGGCCCTGTGACTTGTTGACCGTCATGGCGAAGCTGAGCCTAATAGGAAATTGCTTCCTCTTGAATTGAAATGGGAACATCTCATCATCAGAGGGGCACAAGGGTATTCGAGGAAGGAATACTCTCTTCCCGGCATGTTGTCCCAAAACAATTTCAGCATATATTGAGTTTCTTTGGCACCCTCTAACTACCAGCCTCATTCCATTGCATAGTCCGTTTGCAGGGTCTAAGTTCCTAAGCAACATTATCGGGCATCCAATCTTGAGCTTTAGGACATGTGGAGGTAGCCCGTTGGGAGTCAATGTGTTAAGGAACTCCTGAGGATAGTAGTTGTGCGGATCATCCACCGCTTCGTCGAAACTATGGTACACCATCTCCCCACCATAGAACTTGTTGATCATCATCAAATTTATATCATCCACCCAATCATTACGTGTTGATAAAATGGCTCTGGAGGTGATGTAGTCCTTGTTTGTCATGTTTGCATTGAGGTTTGGAAAGATGCTCTCAATCAACGTGTCAAGATCTTTCTCAGAATCCCCAGAGTACGGGACACATATATCTTCAGGAAGGCGTACATCACCATCTTTGTTAACCTCCTCTGTGCCATCACCAATCCGCAACAAATAATCTGCAAACAAACGGTCATTCTGGGCCCTCATGTTGTGCACGAGCTTAAGATGCCGCATGTCGTCCCAAAGGTACAACCTCCGTAAGGAAGCACCGACAATCTGAGCCCTGGATCCTTTCCGTACAACAGGGAGGACCTACCTGAAATCTCCACCAAACACAATCGTCTTACCACCGAACGGAAGATCTTTCCGTCCCATTATATCATGCATGCTGATGTCTAGCGCCTCAACAGCCTGCCTCTTAGTCATTGACGCCTCGTCCCAAATGATGAGAGACGCAGACTGTAGCAGCTTGGCAGTACCACTCTGTTTCGTGAAGCTACAACAACATGAGTCATCAAGCGTAAGAGGAATCTTGAAATGTGAGTGTGCCGTCCTCCCACCAGGCATTATAGATGCTGCGACACCAGATGTAGCTGTAGCAACAACAATCTTGTTCTGACTGCGAATGGTTCCAAGAAGTGCTCGGTATAAAAAAGTTTTTTCTGTGCCGCCAGGTCCATCAACAAAGAATAAGCCACCCTGTTCGGTGTCGATAGTTGACATTATGTCATCGTAAGCAGCCTTCTGCTCCTTATTTAGCATATCAGCTAGTCTCACATCTTCTGAATTCGGCTCAATGCTCGACTCCTCAAATATCTCACGAGGAACCCCGGCAGCATCGTCAAATGCATCGTCGACTTGTGGAAGAGGGAACGACCTTATGTCCTTACCCATAGATTGCAGCATGTTCCTGATGTCAATCAAAAGAAGTTGTTCCACCACTCTCGGGTTTGGATTGTTGCGCTTGTAGTCTTCTGCCATTGCATCGAAGTGTTTTGTCCACAAACCGGCCACATCCTTCGGCTCGCAGAATACCAGTATTGTAGCAAACAACCTACGCAATGAGGATGGCATCTGAAACAAGCTGTTTTCAGTAAGACACTCATCAAGTGATTTATCTTCTTCGATCAGGCCTCACGTCATTGCAGCGTCACAGAACGAAGGATAATGCACACCATTAACAGTCATGAGGTCCCTCCACGATGTCGCTCCAGGGACATGGTTCAGGAGAATCCGAAGGAAATAGCATTCACCCTCTGTCGGATTCGCAGATATGAGTCTCCCGACCTGGTATACTGAGTTTTTCCTTGGTTGCCAAACTTTATCTGTTGCATTCCACCTATAATACTGTGGAAAGTCGCGATACAAGATTCCTCGAGCTTCAGGATGATGATAGTTGAAGTTAAACCATTCTGTGAGCATTGACTCCTCGATACGCGGACGTTTTAGAACTCGTTCAACCTTGTCTCGTTTATGAAATGAAACCATATGGCAGTTGGGGAGATGACATTGCAACGGTTGCACCGGTGGGTGACACTAGTGTAAGTCAAAGCCGTAGATCCTCCACATCACTTCTGGAGGACCCACCCACCGGGCCTCTCTGTAATCCGTGATCTCATCAACATTTCCGTTGACATCTTTCTTTCCATTTTCTCTAACTGCCACAGATGTTCTGTCATGTCCCTTGTAGATGTACTTAAAAAGATATTTAACAGACTTAATGTTGCTGCATGCCTCAACATTGATGTGGCAGTTGAAAGTATGTAGCAAGTACGGGTTGTACGGAACAACCCATCAATTGTCCAGCATGTGTCCTCAAATCATTTCCTGACGACCATCATCACGTCTCCTATACATAGGGTATGAATCCTTGCCTTGCGATGTTGAATCGCAAAATGGCCGTGGGTAACGATTCTTGCACGACGAACGGTCCTTTGTGCACAGGCATTCATGATTAAGCACCCCGCACGGCCCGTGCATCATATGCTTCGTCACCATCCTGTAGAGCTCAGGGAACTTCTTCTTGTTTGGCAGCTCCGCACAGATAAGCATGTCATACTACTCGGGGCATGTGATCTTGTACTTCCTCTGCATTATCAGCAACCAGTGTGCATGCGGCAATCCCCTCTTCTGGAACTCAACGACATATACATAGGCACATACCTTGCCAAGTATATCGTTGTGCAACAATCACCGCCTCAACTCCTCCAACTTTGCCCGGAACACCCAAGCCACGAGATCTGGACGGTCCTGCGCCTCCTGTCCTGGATATAGCTCATTCTTTATCTCATCCCAATTCGGATTGCACGTCATAGTGAGGAAGATATCTGGTTTTCCATACTTTCGGACCAGAGCCATCGCGTCCATGTACCGACGCCGCATATCACGAGGACCACCAATGAACGTTGGTGATAGCATAGTACGCTTCCCAACCTCTGTCGCGTCTTCCACCCCCGTACGATAGCTGTCGACCAAACCTTGGTACAGGTCAGCCCTCACAGTATCTTGATTGTTGCGGTAATAGTCAAGACATGAGCTTTCTATCTTAACATAGGTGTCGACAGCAAACTGCTGGAACAAACGCTTGCCGTATAGTATTGGATTGAAAATCCCAGGCCGCATCTGCAACTTGTAGCAATAGTAATCACGCATGGAAACACATTTATTTCTGGCAAAGCCTACACACAGAAAAGTTTTCAGTTAGTACAATGATCCATGTTCATTAGGTAATATTTGGTAAGAGTAAATATGCAATTACCCGCATCGTCATCGCCACCCCCCTGAGCACACTCCTTGCGGATTGCTCGGGCTCTGTTAACCTGCTCCTCAGTCACACCAACTTTGGGAATGCAGCTGTGCCACCCGAACTCTCCTTTTGGAAAGAAGAGAGGGTACGAGAGGGGGTCATAGCATCCATGATATGACCGAATGCCTTTCCATGACCTATCCTTCCCATGAAGGACGACACTATTATCAAATTGACCCCGACGCTCACTCCCCTCAATCCAAACGGCAGCAACCTCTGATGTTAAAGGTTTGTTATATACTCTTTGGTCTAGCTATTGATCAAGGTTGAACTCGATGTGGACATCCGAAAAATTCTCTACCTCTCCCATAGGGCGAAGGTGATCTGAGTAGGGATTAATGCCACTATTGAAGATGCCAACCAACTTACGAATGACCTCTCTATCTTTCTGTTCAGTCTTCTCACGGCACTTGCTGAGCCTATAATCAAGATCTGGATCATCGTCGTAGAAATAAAGCTCGAGGTGAGCAGGTTCATACTTTTCTTCTTTGCTGAAGTTCTTAACAATATGGTAAATGGCTCCATGCGCACGGAATGTGTAAATGGGACACTTCCGGGTGTCAGTGGTCGCACTATCAAGTTTACAGTACAATGAAGTGAATGAGAACTGGCCATTGAAATATCTAATGTGATCACAAAAATGCTTGGCATCAGTGTCTGAGGCCGTCCACAATCGCATGAGTTCATCCGGGGGCGGGTCGCCAGTGGGTAGATGAATATCTCCACTACGGCAGCAAAATCCTTTCGGTTCGGACTCAAACTTCTTTGCGTTGCAAAACTCGTAATTATCCACTGGTTTTAGCATGTGGGTCTCGTCCTTGACATTAGCATAAACCGCACCGAATGGATCCGGTACATCATGTCCATCGATATCTTCATCATCCATCGCTATGTCGACTTCCACATCGTCATCGTCATTGTCCTCTATTTATGTTTAGCATAGGTCAAGCGTGTTAGATTATGTTGGATAATATAGAATGGTAATTTAACACGAGATAATTGCGTCGAGGCCTACCTTGTCCCGCAAAAAGGTACCCTTCATCCTCTTCCTCGTCCTCCTCGAACACGATGTTGTCATCAACATCTGATGCAACACATGAACATAGCTAAATATGAACAATATGAACAGGAAGAAAATGCATGTCCCACAAACATTGACCGCTCATCAACGTACCTTCACATATGTCTTTGTGCACACCGCGTGGTGGCGTAGAATCAGGCTCATCAACAATGGTTGGTTGTGTCTGAGTACACCTTTCATTATGAGGTGTTGGTCTAGAAGTCCCTGTGAAAGATGAATGGTTGGTCATACACGACAACAAAAGTGCTGATCGTGAAACAAGTAATTATATTTACCCGCTCCAAAAGCATTAGATGTCGTCACAGGGTGGGATCCCGGAGGGTAGGTTTGCGTGACACCTATATATATTATTAAAACACATTATGGTTAAGTATTAAGTGTGGATTAACTTAATAGTCACAATATATATGTTGCATTAGTTTACCATTTTCAACGACACACGACTGTGTCGGCTGACTCTCAAAATTATTGTTTTCACCAGTGGTCCCTTTGGCGTTCCTCCCAATAGTTGCTTCAAACTCTTGATTACGAAGGTTTCGTCGAGAATTTCTCAATCCTGGAGTCAGGTGGGACGTATGTATGATGTTGGATAGAAAGGCCTCAGAGGTTTCTCCTTGATGAGGGGGTTCTGAAACAATTGCCTCGACATAAACAGGTGTGCCACCAAATTCGGGGATTTCCATCTGTTCCGATATCCTTGAGGGAGGTTTATCACCAGGCGAGAAGATAAGCTCCAGTTTAAATTGAGGGTTTGCCATGGCAATGGAGTCAGGATGCAAGTTGTTTGCACGTTGTTCCTTAACACTCTTTTTATAGTCACTCTTGGTTTTTCTTCTTCTCTCCACATTCTCTTGTGTAGTCCTAAATAGTCTTTTTGCAGCATAGGAATCACGCCTCCTTTTATTTATTAGTGCCCTCTGCTCAGGAGATAGCGCCGCCCTCCATGCCCTAGCATTCTGACGTCGACGCTCCCCAGGAGAGACGTTATGGTCATCAGCGGCAGCTGATTCATCTACAACACCTAAAAGCAGTGGCACTGTTCCGAACAACCAATCATATTTCATGTGAGAGAGTAGCAGGCCTAGTTCGGTACCAATTAAGCTGGATAATCCCTACTTTTCTAAAGGTATTAACATGTACGAATATCAACCCTAATGACAATTGAAGGCTAACAAAGAGTGTAAAAACTGTCTGAATAGCCTAATTATTTAGGGACACTAACAATAAAGAGGGGACCAACATTCAACACTCCACACATCACTTATTAGTCGGTCATCCATCATATCTATAAATTAATTAGAAAGGGCAATTGATTACTTAAACTTACCTTCACAATCAGCAGTGGTAATGTCGTGGGTGTTCTCATCCAATAGTGAAATACTTGATGCAACATTTCCATCTGTGTACACCACAAATGCACATATACTTCCATTGTCAAATATTTGTCAAATAAAAAAACTACTACAACCAAGAGTTGAAGATGCATGAGATTACCTCCTACAACATCAACAGGCTCACCATTGTTCAATACGTCATCTACATAGAAATATCGCATCACTTAGTCGGTCTCAGGGAACTTTGTAAATGCCTTAGAAAGGGCAATTGATTACTTAAATTTACCTTCATAGCCAACATTGGTAATGCCGTGGGTACTTTGATCCAATAGGGAAATACTTGATACAACATTTCCATCTATGTAGACCACAGACACACATATACTTCCAATGTCAATTATTCATCAAATAATAAAAAACTACTATAACCAAGAGTAGGACATGGAAGAGATTACCTCCTCCTTCAACCTTAGCAGGCTCACCATTGTTCAATACGCCATCTACGAAACAACCATCCAACTGTGTTTAACATGTTGTGGCCAACGAAAAATTAATATGGAGTGTGTGAGGGGTAACCTTGATTATTTGTAGTACCCACAAACAGGCCTTCCATATTTTGATTCCAAATTCCCCTATGTAGCCAGTCACTATTTTCATCATCATCCTCGAGTACAAATTCATCTATATGCATGCATGCACAATTCATTAGATCCTCACTCAGATTGTACATCATCATTAAAACACGACAATGCATGAAATAATACCTTCTGCCTGGGATGCAATTGGTGCATTTAGGTCGCCCGACACTTTATTCTTCTCCGCCCTCCTCTCTCGTCTCTTCCTATTCCGCTCATTCCTCTGCTCAGTTGTCATTGATGCGTACCGTTCTTTCTCTCTTTGCCGCTTTCGGGCATTTTTGTCACCAACTTTGGTACCTAGCACGTCGGCAACAATACATTATTTCAACCACCACACTCTTGATTAAACAAGAATTTCCCTTTCATTGTTGCATTACCTTGAGCACTAATGTTTGTGAGATCTCCAAGAGGTGTCCTACTCTGGCTAGTTCTTGATGGATCCATCAGGACTCCGAATGTTCAAATGTCCTTAACAAAAAAATCACACCCTCAACATCCATGCACACACAAAAAAAGTCAACTCAAGGCAGGTTCTGAAACATACTGAGCGTACTTACTTGTTCCCTCTGATCTCCAGTCAAGTCCTGGCACACTGTTTGGCTGCGTGGGGATCGGAGAGGTCGTCCTCCGAACACAATCCCGTCGCCTGCAATTTCAAGTAAGCGGATGCAACATGATGCATTCAGTATTGTCTTATCAATCCTTGTATAACAAATACTACATAGTTAATTCTCACTAAAACAAATACTACATTTGGTTTAGGCAAATAAATTAAACCTGAAAGATAGCTCATATACACAGTTCTGTTTTGTTATGGGACTGTAGCCTACTACTGGGTAAGCACGCAAACTAAAGTGATTTTCTTCTAGCACTTCAATAATAGCCTAGCCCCTGAAAACAATAAACTTCATGTATGAAAAATTCATAGGAATATATTCAGGAATTGGCTTCACAAGAGAATGTATAGAGCCTAAGGCTTTACGCCGTGTGTACTTCAATTATTGTGAAGATCTTGTTATACTGTAATATCTAACATGCATATTTAGGTCCATGGTTCATTTATCTTTCAGAATAAAAAGGAATCCCTGTAATTTTAACAAGTATCATGGAACAATCCTGCAACTGGAGGAGCTTCAATGTGACACGATCAGGGTGAGCTGCAAGGCTGCAACACAAGCAAGCAACATGATGCCTAGGGTTACAGAATAAGAAACAGCAAGCGTCATTCGAATAGGAATAAAAAATATAAACTGAAATTCTCCAAAAATAAAAGTTGTAGAGGAACTATACGCCTACAACTTTTACAAAGGGCGACCCCATGTTTTTATGTTTGGTTTGACGGGAACAACGTGACAAAGATATAGTTTTTCTCGGCCCCGAATTACTGTGCACAGGAACTTAAACTCAGTTTTTTGGCCAATTTGCCCTCAAATTTTGAATGTCTGCCAATTATGAAAAATGTGTTCCCGGAAACAAGAAAATTTTTTACATTGGCAGGATTTGAAGTTCTATAGTGAAATTAGAAGAACGCGCTAGAAAACTATTTCAGCATTATAGAGCTCTTAAGGGGTTTGACCAAATTTTGAGATTTTGACCCAGGGTTCTTTTGCAAAGTTGGTCAAAACTATGCTAAGCATACTTTGGAACTAATCACACTTGATTAACATGACTAATTAATGTGCTTATGTTAATGAAACATTAGGGATGTTACAATCCACCAATTCATTTGGCATTTGAGTGTTATTTTTGCAAAATTTCGTCAAGAGTATTTATTTTTGCAAAATAAAAAAAACCCTCGGGAGGGATCCCGGCCTTTTCCATTGGAGGTCCGCGCTAACCCACCCTCCGGCACGCACGCACGGGTCAACGGCCCAACGCGTCCTCCGCGAGTCGTCGTCCTCCTCCCCACGTCGAGACTCCGGCGACGCTTCCCCGAGCCGCTCGCGAGTCACGAGCATGGTTTTTTTTACCCACCGTTACCGCACCGGTTACCGCGGTTACCATTCTTACCGCTCCGGTGCGGTAACGGTACCGGCCGGTTTAAACCGCTAGGGTTCAAAAAATTCAAATTTGAATTCAAAAAAATGAAAAAATCATTAAAAACCCTAAAAATAGTTCATGATTTATAGAATCTGGTGATGTCAAAAATTTTCAAATTTGAGTGCATTTAGTATTTATTTGGAGCTTTAGAAGTTACAGAAAAAAAGAAAAAGAAAAAACGAGCGCCGACCTGTTAAGGCCTATCAGGCCCAATCGGCTCAAAGGAACCCTATTCCACACTCTGCTGGCTTCCCCCGACGCCCCCAACGGCCAGAACTCTCCCCCGCTCGCGGTTCGTTGACCTCCACCCCGGAGCAAGCCGTCCGCGCCGCCGCCGGCGGTTAACCGCGCATGGACGCCGGTTAGCCGTGCGGTAGCTGCGGTATACCGCGGCGCGGGCGGATCTGTCCGCTCCCGCGCGGTAGAAGGGGTATCCCGCCCCGGGTGGGCGGTATACCACGGCGGGAGCCGGCGGTAGGGCCGCACGCAGGTAAGTTTTTTTTATGGAGTGTAGGAGACTTAGGATTTAGGTAGGTAGCTTTAGGATTTAGGTAGAAATTAGCTGTAGGATGTGGGTACCATTTGCATTAGGATTTAGGTAGGATTTGTGTTATGATTTAGGTTTATTTTGCTTTAGGATTTAGGATTTTAGGTAGGATTTAGGATGTTAGGTAGGATTTGTGGTAGGATCCTATTTTAGGTAGGATTTGTTTCAGATTTAGGTATATTTTCTTTAGGTACATTTTATTTAGTTGTGAGTTTGTGAATTAGACGCTTAGTTACATGCATTTTATTTATGTCATTGATTTGTTTGTGTTGGCCATTTATGCAGATAGACAATGTCAGGCAGACCTAAAGATGTTGTATGGGAACATGGTGACAATCTAGCTCCCGGATGGCGATGCAACTATTGTGGTATGCAAAAAAGTGGTGGTGGTTCTACTAGATTCAAACAATATTTGGTCGCGCGCGGATCATCGGTGCTCCATTGCAGCAAGGTGGCACCACCTGTGCGGGAGTACTTTCAGCAGGATATTGAGAGGACTAAGAAGGCAACTTGTGACCGGGCTCGAGAGAGGTTGGCACGGGAGGCGGCAGCAGCCGCGGGAAACAATTAACCTGTCGAAAGCAGAAGCCGAGTTCCGACAGGGTGTGGAAGGGAGAGGAGGTACTTATAAGCGTGGAGGTGGTGCTACTGGTGGTGGTGGTGGTGGTGGTGGTGGTGGTGGTCTTCGTTTCACAGGTATCAATTACACCTACGTACGCACATTTCTTTCTGACTGTGAGTACTAATTATGGTTGATTGCAGGTGAGACCGAGTTCACACATGCTACTCAAGATCGCGACCATGGACAACCGGAATCGTAGAGGAGAGTGTATGGACCTACGGACTACGACACTCCACAGTACTCTTCTTCCTCCTACAGCGATACCTCAGAGCCTCGTTATCACTATCCCAGACCTGACATGAGCATGCAGCCACCGACGAGATGGGTGTACAAATGGGAAGACCCCCATTTCTACGCTATGTTAGTTGAACAATGGGAGACAACATCGGCGTGGACAGGTCAGAGTTGGCAATAGTACAAGGCTGAACTACTTAGAGTGCACGGTTTAAATGTGATGTCCACCACCGAGTACGAGGCGGCGTCCCAAATAGGGGTCTTCCCATTCATCCAACGCAGTTGAGTATGATTATGTACTATTGTATTTTTATGTGTATGAGACTATGGTGGTAGTGACTATTGAGTATGACTATGTACTATGGTATTTGTATGTGTATGAGACTATCTTGGTAGTGACTATGGTATTTGTATGGGACTAATTATTGTTGCTTTGATGTGGTCTTTTTATATTAATATGTGCATAGGTCAAGCCAAAATTTTGATGTTTCTTAGCCAAAAAAAAACCCAGCGGTAAAAACGGTAACCATTTATACCGCTACGGTTACCGCTCTTACCGTTCGATATACCCAAAAAAACCGATTGCACTACGCTTTTCGTTTGAAAATTTGAATTCGAGCGGTAAATAGCGGTTACCATTTATACCGCTGGCCGGCGGTAAAAATATACCGGTTGGTAAAAAAACCCTGGTCGCGAGAAGAATAGCTCTGCATCATCGGATCGCCTCTCCATCGCAGTTCCATCCAGGCCCCGCTTCCCCTCCGCCATCCAGGCGCTCTCTTCGCCTGGCGCCGCTGCTCCGTCTTCCTGTTGCCGGCGCCCCTCTCCGCCTCCGATCTGCGCGCGTCCCCCTCGGCCACCACCTCCGCATCCACCAAAAATCAAATTAGAGTACGGAATCAGGAGAGGAACATACATGTAGATGAAATTGCAAAGTGGAGTGGACGGCGTGTTGCTGGAGGTGAGGGCGCGTCGGCGTTGTTGCTTGAGGTGAGGTCCCTCCGCGCCTATATCCTGAAGGTGAGGGCGCCTGCGTCGGTCCTTCGGCGTGGTGTAGGTGAGGGAGCCGGCGTCGATCCTAGCGGCGCGGTGTAGGTGAGGGTGCCGGCGTGGAGGGAGGAGGCCGTCGATCCGTGTGGAGGGCGTGTTGCCAAGAGCCGATCTCAGGCGACGCCCACGTGATGGATTGGAGTGCGCGGCGACGTTGTTGGAGGTGTGGGCCGGGCGCCGATACTACAGCCACGGTGAGGGCGCTGGCGTGGAGGGAATTGCGTGGCGGCGTTGATCCGAGCGGCGGCGGTGATGTTGCTGGCGGAGCAATGCAGATGGAGATCGGAGTCAGAGAGAAAAAAAGGAAAAACAGGAGGAAGACTCACGTCGTGCGGAGCCGCAGCGGATTCAGCGTTGAAGCGGTGGGACCGGGGACGAGGAGGCGCGCGGGGGTGATGCGATGGAGACCGAAAAAACGGAGGAGAGGCAGACCCACGTCGTGGGAGCCGCGGATCGTAGGGGCAGACCCATCGTGGGTGAGCGAGGTATACTGCGATGTTTTGTCTCCTTTCTAAACTTTTTAGGAGTATATATAAAGATAAAGATTATTATAGTCCGAATAAGATATTATTATAATCAGAACAAATTTACATCTCATCTCGAACAAACAAATATTAAATCAAAATGAGGAAATCTCAACAAATGATAGGTCAATAACACATTTGAATCAGATTTTTTTTTTGAGACACATTTTGAATCAGAAGTTTAACAGATGCTACAACACTCCATAGTATGACTGGCATACATCATAACCCTTTTCAGAATTTCTTCATGCTGATTTGGTGGCCCGAACCAAAGCTGATTGCACATTTTCACTTAATATAGACCTTCGGAGGAAAATAAAGAGATAGTTTGCAAGTTGCAACTTTGTATAGCACATTACCATTTTGTTGAGCGTCTCTTTCTCCTAACAGTTTTTACTCTTACATCTTTTCAACGATATATAGTTATTTATCCTTTATGAGCTAGACTGCAAACATGTTAATGACATTTTTCTGGGAAAAGAGCCCATTTTTTAGATGAAGCTGAACCAAATTCCATTACGTAGAATGGAAATACGTAATCTTGTTGACGGGAAAAGAACATGTGATTGCTTCAAATAGAAAGTATCGAACCAAACTACCATAGTACCATCTGTTTTTGAAATCCTTTCTTATCCCTGATCTGACTACAATGAGTTTTGCCAGTCCTACAAAAAAAATATATCACCTGTGTATCCAAGAGTTGTGGCCCTCATGGAGTAGTTTTATTACACAATCCTACTTATAGAGTTTTATTGAAAATATGGATCATAAAAATGGTGGCAGAAAGTATCAATTTCACCTAAACATAAATTCTACAGCATATTCAGATTAACTGCCTTGTTAGTTTCAGTAACTATCCAATATAACAGGTAAGCTATTCTCCAAGACTCCTATCCTGCAGGTGTTTTTCATTTGTGGGGAAAAAATAGCAACAACCAATAGCGGAACAAAGAAGAATGCTGGTGTATCACGTATTAATGCATAAAATTGGCTAACTATCTTGGTAAGGTTAATGAGCATCATACTGTCAGATCAGCTAAATGCAATTCAAGTATCATTATGGCCCACCATTGTTTTTTAATATATGATGTTAGGGCAAACAAACTAATTCAAAATTAGATTGTCCTGATATTTAAAAATAGAGGGGGTAAAATGTCTTCAGCAGGAGCAATATATCTTAAATCAATTTAAGCCAAGATAACCATATATCATCTCGATAAACTGTAATATTATCTCTATCACTACTCAATAGGCTAGGCTACACATGTACGGCATACAGAATTTGCACCATGAGAACACCCCAAAATGAAATAGCCTGAGCTTTCAGACTTTTAACAGCAGTACTAGGCAGCCACCTAGGAGGCTAGGAGTGAACTCTTACATTTACGACAGTTCCTAACTAAACGAGGCCTTAAACAAAAGACTGAGCTTAATGCCTTTACCTAATTGTTCACACTACCATGATCATCGACAAAGTAGCAGCACTCAAATATCAATTGCAGAGAAGAAATGGTTGTCTCACTCTACCAAAATTCTCAGGCAGGGGCATTGTCCTATGATGCCGCCTTGTTGCTCCGGAAGTCTCTCTTGAGCTCAGTGACCCTCTTCATGCACGCAGCCTTCGTCTTCCCCGGCACAGCAGCCGCCACCTTCTCCCACCTCATTGCAGTGTCCTTGGGGAACTCCTTGAGCGCATTCAGCAGTGCCCGGTCATCCCCGGCACTCCAAGCGCCATCAGCACTCTCCACACCCCCGCCAGCATTGTCACCGGCGTCGGCACTGTCGGCCCTCGGGTCGAGCGGCTTCCGCTTGCGCAGGAACTGCTCGAACGAGCCCCCTCCCGCCGCCGCCGCAGCGCCTGACTTCGCCGCGCGGATGACGCTCTCCGGCGTGCGGCGGCCGCCGAACACCGCAGCGATCTTCTCCCAGCGCTGGGGCTCCCCGGCCGGGTGCTTCACCATCTGCCGCCGGAGGAGCTCCAGCTCCTGGTCGGTCCACTCGCCGGCGTCCTCCTCCCTCTCGCCGCCGTCCACGGCGGCCCCACCGGCAGCCGCCACCGCCTTCTGCAGCGGCTGCAGCGACGCAGCCGATTGGACGGGAGCAGCAACCGGATCCGAGGGCTTCGTGGGCGTCGAAGCCGGGTTCTGGCGACGGCCACGGCGGGGAGCAGGCGCTGGGTCCGGGATCCATTCTTCCTGGACCGGCTCCTGGGCGGGAAGGAGGCGGCCCCGGCCGACGGAGATGTCGCCGCCAGTGGCCCAGGAGGGCACGAAGGGTGCGAGGAGGAGTGAGGAGGCGATCCACACGAGGAGGGAGGAGAAGATCTGGTAGGCCGGGGGGAGGTAGTACGCGGCGGCGAGGAGCGCGACGGGCGGCGGCGCAAGATGCGGCGTGGGGGAGGGAGGGGGATGCTCTGTCCGTGGTGGAAGAGGGAGAGGAGGTGGAGTTGGCGCCGGAATGGACGACGCGGGCGCGGGACTGGGAGTCCCAGGGGTCGACGAACTCCATGGCCGCCGCCGCCGCGGGATCGGAGTCTCGGATATCGTCGGAATCGGAATCCGCGGAAGGGTAGCCTCGAATAGTCAAAGAGTGGTGGTCAGATCAGCGGGAGATTTTTATTATTTTGACCACGAAACCACTGGCCTTCTCTAATGATCACGAAACGTTGAGCTTGTCTAAAATGATCGCGAATCCGTTGCTCTGTTCGTTAAAATGACCACAGCTGTTGTTTTAGATTGTCTGCTGTTTTTGAGAAGTAATTATCCACATGAAAAGACAATACTACCCCTTATATCCCTCCACGCGCCTGGGATTGGGAAAAAAATGCCAACCGGCCTAAAAAAATGGCCCGACCCTCCTGGGATCGTGCACTAGAAAAACGCCCGGGAGCCGTCAAAAACTCCAACTTGGAGTTCCAGTAAGGGAAAAATAAAAAAAATAGTCAACAACAAGTAGGAGTAGTTCTACAGTTAATTCTCACATTGATGCAACAATTCTAACATTCAACATTCATCAGGTAGTTCAACATTCAACAGCAAGTTCATACATTCAACATCCAACATTTGGTTCAAAATAAAACATTCCAAACAACATTCAACACTCAACACTTGATGGAACTAAGACATTCTTGTTCTTCTTTGGAGCCAATTTTTGAGCAGGCTGCTGAGATGAACTTCCTTTTCCCGTCTCCACACCAAGTGTACTACATATATACATGACATGGTTACAACAATTTTTTTTGACTTAGTTTGAAGTATAAAAAAAGCAATGCTAGGTTGTTACCTAGGTGAAGAAGGTTGTGGAGGGAACCAATTTTTAGTAGTGTTCTTCCTCAGTTGTCTCTTCCTGCAAAGCAACAAGCCAACAGTTCACAAAAATAAAAATTGGTCAGCTAGGCACAAATCTTCAATGGACCAAGAACATAGTAATCTGGAAGGATGCTAACATAGTAAATAGATAGAACATAGAAAATTAAAGCTACTAGCTTTGTATTAAAAATCACTTGCCTTTTCTTTGTTCCATTTAGCTCACATTTGTAGCTACTAGCTCTATGTCCCAACAGACCACAATTTCTGTAAGTGGTGGGGCCTTTAATCCGTTTCTTTTCTTTCTCGGTCTTCATTCCTTCATAATTACATACCAATTTCTCGGTCTTCTTCTTACCACCATTACCACCTTCAAGAGCACCTTTGATTCTGTTCTTCCTCTGCCGGCCAACACTTCTTCTACCAAGTGGTGCACCAATTTCAAGTTCTAGGTCAACTTTCACCCATTGTGATCTGTCAGGAAGTGGTTCTATTAATCTCTTGTATGCATTCTTAAACCTTTCCACTGAGTAGTATTCATTCACAAAGTTCTCCATCTGCACATCTCTAGTGGGTTGTTGTGTTATAAGAGCCAAAGCATGTTGACATGGCTTACCAGTGTGTTGTCATTCCTCACATGAACACTCATGTAAGTAAGCTTTCACAACATGTCTCACATTAGTACTTGTCATGTCAACTACTTGTGCAGCATAATGATCACCTTATACAACATTCAAGTGAGCAATACCCCTAGTATGTGCCCTCAAGATATGGAGGATAGCTGGTAGTATCTTACCATGTATCCTTTGTGCAATCTTTCACCTCTTGTGCCATAAGACCATTATCATCTCCCTCAACTGGTCAGCAAGCTCATGTACAGACAAATCTTTGATACCTTTAATCCACTTGTTAAAAACCTCAGCTATGTTACTAGTGACATAATCACACTTGATGGCCGGATTGAATGCACTTCTCATCCATTTGAGGGTGTGATATGTCTCCAAAAAGACCTTTGCATCAGCATGAGCTTTCACTATAGAAATGTGATGGTCATGCACTTCTTTCCTATATGACCGGGCGGCCGGATACATATGTTCTTTGTTTGGAAAGGCCTTTTCTTGTAATTTTCCATAAGATGTTTGAAGCACTCTCTATGTTCAGCCATTGGGAAAACATACTTAACAGCATTTGCTAAACCTTTGCAAGCATCACTAGCGATAGCAAGCAGTGGAAGATCTCCTATAGCCTTGTGCAAATGTGTCATGAACCACTTCCAATTATCTTCAGTTTCAGAATCAAAGAACCCATATGCAACAGGATACATCCAATTATGGCCATCTACACTACATGCTGAAGCTAAGTGTCCATTCCATCTCCCTGATAGTGCAGTAGAGTCTATGGCAAGATAAGGCCTACATCCCTCCAGAAAACCCTCAATGCAAGGAGCAAGTGCACAAAAGAATCTACGAAAGTAAGGTAGACCATCTTTTACCTCCACATCAATTTCAATGATACTGCCTGGCACTCTTTTCATTACCTCCGCTTTCCAATTATAGAGTAGCCCAAAACTCTCTTCCCAGCTGCCATATAGGTCCTTAAAAGCCTTCTGCAAACCACGCCAAACTGTGTCATATCCAATGACACACTTATGATCGTTCTCCAGCTTGATTTGCATGTCTCATGGTCCCATGTCAGGAGTTTTCTTAAGGATGGTAATGGCCTTTGAAGCAACCCACTTCGCACTAGGAGTAGTTGTCTTCCTCCTCATGCTAGATGTACAAGTGTGACCCTCATGCCATCCCGCCACCTACATCAAAACAATCACAAAGTACAATCACAAAGGAGAAGCTAAAGAAAAAATTATTACAATGATAGTATGTCCACCCTTTGTTTCTGGTCGTCCGTGCACATGCCAAGTACAATCATCGGAGCCCATACAATATCCATCATATCTGACTTTAGTGGTTTTTGCTACATGCAACTCAAATTCTTGGTTCATGGCATATTGCCTTACTGCAAGCCTAAACTTTTCCATTGAGGGAAACAAGGCACCTAGTTTGAACTCAGGATTATCTGAGTCATAGTTAATGACCCTGTCATCTGGTATGCATCATCATCAATATCTATATGTGGAATTGTAGGCGCAGCCATCCTACCATTCCCTGCCATTTCATCTTGAGCTTTGAAACCCAAAGCATTGTACAATTGCTCATCACTAGCAACTTGAAACCTCCCTTCCTCATCAAGGGTTTCGATAATTTCTAAAGCATCCCAATCAATTACCTCAAAGGCATTCTCAATAATTGGTTCGACATTTAATCCACTTGACAATGCAGACCTGCACAATAATATACTGATTGCATAAAGTAAATTGATAAAAAAAATATCTCTTCATCTGCCCAAACACAACAAATTACCTTTCATCCTTAGAAGTGCCTAGCAGTACAAGGAGGGGCAGCGGCGGCCCAAGCAGCAGGGGCAGCAAGCCGGTAGGGGCCTCCGCGCCCGGATCGGCCTCAGACGCGGCAGGAGGTGGCTGTCCTGCGCCGTCGACGACACCTCCGGCCGCCCCCACGCCGTGCGCACCATGGCCGACCAGGCCCTGCCGCTCCCGCTCCTCCTTCGCGCCCTCCTCCTCGCGCCTCAAATTGGCCGTCGTGGGCAGGGCGGCGGCGGCCGTCGTCGCGGGTGGGGCCGCCGCCGCGCAGAGGGCCGTGGTGGGATGTGGCGGAGCGCTGAGGGCCGCGGCCGCGGGTGGGGCTGCCGTCGCGCTTAGGGCTGCGGCCGCAGGTGGATCCGTCGCCGTCGCGGTGGGAGCTGGCGGTGCCGGCGCTGGAGACGGCGCCATCCGAGAGAGCGGCGGCGGAACGGGAGAGCAGAGAGAGTCGGGTGCGGTCGCGACGGGATGGACCGAGAGGCAGAAACGGGATGGACCGTATGGATTGGGGGTAAGGGTAGTTTGGTCCGTTCAAGTGGAGAAAAGTTAACAAAATATTACAAAAACTCTAAAACTCAGATTTGGTCATTCTACTGTACAGAGCAACGGATTCGCGGTCATTTTAGAGAAGCCTAACGTTTCGTGGTCATTTTAGAGAAGCCGAGTAGTTTGGTGGTCAAAATAATAAAAATCTCGATCAGCGGACCCCAGATATTAGATGGTCTTTGGAAGAAGAAGTGCACTGTTGGGATTTTAATTTTCAGCAAAAAATAGGAAGAGTTTGGCAAAAACTTGGCAGAAAATCATGCTGATGCACCGAAGTTTGAATGAAATCCTCTATGGTTTTGCAGAGTGTGAACACCTCAGTCCACATCAAAGAAGAACCAATGATTTATCATTTTTGTAAAAAAAGAATTCATTGTTAAAAACATTGCACCATATTTCTGCAACAACACATCTTGTATGCATACTTCCCGGGAGTACTCGATCACAAGCTACGTGCATCCGATTTCAGTTGAACTCAATTACAGTTGCAGTAATGTTAAAATACAGACGTCCGAATGATAATAAATTAAATGAAATTTTAATAAAATTAGATGGTTCGACATATATTGTAATAGTTACGTATCAATGTTGTATTTTTTTATATTTCATGGTAAATATTGCATGAAATATAATGTTCATGTTGTAGCGAAAATTTTCTATCACATCGTTGAACAATGTAGTTATTTTTCATATATTTTTCATGTTGCGACTATAAATTTTTTATGTTGTAGATTTTTTTTTTGATGTTGCAGAGAGGAGCATCTGATGGGAAAAAATCCCATCAAAAGTCCGGGCGCTTGGAGTGTCGATTATAAAAAGTATATATGTTGGGATTCGGAAGCATCCGGTATGATTTTAACTCGACTACAAAAGTGCATACAAAAAATATTGTACATAACTCTCAAAGTGATTTTATAACACGGGTTACCGTGTTATTGATCATCCACAAAAATTGAACTTAAAAAACGAATTTGAATTATTTTCCAACAAACATGGTCCTAAATTGACACAATGAGCCTAATAGGCCATTTGGGCCTGATGGGCCTAGTTTAGCATACGAATAGCCCTGCCTGGCTGTGCTGGCTGCTTCTCCCACTCCACGCCAGCCGCCGCAGGCCGCACCGTCATCTTGCAAGCACAAGCGCCCGCCGTCCTCCTCCCTCCTCACACTCACACCCCCGCTCGCCCGCCGCGACCGCTACCTCCGTCGCCGGGATGACGGTGAAGCCGACAGCGACCCCTGCGCCGCACCTCGCCCTCGACGTGATCAAGAGCGGCGCCGCGGGGATGGAGCCGAAGAAGAAGCCAGCGCCGCCGCGTGCGCGGGCCTGGACGTGGACCCGCATCGTCCGCTACGTCTCCCTCTACTACCTCGTCAACGTCATCGGCAACGGGATCACCATCGGGGGCTTCCGCCGCCTGGTTGCCGCGGGCGACACCGACCTCGCGGCCGGCGGCCGCGCCACCGGGGTCATCGCCGCGGGGAACCTCCTCCGGATGGTGGCAGCCTCGGCGGCGGCGATCCTGTGTGAGACGCGGCGGTGGGAGCAGGCCATCATGGTCGAGTTCTTCCTGGAGACCATAGCCGTGGCCCTCTACGTGCACTTCACCGTGGACGCGTTCGGTTGCTCCTGCCCCTGCCCCTGCCCGCATCAGTGTTGATCCCGTACATCGGTGTATGTGTCGAAATCCTATGGTACCCTTATCTATCTAAGCTTTTCTTTACTCAGTACTGATCTTTCACGAATGGAAGCAACTAGTGGGGGTAAAATATGTATGTATGCTCGGTAAAAACCTGTCCTTTCAGTCTTTCAGACTATGAAGAAGAACTGAGTTATCCAATTTGCGCAGATTTGTTGAATGTTATGCCTATCTTTGACATACTGGCTCAGGGTGCTACGCTGACTTGGAAAGAGTAATTAGATAATACTTGTTTTGCAGCTAGGGTTTATATATGGTCGTTAATTACCAGTTGGTTAGATGACTGATGAATTTAAGGTGATGTTCAGATTCAGCTGTTTCAGTTGAACGGTTTGTGTTGGCAGGCAAGATTGACCGATGATAGTGATTTTTCTTTTTAAATCCATGCCGATAGTAAGCAATTCTATATTCAGGCAAGAAGACGTATGGATGCTTGGTAAAAACTTGTCCTTTCAACCTTTCAGATTAGATTGAACTGTGACTATGCAATTCGGGCAGAATTGTCGAATTTTACACCTATCTTTGGCATGCTCAGGGTGCTACTGCTAACTTGGAATGGTAGCTAGATAAATAGTTGTTCAACAGCTAGGATTTATAGTTTGTCAGTATCCATCTGTCGGATAAACAGATGAAAGTGAGTCTAAGAAAATACTGAAACAGTAGGCATAAGTTCAGCTGGTTCGGTTAAAACTTAAACAATTTATTCTGGCAGTTTGGTTGCCCGCATCATTTCTGAATATCAGTATATGTGTTAAAATACAATAGTATCATAGTTTCTTGCCTAAGGTTTAGTCGGTACTGGTCGTTAAAGAATGACTCCAGCTAGAGGGAGCAAAATATGTAAGTATGCTCGGTAAAAACCAGTCCTTTCAGTGGATTAAGAAGAGAAGTGGTTATCCAATTTTGACACAGTTGTAAAGTTTTAGGTCTATCTTTGTCATCTGCAGGGTGCTACACTGCTACTGCTAATTCGGAAAGAATTGATAGACAGTAGTTGCTCAGCAGCTAGGGCTTATATTTTGTCGGTATCTGTCGGTCACATGACAGTGAATTTAAGGAAATATTGAAATAGCAAGCATCAGGTTCAGCTGGTTCTGTTAAACCGTTTGTGCAGGCAGTAAAGATTGACTGATGATGCTGGTGTTTCTTTCTAAATTCATGCTGCTAGTAAGAGTTCTATAAATGAGTGGACAAGCTTTTATCTAAAGCCAACTTCATGTTGTATATATTATATGTGTTGATATCCTAGTATCATAGTTTCTTGTCTATGCTTTTAGTCAGTACTGATTGTTAATGAATGACAGCAACTAGTGGGGGTAAAATATGCATGTATGCTAAAAATCCATCTGTTTCCGTTTCCAAAAAAAATCTGTCCTTTCGTATTATGAAAAAGAATCAGACCAATTCTTGGGATTCAAGGGCTATCTTTTACATATTTTAAGGATGCTAGTGCCATTTTGGGAAGGTTAACCAGGTTATGAGAAGATACGTGGCTCTTTGATGGTTCTTGACTACTTGAATTACCATAGTTGGATGCAGGGGTTCGACATCTAGTATTTTCAGATTGATGTACAGGCATATGGTGATCAAATTGAATTTCAGGAGACATTTAAACAGTAGACACAAAATTCATCTGCTTCGGTTAAATGATTTGTGCATGCAGGCAAGGTTGACTGGTGATGCAGATATTTTGTTAAGGATTCATGCTAAGCAATTTATGTTGAAGTCTCTGTATTGAAGGTTGCAGTCTGTCCCTGTCCTTTGTTTACACCTGTGGAGCAGATGCTTATCTTTTTTCCATGTCTGTTCTGTGTGAAAAAGCAAGTTTACATATGCAACTTTTAGCTAAGGCTGCTTCGCTTGGTATGAAGGAATATTTCCCATTTTTCTGAGGGAATCAAACCATTTCTTGCTGAATTACAACAAATTATGTGTTTTCTGAATAGGTTGCAACAAGTTGGGCATTGAATTAATCTGTCGCTTATGTTGTAAGACTTTTTTTAAAAAAAACGAACTATGTTGTGAGACTGAATCAATAGGTATAGTATCACATTTCTTCGCTTGTCTAGTGCAACAAATTTACCAAGAGCAGGTGCCGTTTTGCATTGCATTTGGCCAGATGTGTTGGACATTAAGCATTCTATTGGAAACTTGATGAAGGCAGCCAGATTTGGTCATCAGTTGAAGTTCCTGAGTTGCGAGTTGAAATTATAAAGTACTTGTGGAATGCCAAGATTGTTTGACTTGCTTAGTTCAATTGAATGATTTGTGCAGGAAGGCAAAGTTTTACTAGGTGAACTAGGTTTGTTTTCCCTTATTACCGAGTCTGCTTTTGTGTTTACAGCTGCAGTTTGCTTTTTGTTTTTACAGCCCTGGCGAGAAGGAGCTTTGCAAACCGAAACTCCTTATAAATAATGAATAAAAAAAAGCCAATTATTGAATTGCAAATCATGAAGAGATTTATATACATTGTTGTACAGATTCATACCCAACCCCGAAGCTGGGCCCAAACAGCTCTTTTTTTCGTTGGGCCGTGGCCCATGTCAGCGTTTCTACGATGAAATGTCCATTGCCAGTCAGGCTTGCCCAGTCCGAAATTTTTTGCAGAAAACAAAACTCTGCTAGCTGCTCTCTCATAAGAGCATTATCCTCAAGGAAATATTGTCATTTCAGTTGCTAGATATTGTTATGAATATTTCCGCTGTTTCTATTTTCAAATCAGTTTTTTCTTTTGCCTACTCTGGATCTGGATGACACAGCAGGTTACAGGAGATGGTGGAAAGGTAAATTCTTTTGTAGACATTATATTTATCAAGCAAGGCAGCTTCACCATGTGGAGCAGGTTGAGCCAAAGAACCCTTGTTCAGATTTTATTAATGATGAAAGGGGAAACAGTATTAAGCTGATACGTTGAATCTGCCCTTGAGGCCCCGCCCCTGGTGTGGCTGTGTGCTAGTGTGTATTCTCTACGTCTTAAATTATAGGTTGTTTTAGATTTTCTAAGTTCATTTCTTTTGCTATATATATATTTATAGATATATAATATGTCTAGGTGAAAAAATCTATGAACCTTAAAATGTTCAAAACGATCTATAATTTGGGAGGAGTACGATTCTTGAATCATTCAAGAACAATAGGTTGATTGGAACTTAACTAAGCCGGTGGGGGTAAGGCCCCCACGGTTTTCATTAAGAGAAGAAAACTTTCTTCCAGTTTAGAAAACTTCCGAACTCCGTTTTCACAGTGAGAAGATTTTTTCGGAGATAAATCTCGATGAGATAAACCTGCGTCCGAGAGGATCGAACCCAGACTGACGGCATGACCAGTTGTGATGCCTACTAACCAAGCTAATGCTCGTTCTCAGGTTGATTGGTCGTTCAACTCCATAGAACTCGTGGTGTTAATGTGTTGAGACATTATTAATCGATTAGTGTACGCATACACACACAGAGAGCATAATATATATGGAACACATGAGATAGGGAGAAGTTACAAAGCTTTATTTCTCACATGCAGGAAGTACACAAATACATTAAGTTTATTTGCTGGCAGGAGCCTGGTAGTAGTAGACCTCCCTACAACTTTCACCATTCATTTATTCTCGTCCCGTGTGCTCCACGGGATCCACTCACAGTAAAATACGGAGTACTTCACAACAGCAAATGACCAAATTATTAATCACAACAGATACTTCATCGCCTTCCCTGAAACTCCATGCTCTCTCCTCAGTGTAATTCCTTGAAAAAAAATGCATATGAATCAGCAAAACACAGATACATGCATGCTTGAAGATTACTATACCTCCGTTCTATTATATTTCACGTTTCAGACACAAAGTTTAGCCTGCAACTAGTTGTTTTCATTTGTCTGAAGCGTCAAATAAAAAGAAACAGAGGTAGTATATTAAAATTAGAACATGCAAATCATCATCAGGCCGACCTACACATTCTTCTGAACATATATATGTTAGTATATTCATGCACAACATATGAGTGAAAACAAGCTGCTTGAGGCATCATCCAGGCACAGCATATAGGTTACTGAGACAGTGGAGGTGAAGGAGAAGGAAGCAGCGTGTACATGTATTGTATTGATGTATATATACCTCGCTCAGAGCAACTTGGACCCGGCGGCGACGACGTCGTCGGTTGCCTCCTTGGCGACCTTCATAGCAGCGTGGGTGGCTCCCGCAATGGTCGCATCCGCCTTCATCCTAGCCACGTCCACCGTGGTCGTGCCGCTGCCTCCCTCCGCATCGGCGAAGTTGTGCTGCCCGACTTCTTCGTCCTCGCCGAAGATCAGTACGCCGCCGCCGCCGCCGGCGGTCACCGTTACGTCTTTACCCCCTCCTATACCCCTATTCAGCTCCATCATGGTGGCGACGCCACCGCCCATCTCATCATACGCGACACCCATGGCTTCCCCAGCATTAAAGTTGATCGGGTTCCCGGCGCCTTCCGTCGCCTTGCCCGGCAACGGCATGATCCGGTACGCGCCCGCCTGATTGTCCATGGAGAACCTGTCCACCACCTCGGTTTCCTGCTGCGGCGGCGTCTCCTTCGTCGCCGGCGACGAGGAGGTACGGCTGCGGCCTGGGAGGGCGTGAATCTGGTAGTCGCCCGCCTGCTGGTCCATGGAGAACCCGTCCGTCAGCTCGGTTTCCTGCGGCGGCGGCGGCGGCGTCTCCTTCGTCGCCGGCGACGAGGAGCTGCGGCTGCGGCCTGGGAGGGCGTGAATCTGGTAGTCGCCCGCCTGCTGGTCCATGGAGAACCCGTCCATCAGCTCGGTTTCCTGCAACGAGGAGGTGCGGCTGCGGCCTGGGAGGGCGTGAATCTGGTAGGCGCCCGCCTGGTTGTTTATGGAGAACTCGTCCATCAGCTCGGTTTGTCAGCGGCGTCGTGTTGGATTGGATCTGAGCGAGGCTTCTATGAGCAAGGAAGCTAGGTTGAGGCGGGAACGGGGCAGGGGGACTGTTTATATAGTGTCTAAAATTCAATTATGGGCCTTCAGACTAGCTGGCATTTGTTACTGAAATATTTTTATATATGTATCTATGTATTATTATTTTTTTATTATTGGCCTGGAACATGAATACATGATCCCTCTGCTAGGAGCCCGGACAAGAAAATTCTGTTTTTTAGATTAAGGAATAAATCTGATCTCAACAGCCGATGCCGACTACCTACAACCAAAGACATCCCGTAGGATGGACAGTACACAGACTCTGCACGCTAAGAATAATGTATACCCTTAGTGTACAAAAAGATGAAAAGAAGAAAAGCACTCTGCCACCTAATAGCAAGGAACACACTAATTCTTAATTCTTTTTAGAACATTCCAACCACTTTTGTTGAAGAATTCCAACACCATAGTCTCCAACCAACGACACCCCTCCTTCAAAATGCACTCATCCTCCTCTTTAGATAAGATGGACCAACTCCGGAGTCAGAAGGTTCCCCTAAACATCACCTGCAAAATAGATTTTGATTTTGATTTGTGGAACACAACATCATTCCTACTAAGCCATAAAGCCCAACAAAAAGCGGCAACACCGACGAGGAGTTGGTGCCTTTGCTTATGCGAAAAACTTCTAAGCCAAGGACCCAAAAGATGAGCAATATTTGCAGGTTTTGTAATGCCAAAAGTAATACTAATTGCACTCCATATAAGTCCAGCTATTGGGCAATCAAAAAAGAGATGTTGAACAGTCTCATTCTCACTACAAAAGCAACAACAAGTGCATCCCTTCCATTGTCTTTTCGCTAGATTATCCTTAATCAAGATTACACCTTTTGTAAGGTACCAAAGGAAGATTTTTATCTTTAGTGGGATTTTAGCCTTCCAAATATGACATTTTAACGGTGTTCCAGTTCTCATTAGCACATCATTATACAAAGCTTTCACCGAAAAACTTTTGTTGCAGGTCCAAATAAAGAAGTCCTTATGCTCGTTAAGACGCATTGTAAGAATACTCTCCACCAACTGCAACCACTTGTCCCAATTTTCCCCCACAAGCGCTCTTCTAAAAGAGACGTTTAATGGAGTAGTACTTAGTACTTGAGCCACCGACGCATTCTTTTTCCTTACTATGTTATAGAGGGAAGAGTATTTCTTCATCAAAGGTTCATTTCCAATCCAAAGATCCTCCCAAAATCTAGTTCTGGTTCCATCCTGGACTTTAAACCTGCCTCTTTGCATTACCAAACTTTTGACTTCCATTAAACCCGACCAAAAATGTGAATCCCCTTTCTTCTTCTCCACTTGAAAAAGGGTCTTGTTTTTAAAATATTTTTTCTTTAGTATTTCCTGCCATAAACCCTCTTCATTTGCTAGTTTAAAAATCCATTTACTCAACAAGCACTTATTCTGAACATCCAGGTCCACAATACCCAACCCCCCAAGACGTTTAGGTTTGTGAAGAATACTCCATTTTGCAAGTCTTTTTGTGCTCATCGTATTGCCAGAAAAATCTGGATCTATAATAGTCTAATTTCTCCAAAACACATTTAGGTATTCGGAAGAAAGACATCATGAACATTGGTAAACTTGAAAGCACTGAGTTGATTAGAACAAGTCGCCCCCCTAACGAAAGCAACTTACCCTTCCAACTACTAAGTTTTCTTTGAAACCTTTCCTCAACCCCCTCCAATCCTTATTTGAGAGCTTGCGAAAACTCATCGGAATTCCCAAATATCTAAAAGGGAACACACCTTCCTTACACCCAAATAATTCCACATATTCCAAAGTCTTTTCCTTTGTCTCTCCAAAAGCAAACAACTCACTCTTATGGAAATTGATCTTGAGGCCTGATAACTTTTCAAAAGCACAAAGTACCAATTTCAAGTTCTTGGCCTTTTCTAAACCATCTTCCAAGAGGAGAATTGTATCATCCGCATATTGTAAAATAGAGAGGCCATCCTCCACTAAGTGAGGCACTAGACCACTGAAATAGTCCAACTTCTTTGATCTTTGAATCAGAACAGCCAACATGTCTGCAATCAAGTTAAATAATATGGGTGACAAGGGATCACCTTGTCTCAAGCCTTTCTTAGTCTGGAAATAATGCCCCAGTTCATCGTTCACCTTTACACACACTTCCACCCATGACAATTTTTTCTATCCACTTCGGGTCTACTCTTTCGGTCCCATTTTTATTGTAGAAACACAATTCTCTCATAGTCACTCTTTACAAGCCAGAAACAAAGAAGGACGGAGGGAGTACAATAAGAGATCCTTTGGTGTAGCTTCACCTGTTTTGGCTCAGATAGTAGATCAGTTTTTTTTCATTCTTCAAGAACTGCATATCTTGCGAGATCCTCATCCCTAAAGGTGCTTGACAATAGCATTATTGAAGCCGATGCACAACTCACAAAAAAATACAAGAAGTTGACTAGGTGGATTGGTCCGAGTGAAGAGAAAAAAGCCATACGGAACTCAAAATCTTTTCCGGAGATATTCATTTTCCTGAAGAGGCAGATAAGATATTAGGTGGCAATTTGATACCACCAGAAAGAGAAAAAAAGATTCTAAGGAATAAAATAAATAAATAATTGGGTTTATGTTCAACGGAAAAAAATTCTCAAAAGCAAGGAAAAGTATTTTGTTTTGGTTCGACCTGCGGTCGCATATCAAATGGACGAAGGGAGAAATTTAGCAACAGTTTTTCGTGGAATCTCCTGCAAGAAGAGGATACTCTCCAACTTCGACTTGTCAATTTTATTTCTCATGAAAATAGCAAATTAACTCAAAGAATTTATCACACGAATAGTTAATTTGTTCGAACTTGCTTAGTAGTGAATTGGGAACAAGAAGAAAAAGAGGGGGCTCATGCTTCTCTTGATGAGGTAAGAACAAATGATCTGATTCGCGATTTCCTAAGAATTGAGTTAGTGAAGTCTACTACTTCATATACACGAAGAAGGTATGATAGGACAAGTCTAGGACTAATTCCCAATAATAGGTTAGATCGCACCAATACCAATTCCTTTTATTCCAAGGCGAAGGTTCAATCACTTAGCCAACATCAAGAAGCTATTGGCACCTTGTTGAATCGAAATAAAGAATATCCATCTTTGATGATTTTGTAAGCATCCAACTGTTCTCAAATTGGTTTATTCAAGAATTCAAAATGTCCCAATGCAGTAAAAGAATCGAATCCTAGAATTCCTATTCGAGATATTTTTGGGCTCTTAGGCGCTATTGTACCTAGTATATCAAATTTTTCTTCATCTTACTATTTATTAACACATAATCAGATCTTGTTAAAAAATACTTGTTCCTTGAAAATTTGAAACAAACCTTCCAAGTACTTCAAGGACTTAAATACTCTTTAATAGACAAAAATAAAAGGATTTAACATCATATTGGAGCCATTTCATTTGAATTGGCACTTTCTCTATCATGATTCGTGGGAAGAGACATCGACAATAATTCACCTTGGACAATTTATTTGTGAAAATGTATGTCTATTTAAATCGCACATAAAAAAATCAAGTCAAATTTTCATTGTTAATATGGAGTCCTTTGTTCTAAGAGCAGCTAAGCCTTATTTGGCCACTATGATGTAATGTGTCACTACGAAAACAGGTGGTTTACTAAGTGTAATTGTTTTGTCGAGTGTTTTTTGCGCGACACTCGAGAAAGAGCTTGTTTGCTGACTGCCCGAAGGATCGCATTCGGCAAACCCTTTGGCACTCGGCAAAGTTGAGATTTCCGGTAGTGCGCGAACTGTATTGAGAAGCTACTTTGCTCTCTTCTAAACAAGAATGAACTAACGAATGCATGAAGTCACCGCAGCTCAAACACTATTAACTACGGAGTATTACAGATGTTGTGATCACCGCAAGTTTTATATGAACTGATATCCTTTCACCACCGATTTAGAAGTAGATAGGAGCACCAACAGTCAAAGTCGGTGGTGATATGCTCACTATCACCACCAGTTTGGTGGCTAAAACTACTAATAATATATATACTATCACTGTCTATCTTTAACACCATCCGGTAGTGAAATAGGGTGCGGACCTGATTCTTAAATTTCATTTTAACAAGTCTATGCGTATGTCTCTCCTTTCCGGCTCCTCTCTCCTCATCTCCCCTTATTCACTCCCTGCCTCCCGTCCTCTCTCATACATGTCACCTCCCTCTGATCTGCCTAGCTCCTCCCTTCTGGTCTCTCTTCCTTCTCTCGCCAGCTGTTCCTTCTCTCCCTCTCCACTTGCTTCCCCTCTCCTCCCCCTCAGCTCTCCTCACCGCTAGTGAGGAGCGGCAGTGGGGCGAGGTGGAGAAGTAGAGATCCGGTGGTGGGGTTGACGGCTCCAGCGACAACTATGAGATATGGTGGCAGCGTCAAGTCCAGCGGCTACGGTGATGGCGAGCGAGCAAGCTGTGGCAGCAGCGGGCTACACGAGCACATTGAGTCTCTCTTTCGATCTGGGGGCCGCAACAGTTCCCAAATCGATGGTGAAAGCTGGTTTGGGACCAACAATGATAAACTTTTCTCTATGGTAACCCTGCTGTTGGGTAGGGTATGGACACACCCGTGATTCCTCATATTCAAATCCACTTCTCTCATGCCCATTCTATACCCTCCTCAAAATTATCCACATTCAGTTGTCCAAAATCATTGGATATTATAGGTAATTTGGGTAAGAATGTCCAAATGAAGTCTGCAGAGCTCCGTATCTAGGAACTCGCCCAGCAATGGCGGCCCACCGTCGCCATGGTCCTGGCGCAATACCACTGGCTTCCGCCCAAGTTGCGCTCGCGCCATTGTCACCGCCAGACACCGCTGCGCTGCTTCTTTTGCTTGTTGCGCGCCCGTCGCCGCCGCCCTTGCATAGCCCGAGATTGTCGCCGGGCAGTCGATTCGTGAGTGATTCACACCTTGCTGCTCCCCCTGCGAGAGTTTGAGATATCCTCGTCGGCATCGGGAGCTGGACCTTCACGGCTCCATGGCACTACGTGTCGGCAAGTTGGACCTCCACCATGCAGTGTGCCTCTCTTTCTCTCTGCTTCTCTCTCCGCGTGTCTGCTAACTGCTATTCTGCTTCACCTGTTTCTCATTCAAGTTCACGAGAAAGGGGAAGGCAAAGGAGCCTCACATGCGTGGGCTCCAACTGAAAATGGATAACGTGAATAAAAGTGGGGATCACCCGATTGGTAGAGAGTAAGCATCTCCAAGAGTATGTTAAAAAAATCTTCCTAAAAACTGTGTATTGGGGCTTTGCTAAATTTTTTTCCCAAAATCATATCATCTCACGGCAGATTCCCAATAATAGATTTCCAATATTTTAAAACTTACCACGTTGACCACACATGGGCCATCCTTTATGTAACTTTTCTTCATTTATATCCTTCTCACTAGCATAAGGATTACAATGTAGTCTTATATTTATTTCATATCCTTTTTGCATGTTCAAATGTTCTCTCCGCGAGTCTTGTATTTAACAAGGAATATAGTGTAAAATAGCAAGGATCGTATTGCAAAAGTGACAAATATCTCTGAGCAATGGCTGTCCACTGTGATGGTGTGGGCCCACGCGACGTCATAATGCCTGGTATATTTGTCTATTTCATGTCTTTTTCATCCGATCTTCAAGGTAGGCAAACAATATATCCATTTCGATCGTCTCGACGAGCCCGTCGCAATAATGTAATCCAATTTGGCATTTGAGATTGTTTATGATGACGCCCTCTATATGTCTTTGATGCACTTGCTCTCAAAACATTCCATGCACGTTTTGACGTGTACTGCAACAAAAGATAGAAACACCTACACGTGTGGAGTTTGTCAGTATAAGCCCCTATTCTATACGGGAATATTGTTAGACTGCAATTTTCTAATCAAATCCTTCACAACTGCTTCTATCTTATTGTGAGAACTCCACTGACGGCGTTCGTCTATTGTGCGCGAGAGAGGGTGATTATGATGGTCCTCGAACCTGGCCACGTACCACCCATGATCGTCGGTTCGAAGAAGACGCACCATCGCGCGACATCCTGTATGCTGCATCATGTTTAGCTCCAACAGTGCGAAACCCTGGGAAAAACATTACTTTATGACTTCTGAACACGCGCAAATGCAAATGCATAGGCAAGTGTCCAACATATGAGAATCTATAAACCAAGTAATACTCACCGAACATGCGCACATGATATCCTGACGACTACGATATCCAGCGGAATTTGTTCTGCTACGCCCAAACCTCACGCCAAAACCAACATCCCAGGAGTACAAGTTGTAGAACTCGTACCCCTCCTCAGCCGAATCAAATGTTGTTCCCAAAACCGGGAGAAAGACGCTCCGCCCAACGCCATGGCCATAGTCGCCTTCTGCCGCTGCACGTAGAGCCCTGTCAACGGTTGTGACGGGTGATGGAGGTAGACGACTAGTTGGTCCTTCCAACGCACGGAGCCTGAAATGGTACGCAAAACGGAAAAAGTTCATCAAGAATCATCAAGAATTTCATGTTCCAAAACAAACTAAACATTACACACCTAACTTGACGTGCTTGAGCGCTCGTCACAGCATGAAACTCCAGTTGCTCAAACCAGCGCGCTGTTCTTGGTGGAGTGCTCTCCCTGAATGCCCAGGATCCCTATTTATACAATAAGGAACCATACTCACATACCCTAGCGCGCCTTGGTAAATTTGAAACACGCCTTGTTCTGCTGGGAAGTGAGTGGGCATATGCCCATAGTGTGCTGCGCACTCGCGCCATTGTGCTCGCACTTGGAAAAGGTGGGTGGGCAAATACCTGACACACTCACGCGTAGGGGCTAAAGTTTTGAATTTGGCACCTATGTCATTACCGGAGCTAGTCCTGATTAACTAGCATCATTCAAATTCAAACGGGCGCGAATCTAAAGGCGCCGGCGATATCTACAGTCGGATCATGGGTGGGCATATGCCCATATGCTCACAAAGTATTTTTCCGAACCTAAATGAGCCCTTTAAAAGTTCATTGACCCAAATGAGCTATAATGCGGGAATAGTTTAAGGATGAGCGGCCGGCGAGCAAGCTCCGCGGCCTAGAGCGGGCAGCGTGGTGCAGCACCTTGGGAGTTGGGAAGACTACTGGGACTCCCCATGAAGACCGGCTCCGCCCTATGTTGCTTGCTCCGGCTTCTAGTGAGTTCCCTCTCTTTGTTCTGCCGCTGAAGGAAAAATCTGAAAAATCTCAGAACTCCTGTGAAGTCAATTGCGTGCGTGTTATTGAAAAACGTGGTAGGATCATCCCTGGTGCGCGGGAAGGAGGCCCGAGGGGCCGATTGGGGGAGGATGAAGGTCGCAAAAATATGCGCAACGGGATGGGTGATTTTAGCATCGCTAAGGCTGACCGCAGTGATACCCTGGATACCACCCTGAACCAGTAAAAATAGAGAACCAGAGCGCCTGGACACGCTGCAGCGGTACCCGGTAAAACGTCCTCCACGATCCAGGATCCGGGGTCTAGCCTCTAAATCTCAGGGCTGCCCGATAGCTGCTCCAAATCCACTCTTTTTTTCTGTTGCCTCAGTTCGCGGCCTGGCACCTGTCAGTGTTTTAGACACCGAGCCTACAACGGGGTACCCGAAGTAGTAGATTGTGCGGTGGGGCTCGCCGAGATTAGGAACACGATGGTGAGACATGGGGCACACAATTAGACAGGTTCGGGCCGCAATGTGCGTAATACCCTACGTCCTGTATGCTGCGTGGCTCTGTATTGATTGCGTATCCTTTGAGAGGGGTCCTTGCCTCGCCTTATATGCCACGGGAGGCAGGGTTACAAGTCGGATTGGTACAAGGGTACTATTCGAGTAGGACCCGGAGTAGCCTATACAAGGTATGGAAAGCTATCCTAGTCTTAGTACAAGTCCTTGTCCGTCTTGTCTTGCCTTGTGGCCCACTAGTCGAGTAGTCCAGGTGTACAGGAACTCATCTCCCGAGTATGGCCCACAATGTGTTGGTGGGCCCAGGGATGCCCGGTCGACAAGCCCCCGAGTACTTTGTAGTCGAGTGCAATGCTCCAAGTAGTCTTGAAGGTCTCCACTAGTAGTTCCCAAGCGTCCCCGAGTTCTACAAGCTTCAATCTTCAATAGTATTTGAATCATCACGAGGCTGGAAGGTACTCCAGCTAACTCCATGAGTAGTCTTGAAGTCTTCTCGAGTTGTTCCCAAGCGTCCCCGAGTACTTCCCTTGAAGGTCTTCAATAATACCCGCTTCGTTCTTGAAATCTTTGCATCAAAGATCTATATGGAAATGCGATTACTGAAATCGCATTCCATATGGAATGTAGCCCCCGAGCCTTAGGTTGAATCTAGGATTCAAGCTGAGGGTCAATCAGTAGTCTTTGTCAAATAATCCCGTAAAATCCTGAGAAAAACTGAAGGACACGTGGCACGGAGCCCCCGATCCTTGAGTCGAGTACTTTCTCGAATTGAAGGATCCAATCTGACTGTAGAATAGTGGCCTGAATTCAGTGAACTGTAGCTGAGTGTAATCCAATTCCGTCGAGTAGTCGAGCCCCCGAGATGGAGTCGAGCAGGTCTTGGATTTTAGTCCTCTGACTTAGCCAAATTTTTCGCCTGTGTGAAACCAATCTGTTGAATACGAAGGGTCACTAGGTTGAACCGTTAGGGTTTTGATTTTATAAATACCCGAAGGGGTATCCCTTAGGGTTTCACTGCTTCCATTCGCCCTTAGATCCAGAACGCCTTAGCATCCATAGCCGTCGCAGAGTTCGAGCACCCATATTACCAAGAGTGCACACCTCCATCCCTTCGCTGTCAGCCAGTTAATGCGAAAGAAGACCCTCGTGACAGGAAGGATGAAGCCTGTGCCATCCAAAGGACAAAAAAGGAAATCCAGTCGCGGCAAAAATGAGTTGCCGGAGCCAAAATACAAAACGGTGGTCATTACGAAGCCCCCGAGCCAGGCTGTGTCTTGGAAGAAGTCCAAGATGAGGGAAGAAGATATCAAGGCCCTTGAAGCCGGCGGGTTGCTGCGTGAGAAGGCGATTGCTGGTTGGAGCTCTGCCGCTGGTGATGCGTGGCCAATGGAGAAGAGCCCGGATGAAATCCCAATGTTCGGGCACTTCGTCGAGCGTGGGTTGACGCTGCCGTCGTCAGATTTCTTCCGCGGCTTCCTCGACTTCTTCAAGTTGGAGCACGTACACCTCAACCCCAACAATATCTTCCAGATTGTAGTGTACGTGCACTTCTGCGAAGCCTTCCTCGGTATCCACCCGCACTGGGCCTTGTTCAGGAAGATCTTCCGGTTGAAGCCGCAGCCCAACGCCAACTTCCCAGTTGTAGTCGGTGGAGCTGGTGTGCAGATGCGCCAGAAGGCGCAGGAGTTGTACTTCAAGTATGACTTGATTGACTCCAATCAAGATTGGAAGAACAAGTGGTTCTACATAGAGAACGCCCCGCCTCAGCTGCCGAAGCCAAGCATGTTCGCGCCAGTATACGACCAGCTCTGGAAGGATGAACCAACGATGCAGGAGTGCATCCAGATCCCTGAGTTGCTGGCGAAGATTGCGCAGAAGAAGGCGCAAGGCTTGACTGCTGAGAGAGTAGCTTTCAGCTTCATGAAGCGACGGGTACAACCCTTGATGCAGCGGGAGCATCTTGGGTTCGAGTACACTGGAGCGGATGATGGCTCCAGACTATCTGCTGAAGAGATCAGTGATGATCTTGTGATGGAGCGGCTGCAGAAGATCTTCAAGAATCTTCACGGAATTCCTGCAGCCGTTCGAGAGTATAGTGCTGACAACCCTCCGCGCATGGTAAGTTTCCAAGTGATAGCTCCCGAGTACTTATTGAAAGTAGTCGAGTAGCTAATGTTTGTCTTGTTTCACAAGAGGATGTCTTGAAATTTGTGTCTGTCCCTCCTCCTCGTCCTGAGGACCCACTCCAAGCGCCAGAAGAAGAAGCACCAGGAATGGAAACTCAAGCCCCCGAGAGTAGTCGATCTGCTCAAGGGGTAGGAGAAGAAGTCTTTGTGGAGGACGTCTCCTCAAGCGATGATGACGGCTTAACACTTCAACAGTGTTTTGAAGTGAAGAGCCGCTACGGATACTCTGGGACGCCCATCCCCAGTGGCCTCACCGCAGGATCTTCAAAAAGACCGGCATCATCTCTTGCAGATGATGTGACTCTGCCGCCGCGGAAGAAGAGGACCACAGTGGGGAAGCGGGTCGTAAAGAAGATGACAGGCCTCCCCGCCATTACAGTAAGTGTTGGAGAACTTATAAGTCGTCGATATTGCATTGAGTACTTGTTCTCTATTGTAATGTCTTGTTTTTGTCTTGCGCAGGTTATCGAGAGTGCAGCTAGTGTACCCTCGAGTAGCCCCCCAAGAACAACAGAACCCGATGTGGTTCCAGCGTCAGCCATGGAGATGGTGGCGCCAGAGCAACAAGAAGCCGCGGTACCAGAAAGTGTGCTGCTGGTGGAGAGTGTGCCAGAGGTGCCTTCTTTCTTCGACCTGCTGGGGCCGAAAGTCTCGGTGCCTCGTGCTGCTCTGTAAGTACCCGAGCACTCGTGTACTTATTAATAATATGTAGTCGGAATTTACTGACCAATCTTGTTGATGCATAAAATCCACCGATGTCAAGTGGGGTGCCTCTGGAAATGCTGCTGCTGAGGGAGACCAGACTCCTCAAGAGCAACAAGAAAATGTACTTCCAGAGCGCCAAGAAGTACCCACAGAAGCTGATGCGGCACAAGCACTACGCTTCCTCTGGAGTGACGTGGTTAAGGCAGCGGTGGAAGCAACTTCCAAGCCAAGGGCTGAAAATCCAGAAGATATCAAAGCCGTGGTGAATGAAGGTTTGGAGGCTGATCCAGAAGCCATGCTACGCCACGAAGAAATCCCAACTGCCGAAGCTCCCGTGCATCATGTTGATGCACAACTGGCACTGGAAGACAACCCAGAGAACCGCATGGTGCCGCATGAGCCACTAATTGAAGACCCAGCTCCTCTGCGCAGCGCTGCGAAGTACTCTGCAGCTAGCACCAGTACCCAGTCCATGGCCGAAGACTTGATGCCATATGATGACTCATGCTTGGACGAGGATAACTTGCATGCACATGCAGAGATGTTCCGCGATGTAGAAAAGCTCCTTGCGGTAAGTTCGTGTAGTCTCTTGTAGAGTACTCGTAGTCACAGATATCTTGTCTCTGACTCATAAGTTGTTTTCGCTCTTGCAGGAAGTAGTCAAGCAGTCAAAACGCAAGACTCGCCTGCTTGAGCAACACGCGGCTGACATCGAAGAAGTCACGCAGCTCAGAGAGGAACTTAAGCAGCAAAAAGCTTTGTCTCTGAAGCTGCAAGAGAGGCTCGATGCCAACGCCGCTGAGTACCACAACGAGATCCAGAAGCTGACGGCGAAGAAGGATGACGTTATTGGTAAAAACAAGTATCTGCGCCAGAAGAATAAAGGTAATCTCCCTTTCTGAATTCGTTGGGTACTTTTGTTCTTGCACACTGCATCTGATAAGTAGCCTTGATCCTTTGCAGAGCTGACAGAAGAAGTTGACAAGTTCAAGAATAAGGCGCTGGACTGGCAGCTAGCCTTCAACCGCGAAGAAGCAGCTCACATGGATCTGAAGGAGGACTACAAGGTGCGGTGCTTCGAACTTGAGCGTGAAATGGAAATCCGCATTGCCGGCTGGACTGATTTGCTGACTTGCATGCAGTCACTGAAGAAAAAGATCGAGGAAGCCGAGGGCCTACGCTCAGAGCTGAAGGCCTTGACAGAGGCGGCTGAGCCAGTGGCAAATCTGTTCGAGCCCAGAGTCGCTGGAGTTCAGCCTCGTCCACTTGTGGAGAGGTTGAAAGACACGCCGAAGAAGATTCTGGAGTACGCTCAAAGGCTGGCCTGCACGATCCCAAATCAAGTCTTGAGCTTCATTAAGTCATTCTATGCCGAGGCGGATCTCACGGTCGTCGTTAGGGATGAAAACGGATTGGATACGGACGGATATTGCGGATACAGATACATATACTTTTTCTTTCTCAGACTGAATTCTCGGATCGAATACGGATACGGACAGTACATTTTTTGTCGAATAGTGATATTCATCATATTTGGATCATAGAAATTCAACTTTGAATTTCTGGATACTAATGTGGTACGGATAGTTACGGATATTAAATGTCCGGATTCGAATACGGTCTTACCATTTGAGTGTCTGACCCTTTCGGTCGGTTGGTCGGACGGATAATATCCGTACCACTTTCATCACTAGTCATCATGAACATCAAATCTGGAGATTACACCGATGATCGACTCAACGAGCTGATGCAACAGACTTCTCTAATCGCGGAAGCAGTCTCCAAGTTCATCGATCTCCGTTAGATGTACATGTAGAGTAGAAACACTAGGGAAAAACAAGTGTAATCCCAAACAAGTGTTTATGTAACATAATTGAAAACTTGAGTAAGTCAATTATCTGGATCCCTTTGTATGCTTGTGTGTTGGCCAAGTACTCGAGTTGGTATTAAGTGTGTGGCTGCAAAAAGAGATACGGTACACGAGTAAAAGTACTCAAGTGTAAACATGTTCTGAAGAACGTTAACTTAATCATGACGAGTTGAACACCTTAGCTGTAGCAGCGTAAAAGAAGGCTTTGTCATGAAATAAGCTAAGAGTAGTAACAAGTCGATGTAGAGTAGCGGCTTGTACCAAACACATTGTACAGAGTTTACAATGTCTTGAGTACCTCTGAGGCTAACTAGCCTAGTGAGAGAGTACTCGAAAAGAACTTATTCATAATGAGTTGAACACCTTAGCTGTAGCAGCGTGAAATAAGGCTTTGTTATGAACAAGTAAAGAACAGTAACAAGTCGGTATAGAGTAGCAACTTTATTACTGAATACATTGTACAGTTTTACAATGTCTTAAAGTACCTCTGAGGCTATGAGCCTAGTGAGAGAGTACTCGCAAGGATGTTCCGAAGAACGAGTAAGACCGTAGGGGACAGTGTGATGAACTCATCATTGCTGTAGCAGCAACTTGTATGAGAGTTCCACTGAGATCCTACCAGAAGGGTGTTACTCTAGGCCGAAGCCTCTTATTAAAAATAGGAACATGGACAGCATGTGCCACTTATTACCCTATACGATATAGGATCGTCTGGAGAGAGTTATCATGACTCCCTACGAGGTCGCAGAATGAGACTGCCTGGAGAGAGTTGATGAAGCCCCCTGCGGGTGCTCGCAGCTGAAAGCCACGAAAAGATACAGTCGAAACTGTCTAGAGAGGATTATCTTGATCCCCTACGAGTGGTGACAACCGTAGCTGTCTGTTGAGTGGTTGCAACCGAAGCTACCTGGAAAGGGTTATTGAAACCCAATACGAGTTGTTTACAACCAAAGCCGTCTGGAGAGGGTTGTTGAGACCCCCTACGGGTAGAAGCAACAAAGCTGGTCGATGTTCCAAGAATTGTCGACTTCCTCACCTTCTAGAGTTTGAAGACGATATGAGCCTGGGCCAGTAACCTTTGCAACAGAGAAAGGACCTTCCCATGGCGAATTAAGTTTGTGTAGTCCTGTCGTTGAAGGAGCGTTCCTTAACGTTGCGGTCATGATAGCGGCGAATCCTCTCAAGGTATCGAGCAGATTGAACAAGTGCGTTGCAATGAGCTTCCTCGAGATTGTCGACATCTGTCTGTCTTGTTTCTTCAGCTACGCCTTCTTCGTACTGATCAACCGTCGGAGAACGCCACATGACATCAGCAGGCAAAACGACCTCAGAGCCGTAGACCAAGAAGTAAGGTGACTACCCTGTGGGGATAGTAGGTTGAGTGTGTAGCCCCCAGAGTGCATTGGGTAGTTCCTTGATCCACTTGCCGCCTTTGGTATTCGCAGCATCGTACAGTCGCTTCTTGAGAGCGTCGAGTATCATCCTGTTGGCGCGCTCCACTTGGCCGTTGGCACGTGGGTGAGCAACGGAGACATACCGGACGTCGATTCCATTGTTCTCACAGTACTCCCAGAACTGGTGATTGTTGAAATTCGAACCCAGGTCTGTGATGATGTGGTTAGGGAAACCATAGCGATGTACGATTTCATCCAAGAAGTCGAGGACACGATCAGCCTTGGGACAAGTGACAGGCTTGACCTCAATCCACTTGGTAAACTTGTCGATAGCCACCAAAACTCTGTTGAATCCTCCTGGCGCATTTGGGAGTGGACCAATCATATCCAACCCCCAGCAAGCGAAAGGCCAAGTTGGTGGTATCGTGATGAGTTTGTAGGCAGGAACGTGTTGTTGCTTGGCGAAGAATTGGCATCCCTGACACTTTTTGACTAATTCCTCTGCATCAGCAAGAGCTGTAGGCCAATAGAAAGCACGTCTGAACACTTTTCCCACCAATGTGCGGGAGGAAGCGTGATTGCCACAGATTCCTTTGTGTCTCCTCCAAGATTTCCTTGCCTTCTTCGCGAGAAACACACTTCATGAGTATATCAGAGCTTGTGCCTCGCTTGTAGAGTTGATCTCCGACTAGAGCATAAGCCTTGACGCGACGTGAGATGCGCTCGGCTTCTGACTTGTCTTCAGGAATCAATTGGTGTTTAATGTAGTCAATAAAAGGAGTTCTCCAGTCCACGTCAATCATAAGCACTTCTCGATCAGGCTGTACTGAAGTAGTCGCGGGTGCAGATGATTGCTCCGGAATTGATGGTTTGTGGAGTTCATGGACGAAGATTCTAGCTGGCACTTGAGCTCATGTAGATCCCAGCTTCGACAAAACATCCGCAGCAACATTGTTGTCGCGGACCACATGATGGAACTCGAGACCATGGAATTTGTTCTCAAGTTTGCGTACCTCCTGACAGTACGCATCCATATTCTCAGCATTACGATCCCATGAATCGTTGACTTGATTGATGACCACCAAAGAATCACCATAGACAAGTAGTCGTGTGATGCCAAGAGAAACTGCAAGGCGAAGACCATGCAGTAGAGCTTCATATTCAGCTTCATTGTTTGAGACCTTCCAAAAGATCTGCAAGACATATTTGAGTTGCTCGCCCTTGGGGGAAATCAAAAGTACCCCGGCACCAGCGCCTTCCAACTTGAGGGAACCGTTAAAGTACATGACCTAATGTTCTGGACACTCAATTGGAGTTGGGACTTGATTTTCCCACCACTCAGCCATGAAATCAACCAAGGCTTGAGACTTGATAGCAGTGCAAGACTTGAACTCGAGCGATAGAGCACCAAGCTCTACAGCCCATTTAGAAATTCTTCCTGTGGAGTCCCGGTTGTGCAATATCTCGCCAAGCGGGTAGCTAGTGACCACAGAAATCTTGTACTCGTCGAAGTAGTGGCGGAGCTTCCGTGAAGTAATCAGAACCGCATAGAGTAGCTTCTGTACCGGAGGGTAGCGAGCCTTGGATTCTGAGAGTACTTCACTAATTAAATAGACAGGCCTCTGGATAGGGTAGCCATGGCCTTCTTCCTGCCGCTCAACGACAATAGCAGTACTGACGACATTAGTAGTTGCAGAAATATAGAGAAAGAGCTCTTCATTGGGCAGAGGAGCTGTGAGGACTGGAGGCTTAGATAAGAACTCCTTGAGCTGAGAAAGAGCTTGATCAGTTTCAGATGTCCATGTAAACTTCTCCTGCCGCTTGAGTAGCTTGAAGAAAGGAAGACCCCGTTCTCCAAGTCGCGAGATGAAGCGATTGAGTGACGCCATACAACCAGTAAGCTTCTGGACATCCTTGATGGTAGTCGGAGCTTGCATGTTGGAGATGGCAGTAATCTTCTCAGGGTTTGCTTCGATGCCATGATGGCTGATGATGAACCCGAGTAGTTTTCCAGATGATACGCCAAAGATGCATTTGTTGGGATTGAGCTTCCATTGATACTCGCGTAGCGAAGCGAAAGTTTCCTCAAGATCCATGATAAGCATGTCTGGATCCCTAGTCTTTACAATGACATCATCCACGTATGCTTCCACGTTCTTGTGAAGCTGCCTCTTGAAGCACGCTTGGATAGCCCTTTGATATGTAGCACCAGCATTTTTCAACCCGAAGGACATTATTGTGTAACAATAAGCACCAAACGGGGTGATAAATGCAGTCTTCTCTTGATCAGATTCCTTGATTGCAATTTGATGATATCCAGAATAGCAATCCAAGAAACAGAGTAGAGCACAGCCCGCCGTAGAGTCAATGACTTGATCAATCCGCGGCAACCCGAAAGGATCCTTGGGGCAATGCTTGTTGAGATCAGTGTAGTCAACACACATCCTCCAATCGTTAGAGTTCTTCTTTCTGATGAGCACAGGGTTAGCAAGCCATTGCGGGTGAAAGACTTCTCGGATGAAGCCAGTCGCGAGTAGTTTAGCAAGCTCTTTCTTGATAGCAGCCCTGCGGTCATCAGCAAAGCGACGAAGGTGTTTTCTCTTGGGGGGTAGCATTAAGATCGACGTTGAGTGAGTGCTCAATCAACCTCCTGGGCACACCTGGCATGTCAGATGGCTTCCACGCAAAGATATCACGGTTAGCCCGAAGGAAGTTGATGAGCGCGTCTTCCTATTTAGGATCAAGCTGTGCACTGATCATGGTCGTCTTGCTGCTATCACCAGTACCGAGGTCAATGGCTTTGAGCAGGACGTCACCAGACGGTGCAGGCTTGTTGTTGTTGTCAGTCTTCTCAGGAACCTCCAGCTCGCTCGAAGCAAGTTTTTTAGCAGCAGTGAAGACCTCCATCATTGCATTGGGTACTTGAGTAGTCGAGGCAAGTTCTACGGCTTCTGTGTCGCAGTCGTAGGAACGCTTCAGATCCCCTTGCAATGAAAGAACTCCTTTGGGGCTCGGCATCTTGAGAACCAAGTACACATAGTGCGGGATAGCCATGAACTTAGTGAGACCAGGCCTGCCGATAATGGCATGGTAAGAAGTCTCAAAGTCAGCGACCTCAAACTTGATGTACTCGGTGCGGTAGTGATCCTTAGTCCCAAAGGTTATGGGAAGTACAACTGAACCCAAAGGAACAGCTGCGTTGCCCGGGATGATACCATAGAACGGTGAGTTGGTCTTGGTAAGTATATTGGTGATATCCAGGCCCATCTTCTTCAAAGTCTTGGCAAACAGGACGTTGAGACCGCTGCCACCGTCAATGAGAACCTTGGTAAGCCTGGAGCCTGCCACCACTGGATCCAGAACGAGAGGATATCGTCCTGGCTCAGAGAGACTAGTCCATTGATCCGCCCTTGAGAAGGTAATGGGGGTTTTAGACCACTTGAGAAAAGTGGGAGCTACTGGTTGGATGGACATAATCTCCCTGAGTGCTAGCTTCTGCATGCGCTTGGTTGGAATCCCACCAAATATGACATTGATAGTGTTGGAGGGGTGTTGAAACCCAGTGTCTTTGTCGGTATTAGCCTTCTTCCCCCTGTGTTTACGGAACTTTGGGTTTGGGTGTGTTGGCTCAGGTGTATTCTTCAGCGCACGACGAAGTTGGTAACACTGCTCTGTAGTATGATCGCCCTCTGGGTGCCATGGACATTTTTTCTTTGTCAATGTTGCCCAATGAGAATCATCTTCAGGTTTGGCAGTAGTTTCTATGGCAGCAACAGTGTTGTCGGACTTGCGCTTGCGATTGGGATTACTCGAGTAGTTATTCCCCTGACGGTTGCCCTGCTGTTGCTTGCCACTATTGCTTCCTCCAGCATTGTTGTTGTTGTTCTGATTGTTGCGAAGATGCTTGAACCGATTCCGAGCTTTGTCTTCCTCGTCCGCCCAGTGAGTGATCATCTCCTTGAGCTTGGTGATGTTGGCTGGGCGAGCACGACCAAAGTCTTGGAAAAGCCTATCATCATAGAAACCATCCTGGAAGGTGTCTATGACTTCTTTTTCAGTGACATCAACAACAGTAGCCCTTTTCTCAAAGAAGCGGCGCATGTACTCGCGAAGAGTCTCGCCTTGTTTTTGCTTGATCAGGGCAAGGTCCATCCTGGTGCCATGACGGCCCAAAGAATCCGCAAAGTTGCTGGTGAAGCGATGCTTGAGTTGTCCCCAATTGTCGATGGAGCCATGTTTGAGAGACTCAAACCATGTGAGGGGCTCTTGCTTGAGAACAAAAGGGAAATAGATACATTTAGTATCATCATTGCCTCCGGCATTGGAGATGGACAGAGCATAATAGCGCAACCACTACCTTAGATCTTGCTTGCCATCATACTTAGAGATGCCGTAAGGCTTGAATTTCTCCAGAAGAAACAAAGCTTGAAGTCGAGCAGAGAAAGCAGGAAAAGAATCAGAGTCAGCATCCTTTTGCTTCTCACGCTCAGCGCGTCTGGCGTTGATAGTTGTACGAGCATCGTAGCGAGAGTCTCCCGACTTGCTGTTGACACTGTCATCATCGCCTTTGCCCCTGTTGCTAGCTTTCGAACATGTACGTTGAGGAGTGGGTGTGGTACGATGAGCACCTCCACTGCTGCCATGGTGACTAGGAGCACTAGTATTCTGGCGTAGCATAGTGTAAGCTAGCTCAGCCAGTTTTGTGACTTCGGCAGCCGCCCTGTCACGAGGCATAGAGCGACCAAGTAGATTGATCGCGTTGATAGCTTCCTCTGGAGTACGATATTCACGAGTAGCTACCGCATCCAGAGCCTCTTGAAGATTATGGGTAGGAAGAGCTTCCGTGAGCTCTCGACGAAGGGTTGCACGATCAACATTGCGTTGGCGACGTGCAGTCTTGGCCTCCGCAGTTTCATCAGCAGGAGCATTGGCAGAGAGTTCGTCATTAGATACATCATCCGGATAGCGATAATTGGCACGATGCCCTTGTGGAGTAGTTGCATCAACGACGAACACTTCTCGATGCGATGAATAAGTACCCGTACTCTGAATGAGCTCAGTATCAGTGTCATAATCAACAAGCTTAGCACCTTCCTGGAAGGGCAAGTTGTCGAGACAAGTGATAAAGCGCTCCTGATCATCCAGTGTGAGATCAGCAGGCACATGCTCAGGCCAGTAGACGAATCTACCCTCAGGTGTCGATGTGATCACCAGTCCTTGAGCAGGGCCAGATAGTTGTTGTACTTCATCAACATCCGAACCGTAGTCGAACTCGAACTCAGATGAATCCGAATAGTAGTCGAGGTTGTCGTTCGAATCTGAAGAGTACTCGAGCACAATCTTCAGGCCAGGGCACATGAGGCGCTTCAATGCGGCTTGGTAAGCGGCATTGACATGGTGATGACCGAAGAGAGGTGGTGCTGGAATGTTATCCAAACTGAGCGCAAGCTGTGAAGCTGAAGAAAGCAACTCAGGCTGGATGGGAGGCGAAGTCGAGTTGTACTCGGACTCCGACTCAAGTTCTCTGAGCGGGTCAAAGATCGAAATTTCGCCGAAATTTTCGACGAGATTCTCCATCGGAACTTGCGTAAGCGTCGAGGACTTGAGCTTTGACTCCGGAGATGGCGCTAAGAAACACAAGAACGATCCGGTGCTGTCAGCAACGCAAACCCAGGAGCCGAAAATGAAGGTGTCGCCTTGCTGGAAAGCGACGAACGGCTTGATGGTGACGAGAGCCATCGAGTTCGCCAGTGGATCAATGACGAGATCCCCTACCTGGCGCGCCAGCTGTCAGTGTTTTAGCCACTGAGCCTACCAAGGGGGTACCCGAGGTAGTAGATTGTGCGGTGGAGGATCGCCAGACCTGGAACTCGAAGGTATGCGCGAGGACACGGGACACAGATTTATACAGATTCGGGCCGCCGGAGTAGCGGACCCTACGTCCTGTTTGGAGTATCATGTATGGCGCCCTGCGCTTGGGTGTTCCCCGGAGGGGTTGGGGGATTCACCTTGAGGTGTTGGCCTGTCCTCCTAGGTACCCGACCCTCCTTTATATAGTCCAGGGGGCGGGTTCCTAGTCGGTTACAAGATAGGAGTCCTAGTAGGATTACAAGGATTTATGGTATGAGTTCGTATTCTTCGATGTATGGGTACCCAGGGGTATATGGTCGACAGCCTCCCTGTTACCATCCGATCCTTACTCCGGGTTCCTGCTTCTATGCCGATCCTAGGCTATAAGTGATTCTCAGGTCCAGGCGATTACCTAGCTGTAACCGGTTTTCTGATCCAGGCGACTACTCAGCTGTAAGCAGCTTTCGGGTCTGAGCTACACTCTCTCCAGGCGGCTACGGCTGCAACAACTCGTAGGGGATCATGACAATCATCTCCAGGCGGTTTCGGCTGCGATTACTCATAGGGGATCACGATAATCCTCTCCAGGCGGCTTTGGCTGCGACTACTCGTAGGGGATCATGACAATCCTCTCCAGGCAGTTTCATTCTGCGACAACTCATAGGGGGTCATGATAACCCTCTCCAGACGACTCCGTGTCGTATAGTGCAATAAGTGGTACATGCTGTCCTTGTTCTATTTTTTCAAGAGGCTGCAGCCTAGAGTAACACCCTTCATAGTAGGATCTCAGTGGAACTCTAACACAAGTTGCTGCTACAGCAAGATGAGTTCATCACACTGTCTCCTACGATCTTACTCGTTCTTCGGAACATTCTTGCAAGTACTTCTCACTAGGCTCAATGCCTCAGAGGTACTTAAGGCACTATTACTCAATAGTGTGTCCAGACATTGTAAACTCAATACAATGTGCTTGCGAGTACTCTCTCACTAGGCTCATAGCCTCAGAGGTACTTAAGGCACTATTACTCAATAGTGTATCCAGACATTGTAAACTCAATACAATGTGCTTGCGAGTACTCTCTCACTAGGCTCATAGCCTCAGAGGTACTTAAGACACTATTACTCAATAGTGTATCTAGACATTGTACTCGATGCAATGTATTTTTTTCAGACGTCTCCGGAGGCAAAACAATTCGTTTTTCTATTTTTTAATTCGCTTTTTTGCCTTCCGGAACGTGTTCTTTGGCTTTTCAGCTTTGTGTTTCGGGTTTCTTTCTTGGCTCGAAGTACTCAAAGTCGACTTACTCAAGTCGCATCCAAAGTCCGCTCCGTGCGACACAAAGTCGACTTCGGTCGCATTCTAAAGTCTACTCCGCACAGCACAAAGTCGACTTACTCAAGTCGCATCTCTAAGTCGACTACTCTAGTCGCATCACAAAGTCGACTACTCAAGTCGCATTTACAAAGTCTGCTCCACGCATCAATCTAAAAAAAGTTGACTCCAGTCGCATCTAAAGTCCACTCTGACGGCATAAAGTCGACTACGGTCGCGTCTAAAGTCCGCTCTGACGGCAATATTACTACTCAAAAACAACTCGAGTAGTCTCCGTTAGTTTCTTCAGCTCGGGGGCTCAATTCCAATTACTACTGGACGTGGCTCATATAGCTCACTTGGTTCATAATCTCGGGGGCTGGACGCTACAAGAGTACTCGGATGATGGCTTTTTGTGCACTGAAGACCCTTGGATTGATCATCTAATCACTTCAAGGCTCGGGGGCTACTATGCTACAACCATCAACCTCTTTTTTCAAGACGGAAGATGCAGATTCTAGATTGACCCTCAGCTTGATTCATCGATTCAAACTCAGGCTCGGAGGCTACACTCCATATGGAGTGAGATTTTTGCAAATCACACCTCCATATAGATCAAGACTTCAAGACAAGATGGGTATTTTTTGGAGACTTCCTGGATTAGAACTTGGGGACGCCTGGGAACTACTCGGGGATAATTCAAAAGTACTCATAGATAAACTAGAGCACATTCCACTCTTTTGAAAATTCAAGTACTATTGAAGACTTCGGCTAGCAGTACTTGAGACGATCAGAAACTACTCGACGAAGCTTCAAGACTACTCGAACTCGCTGCTCAAGACTACAAAGTGCTCGGGGGCTTGTCGACCATATACCCCTGGGTACCCATACATGGAAGAATACGAACTCATACCATAAATCCTTGTAATCCTACTAGGACTCGTAGCATGTAATCCTACTAGGACTCCTATCTTGTAACCGACTAGGAACCCACCCCTGGATTATATAAAGGAGGGTCGGGTACCTAGGAGGGTAGGCCAACACCTCAAACCCCCAACCCCTCCGGGGAACACCCAAGCGCAGGGTGCCATACATGATACTCCAAACAGGACGTAGGGTCTGCCACTCCGGCGGCCCGAACCTGTATAAATCTGTGTCCTGTGTCCTCGCGCATACCTTCGAGTTCCAGGTCTCGCGATCCTCCACCGCACAATCTACTACCTCGGGTACCCCTTGGTAGGCTCAGTGGCCAAAACAATGACACCGGGCGAATAGGAGGACCCTCCACTAGCGCTGCTCGTGCGTGTGTCCCTCTCCCCGCAGCTCTCGCCGGTCCCCGCGTCCCTGCGGAGTCGAGTCAGGCACAAGCCGCGGCCGAGTCAGCGTCGGCGGAGGAGATGTCGGTGGGGACGGGGGAGAGGGATGGTGCGACGTCTGGGACGACGGATGTGTGGAGAGGAGTGGATCTTGGCCCAGGGCGCGGCTGTGGCAGGGAGAAGAAGGGGAGATGGGCGATGGCGTGGGAGGGAGGGATGCGGGTGTGGGGTGGGGATGGATTGGAATATTCCTTTTCAGGTGGGAAAATAGACACTACTTGGGAAACGACCTTCTGTACCGGTTCCAAAACCCCATTAGTACCAGTTTTGGAACCGGTACAGGCCATCCGGTACTAATATGGAGGCCACATTAGTACCGGTTCTCCTTACCCGGTACTAATGTCACATTAACATTAGTACCGGTTGGGGAGACCACCCGGTACTAATGTGGCCTCCCCCCGGGCGACGTGGCAGCCACCACATTAGTACCGGTTGGGCTAGCCAACCGGTACTAATGTGTTTTTTCTTAATTTCCTATTTCCATTTCTTTTTAATTTGTTTCATATTTGAACGTATTTAGACGTATTTGTTTGGTTCATTTATACTAATCAAATACACAGCGTTATAAAGTCGTTTGTGCATATATAAAGTGACATACATACATACATACATACATACATACATACATACATACATACATACATACATACATACATACATACATACATACATACATACATACATACATACATACATACATACATACATACATACATACATACATACATACATACATACATACATACATACATACATACATACATACATACATACATACATACATACACATATATATAGACACACACACACACACACGAAATCAAATGTTAGAAGTGTAACGTCATCGTTTTAAGCCCCTCTTCGTCGCTGATGTGCTCTCGTAGTGACCCTACAAGAAGCTCCTACTTTCTCGACGTCTTTCTTCTTGTCCTTAGAAGAAGTTGCTTCTTTCTCGCCCTCCTTCTTATTGTCCTTAGCAGAAGTTGCTTCTTTCTCAACGTCTTCGTCCTTCTCCTTAGAAGAAGATCCTTCTTTATCGACGTCTTTGTCCTTGTTCTTGTCGGTGCTTTGCTGAGCTTCATTAGCAATGCTAGCAGTGTCTTCTTTGCTCACTGTTACCATTGACTCACCGGCATGAAACTCTCCTGCGGGATTAATCACCTCTTCTAGAATAAATCCGCAGAGTTGTTCTTGAATTAACCGGATTATTTGCTTCTCGAGTAATCCTTCCTTGATGTTAGAAATCTGCAAAAGAAGTTATTAATTGTTAGAAAAAAGTATATGAACAAAGAACTAGGGATATGTTTGTCTGCATTTTTGTGTACGCACCTTCTCACTGAAGGGGCCCAAGCTACCACTTGCAAACTGATGGATGAACTCACATACATAGAATCCGCATAGATTGGTACCGGGTGGCTGTTTCAGGCGCTGCACATATGTGAAAATAAAAGTTAAGATATATTTGTTAACTTGTATTTAAAAATGTGGTATGAGATCAGCGAAGAAAACACGTACCGGGAAATCATGGTAGAATTGAAGTTTCTCTTTCAAGGGCCCCCCACTTTACACGAAACATATCCCATGCAGCATTCAACAATTCTACGAGAGGTTCGTACCATTGACTATATCCGCCAATAGAGTCAAAGACGTGGGCAAGACTTAAATCAGGTACAATAATAATGAGAATCCAGTGGAAGCTGTCAATACATTTTAGGGAAGAATCAGTTAATTGAAATATTAAATGTATTTTGAAAAGATAAAGAGTTGAGAAAAACGTTGCTCACTAGTAGTTGTATGGAATAAGTATGCAGTCCTTGAAGTGTTGAAGGTCCAGAAATGTGAATAAGGTCTCCACAGTAGGCGCAGGGAAATCACGGACAAGCGTCTCGTTTAGCATTTGAGGATCCATGAAGCCGATGTCGTGCACTCCAAGCCTCCGGCAAGCTTGCATCTCCATGCTGCATGATACAAAATAAAGAAGTTCAGGTATGGTCTAAAATGGCTAGAGCGGTGATTCTAAGATTATGGTACAACAAATACTTACAGAACCCAGCAAGTGACGAAGGAGACGTCCACTGCATCCATATTGAATAGGAACCAGAACTCCTTCATGGGAATAGGGAAAGTGGTGTGACCTCAGAAAAAATGATGGTCTTCAATTTTAACTTCGATAAATTCAACCCCTCGTCCCACTGTTTGCATGTGCCATTTGTGCAGAGCATACATCCTAGTTGGAAGGTCCTACAACAATCGCTCCTAGAGAAGCGGCATCCCAGGCACATAATCACGTCTACCTGACCCTGGGTGCTTTTCAATTTGAGTAATGCCTAGAATTTGAGTAGGTGTCAGTTTTGCGTCCAAACCGAATTCAAGCAATCCACGCTCCGTGTCTGAGAGCACCTTTAGGTCCGGGATAGATTGCTTTGATTGGGTCCCTAGTTGTGAAACAGTTTTCCCAACTTTCTGAGCCTTATTGGCTTTATGGAATTTGATCGTCGTGCGATCATAGTCAGACAACGTAGGTCGCTCCAGCTTTTTCCTTTTTTCTTCCATTTTTTTGTGAAGCGGTGAAATTTGTACATGTCAAATGGTTTCTAGGTGCAGGCGTCTTCTTTTTGAATATTTGTCTGTCCAGCTCCTCCCGCACTGACGCATCTAGTTCCTCTTGCGTCTTCTCGTAAGATAATTTCGGTGGAGGTGGCTTCTCCTTGGGTATCCTCTGCTTCTTTGGAAGAGGAGGAGGAGGATGTCCTCGTCTGGAACCCTGCTTCTTTGGAGGAGGAGAAGGATGTCCTTGTTTCGAACCCTGCTTCTTTGGGGGAGAAGGAGGAGGAGGAGTAGCATGTTCCGGACTGCCCCTGTCAGTTGCATCATGTTCTGGACTGTTGCTGCGTTCCCTCCTAGCTGGTGAAGGTGGTACCTGATCTTGGAGTGCGGTTTTGTTCTCTTCCGTTATCTCTATGAGATCCTTGGGCCACAAAATCCAAGTGTGCAATGCTTCCCCTAGAGTATTTGCATCATCTGCTCCCGGGAACTCCAAGTCGAGGTCATCCCAGGTATCAACCACTCGATCCAGAAAGACTTTGGTGCACCCATGACTGGAATAATCGACATTCAAAAATATTTCCCCTGGCTGCGATACCTCAGCCACACCGTACGCCACCAGAGTCCTCTTGTTTCTGACTTGAAAAAAAATGTCACATGCGGACCTCGCAGTGATGTCATCCACGGGGTAGCAGCGTTGTTCTAAAGGGGCAGCTGCTTCCGTGGCGGTTGGAGATGCTTCTGTGGAAGCGACGCTACTTTTACGCTTGTTGGATGGGCTGACTTCATCATGATGCGGTCCTGAAGCTGCAGGTGCTTGCCGACTTGATTGCTTGCTAAGAGCAAGCGCCACACGCTGGTCGATGATGTCTTCCATTTTTTTCTCATTCATAAAGACGTGTTGTTGCAGTTCTCGTATCTGTCGTGCATGTTGTTCCTTAGTTCTTTGACGACTTCTGTAGGAATCAATGTGCTCCTGAAATGCATATTTCCATGGAATAACACCTTTGCCTCAGCAACGTCCAGGGTGTTCTCTTGTACCTAGTGCCATAGTAAGCTCGTCATTCTCTCGATCAGGCACGAAAGTTCCTTCTATCGCTTGCCGTATTAACTCAATAAGCCTTGCAGCTGTCTCTCTTATTTGATCGCCCGGCAACAAAGATCCATCTTCGGGATTGAGCTTGCCACCATGTGCAAAATAATAATGCTTTGCCCGCTCGGCCCAATCTAGAGTTGCGGGTATGATTCCTCTAGCTACTAGTTCTTGTTCCTCCCGATCCCATTTGGGAATGGCCTTCTTGTAACCTCCGGGGCCGAGCGTATGAATTCCTTTCTTCTTACGTGCATTGACGGTGTTAGTTAAAATCATCTTGATGGTGTTTGCCGATTCCTTGTGCCGCACAAATGCATCCCAGTGATCTCTTAACTTCCCCAATCTCTTATGTTGGAAATCAGGTGTAATCCCCTTCTTAATGTAGTCTTTGGTCAGACGCTTTTTGTACGACTGGAAGGCAATTGCACCCTTTTGCATCGCCTAATAACGCGCGGTTGTCAGCCGGTCTTCCTTCAAATCCGGGAATGCAAAGTGAGCTAACACTTGTTTCCAAATCATGTCCTTGTCCGTGTCTGTGACCACATCTTCCCGCACGACGGGTTCCTGTTCAGCATTCTCGTCATCACCTTCCAATACTTCAGGTAACAGAGCTAGAGGAGCATCAGGAGCTTTCCAATACGGAATGCTTATTGGAATGTGATCCCTGACAAGAGCTCCAATGTGGTTCACAAATTTGGTCACGATATGTTCCGGAGCCACAGGTTTCCCAGCATCATCGACTTCTGTTATGATGAAGCGACCCTCTAGCGGCTTCTTCGGCCCGCGTTTCCCTTGACTACTATTAATATATGAAAACTCCTGAAGAAAACTCAGGATGCAAATCTTGAGGGCCATCATTATACCTCTTGTTGTTGTACATTGTTGCTTTCCTGGGCAATTGGTTGCTCTTCTACATGTTCTTTCCCATCACCTTCCATGTTGAGGAAGCTGTCAGCCTACCTATTGAGTACTTCTTCGTTTTGAGGCTGCTTGGGCGCAGATTGACCAATTATATTTAAGATCATTTCCTCATCTTCTTGTTCCCTCTCTGATCGAACCATCGTAACTAAAACAAGTGTACATGAATTTATGAGTAACTAAATGAATTTCTGAGTACAGAAATGAATTTTTGTGTATATTAATGAATTTTCTGAGTACATAAATGAATTTTTGAGTACGTAAAAGAATTTCTGAGTACATAAATGAATTTCTGAGTATATAAAAGAATTTCTGAGTACATAAATGAATTTGTGTGTACATAAATGAGTTTCTGAGTACATAAATGAATTTCTGAGTATATAAAAGAATTTCTGAGTACATAAAAGAATTTCTGAGTACATAAATGAATTTCTGAGTACATAAATGAATTTATGTGTACATAAATGAGTTTCTGAGTACATAAATGAATTTCTGAGTATATAAAAGAATTTCTGTGTATATAAAAGAATTTTTGAGTACATAAATGAATTTCTGTGTATATAAATGACCGTGTCGGGTGGGGTCGAGCGAGCAAGTCGGGCGAGAATAGAGCATGTCGAGCGAGCGATACTAGCTAAGTGTCGGGCGGGGTCGAGCGAGCGAGTCGGGCGAGAATAGAGCGTGTGGAGCGAGGCTAGCTAAGTGTCGGGCGGGAATCGACCGTGTCGGGCGGGGTTTCTGAGCGAGTCGGGCGAGAATCGAGCGTGTCGAGCGATACTAGCTAAGTGTCGGGCGGTGTCGAGTGAGCGAATCGGGCGAGAATAGAGCGTGTCGAGCGAGCGAGTCGGGCGAGAATAGAGCGTGTCGAGCGATACTAGTTAAGTGTCGAGCGATAAATATTTCATCTCTAAATACATATTTCATCTCTAAATACATATTTCTATCTCAATAAATACACATTTCATCTAAAATCACTAATTAAAACTAAAATCACTAATTGAATCTAAAATCACTAATTGAATCTAAAATAACTAATGAAATCTAAAGTCACTAATTAAATCTAAAATAACTAATGAAATCTAAAATCACTAATGAAATCTAAAATCACTAATTACAACTAAAATCACTAATTAAAACTAAAATCACTAATTAAATCTAAAATAACTAATGCAATCTAAAATCACTAATTACAACTAAAATCACTAATTAAAACTAAATCACTAATTAAATCTAAAATCACTAATTGAAACTAAAATCACTAATTAAATTTAAAATCACTAATTAAAACAAAAAAACTAATTAAATTAAAAAAAGGTGTTGACGTCAGCCGCTGCGGGCCGACGTCAGCACCCAAAAGGTGCTCACCGGCCGGCGGCATGGCGAGGGCGAGGGCGTCGGAGGCAGGGTCAGCGGCGGTGTGGTGAGGGTGCAGAAGGGAAGGGACGGCGTCGAAGGCAGGGACGGCGCGGCGGCCGACGCGGGGGCGGGGCCGGCCTGGCGCGGCGGAATGCAGGGACGGCGGGCCGCCGAGGGCGGACGGCGGCCGGGGGGAGCAGCCGGGCGCGGCGGAGGAGGGCGACAGCCGGTCCGAGCTAGGCAGGGACGACGGCGCGTGGCGCGAAGGAGGATCGCGGGGACGACGGCCGAGCGCGGCCGGGCACGGGGTAGCGACGGCGGCAAGGACGGCGGCTGGGCGTGGCCGAGACGGCGGCCGGGCGTGGGGCAGCGACGGTGGCATAGCAGGGGAGGGACGGTGGCGCGCGTGGCGGTTAAGAGGGGAAGAGGGGAAGAAGACCATATATACCAGCCCCCTCAATAGTACTGGGGCTCAACGCCGCCCGGTACTAATGTCACGTTAGTACCGGTGCCAGACAGCACCCGGTTCGCATTAGTACCGGTGCCAGGCAGCACCCGGTACTAATGTGCGCATTAGTACCGGTGCCAGAGAAGCCCCGGTACTAATGTGCGTACACTTAGGCGCCAAAACGAAATGCACATTAGCACCGGGTCCTATCTAGGCCCGGTACTAATGTGCTTTTCCTTTTGTTCTTTTTAAATTTTCAAATTGCTGTTAAATTTATTATAAATCATATGAACACAGTGAAATTACCAAATAAATTTTATTATATTTAATTTAGTTATACATTATAGAATGTGAGGTTAGATCTGAAAATTATCAAATTTATTTACTTAACTTAGTAATAAGTTGTTTTGGTCAAAAATCTTATGTTGAATTTAAAAATCGAACCAAAATACATTTTTGCCATGCAAAAATTTATATAAGCAGTAAATGTCATGTTATAAACATGTTTACCTCGATCTAGTATTGCTTGTGTATATTTTCACGTTAAATTATTTATTTAATACTAAATGATGTATATAAAATTAAAATAAATATTATTTTTACTGATAAATATTACAATACTTTGTTACAGGATCATAAGTTAATAGAACTTATTATACATCATCATCATAATCTAACGGAACATTAATAACCTTCCTCTTCATGAACGTCCCCTGCTTGTGATCGTGGCGTAAATATGGAGCGTCCTCTTGTGCTAACAGGATGCTTGGGTCAACCTTGACTGAAAATGGAGGAAGATCATCGAATTGGTCATAATCATCTGAAATGTCAGTCTTGTCCTCAACTCCAACGATTTTTCTTTTTCCTGGTAGAACTATGTGACGCTTCGGCTTGTCAGCAACCGACTTCTCGGCACCCTTCTTTATCGGTGGTTTGCTCGATATGTCTTTCACGTAGAAAACTTGTGTCACATCATTGGCTAGGACGAATGATTCATCTTTGTATCCAATCTTGTTGAGATCCACAACTGTCATCCCAAATTTGTCTGTTGTTAAACCTCCTCCGGTATTGTTGACCCACTGGCACTTGAGAAGAGGGACTTTCAAAGCTCTGTAGTCCAATTCTCATATCTCTTCAATGAAACCATAGTATGTTTGTACGTTCCCTTCCTTGTCTACTGCATCCATACGAACACCACTGTTTTGGTTTACGCTCTTCTTGTCTTGGGCTCTCGTGTAGAATGTGTAGCCGTTTATCTCGTATCCTTGGAATGTATCTACTATGATAGATGGCCTTCTAGCCTACCATAGCAGTATCTCATCAACAGTTTTATCACCCCTCACTTTTTTCCACAGCCAGGACGCGAAGTTATCAATGTGGTGTCGTGTAATCCAGGGTTCAGACTTCCCTTCATTTGCAGCACGAAGAATGGACTTGTGCTCTTCCAAGTATGGAGCCACATGTGATGATTGATGCAGGATAGTGTAATGTGCTTGATCATATAACATTGCATCCATGTCCATCCGAGATTTTTCCCTACTGTGCCCTTTCCTCTGAGCCTCCCCTCATGGCGTGATACAAGGAGTCCAATCGGACACATGTCATCCATAAAGTCGACACAAAACTCTATGACCTCCTCTGTAGCATATCCCTTTGTGATGCTTCCTTCGGGACGGGCACGATTGCGAACATACTTCTTAAAATAAGACATCAACCTCTCAAAAGGGAACATGTTGTGCAGATATACAGGCCCGAGGATAATAACCTCTTCAACCAGATGGACCAAAAGGTGGGTCATGATATTAAAGAATGAAGGCGGAAAGATCATCTCAAAACTGACGAGGCATTGCACGACATCATTCTGCATCTTCACTAGAGTTTCTGGACGGATTGCCTTCTGACAAAGCTAGTTGATGAATGCACACAACTTAGTGATTGCTAATCTCACATTCTCTAGCAGAATACCCCTTAGTGCAACAGGCAGCAGTTGTGTCATCAACACGTGGCAGTCATGAGCCTTCAGATTTATGAATTTCTTCTCTTTCATATTTATTATTCGTTGTATGTTTGAGGAGTAGCCCGTTGGGACCTTCATACTATTCAAGCAATCGAACATTCTCTGCTTCTCTTCCTTGCTTAGGGTGTAACTAGCAGGAGCCAAGTAATTACCTTTTTCTCTCTTTTCGGGGTGTAGGCCTTTTTGTTGGTTCATAGCTTCAGATCCCTACGTGCTTCAATTGTATCTTTTGTCTTTCCATATACACCTAGGTGGCGAAGTAAGTTCACGCAGAAATTCTTCGTCACATGCATCACATCAATTGCATTGCGAACCTCAAGGATTTCCCAATAAGGTAGCTCCCAAAATATCGACTTCTTCTTCCACATAGGTGCATGTCCAGCGGCGTCCTTTGGAACTTGTACACTACCAGAACCCTTGCCAAACACTACCTTCAAATCTTTCACCATGGCAAATACGAGTTTACCACCACGGTGAATGGGCTTCTTACATTTTTCTTCGACACCTTCAAAGTGCTTTCTTTTTTCTCTTAACGGGTGTTTAGGAGGAAGAAAGCGATGATGGCCCAAATACACTACCTTTTTACTGTGTTTTAGATACATGCAGCAAGTATCATCTAGACAGTGCGTGCATGCTCCGTATCCCTTGTTTGATTGTCCTGATAGATTACCAAGTGTCGGCCAATCATTGATGGTGACGAACAACAATGCTCATAGATTGAAGGTCTTCTGTTTGTCCTCATCCCACACGGGTACACCTTCTTTCTTCCATAATGTTTTAAGATCCTCAATCAATGGTCTTAGATACCACATCGATGTCATTGCCTGGCTGCTTTGGGCCTTGGATGATTATTGGCATCATAATGAACTTCTGCTTCATGCAACCAAGGAGGAAGATTGAACATACATAAGGTGACATGCCAAGTGCTATGACCGCTACTAAACTCACTGAATGGATTGAATCCATCCATACTTAAACCAAACCGAATGTTCCTTGGATCCCCTGCAAATTCCTTACATTCTTTAGATCTGTCACTTAGTCTCCACTGGGACCCATCAGCGGGGTGCCTGATATGGTCATCTTGTTTGCGTTCTTCTTTGTGCCAACGCATCAACTTTGCGTTGGTCTTGCACCTGAATAAACGTTTCAGTCGTGGTATCACTGGAAAATACCACATTACCTTCACAAGAATTTTCTTCTTCTTCTGCTCACCCTCACCTTCATTAGCCTCATTGCGTGGGATCTTATAACGCTGCGCTTCACACACAGGACAAGCCTCCAAATTCTCATATTCGTCACCTCGGTAGAGGATACAGTCATTAGGACATGCATGTATCTTTTCTCCCTCCAAACCTAGTGGATAGACAACCTTTTTAGCTTCGTACGTGGACACCGGCAATTCGTTCCCCTCAGGAAGCATGTCCTTGACGATCATCATCAACTCATCAAATCCCCTGTCTGAAAGTCCATGTTTAGCCTTCCATTGTAGCATTTCCAAAGTGGTACCCAACTTCTTCTGCCCCTCTTTGCAACCTGGGAACAACAGTTTCTTGTGATCTTCCAACATACGTTCAAACTTCTTTGACTCCTTCACCTTTTCGCAATCTCCCTTTGCATCGTGCAACACCCGACCTAGATCGTCGAGAGGTTCATCTGCAGTTGTTGGAGCTTCTTGAGTCTCTTGCATGTGATCCTCTCCCATTGGATCATCTGCAAAGGCACCTTCTTGAGTCCAATCTAGAATACGATCATCTTCCTCTTCATCGTCTTCCATTATAACCCCTCCTTTCCCATGCTTTGTCCAACCAAAATAATTTGGCATGAACCCCCATTTGTATAGTTGATCGTGAAGACTCTTTATTGATGAGAAATCCTTCTGATTTTTGCACATTTTGCATGGACAAATAATAAAACCAGACGGGCGCTTGTTTGCTTCCGCAACATCTAGAAATCCATGCAACACATTAATGTATTCACTGCAAATTCTCTTGTCGGGGCATCCATTGCCGATTCATCTATAAAGCACCACCAAACAATCTTTCAGTATTTCGAAACAAAAGTCGTACACAAATTTAAAGTCTTCATTTACAATCCACGTTATACAATATGACAAACTTAAATAGAGTTCTTACACACGAATTTAATGTGTTCATACCCAATCCACAACATACAATACAACAAACTTAAGTCAATGTCTTACATAAATTTAAAGTACGACATATGAAACACTACTAATACATGATACAATACGAGAAACTTTAGCCATTCTTGTGACGTGACGATGAAGGCTTAGCTTTCTTGGAATCGCCCTGTGGTTTAGTACTAATCGGTGGAGCTCCAACAACAGGGTCTGCTGGTGGAGCATGAATGCCACCAAAAGGAGGTTCCTGCCCCGCTGCAACAGTATCTATATGTTTTCCTTGCAAATAACGAAACATTCCTCTAGCCAACGTGCTCATTTTCTTCGGTTTATCAGGAGGTCCTACTTTGGTTTTCTCCTGGCTGTGTGAAGAACGACGATCACCACTACCATCATCCCCATTCCCTCCGACAGCAGTAGACATCTATACTAATGACAATAAATTATTTGACCCATCTATGAAATTCTAGCATTTCTAATAATTCTAAAACTATTTCTACTAATTCTAAAACAAATCCTATCATTCCTAGCCTTTCTAGCATTTCGAGTAATTTTAAAATTATTTATATATTTAATTATGTCATATGCTCAAATAAAAAATTATTTCGAAAAATCAATTCTAAAACTATGTCTAGTAATTCTAAAATCAATTCTAGCTTTCCTAGACTTTCTAGTAATTCTAAAACTATTTATATATTTAATTATGACATATGCTCAAATAAATAATTATTATTAAAAAAATAAATTTTCACGTACAACATCTCATCCAACTAACACGGCACATCTTTTGCAATCAACTATATAGAACGTATACAATAATGCATATAAATAGAAAAAAAATATCATTCCTAGCTCATTATAAAGTGCCAAAATACTCCAATTTCAACCGATAAAACTCAACAAAATCAAGGGAGGATGAAGTAACTAACCTCTAGACCACTTCAATGAGTCAAATCGTCGAGAAATCGTCGCAAATCGGGCAAAAACTCCCCTAGTGTGCCATGGATGAGTGAGAGCTCGAGTTGGAGAGTGGAGGTGAGAGTGGCTCGGGCAGGAAGAAGGAGCTGACTTTTTATGCGGGGAACATTAGTACCGGTTCCTGGCTGGAGCCGGTACTAATGTCACTACATTAGTACCGGGCCTGGACAGGAGCCGGTACTAATGTGGCTGCCACACATTAGTACCGACTCCTGTCCAGGACCGGTAAAAATGTCGCACATTAGTACCAGCTCCAGCCAGGAGCCGGTACTAATGTGTCACACTGTCAGGCGGCTAGGGGACCCCCCTTACGAGCCGGTACTAATGTACACATTAGTACCGGTTCCAATAAAAATCGGTACTAATGTGCTTTTTTTTTGCTGGGACAAAAGATTCATTCCCTAGTAGTGAGAGGACACCGTTGCAGCGTCAAGTTATTTAGAGGGTAAAATTTTTTAGAAGGTCCTTTAAATATTCGTTTGGAGGGCGAAATTTACAGGTTACCATTGCGGTCAGCTTAAAAGATTGGGTACGTTTAGGGAACTGTTGGAGGTCTATTTTTTCAATTTTCTCCCTAAAAAGTGTTTTAGAAGTAATATTAGCAGTCTCTTGGAGATACTCTTACCCCTAACCTGGAGATGCTCTTACCCCTAACTGCACCCAAAATTAAATGGGCAATATATCCCCCCCTCCTACCCTCCTCAAATTACATGGGTATGAATTTTGAATAACCAGCGACAAGCTTACTCTATGGTAGTGAAAATTGTGTCCTCCAGCTCCGGCTCCTACGTGTGCTGCAAAGTTGAGTTGTGAGCATCCTTCCAAATTTCATTTCTCTAATGTTGCATGAGCACTATAGATATAGACGAGTCTGTTCGGCTTCTCATTTTGTGTAGTGTTTCTGCTTCTTTATGCGGTATTTTTCTTTCACGATAAATTAATCATATAAATCAGCAGAAGCTGTTTTAAAATATGCCGAGTATACTCCAATGCTTATATGGTATTTTTGACGTACGTGAAGTTAGGAGGGGTGGGGCGAATGGGCTTGTAGTTCAATAGTAGGACGGTCAGTGGGACGCTACCTACCAAAGTTCAAATCCTGGTGTTCGCACCTTTTCCTGAATTTATTCCGAGATTTTCCGGTGTTATGCATTAAGTGGTAAGCGACGTTCCCGTCGACGACGAGGCGTCAGTGGTGACTTCAAGAATCTCCAGATCTGCCGGTGCTCAGTCCTTCGAAGGTGCTCATAAGGGTAGGGTTTGCGTACGTGTGTTCATAAGAATGAGTATGCGTTCGTGTTGTGAGCGTTTGTGCTGTACTGTGTAATTCTAAAAAAAATTAGGAAGGGTGGGGGTGGGGGTGGGGTAGGGGAGCATTGTGTTATTATGCAACAGGGAATTATGATGTACACTCCAACAAAGAAATATTATATTGCAATCCATATAAAAAGCAAAAGGAGATTATAAGATCATACGAAAACGATATATAGCTACCAGAGGTGCTATATAATTTTTCGTTACAAATTATATGTGGTTTTGATCTTTTAAGGTGTATACTTTTTTATGAACTTAAATATGATGCATGGTCACATGCATAATATATAATATGTACGAATTAAAAAAAATTAAAATCATGTACACTTTGAGATAGATGAAATACTATTATATTGGCTGGAATAATATTATTATTAGCGTGGCCTCGGAAAACAAAAGGATGTTGTGCTTCCACGTACGTGTCGGCGTGTCCCAGTCTCGTCCGCATTTTGAGAAACCACGTGCACCTGTGCTTCGAGAGCTACTGGAATCCGTGCGTTGCGCGTGGTCCGGTAAAGATCTGGCGGTAGGGCCGCGTGATCAAGCTTTCTGCCATGTGCCATCTGGTTTTTTTTTCGTGGTCCGGTAAAGATCTGGCGGTAGGGCCGCGTGATCAAGCTTTCTGCCATGTGCCATCTGTTTTTGGCGCCTTCCTTTGGATTACCTGCTGTGCGCCTGATCATGACCCCCCGATCGATGTTCATGTTGTTGACAAACGCACCAAATGTACATACTATACCATATACCAGTTCAATGAAAGAACATTGCTACGGGGTCGAATCAGTGCACAGTGCTGACAGCTACCAGCGTGTGCAGTGATGGACATTATGCTGGACAACAACATGGCACCGGCCTGCGTGAATTATTAGCCGCATTGGAGAGAGTTGATGATGAAGATAAGATCATGATGCAACATGCATGTCTTGCTTCCATATATATACATTAATAAATTAGAAGAAGAAGACATCATGCATGTCTTCTATCGTCACAACAGTATATAAAGCCTTTTCGGTTAGTCTATTCTCGACTTATTTCGGTTTCTTATGAAGTATTTTCGTCTCTCGCAACAAATTAGTCATACATATCAGCATAAGATTTTTTTATCTCACAACAAATCAACCATACATATTAGCATGAACCGAGATAAACCAGCCGAATGGACTCATAGATATTGGGGCAGCATACATGTTTCAATCTTCTGATTCGGTGCCACATAACAAGGCAAGGTAAATGAAGAGAAATTTAATTTAAACGTTTAATCCCTCGTCTTAGACTATGCGCAGCAGCAACTTTCAAAGCTCCGTTCCTGGACCGGTAATATATAGCTAGCGGTTGCTGCAGCGGTAGCCAGCTCTGAGCACGGGTTGGGCCGAAACCAGCTAAACCGCCAGCCTAGCCCAGACCAAACCAACTAACTACAATTTAGCGGGGTAGCTGGTTTCCGGGTCGAAACCTTTCATTGATGCGAGGGGGTCTGGTTCTTTTTTTTTTTTTTTTTTTTTGCGAGGGGGTCCGGTTCGATTGGTTTAGAACCAGCCAGCCCGCCGGCGGTGGCGGCGGTCTCCAGCCCCAAGTCCTATCTACCTCCTCTGATTCCCCGCGATCCAGCCCCCGTCCCGCCTGCGAATCGACACCCGCCGCGTCCCTGGTCCCGACCGCCGCTCCGTCTCGTCGGGAGGAGGAGGAGGAAGAGGTCAAGAAATCAAGATGCGGCAGCCTCTCCATCTGCCGGCGGCGACGGCAGGGGCCGCGACGAAGGCCGAGGGTCGAAAACTGAGGATGCCGCATCCTCAACTCTGTCGGCGGCACGCCGATGTGGTGGAGAACGGGAACAAGTCATCGAAGTGACCGCTGAACGCACGCTGCGAGATCAGCTCGGCGCCGAACGTCACGGACGAGCACTGCCTGGCCCCACCGCCTCCGTAGCAGGCGAGGCGGCGCTCCCTGGACTCGGTCGCCGCTGTCGAGCAGCTGCTCTACCCACGTCGTGCCGTCAGGATCCCGATGTCCATCTCCACGTGCGGTAGCAGCATATGGCGTTGATCTCGTTGTGCCTCCGTGGTTGGGATCTTCGTTTCCATCTGAATTCTGATTTGACTGGTTTCAAAACCGTCGAACCCGTGAACCCATGCAAACCAACCCAGCAAATGTACCTCTCTGTAATTAGTCAAAACCAAACCAGCCCGGTATAACCCGTCACCTACGAGCTGGTTTGTAAAACCAGCTAAACCCGGTGGAAACCCTAGATGCACAGGCCTAGCGGTAGCCTCTAAAGCAAACGCTAAAATCGAATCGCTTGTTTGGCTCCTCCCAGATGATCTGGGTCTCTTGGCCATTTTTGATTGGCATACTTCAGTACATGGGCTTCCCGAGAAGATGGACGAATTGGGTTTCTGTGCTACTGTCTAGGCCAATAGTAAAATTGCTCTAAATGGGGATAATGGACAGCGGATTTGCCATGCCAGGGGCCTGCGCCAAGAGGATCCTCTCTCGCCCCTGCTCTTCGTCATCACGATGTGGAGGCGTTGAACGCCATGTTCAGCAAAGCGGATGAACGTTCACTCCTAGCGCCCTTGAATCTCAGTGCCATTCCATACAGGGTGTCGTTGTACGCAGATGATGTCGTTGCCTTCAGGCCGAACTGACAGTGGCCAAGACCATCCTTGCTTGTTTCGAGGGGGCAACAGGAATGGCCACGAACCTTGCCAAATGTTCCATCACACCAATCAGATGCTCGGAAGAACAGATCGCTGTGACAACCTCTTCTTTCCATTGTAAGGTCGTTGAATTCCCGTGCAAGTACCTTGGAATCCCGCTGTCCATCAAAAAACTTACCAAGGCACAAGAGCAACCATTTGTGGACAGAGTCGCAGACAGATTACCAACTTGGATGGCTAAACTGCTGACCAGAACAGGCAGACTGGTGCTCACAAAGGTAACTTTGACCTCTCTGGTCATCTACCCGGCGGTCGCCCTTGAGCTTTTGCCTTGGGCGATCAGGTCCATCGACAAACTGAGACGCGCTTTTCTTTGGCGTGGATCAGAAGTGGTCTCGGGGGGGAGGGGGGGGGGGCACTGCCTTGTGGCCTGGAAAACGACTTGCCGACCGGAGAGACTGGGGGGCTCGGTATCATCGATCTACATTCCATGGGACTCGCTTTGCAAATGAGATGGGTATGGCTTAACAGAGTTGAGCCTGACAGACCAGGTTCCAAACTACCGCTCCCTCAAAATAAGACTTTCAAGCTGCTGGAGGCAATGTTCGAGGCATCGGTCTCAGTTGAGGTGAACGATGGCCGATCGGTCTTGTTCTGGAGGGATAATTGGTTGCAGGGACAGTCCTTGGAGTGTATCACCGCAAATCTGGCAGAAACGGTTCCGCAGCGCACTAAGAACTCAAGAACGGTTGCTGCAGCACTCGATGGAAGAAGGTGGGTCAGAGATATCAAGGCCAGGCTCTCCGTTCAAGCTCTACTAGCATACCTCAGGGTCTGGATCTACTGGCTGACTACCGCCTGAACGATCAACTGGATGTCTTCCGTTGGAAATGGGATAGCTCAGGTCAGTACTCGGCGGCATCGTCTTACAGAGCGTTCTTCTTTGGACTGACGGAGCAACTCGGGGCCAAGCAAATTTGGAAAATCAAAGCACCAAACAAGTGTCGGTTCTTCCTTTGGTTAGTGATGCATGGAAGATGTTGGACATCTGAACGTATGCAAAGGCTTGGCCTCAGCAGCAATGGTAATTGCGCCTTCTGTTCCCAGGAACTGGAGACCCTGGATCACCTGCTGGTGGGTTGTGTTTACAGCAGGGAGGTTTGGTTCAGAGTTTTCAGAGGAAATGGTTGGCATTCGCTTGTCCCGGGGCAAGTTTCAGTGACTTTGGATTGGTGGCTGGCCTAAAGGAAGACGGTTCACAAATCCAACAGAGCAAGGTTCGACTCCATCTTCGTTCTTACCTGTTGGAGCTTGTGGAACGAGAGAAACAATCGGATCTTCAGAGCCAATTCAAAGCTACCCCATCAACTGTGGAACAGTATACACGAAGAGTTGCAATGGTGGTGCAGAGCCGGCCTGGTCGTACACTCCCAGAATGGCTAGTCTACATGCGCTCATCAGATGCCAGGGCTTGTGTTACTACTGTATCAGCAGCCCTCTGGTATCCGCCCGTAGCAGTAGTTAGCTTTTGGTGCGGTAGCTTGTGCGTGCTTGGCGATATTCAGTGTGTAATTCTGTTGTAATTTGGGTCGCAATCCCCTCCTCTTAATGCAGTACGTGCGTTGCACGTTCTCGAAAAAAAAATTCCAGGCTCCACGAACTCTGCTCCCTCCTCCGTCCTCTAATCCTCCCGCTCGCGCCTCCTCCTTGCGCTTGGCCGGCGTCGTGAGCGAAGAATGGCGTAGAGGTGGCGGACATGCTTGCGAGTTGCGAGCCAAGCACAAGGGGAGGAGGCGACTACCCCGACCGTCGGGAAGGCGGGATGGCAGGCCGGGCCAGTGAGATGGCCAGGCCGCGCGGGGTCTCCGCTGAGCCCCGACGCCGACTGCGGGTCGCCACATAACTAATTCTTTTGTGCATATATTGTTTCAATTTTCTGATTGGGTGCTACATAACTAATTCTTTTGTTAATGTTCCTACTCGCTAGTAGATAACTGCACATTATACATAGCAAGGCAGGTAAATGAAGACCAATTTCTTTCATTTAAACATTTATAACCGCTCGTCTTAGTCTGACAAAGTCTAAAACCTAGCTAAGAAACAAGTCACATAGTCAAAAACTTCCTCTCTCTCTCTCCTCATTATTGCGCGGTCCCCTCCGCCTGCCCCCTCCCCCCGGTCTCATCCCCTTCGATTCCCTCCGCCGCACCGCCGCAAGCCGCACCTCCGTCACCGCACCACCACTGCCTTGCGCCAGGACGGGAGGCAGGGGCCACGCCCCACTGCCACCCCTCGATTCCCCGTCGACAGAGAGGTCCACCGCACACCACCGCTTGGGGAGGTCCTTCCGTAGAGAGAGAAGGGCGGAGAGAGGAGGAGAGAGGAGCCGCCGCCGTACCCGGCACCATAGTCGAAGGCGAGCTTGTTGACATTGCTAACGTCATCGACTAGAAACAGATATAAAATCCATCTCTATCGACGGTGCCAGAAATGCAAAGGTATATCTTAACATGATGCTAAGTGTATATCAGATGTTGCTTTCAGATAAACTAAAAGATATATCCGCTACGGGTCATAGCACACTCGATCTAGGTTGTCATCCCTGACAGAAGTGCCACTAAAACGCATGGATTGGTACTCTTACATATGCCTTGGATCTCTAGATAAGAAAATATATATAAATGGGTATCCGCAAGCGCACAGATATGAATACACCATTGTAGCATTTTAACCAGGAGTAAAACCAGGTATCGTATTTATATTCTACCGCAGGGAAAGAAGTCTTCTATCTATAATAACAAATACATGCACATCTCTCAGTTGTGTAATGTAGAGTGACCAAAATATATCAATTACTATAAACAGGTGTAAGTCACATAAAGATAATGATAATGATAGCATTGATCAAGTCATAACATAGTGAACCACCAGAAAGTGTCAATATAGAAAGAGAAGCGTATTCACAGCCTAGTTAGTGAGGATACTCCTTAGTAACTCTAAACTATACGTCAATGCATACTATGATTAGTGCAATACATTTAACAATCATGGAAGAAGAACTATTATACTTATGCACGGGGAGACTACCCAGGAGGATCAAGGCCGAAACTTGAAACAACCCAAATAGTACAAGGCTCCACTAGTCCTACACACGGGAGGTGGATTGCAAACGACTCAATAGTGCTGTCACCACCACGATCTACCACACGACCCGGCATGTAGGGTGCAATCGCAGGTAAATACAGTATAAGCACCATGCTTATACTATTTTTACCACTCACCCATGTTAACATATGATCTAGGTGAGGGCTATACGACTCCATACACGAATATAAAGGTAAATCAACTATGCTAAATATGTAATCATAATAAACACCAAAGCATATAATCTCGAATATAATTATTGATAAGAACATATGTCTCTACAGCAAATGTAAAAGAACTTATAAAGAAGAACTTACAAAAGCGAAGCTAGATCAGTATCTCGACCAGCTTCTAGACGATCGGGAGCCAAGTAGACGCCTTGCCTCCCCCTAGATCTAGACTAGTTAGCTACTCTCGCTATATGGTGTTTTTAGGGCGTATTATCTCTGACTTGATGACTTGATCTGGGATTCCTCAGGTCAGATCCCCTTCTCCGGGGGGGTCAGGGGGCTGCTTATATAGTCCTGAGGAGGTGCCATGCGCCGTACGATCAAACCGACCTAACATACGGTTTAGATTGATCCTCATAGGCGGTGGAAGAACCTTCCGGAAGTAGGGCTGAGGTGGTGCCCGGGGGAGGGGGGCGACCGGCCCCACCACCAGGCCGACTGGCCTGGGGTGGGCCCCCCTCAGGGTCTGCTTCGGCTCGGTGGGTCCTTGCCCCTTCTAGATGCTTCTTTCTTGGATGCCAAGTCATGTTGAGTTCTGGAGTCCTCTAGAGTCTTCTAGAATTGTTCCTTTTCCAGTTTTTTCTGATTAGTCCCTGCAAGACATAGAATTCTCCAAAACTCCAGGAAAACTGTTAGTGACACCCTATTCTAAGTTGGTATTAACAATTATGCCCTTTTCTCATGTTTGTTTGACTTATAAATATATAGGATAAGATGTGTCAACAAACTCCCCCAAGCTTACCCTTTGCTAGTCCCTAGCAAAGCTATGCTATAGCCGGATCAGGAGTTGCTACAACGCTTTCACGCCTCAAAAGTACTATGGTTTTCAAAAATAAATTCTCCTCAACAAAATTGCTCCATCTTTCCTTTAACCATGGTGCGTAGCCTTTTCATAAATCTTAAGCAATTAAAAGACAGAACAATCAAGTCAAGCAGTATATCTCAAATTCTTTGTTCTACTATCATCCTGGGGTTTTGCAAAAATTTTCAAATAAAACTCAGAGATCCTGTGTACGACCCTCTCAAGTATGGAGTCACACTTGACAAGATATGTATGGTGGGATGATAGTGTGAATGGATGAGGGTGAAAGGTGGTAAGCCTTTAGCCTTTTTCTAATATCTTTTCTTTTTCTCAAGCTCTTGGACTACATCTCTCTTTCTAAGACTTTAAGATCTGGGCTTTCCATTCTTGGAGAGGTGGGCTCTACTCGCCCCGGACTTTTGTCTATTTTTCTCTCTCCTTAGAGATGTGGGCTCTTCTCGCCCTCGGACTTGTGTCCATTATTCATCTCTAAATTTATTATTTAGGGAGGTAGGCCCTTCTCGCCTAGTATGACACTTGTCCTTTTCTCTTCCTCTCTCATCTCACTTTTCTTCTCTCTCTTCTTTTTTTTTCGAATGTAGCCCCAGAATCTTTTTGACATATTGAGAGAGACATATCCAAGAGTTGCATGAGCTATTTTATAACATGGCTGTGGCTTGATGGAGAATGCGTACTTCCGGGTTAGAAGCAGCATAATTGGTGGAGTGGAATGATCTTGATGTGTATGACAAGCTCTCAAGGATCACAAACACAGGAACTCATCATGTAAGATTTTTCATGATTTAAAAGGAAAACCAGGAATCAAGCATCTCTAGGAATATGATAAACAGCAGCTCAACTTTTCATGAATCATCTTTCAAAGCCTAGACTCAGATTAAGCATGTACTTCCCACGGGTTTTGGGTTTAGAGCAAATTAAGCATTTAAAGCTTTAGGAGAATCTAGGTCTGAAAACTAAGTATTTAAGAGGAATTACGACAGAGCAACTATTCATCATTTCCAAGCATAAATCATCAAGATCATTATTAAAGAGAAAAGCCAACTAGCAGACTCTAGCATTTATTCACACTAAGACTTTTAACTAAGACTCTTTACTCTAGGCAAACATATAACTAGCTAATATTAAAAGCATAGGATAATGATACTTATCGTGATAACTGGGGGTGCTCTCCCCCAAGCTGGATCTTGAAGTAGTCCTTGATTCATCCTTGGAACTTGTTTGCCTTCAGGTCTTTCTTAATTTCTCCCTGTAAATATTAATCTCGCACATACCCGAAGGAACAAATTCTAGGATTATGTTGTGAGCCTTCATGTGCCCACTTCTTTTTGGTTTTTTCTGAAAAGTGTGGACCTTCATGTGCCCACATATTTTTTTAAAAAAATTTTATATGCAAAAGGGATGCTAAAGCAAAATCATGCGAATGCAATATTTATTTTATACCACCACAGTACGGAGTACATGGGGCCTTAAGGAACAGATGCAAAAAAACATATTTATGGTATTTTTCTAATGCAGGTATAGGTAAGTAAATATGCTAAAGGAAATATGCTAATTTAAATATGCAGTGCAAAAAATAAATATTCAGATAAATACCGAGTTACCTCTCGGTGAGAATTTTGAGTACTTACTCCCATGGCATGCTTTCATCTATGACACCTCGTCGGAATGTCGTGTTTGGCATGGTGCCTTCAATGATCTCAACGAGTGGCGTAGATGTGGTAGCCGATGATTGATCAATTGGTGACGCGGGTAGTGGTTGGTCTTCTGAAGGTGTACTCTTGTCTTTCTTCCTCCAAACTTGTTTCTTCGAAGGAGACCTTTCTGGGGTAACAGGTCCAGAGTTCTTGACTGGTAGGAGCTGAGCGGACTTCTCTTTAATCTCTTCTTCAATGTTCTTGATGTCTGTCAACTTCGTGTTCAGCTTGCGTTGCAATTTCTGAAGGCGTCTCCGCGTCTTGTTCTTCTTGGGCTACTCAGAGTCAGTATAAGTATTAAAGTAGCAGCGTACCTTCTCAGTTCTGAACTGGAAGTGGATCTCGCCCGTCCTGATGTAGATGATCGCTCTTGTGGTGTTCAGGAATGGTCTCCCAAGTACGCTGGGAGGATCTTGCTCTTCATCTCCCATGTCCATGACTACAAAGTCAGTTAAGACATAGTGATCCTTTATCTTGACAGGTACATCTCGTGCAATTCCCTCCGGGAATCGGTGTGATTGATCCACCATCTGCAGCATTATATAGGTGGAATACAAAGGCAGGTTACCGTATATTAATTCATAAGTTACCTTAGACATTAAGTTGATGCCCGATCCCGTGTCGCAGACAACTCGCTGAAAGTTCCATTGATTAATGGAGTAGTGGATTGATGGCACTCCAGGGTCGTCTAGCTTTGGCTGCAGTGGTGAAGGAAACATGTTCTCGTTTTCTGACTGAATCGTGTTGATCATCCAAACTTCCTCCACGTGTGGTCGAGGTTGATTGTTCTTCTTGTTCCTCCTTCTATCTCTCCTTTTCTTCTCGACAGCTGGCTTGTACTCTTGAGGGTATGGATATTGGGGGTGTGCAGGAGTTCTTAGGATCTTGTTCTTGAAACTGAATCTCTCCCTCTTCCCGTTGATGGTGAAAACGATCTTCGCGGTGTCAGCGTAGATGATGGCTTTGACTGTGGCAAGGAAAGGACGTCCCGATATGATTGGGGCGTTCTCACTTCCCCCAGTCTCGACAACAGCGAAGTCGGCAGCTACGTAGGAGCTTCCTACCCCCATACATATGTCATCTAGGATGCCCTCAGGGTAGCACAGTGACAGGTCTGCAAGCTACAAGCACATGGTTGTGTACAATAAAGGTGAACCATTGATTTTCTCATATATTGAGAGCCATGTGTGGTTCGAGGACCGGTGGATGGTCGCTTCCTGGTGTGATGAGTGATTGACAACGTGGTGTGGACTGATTCTTGGCTAAGTATTGTAGGTGCAGGTTGCGGCTTGACTGGTGTTGGTGCAGGTGAAGAACAAGCGCGAAAGGTCGTTGCCGGTGAGGCCTCCAGGTGTGGAGAAGACAAGTAGGCTTAGTTCGAGGGACCCGGTGGCTAGCGGGGTCAAGTGCGGGCCGCATGGTGGCAAGAACGGCAAGATGAAGTCATGGACGGTTTCTTGGTTGAGCCTCAAAACCAAGGTCGAGCCGGGACTACGTGGGAGCCGAGTCATGAGTGGTGATTGGCGGAGGCTACACCGAGTTCGCGGGGTTTCCGGTGGTTCACCAGAAAACCACTGGGTTCCTTGGTTGATCCACAAAGCCAAGACCGAATAACCGAAGACGGAGGTGCAGCAGCTCCAGACCGGTCTGACCGGTCTGACCGGTGGGTCTGACCGGTCTGACCGGTGGGTACCGGTCTGACCGGTGAGGAGCACCGGTCTGACCGGTGTGCGACGACGCAGTCCAGAATCTTCGAAGCAGAGGACACGCGTCGGGATCGCAAGGCTTGCGTCGAGGCTAAGCAAGTTTGCGGTCGCTGGGCATCCGTCCGATGGTGCGAAGGCAAAGACTTCCAAATTTGCCCTTGAGGGGCATGTATCCCTAGTTAGCTAGTAAGGGTATTTTAGTATTTCGATTGCCTCCATATAACCCAAGGGGTGAGAGGATGGCAGCCATCTCTTGGGACCCTAGCTCATTTGGTTTTCCTATTTTCTTCCTATTTTCCCTAGGATTTTCGTAGGACTAGCTTGAGAGCTTCATGGTGAGATCTTGTGAGAGGGAAGGATGATCGGGCGGCAAGCTAGACCTTGTATGAACCTCTTTGGTATGTATAGATGATTCAGCGTGGTTCCTCAAGGCTTGGTTGTGTCTTTCCCGTTTCTCCTTTTTTGGTGATTTTCGGAGGCTTTTCTTGGCGAATTTCTTGTGGCGGTTTTGAGACCTTTCTCTTTGGGATTTGGTGGGGGATGTATACATGAACCCCTCGTGGTTCTTTTCCCTTTGATTCCCCTCCCAAATCCGTGAGTAAAGGGGCTTAATTTTGGGGTTTTCGTGGTTCTAGGGATCGTGGTGTTCTTGGCGGAAATCCTTCGATTCCTCTTGATTCAACGAGTTTTGGTGGACCAAATCTTAGCTATAGAGTACCCATGAGGTGTTCCTACTATCCCCAAAGTCTTGTGCGAATCCGTGGAGCGAATCGAGAGATCGGGAGTTGGATTTGGGGGAGTTGACTCGCGGGCGCTGTTCATCCCGAGCTGACCAGGCACGACCGGTCTAACCGGTGCTCTTGACCGGTCTGACCGGTGCTAGCCCTTGGTGGGATTTGTCTCGGGGAACAGCCTTGTCCGTGTGGTTTTGTCCCGTGGCCCTGCTGGTCAGTTCTTGGTGTGTTTGGAGTTGTTTTGCTAGGTTTTGTGAAGGGTTTTTCTTCCTTCCAGGTTGTGTTTCGGAGGTGGTTTTTATTCCAGGGCCTAGAGGAGTCACTGAGGCTTCCTGGAATGTTTGTTGTGCGGCTGCTGTAGCCACCGGCCTGACCGGCGCTGTCCACTGGTCTGACCGGTGTCACCGGTCTGACCGGCGCAGGCCATCGGTCTGACCGGTGTAGCACAGGCAGCAAGCCGTGCAAGTTTCCGCTGAGTGTGTTGGTGGGTTTTGGCTCGGAAGGGTGTGTGTTGGTTCCTAGGTCCAGTAGCACTCCAGTGGCTGCGTGGTCTTGACCAACTTGGGTAGTTGAGTCGGAGAAGTGTTTCGGAAGCCGTGTTCCTCTTGTTGGAGTTCCCATCTCCTTCGAGAAGAATTTTTATCGGCTCCCATTCACTCCCCCCCTCTCTGGTTCGCCTAATCGGTCCTTCAATTGGTATCAGAGCCGGTTCGGGTCTTCATTGACTCTTACCAGTCTAAGATCCAAAGACAGCGTACCAGGAACGGGGTTCGGGTCCTCCGCACTTCGATGGGAAGAACTACCAGATGTGGCAGAGGTGGATGGCAGCGTTCCTCCGCGGAAAGGGTCAGATCCTTTCGGACGTTACGGTGAACATAGCTTATGTTCATCTGATGAACTTCCTTGCTCCAGGATCGAGGGATATGTTTGAAGCCAACAATAAGGTGGTCGACTACTTGTTTCGTGCTCTGTGTCAGCCTGAATTCAATCGGGTTCAGACAGAGGACTTAGCCTGTAGGATTTGGGAGCAGTTGAAGGATGCACATGCTGGGAATGCTCAGGTTCAGGCTCGGATGTACGCGACTTACCGGAGAGAGTACGAGAACTTCACTCATCTCCCCGGCGAGTCCGTCGATGCCCTTTTCCAGCGGTTTACAGTCGTTGTGAACAACATGAGAGCCAATGTGGTCGTGCTCCCATACGATGATCATGATAGAGCCGTGAAGCTCTTGCACTCGTTGGATCGTACCGTATGGGACGGGAAGTTTGAGGCTATCGTTGAGTCCGAGAAGTATGACACCTTGACCGTGAACGAGCTGTTCTCGAAGCTCAAGTTAGCTGAGTTGGACCGTGGTATGACAGCCCGTCTTGAGAGCCCGACTGATCCTCATAGTCTTGCTCTCGTCGGTGGATCAGGTGCTAAGACTAACGCTAACCCATCCTCCAGGATGTACTCTTTGTCCTCTTTAATGTCTTTGCCAGACGAGGAGTTCGATGTACTTGGAGAGGACGAGCTGGCGTTGCTGACACAGAGATTCGAGAGGATGCACGAGAACCGGGTGAACTCAAGAAGGAACTCGAGGACGTGCTTCAAGTGTGGCAAGACCGGACACTTTTTCGCCGAGTGTCCGAAGGTGAACAACCACGACAAGCACAAGTCCAAGGACAAAGGAAGAAGATCCAAGAAGAAGGAACATGAACATAGGAGGAAGACACGGACCCGAGAGAAGATCAAGAGATCGAGCGACATCGACTCTGACTCTGAGGACGTGTCATCAAGCTCGAGTGAAGAAGAAGAAGAGGACAGCAAGAGGAAACACAGGAAGAAGAAGAAGGACTTCGGCAAGTACTTGAACAGCCTTTGCTGTACCGCAAGCAAGACTTCGAGAGGCTGCAACAAGAAGGATGGTCTTTGCGGCATGGCACGCAGCTCCGGCAGCAAGAGAAGCCAGAAGAACGCCTCGGATTCAGACTCCGACTCCGACTCCGAGGATGAGGTATGTGATGAGCTCTCTTCTTTGCGCAAGGAGAATGAGGAGTTGGTTGACTTGCTTGATAATCGCGATCACATGCTTAGAGAGGCTAAGAAGCTTAGGAAGGAGCTTAGAGCTTTGCTTGAAGATGCTAGGACTAGAGTGGCTGAGCTAGAAACACAGGTTCTTGATGGCAAGCTTGAAATTGATTCGCTTAAGGCTAGCCCTGTGGTTTCTAATGAGGTTGACTGTACTGATTGCTCTGTTTTCCTAGCTGATTTGACTGCTCTTAGGGAAAAGCATGCCTCCAAGTGTGAGGAACTAGATGTGCTTAGGGTTGAGTTGGCTGAGCTGCAATCTAGACCCACTTTGCTTGGTGCTTGTACTTCTTGCCCTGGTTTGCATGAAAAAATTGCTGAGCTTCGATCTCGCATTGTTTCACTTGAGGCTGATTTGAAAATGCCTATTCTTACTTCTTGCTCTACCTGTGAATTGCATGCTGTGAAGAATTTGGAACTTGCACAATGTGTTGATCATTTGCAGGATGAGAACAGTAAGTTGCGTGAAGTGCTGAGTTGGTTGTCTAGTCAGGAACCTCAGCTTGGCATGATGATTGCCGGTTATAAGCGCTTTGATGGTTGGGCTTTGGGATCTGTTAAGTTTGGTGAGAGCAGTGGTGAGAGAGAAGGGAAATTTGGGAATATTCCAGTTCCACCACAACCCACGCCCAAAGACAAGTTTGCATCCAATCCAAACCAGTTGCTTAAACCGAGAGAAAAACCAAGTGAGAAGGCAAGTGAAAAGCCTAGTGAGAAACCAAGTGGGAAACCTAGTGAGAAGCCGTGTGAAGAGCCTCACCCCAAGCCTAAGCCAAGACCAATCCGTTTCCATTGTGAGTTTTGTGGAAAGGATGGTCACAAGAGAGAGTTTTGCTATAAGAGAAGGAGAGAGGCGAGAATGGCTAAGGAGTGGGCAAACAAGGACAGGTACCACCTTTCTCATGGTGTGCTTGAGCCTCGTATGCCACTACCTAAGGGAAAGGGTGTTGTGCATACGGTTCCAGCATGGAGAGATAGGAGAGCTTCAGGTGGAGGCAAGTTTACTGGCCGAGGGCCACCGGCCAGACCGGTCAGAGTGACCGGTTAGACCGGTGCTAGGCAGAGTGTTGGACGGTCTGGTTTTCGAGGCCGTGATGCTAGAGGGTTTAGCCCTTTCGGTCGTGGAACAGATGGTAGGCGCTTTGAGTCTGGTGGTGTTGAGTTTGCTGGACACTTTCCACCTCATGATCAATACGAGTTTGGGAGAGGTCGCAGTTTTGAGTCTCAGAGGGGCTACGGACCACGTTTTCCTTTTCGTGGTACTCGTACTCCTCCAGTGAGACAGGAGTGGTTTTCCCATGGTGGTTCCAGGTTTGATAGGACGGATCGCAGTTTTGATAGGCGCGGTAGGATGGATGTTGCTAATCCTACTTTTGAGGAGATGGCTCGGCACTGGTTTGACACCTTTGGTACTAACCCCAGTGTTGAGTCATTTGCTCGCTCTCGCTCTTGGTTTTGAGTTGCAGGTGGGAGGCCCGGAGAACATTTGGTTGATATCGGGGGTGGTTCTCCGGCCTCATACCCCGGTGATGACATGGAGGTACATCACTTTCGGGGATGGTGGACAAGGACGGGTGAATTCTGAAGAAATGATAAAGGTAAGTGAATTTGTGTCCTTCAAGTGTGTGGCCTTGGTCAAGCCACTTGGTTCGTTTCGCTCCTTGCCCTATCTCATGTGTGTAAGGTGAGCTTTGTATGCTCTTTGACCTTAATGAATGAGTTTAGGGGGAGCCTGTGTGCTTAGTGTGCTCTTTACTCTATCATGTGTACTAAGGGTGAGCTTTGTATGCTCTTTGGCCCTAGTGCATGTGTTTAGGGGGAGCTTGTGAGTTTTGCGCTCCTTTGCTCTTTTGCCGGTGGTGTCGAGCCCTTTTTGCCTCCCCTCGAGGAGCCGGTCGTTTGTGAGCTTTGTGTGTGGGAGCTCCTTTGTAGCATATGTATAGCTTTCCTTTGTGCATTTCTTGCATTTGGCATGACATATGTAACATGATGTATAGGCATCTTTGTATCTTAGGTTGCATGCATTTTGTATCATTGCATTGTTTAGGAAAGGCTTCTCCTATATACATTGTTCACCATGGAATGATATATATGTCTTTGTGAGCTAGTTTGGTAAGCTATGGTTAGTTTGGCTTAGCTCTTGATAATCTTGGTTTATATCCATGGTTGATGGCTATGTTTTTGGAAAATGTCACATGTATGCTCTCTTGTGAGTAAATGCCTTTATATGATCTTGACATGTTTTAGTGGCTTGGCTATGCTTAATTTGTGGTTGGATAGCTTATTTTGATCATATGGAGCCAAAGACTCATTTGCCATCATGGATGTTTAGCCCCCATGCTTGATCTTGTGGAGGGGCATAAGTTCCTTTTTGTCGCAAAGACATTTCATGTACCAATTTCAAATCTGAAAATGAAATGTAAATTGCTTGGAAAATGTGCTCCCATGTCATATGAGCTAATTTTAATTTGCTTTGGGTGCTAAACCGTTGCATGATGCCTACCAATGAGAAGTCTCATATATAGAAGTAGGCACATGGCTCGGTGGCTTTGACATGACATGAGATGCTTGTGGGTGTTTATGATGGTCTTATGCTTAGAATGGTTGTCCTAGCATGAAGTTTGTGAGGCTTTGCCATTTTGATATGTTTTGCTCATGTTTAGGACTTTGCTCATGAGAGGGTAAATTTTCGCAAAATTGCTCAATTCTATCTTAGCTTCGCCCAATGGTTGTGAAACTTGCTGATCATGAAGTTGATGTCTTTACGAAGCTATAGAGTATCTAACTTGCTCATTTGAACATGTGTAGCATCCTATGTTGAATTTTGTCTATTTGAGAAGCTCTAGGTTGCATTTTTTGCATTTTTGGCTTGATTCATGCATTGTCAACAAGGGGGAGAAGTTTGAGCATGTTTTGGCCTACTGAATGCATCTAGAAGGTTTTCAGGTGGTTTCGAGTCTTTTCTGGGCTCTGTTGTGCACCGGTCTGACCGGTTGAGGTCACCGGTCTGACCGGTCAGAGTGCTGGTCCTATTCACATGTTGAGCACCGGTCTGACCGGTGGTGTCGACCGGTCTGACCGATCAGAGCTGAGCTGTTGCAGCTGCTCTATTTTGTGAAGTGGTTCGCATGCATTCGTCCAGGGGGAGTTGCATTGGTTCAGGGGGAGCCTGCATGTGTGCAGGGGGAGCTCTTTGTGGTTTTCGAGCTTTGGTTTGATGGTTTTTGCTCTTTGCTTGAGCATGGTTTTTGTCTCGGATGTGTCAAGCCGTTGCCCTTGCCTAAGGGGTCCGAGACTTGTCTTCTTCAAGTGATCTTGCTCTTTGCCTTTCTTTGGCTTTCGATCGCTTGTTGGAGTTTCTTTTAGTCGTTTCTTTTCTTTTTCTTTTCTCTTTGGTTACCAAAACGTGTGTGTTGTCAATGCACTCATCAAGGGGGAGATTGAGAGCCATGTGTGGTTCGAGGACCGGTGGATGGTCGCTTCCTGGGGTGATGAGTGATTGACAACGTGGTGTGGACTGATTCTTGGCTAAGTATTGCAGGTGCAGGTTGCGGCTTGACTGGTGTTGGTGCAGGTGAAGAACAAGCACGAAAGGTCGTTGCCGGTGAGGCCTCCAGGTGTGGAGAAGACAAGTAGGCTTAGTTCGAGGGACCCGGTGGCCAGCGGGGTCAAGTGCGGGCCGCATGGTGGCAAGAACGGCAAGATGAAGTCATGGACGGTTTCTTGGTTGAGCCTCAAAACCAAGGTCGAGCCGAGACTACGTGGGAGCCGAGTCATGAGTGGTGATTGGCGGAGGCTACACCGAGTTCGCGGGGTTTCCGGTGGTTCACCAGAAAACCACTGGGTTCCTTGGTTGATCCACAAAGCTAAGACCGAAGAACCGAAGACGGAGGTGCGGCAGCTCCAGACCGGTCTGACCGGTGGGTCTGACCGATCTGACCGGTGGGTACCGGTCTGACCGGTGAGGAGCACCGGTCTGACCGGTGTGCGACGACGCAGTCCGGAATCTTCAAAGCGGAGGACACGCGTCGGGATCGCAAGGCTTGCGTCGAGGCTAAGCAAGTTTGCGGTCGCTGGGCATCCGTCCGATGGTGCGAAGACAAAGACTTCCAAATTTGTCCTTGAGGGGCATGTATCCCTAGTTAGCTAGTAAGGGTATTTTAGTCTTTCGGTTGCCTCCATATAACCCAAGGGGTGAGAGGATGGCAGCCATCTCTTGGGACCCTAGCTCATTTGGTTTTCCTATTTTCTTCCTATTTTCCTTAGGATTTTCGTAGGACTAGTTTGAGAGCTTCATGGTGAGATCTTGTGAGAGGGAAGAATGATCGGGCAGCAAACTAGACCTTGTATGAACCTCTTTGGTATGTATAGATGATTCGGCGTGGTTCCTCAAGGCTTGGTTGTGTCTTTCCCATTTCTCCTTTTTTGGTGATTTTCAGAGGCTTTTCTTAGTGAATTTCTTGTGGCGGTTTTGAGACCTTTCTCCTTGGGATTTGGTGGGGGATGTATGCATGAACTCCTCGTGGTTCTTTTCCCTTTGATTCCCCTCCCAAATTCGTGAGTAAAGGGGCTCAATTTTGGGGTTTTCGTGGTTCTAGGGATCGTGGTGTTCTTGGCGGAAATCCTTCGATTCCTTTTGATTCAACGAGTTTTGGTGGACCAAATCTTGGCTATGGAGTACACATGAGGTGTTCCTACTATCCCCAAAGTCTTGTGCGAATCCGTGGAGCGAATCGGGAGATCAGGAGTTGGATTTGGGGGAGTTGACTCGCGGGCGCTGTTCATCCCGAGCTGCCCAGGCGCGACCGGTCTGACCGGTGCTCTTGACCGGTCTGACCGGTGCTAGCCCTTGGTGGGATTTGTCTCGGGAAACAGCCTTGTCCGTGTGGTTTTGTCCCGTGGCACTGCTGGTCAGTTCTTGGCGTGTTTGGAGTTGTTTTGCTAGGTTTTGTGAAGGGTTTTTCTTCCTTCCAGGTTGTGTTTCGGAGGTGGTTTTTGTTCCAGGGCCTAGAGGAGTCACTGAGGCTTCCTGGAACGTTTGTTGTGCGGCTGCTGTAGCCACCGGCCTGACCGGCGCTGTCCACCAGTCTGACCGGTGTCACCGGTCTGACCGGCGCAGGCCATCGGTCTGACCGGTGTAGCACAGGCAGCAAGCCGTGCAAGTTTCCGCTGAGTGTGTTGGTGGGTTTTGGCTCGGAAGGGTGTGTTGGTTCCTAGGTCCAGTAGCACTCCAGTGGCTGCGTGGTCTTGACCAACTTGGGTAGTTGAGTCGGAGAAGTGTTTCGGAAGCCGTGTTCGTCTTGTTGGAGTTCCCATCTCCTTCGAGAAGAATTTTTATCGGCTCACATTCACTCCCCCCCTCTCTGGTTCGCCTAATCGGTCCTTCATATATTACCTTGGGCATTATGTTGACGCTAGACCCAAAGTCTCAAAGTTCATTCTCGAAAGTGTAAGCTCCAATAGTGATGGTGATGATGAGCCTCCCTGGATCTCCTCTCTTGGCGGGCATGCCACAGTCAGTCCACGTTGGGCCTTCTTCTGTTTTATTAAAGCATAGACCTACATAATAGATATCGACAAGATTTGCAGATTCTAATTCTTTCGGCTGGTCTGGAATCTTACCTGGGTTAGCCGTGGGAACAGATGATGCCAGCTGAGATATCTGAGATTCTATCATTTTATTAAAACTATGCTGGTTCTTAATGGCGGAAGAAAAGCTTTCCATTTTATTACTAATAGTTTCTAACATTTTATCATTGGAAGCTAACTTCTTAGACAGATTATCCATAACTCTACTCTGGTTTTGGACTAACTCTCTTAAAGATGAGAAATTATTGGAAGAGTTATTACCTTGATAGTTACCTGAATAGTTACCTGGGTAGTTGGGCCTCTGCTGGGTCCATCCTTGATTTTGCTGGGGACGATATTGGTTGTTGTTGTTGATGTAGTTCACGTTCTCCTCCAACTGAGGGCATTGATTGCCCGAGTGTCCAGTGTTTCCACACTCTTCACAGGTCATGCGGGATTCGAAGAGTTGCATGACTTCCTTCTTCTCAGGAGCTTTGTCTTCAAGCCTCTTCATGATTAAGTCCATTTTGGCAGACAGTATGTCTACCTCTTTGAGCTGGTGCATTCCTCTTTCTTTCTTGCGGGGTTGACGTTTCTCGTTCCAAGCTTGATTAGACGCCATCTTTTCCACAAGGTTAGTAGCCTGAGTAAGTGTAAGGGACAGGAAAGCACCTCCAGCTGCAGCATCCATCGTTTCACGGGTGTTGGTAGTGAGCCCGTGGTAGAAGGTCTGCATGAGCAACCAATTCTCCATTCCGTGGTGTGGGCATTCTGAGATGTAGTCTTGGAAGCGCTCCCACGCTTCAGGAACAGATTCGTCATGTTGCTGCTGGAAACTTGAAATTTTCCCTCGTAAGGCATTGGTTTTGCCTATAGGAAAGAACTTTGCCAGAAAGGCAGTTAAACACAGTGTCCAAGTTGTAAGTTTGTCTTTGTTGGAGTAAAACCATTGCTTCGCTCACCCCAAGAGTGAGAATGGGAATAAGCGAAGTAGGATTGCATCACTTGGCACATCTTTGATCGTGAAGGTGCCACATATCTCCAAGAAATGTTGAAGGTGTGCGTTGGCATCTTCATGAGCTTTTCCACAAAATTGGCTAGCTTGTACCATGTTGATCAGTGCAGGCTTGAGCTCAAAAGCTATGTCTCCCACAGCGACTGCCGGACCAGTACGAATGTTGCCCGGGGTCGGTGCGGAGTACTCGCGAAGGGTCTTGTTTGCCATTACTTTAAACGTGGGTGTTGAGCTTCGCACGATTGAATCTTCCAAGGCAGAGGTCGTGGGCCGAGACTTGGGATTTGGCCTTGCCTTCCTTAGGATTTTCTTTGGATCTAAAACGAAGTTGTCTGGAAGATTCTAACTCATACATTACCCTGAAATCAGATAGACAAAAGTGGAAAGAACAAGGATAAGCCTGTTTAAGCAATGATATTTTGGGTTCTCGATACATTACGTGTGAGAGATGCATACATGCTATTACTAAATTTATTTTTTTAGGCTATAGACTATCTTTCCCCGACAACGGCGCCAAAAATGCTTATTGACATTGCTAACGTCATCGACTAGAAACAGATATAAAATCCATATCTATCGACGATGCCAGAAATGCAAAGGTATATCTTAACATGATGCTAAGTGTATATCAGATGTTGCTTTCAGATAAACTAAAAGATATATCCGCTACGGGTCATAGCACACTCGATCTAGGTTGTCATCCCTGACAGAAGTGCCACTAAAACGCATGGATTGGTACTCTTACATATGCCTTGGATCTCTAGATAAGAAAATATATATATATGGGTATCCGCAAGTGCACAGATATGAATATACCATTGTAGCATTTTAACCAGGAGTAAAACCAGGTATCGTATTTATATTCTACCGCAGGGAAAGAAGTCTTCTATCTATAATAACAAATACATGCACATCTCTCAGTTGTGTAATGTAGAGTGACCAAAATATATCAATTACTATAAACAGGTGTAAGTCACATACAGATAATGATAATGATAGCATTGATCAAGTCATAACATAGTGGACCACCAGAAAGTGTCAATATAGAAAGAGAAGCGTATTCACAGCCTAGTTAGTGAGGATACTCCTTAGTAACTCTAAACTATACGTCAATGCATACTATGATTAGTGCAATACATTTAACAATCATGGAAGAAGAACTATTATACTTATCCACGGGGAGACTACCCAGGAGGATCAAGGTCGAAACTTGAAACAACCCAAATAGTATAAGGCTCCACTAGTCCTACACACGGGAGGTGGATTGCAAAGGACTCAATAGTGCTGTCACCACCACGATCTACCACACGACCCGACATGTAGGGTGCAATCGCAGGTAAATACAGTATAAGCACCATGCTTACACTATCTTTACCACTCACCCATGTTAACATATGATCTAGGTGAGGGCTATACGACTCCATACACGAATATAAAGGTAAATCAACTATGCTAAATATGTAATCATAATAAACACCAAAGCATATAATCTCGAATATAATCATTGATAAGAACATATGTCTCTACAACAAATGTAAAAGAACTTATAAAGAAGAACTTACAAGAGCGAAGCTAGATCAGTATCTCGACCAGCTTCTAGACGATCAGGAGCCAAGTAGACGTCTTGCCTCCCCCTAGATCTAGACTAGTTAGCTACTCTCGCTATATGCTGTTTCTAGGGCGTAGTATCTCTGACTTGATGACTTGATCTGGGATTCCTCAGGTCAGATCCTCTTCTCCAGGGGGGTCAGGGGGCTGCTTATATAGTCCTGAGGAGGTGCCATGCGCCGTACGATCAAACCGACCTAACATACGGTTTAGATTGATCCTCATAGGCGGTGGAAGAACCTTTCGAAAGTAGGGCTGAGGTGGCGCCCGGGGGGGCGACCGGCCCCACCACCAGGCCGATCGGCCTGGAGTCCTCTAGAGTCTTCTAAAATTGTTCCTTTTCCTGTTTTTTCTGATTAGTCCCTGCAAGACATAGAATTCTCCAAAAACTCCAGGAAAACTGTTAGTGACACCCTATTCTAAGTTGATATTAATAATTATGCCCTTTTCTCATGTTTGTTTGACTTATAAATATATAGGATAAGATGTGTCAACAGAGCTGCAGCGAGAGGGTCGCGCCGTCACTGTCGCTCGGGACAGCGGATCCCGCCTCCACTACCGCTTGGGGCAGCGGCCTGCTCCTCCGCCATAGGGCCCTGCTCCACGTCGCCGGTGTGTTGGGGAGAGAGGAGGGTCCTCCGGAGAGGAGAGAAAGGGGCCGATAGGGAGACGATGCCTTGCCGGCCCATGGATCTTCACGACGCCAAGATGAGGGGGAGCGGGGCAGGCGGAGAACAAGGGACATGAGCTGGGGAGGCGGCACGGGCGTGGAAGGTGTAACACCCTGAAATTTTCCGATTTCAGGATGTTATTAGGAAAAATAATAACAATGATTTCTCATAATTTCTAAAATTTTCCCAACATTTTTTTTCTTTATAGGAAATTTAGTACAGGAAAATAATTGATTGGTTTTAAAAATTAAATAAAATGGTTCTCTGAGTGTTGCATTCATTTCGATTGCATTTGTTTTGTTTGAGATAGTGTTTTCAAAATCATAAAAAGATCAAATCCAAATCTCTCCCAAATCCTCTCTATCTTTTTATTGTACATCCAACTCATTCTTTTTTTGTCTATGTTTCCAACCCATCCGGGTTCCTTTGCTCGGCCCAGGAGCAATCTCAAGCTGTCGGTCTGTTGTCCAATCGGCTGGCCCAACTCACCCTCTCCCTCTTTCGTACTGCTGACGGGTGGACCCCACCTGTCATCCCTCCCCTTCTGATCTGACCCGAGCAAGACTCGTGTCTGAGCACTTGCTCGGCTCCCGTGCATGTGCCCTGCCCACGCCGCTTGGCCTCCCCGACCTTGCGCCCGCTCGCCTTCCCATGACGTTCGCTATCCGTCTAACCTGCCAGCTCACCATTCCCCTCTATCTCGCTGCCAGCCGGGCTCCGTCCGTCAAGCCCGACTCCCTCGTCTCGCACACATCACCAACTTGGATCGAGCCGTGTGACGCCGCATCTGCCCGGCTCCCTCGCGCATATGCTCGCTCGTGTCCGAGCCTGTCATCTCCGTGCACCCAGTCGCGTTGCTTCCTCTTCATCGACATGCAAACGCCGTACGTCAGGCCCTCTCTCACCTCTGGCCAACGCTCCACGCTCTCACATGCCTGTGCGTTGCGCCCGCGCTCGCGCCGCATGCACTCGTGCACTGCGTCTCGCACCTCGGTTGTCGCGCCTACTTCCCCGTGCCCATGCGCCGCTTGGCTCCCATGCGCGACACCCTACACCCACAGCTGGATCCCCGTGACGCGCCGCCAGCATCGCCCGCAGCGCAGCACCCCCGCCCGCACGCACCCGTGCGTTGTGCCCAAGCCGAACCGACACCGTCTCGGCGTGTGCGCCCAGCGACCACCGCTCGCGCGCCGACCGCCGCTCGCACGCCGACCGCCACCGTTCGCGTGCCGCCTGCCTGGCTCTCACGCACGCAGACGCAACGTCCCTCTCCTCTTTCAGTAGTAACACAATCCACCTCCATCACGTCACTAAGGTGCTGCTCACCTTCTACTCCACCAGTAAACGTTCCACCTCCATCGGCCAGTTAATAGCCTAGCCTGCTCACCTCTCACGCATGCATGTACGGTCGCCTCCTTTACTTCACCTGTCACGCATGCATGCACCGTCCTTCACTCATCAGTAACAGTTCGTTGCTATAAGGCCATCATTTGCCAGACCGTCTCCTACCTTCGGTCGGCGCCGCACCGCACCAGCCCGCGTGCCTCGCACCGCTCGGCCGCCCGGCGCCTGTGCTCGCACCTAAACGCCGCTCGCTGCCCCACGCCCGAGCTGCACGCTACCCACGACGCTCGCACTCCCGAACTCTCCGCACCGCATCCGCGCCGCTGCCGCGCTTTGCGTCGCGTCCCGTCGCGCGTCTAGTCTTCCCGCACGTCGCCGCGCCGCTCCGCTGCTCTGCCGCCCGTGCCTGCATCCCCGCCTGTGGCCGCCTAGTTCTCGTGCGTCGCGCCTCGCATCACTCGGCTCTGCGCACCTGTGCGGTGCGCCGCACACCTGACCGCTCCGGCTCCTCCTGCGTCTCTAGCTCTTCTCCTTCTTCAATCAAACCATCAAGGTGCAGTAAAGACTGAAGCATGTGCTATCTTTCCTCGTCACTCTCCATCCGTTTCCCCTTGCTCTTACCAGTAACGGCTCCACCACTAAAGCCATCATCCGTTTCCCCTTGCTCTTACCAGTAACGGCTCCACCAATAAAGCCATCATCCGTTTCCCCTTGCTCTTATCAGTAACGGCCGTCCACCATGTCATGGCCATCAATGGCCGTTACCATTTCCATTCCACGGTTTTGCTGCTGTTCCTGCGGCTCCCTCCACACGCGCACCTATAAAGCTCGAGGTCGAGTCCTCCGCGTGCCCTGCTTCTCGCCCGGCCGCTCGCCTCCTGTTGCCTCGCCTGCACAACACCACTGCCTTGCACGGCCACTGCAGCTCCTCGTCGTCGCTCGCCGGAGCATCACCACCAAAAGCCGCCAGAGAAGAACACCGTCTCGCAGCGTGCAGACCAAGTCGGTGCCCTCACAAGAACCACGACGTCAAGCTGGAGCTCCGCCGTCGCTCGTCGTCCGCCGCCCTGGCCGAGTCCGGCCAACAGCTCAACACCCCGTCATCCGTCGCCGTCAGACCAAGCGTCACTGAGATGATTCGCAATGATGTCTCTACCCATTCCGTCCTTGTTTCCCTGCCGGAGGAGCATGCCTGTGTCGGCAGTGTTGCAGGCTTGCAGCCATCATCGGTCGCCTGCAAGTTTTCCGGCCGATGCACTATCTTCCTGTCGCCGGACACCGCGGATCGAACCTGCAGGTTGAAGTCCCGAGCTACTGCTCGCCGCCTCGCCGACCCCGTCATCGACTCCAAAAATCTGTCCGCCTCCATTTTCTTCTGCCTGCTGGTGAGCATAGACCCTTCTCTCTTTTTATCTCGTTCTCCAGTAAAGGATTTGCCATCTTCGTCGATTCCTTGTGAGCTGAGCAGAGTCGCTACTGTCGTGCTCCGGCAAGGGACCGTGGCCGCTAAAACTTCTACTACTGTTGCTGTTCGCCGGCCGGTGTACCAAGCTATGGCCGGCGCTCCTTCCTCACCAGCTTCATGTCGTTCACCATCAGATCAGTCACCACGTCAGAGGTGAGAAGCCTCATGCTAGTACAATTTTGTTTTGTGTTCAAGGGTGTTCATCACTAGCATGTTTGATGTCTGAATCTCAAACCGGCCACCACATGTAGTACGTAGCTGGTGCCTGCAAACTTCAGTAGTTTAATTCTTGTTGACATGTCACAATGCTTATAGTTTTCATCCTTTGCCCTATGCACTCGTGATCACTAACTGAAGCTGCCAATGTTCTTTGATTTGTTGTCCATCATCACTCTTCTGTCAACCATGCATCACGCAAGGCAGCACAGCGTTCTACACACATGCTAGCACCCTCTTCAATACACGCTTGCATGCATGTGTTTGCCATACTCAAGTACACACGCTAGAAAGCTTGCCCTTGGTACAAATACACTATCATGATGTAAGCATTACATAATGCTTGTGTCATATACTCTTTTTTCCATTAAAGAAATTCCGTCCACCATGTTCTATATAAATATCTATCTTGTTAATAATCAAGCTATGTCTCTGTCTACTCTTTGCTTTGATTTTTCTTCCATAGCCTACCAATCTACCGTTAATCATGATTAGATCTTTAATCCTTATTTAATCATAAATCCCACGTTTTAGCTTGTTTAAGTATGTTCTTGTTGCCTTAGCTTCGTCTCATCATAAAAAAAAATGCGCTAGTCATGATGTTTACCCTAAAATGTCTTTTAAGAATTTATTTTAAATTTAACTTGATTAATATCTACTAAACTTGTCTTCTAAATAAAATCTAATTAGAGCTACCCTTCGGCTTTTCATAATATAAATGTTAAATTGGTTAATATTTATTCAATTTGATTTCTAAATAAAAAGCAACATAGGATATCTCGAGTTTTCTTAATTAAATGTTAATTTGAATAATATGAATATAAATGTGTTTTTTTAATTATAATTTGATTAGTTCAACTCGAAATATAAAGAATACGTTTAGATGCTTTACATGCTTCTTTTAGAAGTAAATGTTTAATTTGCATAAATCATACTTGAATATTTGTAAATAAAATTAGACTAAGTTTACATCGTCTTTTATATAAAAATATAATTTGATTAATTCTAAATAGGGTATTTCTCTGAAATAACCTATGCACATCTTTATTGAATTAAAATATACCAAGCACATAGCCTTGTGTGATATAATCCAAATCTTTCGATAGTTCCGAGTGTTTCTTGCGTTCACGGTCCTAGAGCCAAACCTTGTCCTCTTTTTAAGCCTTTCATGCTTGGTGTATTGTTCTTAGTTGTGCTTGTTTGCTTTTGCATGTTTGTGCCTCATGCTTGTTTCGAGTAGAAGATCGAGCTGCTGATCTGAAGAGCAAGAGTAGCTTTTCGTTGGAGAAAGGCAAGTGGTTTTCCTCCCCCTGCATATTCTACTTTGTCCTACATAACTTGCATAATAACTAAATTTATATTTAAATGTTGTTATGCATAAATTTGATGGAAAATCACCTTTTTAAGGACATGACTAGAATTTTATCCCCATTACCTTGAACAACCCTTTTAAATAAATGTTTTGGGTAGAAATGCTTAGTTGCTATACTTGGGATGGTTCAAATGAATCTTTACAAAAATGATGAATGTTGATCATGATAACTTTGGTGAAAGATGATGCTTTGGTAAATACAAGATCATATGATTTAATCGGAACATGGAGAACCACCCAGGAAAACAGTGCAACCACAGTCCATATGGATCTGGCTTAGCCAATTAATTAGGTGTGTGAATGTACTGATGACCTTATCCGAAAGGAGCAGAGGGGGGTTGGGGTTGCAGGGGTATAGCCCGGTCCTTTCGGGGTAACAGCCTTTGCTAAGGTGCTGGCCACTAGGGAGGGTTATGGTCCGCCCTGATCTGTAACTATGCGGGTTGTTGGTCTTTTGCATGTCTTTGTAAAGGCTTCGTAGTGGACCCCTAGCCACTCACCTCGGAAGTGTTTAAGGGCCTTGCAAACCCGAGCGACATGGGGAACACAAACTGTGGGTAAAGTGTACGACCTCTGCAGAGTGAAAACTGATCGATCAGCCGTGCTCACGGTCAAGATTGGCCTGGACCCTCACATGATAAGTGAACTTGAAGATGGAATTAAATCATGGTTTTATATGGTTTTGAGATAATGTTTTCTAAATGCTTAATTTTGGGTTGGTATAAACATACACCTAGTAAATAGGTGCTTGCTAATAAAATTTGGCCAACATTAAAATGTTAACCGTTGCAAAACCTCAGCCTATCCTTGATAGTCTTGCATCTTCCCCCACTTGCTGAGCTCCAACCATAAGTGTGCTCACCCTTGCTTACCTGCTGTTCAGAAGAAGAAGAAGGTGTATGAAGTTCAGACGATGGTGCTAGGCGTACGCAACCCCCAGTCGATTGCCTGTGAAGTTTGGAGCCTTTGTTTCCCAGGATTCTGCTGTAAATCTCTGATAATCTCTCTTTCTTTACGTGATATTGTTTCTGTTATTCACTATGATGTCACTATATGTATGAAAATAGATCCTGGCATACATATAGGTAGCACTTGGTTTTCTTTGGAAAATCGGGTGTGACAGAAGGCCTCGGCGTCCCGCACCTGAAGCTCCTCCGGTGGTGCGACCTCCCGTTCTTGAGGCGGCAGCGGTGGCCCGCGACGGTGTTGGCGAGGGGCTCGAGCTCCGGAAAGCGGTTGTCGAGCGCGAGGGACGGGGTAGCAGACGAGCGCAGGAGAGGAGAGAGAAAGGGAGGGAGAGGAGAGGAGAGACTACGAGAAAACTCACTTTTGTCGTGCGTAAAAATCTTTGCCGTGCGTTTTATTTCGGGCGCACGGCTAAGAGCTTCTTTGCCGTGCGTTTTTTATAAGGCGCACAACAAAGAAAAAACGCACGAAAAACTTGTTGTTTGCCGTGCGCTTTATTTCGGCGCACGACAAACAACGAGTTTGTTGTGCGCTTTTTTGGGACGCACGGCAAACATGCGTTTTTTTGTTCACGCACGGCAAACTATTTTTTTCCAACGTCCGTTACCACCCGTTAGCACCAAGGGGGTGAAATTAATTTTTTTATCCCCTTTGCCGTGCGTATTTGGTGCTGCACACAGCAAAGTATGTGTTTGCCGTGTGCCGAGCACCCCTGACACACGTCAAAGTTATTTTTCTATTTATAACCTCCTAAGTCCCAAATCCAATTACTCCTCAAAAAATTTTTCTCTTGACCTTGAAATTTTTTCTACTATATACATACAACATGTGATACTTCATGGTAAAATTTGGAAGATTTTTGTATTCATTTTCTATATTTAACTAATTAATTGCATTTCAAATATTTTTTTGAAAGAAGTCAAATTTGAACTACAAGTGATTCAAATAATAGAATAAAATGAGTGAAAAATGATATTTGTGTTATTTATCCCAATTTAAGATCTTTTACATGAAATCAAAACAAAATTCAAAAATCTTGACCAAGAAACACGACCATAATCGTGTGTCCAAGTGATTTAAAAATTCCAAAAAATGCAAATGAAGTTTGAAAATTATGAGATTTGTCTATATCTCATGATATCATGTGTGAAGACTGTTGTAAAAATTTGAATGAGTTTTGAATATTTTGTCATGTACGATGCTTACAAATCGAAACATCTCCGATGATGTTTCATAGAGTTAAGAAGTGTCTGGTTAGGTTTGGATGAAAAGTGATGATCAAATTTGAATTTGAATTCGAATTCTCTCTATAGGAAATATACAACATAAGTTGTTGGATGAAAATTTTAGGTATTTTTTTAATGCCATTTGATAATTTTTATGTTTTTCTAAGTAAATTTGGATTTTATTAAAAAAAGTATTTGTCGTGCGTTTTTGCTTCGGCGCACGGCAAAGAGGTGCCGTTGTCGTGCGTTTTTGCTGCAACGCACGGCAAAGAGGTGTCTTTGTCGTGCGTTTTTGGTATGGTGCACGACAAAGTTTTTTTTCCCATATATATGCCTCCTAAGCCCTAAATCCAATTGCTCCTCAAAACAAATTCTCCTCACTTTGAAATTTTTTCTACTCTATACATACAACATGTGATACTTAAAATTTGGAAGATTTTTGTATTCATTTTCTATATTTAACTAATTAATTGCATTTCAAGCATTTTTTGAAAGAAGTAAAATTTGAACTACAAGTGATTCAAATAATAGAATAGAATGATGAAAAAATGATATTCGTGTTATTTAGCCAATCTAAAGATCTTTTACATGAAATCAAAACAAAATTCAAAAATCTTGACCAAGAAACACGACCATAATCGTGTGTCCAAGTGATTTAAAAATTCTAAAAATACAAATGAAGTTTGAAAATTATGAGATTTTTCTATATCTCATGATATCATGTGTGAAGGCTGTGGTAAAAATTTGAATGAGTTTTGAATATTTTGTCATGTACGATGCTTACAAATCGAAACATCTCCGATGAAATTTCATAGAGTTAAGAAGTGTCTGGTTAGGTTTGGATGAAAAGTGACGATCAAATTTGAATTTGATTTCAAATTTTTCTATAGGCAATAGACAACATAAGTTGTTGTATGAAAATTTTTGATGTTTTTTTATGCCATTTGGTAATTTTGATGTTTTCTATGTAAAAATTGAATTTTATTAAAAAAAGTCTTTACCGTGCATTTTTGCTTTGGCGCATGGCAAAGATGTACCTTTGCCGTGCGTTTTTGCTGTAGCGCATGGCAAAGAGGTGCTTTTGCCGTGCCTTTTTGGTATGGTGCACGACAATTTTTTTTCATATATATGTCCTCTTAAGCCCCAAATTCAATTGCTTCTCAAAACAAATTCTTCTCACTTTGAAATTTTTTCTACTCTATACATACAACATGTGATACTTCATAGTAAAATTTGGTAGTTTTTTTTATTAATTTGCTATATTTAACTAACTAATTATATTTCAAGCATTTTTTTTGAAAGAAGTCAAATTTGAACTACAAGTGATTCAAATAATAGAATAAAATGAGTGAAAAAATGATATTCATGTTATTTAGACTAATTTAAGATATTTTCAATGAAATTAAAAGAAATTTCAAAAATCTGGATCAAGAAACACGACCATGATCTTGTGTCCAAATGATTTAAAAATTCTAAAAAGTGCAAATAAAGTTTGAAAATTATGAGATTTGTCGATATCTCATGATATCATGTGTGAAGACTACGGTAAAAATTTGAATGGGGTTTGAACATTTTGTCATGTACGATGCTTACAAATCGAAACATCTCCGATGAAGTTTCATAGAGTTAAGAAGTATATGGTTAGATTTGTAGTTGACGTGACATTCAAATTGAGTTTGACTTCAAAAGTTTTTATACTCTTCATATACAACATGTTGTACTCCATGCCAAATTTTGGAACATTTTTGTGTTTGTTTGCTATAATGAACTAATTAAATGCATTTGTAGCATTTTTTAAAAAACAACTTTACCATGGGCCTAAATTTAGACGCACGGCAAATTAAGGCCCAGCCCACCAGACCACCCCGGCCTACAATCACCACCCCGGCCCACCACCACCCTAGCTGCTGGCGACCGTTGATCTCCGATCTCATGGTCCAAATTCGACGAGCAATCTATATAATAGCCCCAAACCCTAGACGCCGACACCCTCCCACCCCTGCGCAGTCCGCCCCGTCTCCCTCATCCCACTGCCTCCTCTTCTCCCTCCCACGTCCTCAGCGAGCGGTGGTGGATCCGGCGAGCGGCCTCGGCTAGCGGCGGCGGATCCGGTGAGCGACGGTTCGCACCCTCTCCCTCCCTAATGCGGAACGGCGGAGAAGCAGGGGCCTCACGGAGGAGCACTGGGCGCCGGATCTCCCGAGAGGTAGAGGCCCGACCGGCTCCAGGCGGCGAACTCGACGCGAGTACGACAACTCGTCTTCCCCCCACGGCGCGGCGGCCTCGTCTCCCACGACGCGGCGGCCTCCTCTCTTACTGGGGTTGCCTCCTCTCCCTCCTTCCCGACCGGTCGATGCGGCAAAGGTTGGCGGCGGCGCTGGCAGACGTGGTGGCAGGGGGACGCGGTGGTGTTGGTGACAGCGTTGACGGCCTGGTGGTTGTGGCGGCGTGCAGCAGCGACGGCAGGAAGCAGCGGCGGCCCTGCCGGCGTGCGGCGTGCAGCGGTGGCGGCAGGAAGCAGCGACATTAGGATTTATTTTTTCTTTTTTTCTTTTGTTTGCCGTGCGTCTCTGGAAACACACGGTAATGGTCGCTCGTGCCGTCAGCTCTCGCCATCTCAGTCTCCGTTGCTGTCTCGTTGCTTTTTTTACTGTGGGTCGTGAAAAACGCACGACAGAGAGGTTTACCGTGCGTGTGATAAAAAACGCAGCAAAGCCGTCTTTACCGTGCTAATTGTTGCCGAGCAACCTTTGCTGTGCGTATTATGGACCATTGCCGTGCACAACCGACGCACGACAAAGTCACGATCTCCGGTAGTGGGAGAAAGGAAGGGAGGGAGAGAGAACAATTTAATGCTGACTACCCTCCAAACAGGGGACTGACTAGAAGCTTTTAGTTTGACTACTACTAATCATAAGACTAAAGGGTATCCAAACACCCTCTTAGACACTGTTTAGTTGGTGAAATTTTTAGTGAAAGTGGTGAAATTTTTGCGTTGGGAAACGTGTTCTATGAAAAGTAACACGGTCTGCAATGTGAAAATTTTAAGGACTTTTGGGGAACTAAACAGGGTCTTAGTCACCTTTAGTTGGGTCACTCATGACAAGAGACTAGAGTAATTTTAATCACCTTTTAGTCCCTAAAATGACTAAAATTAGTCCGACTTTTAGTCAGGTAGATCAAACACCCTTATATATTTCTACGACGGTATTGATTACGGAATAAACTAATGACCGTGACTGCTACCAATCGGGAGCCAATTACGCCTCTCGCGCGGCTCCTGTGGGCGCGGCTCGCCACACGCGGCACCCTCGCTCGGTGGGCTGACGACCAATCCTAGCACGCCAAGTGGTCTTACCACAGAATAAACCATTATATGGCCGATCACGTAGCATACGTTTCATATATACACACTTTTTTTTTTGAGAATCTCATATATACACACTTGTATGGATAGAGTGGGACAAATAGAGAAAATCGAGTTAATTGCTACAATTTTATATAGCTGCATCATCATTGTGTTTTGTACAGTAACTTCTAAGATTGAATCCACGGATCAGTATTTTTCTGTTTTCTTTAACCTATTTTCCTGTTATGATCAGACACTCAATCAGTTTACAAGGTGTAACGAATCTAAATCTGGCCCGTTTGATCACCGCCAATGACCGGAACATGTCCAGATCAAACTTCAAGCCAAACCAGTACCATTCAGGATTGCAAATTATTGTAATCTTTAAGGAACTCAATAATACACACCGAAGTGATTTCTTAATTGTATTCATCAAGGGCCAGTGCAGCAACAAAAGTCGATCATTCTACCAGTATGTCCAGGGCCGACCTTGCAATAGGCTTTACTCCCTGGCTTCCTGTTATCACATTCATCCTCACATTCATCAATGTCCTCCTTGCATTCCACATAAACAAAGCAAAGATCTTGCGAAGTCGTACCTCCACCTAATTAATTAATTAGCACCATGCAGATAAAGCAACAGTAAACTGATTAGTGCAAACATACCACGTATATAATATGAGCAGTAGCAAAAACTTTAAGTTTGCAAAAGTAACTCGCACATGGAAAGGAAACTCCTATAGTTTGAACATAGATCGAAGTGATCAACTCAAAATTGTGATGATAAAAAGAACACATGTAAAAATCTACAAGGAAGTGTTGCTGTTCTCCTACCATGACTTACCATCTGCATTACAAGTTGAGAAAATCGTAGCTGTCGCAACAAGAGCAGCTAATAAGAGCAAAGCCATACTATGTTTCTTGACACGCGACATCATGATATAGAGAGCAATGGCTACGTACGCGTATGTATTGTTTTGTTCTCTGAACCAAATGAGTTAGCTAAATTTGGATTTATATAGAAGTAGAAGAAGGCAATAGCCAAATAAGATCAGCTATTAATTAATAAATGATAATCAAAGATATGATTTGATCTCCCAAATAATATAATTAATAAATGACTGCCAAAGACAGACCATGTCTTTTGTTGTCATTTATTGACTTTGATTTTCTAAGAGAGGTTTATTGTGGATAACTGTGATTTCTTGTACTATACTTCCTAGATTAACTACAATAGCAGTACAAATTGAAAATAGTTGAATATTTAATAGGGTAACCAAATCAAACTAGATCTTGTGGCAATATTTCAATCAAATAAATAGCACTCGTGAGAAAAAACACAACATGGGACAATTATTTAACAAGATTAAACATAAATAATTCCACCATGTTTAGATCAGCCATAGCTCTGAATCAAAGCGACGACCACTAGAGAGCTTTCCAATTCTTTCTCTAAGTAAATAACAACGAAAGGAAAATGACACAATAGACCTAAATGTGGCAAGCACTGAGTATATATATTCACTAAAAATGCAAAATATTCAATTGCAAACCACAAAAATTCTCAACATCGTACTAAATGCTAGGAATAGAAATTATGGTAAAAAACTACCCTCCAACAACTTATATATCTAAATGGTCATCCAAATATAACCATATTCTATTTCGTATTTTTCGCTAGTCAAATAGAGAAGACGAGAATGACTCTTTAGAGTGCACATAAGATATAGAAAAACTGTTGGAAAGTGAAAAGATATAGAAATCATTTTTTATACAAATGGATCTCCAAATCATGATTTAGAGAGTAAAATTTAGAATGACTCTTGGAGATGCTCTGTACTGTGCAAATTTTGTCACTAAATTTCTCGTGCATTTTTTTGGCGTAAAAAGAAACCTGTAACTAATTTGGGCCGTTCACGAGGAAGTGTTTTTGGCCCAATTGACTCTTTTCCGTGAGCCGCGGCCCTGGAAGCATTAACTACACCGAGCTAAGAGCATTAACAATATCCGTTGCAGACTTGCAGTACGACGGACTCGCAGCCTCGCTTGCTGCCGGCGGCAATTTGCAGCGATGCGAGCCGCGGCGGGAAGCCGCGCGGTGTTCCACCTCCGCCCACGCCCGCCGTTCCGAGCATCTCCTGCTCCCGCCACCGCTGTCCTCCCCCACTCCGCGCCCGCGAGCCGCGCCTACCACCGCCGCCTCCCCAAAGGTTTGTTGTCTTATTCGCCCCCGCCCATCCTCGCACGGAGGCTGTTCGACGAAATGCCCGTCGCAGTTCCCGTTTACTGCGGCCTAGGTGGAGCTAGTCACGGGCGCGCCGTTGGCGTTTTGTTTTCTCGCGCGGGTTGCTGCTTTGCGCGATGATTTTTTCTTCGCTTCGTTTCTGTTGGAAACTGCGTGCTGTTCGACTGTTCGTGCGTGATTATTACACCAGTTTCCACATGGTAATTGACCCAATGAAGTTGAGGAAATGGCTCCTCTTATGATGTAGTTAAGTCTTCCTGAGCTCCCTCCTTAGCTCTTCCAGAAAGGTGTTTGATGAAATGCCCATTGCCTGTCAGGCTTACCAGTCTGCGTTTACGTGCAGAGACTCAAACTCTGTTGCCCCCCACAAGCATTGTTCTTGTGGTGTGTTGTCATTTCAGTTTCCAGATATTGTTTTGATTATTTTCCACTGTTGCTGCTTCCAAACTCAGGCTTTTTACATACTCTGGAGCCGGGGGTTTCGGCAGTCTACTTGTGTCGGCTAGTACACTCCACAGCACGTAGTGTTTCAGTGGACGGCAGATTACAGGGAGAGTTAGATGGTGCAAAGGTAAACTATTTTCTCACATTTGTAAGTGATGCAGTTTTTCATATAGTACAGGGCAAAACATCGGAACCAATGTTCCTGCTAAATGAAATGTTCCTGCTAATAAATGAAATGTTCCTACTAAATGAAATGGGAAACAGTGTAGAGCTGATGGCTGTTCTGAAAACTCTAGGTCCCTGCTCCTGGTGTATTTAATCTTGAGCATGTCTCAGGGCTAGTGGTTAGAAGCACTTAGATGGAAAACTTATGAATACACTGGTTGTTTAAATGCATGGGTTTACTTAAGTTGTATCATTAAATGGTTGGGCACAAAGCATTTCCCATTAATTTTTCATGTTTAATTGACTCATTTCTGACGTGCTTGTTTAGTTGAACCATTCCACCTAATAATGTCTTCTGTCAGGAAAAGTGATTTATTAGCATATTTGTATATATATACAGCTGAAATGCATGTGTAAGTTTATTATCGTGCTTACCTGCTATTCTGCTTCTTATACCTGTTTCCAGGGAGAAGTGCAAAAACATGAAACGGTTGGTGCATTTCAAAAGATACCAATGGTGATGCCTGCAACTGATATACTTATGTCAGCACAAAGGAAATCAAGAAATGTGCCACCGACAAAGGGTAAGCTTTACCTTATCATCTATTAATTAGTATCACACTTTGCTCTGAAGAGTGAAGATCATTCTCTTAACCATTTGGTTTCAACACCAGACATTTGCTTTATGATCCACATGTGATGTAGGTATAGCAAATATCGCTAAGCGTGAAAGGAACAAAGGTGCGAAACAACTTGATGCCTTAATGAAAGTAAGTCCATTGTGTCTCTTTGTGACTTAGTTCGTTCATTTTGATTACTGAGAAACCCTTGTTTGTCAGGAACTTTCAGTACCACTGAGAACATACACAGAAAACTTTCCTAAGAGGAGAGATTTGCATCCTTATGAGAGGTCTCTCATTGAGTTGACTTTTGGGGAGGGTTATTATGAGCAGGTATAGTTCTCAGAGTACTGTCTTCTTCTTTTTTTGAGGTAAATGAGATTGTCCATGATGCCACAGAAACACATAATCAACTTGACATGGATAATACTTACTTGAAGTGTGTATACTATGATGCTTTTCTCTTCACTCTTTGAGTTATTATGATGTTGTTGGTAGTGCCCTACCAGGTTCTGGGACGAGTCGATGCTCTCAGGAAAAAGATTACTTCTGTTGGAAAGGAACATGCTTCAGTGTGTGCTAAGGTTAGAATTATATGCAAAATTATTTATATTTTAATCACAATTCCAACTGATTGGTTTACCTGCTGTCTTGCTTGGAGATAAGGCATGCAGATCCAATATGACCCCTAAATTCAAGAGTCATTGTATGTTCATGCTTGAAACTCATGTTCTGAAACCATCTGACTGAGTACCACAATTTCAGTTTTTTTTTTATCTTACTTATAAAAGCTCCAAAAGCATGGTTTGAATTTTCACAATGATCATTAGCAGTTTGATTGTTCTTGTGGCTAATAAAATCCTAAGGGCCTGAAAGTTACTATTAGTGTCAGTGTAGCATTCTAGTAAAAAATACAGGGAAAATGTGGGATGCGTTAAAATCAGATCTGTGCATCTCTATTTAACAAAATATCTTTTATATTTTTGACATTCTTGTGATAGCTCCCAGAGCTGGAATTTGGATACAAGTTATTTCATTTCTCAGGAAGTATTATTAAATTTGATTTCTGATGTATATATTTGACCTTGACAGTCAACAACAAAACGTGAAGCAGAGGAGCGCCTCGCTGAGGTTTATTCAAGTCTCAACTTGTATAAATTGTTGCTGTTCTTGATCCTTCAGTGTCTTATGGATGATTGTCAAATTTTATCTGGAAGTGACTCTGGTTGTATTCCGAAATCCTTACTTTTGTGTCTGTCTACTTTTGCAGGGCAAAAAGAGACTTGAAGAAGCTTTCCAGTATGGACAGCATGCCATTGATGATTTAGTAAATGTAGCAAAGGTATCTACTGCAGTCGTCTTTCTTTTAAGTTAGAGAAGAATGATTTTTGCTTCTCATGGTTCATTTTTTCTGCTCTTAAATAGGGTTCTATTATTATTAATTTTATTTATTGCTATATTAATGCATCTAACTACTCTTTGATTACTTCAGGCTTTGCGTTCTATGCCTGTTGTTGATCTACATATACCAACACTATGTCTAGTTGGGTCACCCAATGTAGGGAAGTCATCATTAGTCCGCATATTATCATCTGGAAAGCCTGAGGTAATGCTCAGCTTAGTTTTTTTTTTCATGTTGGTACACAGTTTCACAAGCAATGGTTCTCTTTTTTGACTTGTTGTCTATAGTATTATAGTTACTACTTGGTTCTCTTTTTTGACTTGTTGTCTATAGTATTATAGTTACTACTTACTACTTTTCCAAATTGTAGTATAGTAAGTAGTTGTTTTGGCTTTTGTATGTGCATAGCTTCTGCTATGTAGGAGTACCTAGATATAGCGTATGTATAGGTGCCTAATAATATCTATGAACCTAGAAAAGTAAAAAAACCTATAATTTGGAATGAAGGGAGTCCTTTTTATCAAACAGAAGTTGTCAGTGTCTGCCTCATTTATTATGTTCCTGTATCAAAGAATCTGTTTATTGGTGTGCTTCTGGAATTAACATCTTTTTGTGGATTTTCTTAGTAGAATTACTCTTCTCTCTATCGTGGACCTAAAGATACGTTCTAGTGAAAATGTGACTTAGTTCTGATTCTTGAGTTTGTTCGATGAAATCATTCAAGCATTGATGGGTATAATAGTTTTCTCTGCACTTTACAGTTAGCTCATTACCGAATTACTTTTTATGTATCTTTGTACTCGCATTTCTGCAGGTCTGCAGCTATCCATTCACGACAAGAGGGGTTCTAATGGGTCACATAGTATCCAATCATGAGCGTTTTCAGGTTCAAGCATTTGCCTTTCTGCTTACCCTGCCCATAGAATATTAGACTCCACCACCAATTTTGCTACTTTTTTTTTTGAGACAACTGAAGGAAGACATCATTTTGCAGGTTACGGACACTCCAGGACTACTTACGAGGCATGATGGTGAGTCAAGACTCTGTTTCTTAAGCTAGTCATTTCATAGGCTGTGTGTCTTTTATCTCTAAATGTGTGATACTCTTTTTTGTGTCCATACTGTAGCAGACAATACTTTGTAGGGTAAATACAAAAACAATACTGTAGCAGACAAGGTTTCTAGTAGAACTGACATTCATTAACATTTACTTAGAATATAGGCTATCTCCTTTTAAGATTTAGTTTATTCTTGCTACTGGCACATACATGTGCAGCCTGTTCGTTTGGCTGGTGGCTGGTGGCTGGTGCTGATTTGTTCTGAGAGAAAAGTACTGCTGGCTGGTTGCTGGTGGCTGGTTTTTTCTGAGAGAAAAGTACTGCTGGCTGGTGGCTGATAAACCAAACGAACAGGGCGGTGCACCAAGCTCTGATCTGTTATTGTTTTTGGGATTGACAGATGACAGAAATAACATAGAGAGATTGACACTTGCTGTCCTGTCTTATCTACCGATCGCTGTCCTGTATGTTCACGATCTATCCGAAGACTGTGGAACCTCAGTGGCTGATCAGGTACATCTTTGCTTTACTTAGCTTCTTCAGAGCTTTTGGTGCTATCTATATTCATTCTAGGGGATAGCAATCATGCTAGCTTCCCCAGATCAAACGGAAGAAACCCCTTGGCCTGACCTTGACGTGTCAAATCACAAGATTTTTGTTTTGATGCGTTTCAAGTGGTTTGTAATAAACATAATGTTCTCTTGCAGTACACCACGTACAAGCATATAAAAGAAAGGTTCGGCGATCGCCTATGGATTGATGTTATATCCAAATGCGATCTTTTGGGCAAGAAAGCACCTATAACCTTTGACGATGCTGACGAAGAAGTGGCACAGTACAGAAGATCCGGTCCAGAAGGTGCCCTCCCAGTATCTGTGCAGAGCGAAATCGGCGTTAAAGAGGTTAGCTATTCTCGTGCCAGCCTCATTAAGAGTCACCTACAAGTTCAATATGTATCTGATTGCCTACCATAGCTACGGATGCCAAGGCCTTAGTGTAGACTAACATGCATGGTCTTCTGGTGTTTCCAGCTAAAAGAAAGAGTGCATCAGCTTCTGACCTCCCAAATGGCTCGGATCAAAGCTGACAAGACGGAGCATGAAACACCAGAATCTCGCATTAGTGTTCCTTCGCGAAGTTAGAGAATGAACACCAGAAGCTTCGCATTAGTGTGTTGCTCATGACTGTCCAATATACCGTCAAAGTTTTCTTCCTTTGAACAGATCATGTCAAGGCTCAGTTCGGTTTTTTCTTTTTTTGCTTGCACAATATTTTCTCTCGGAACAAATCAGCCACGCAAATCGACACACAATTTTTCTCTCGGAACAAATCAGTACAAATCATGTAATATTTTTCTCTCAAAGTATATAAACTGTAGAAATCAGCAGAAATCTGATGAACAGACTCAAGAACCATATCATGTACACGACAGCCATTTATTATGCTAGCATCTGGTTTCTGTACCGATTGGATCATGCTTCTATTTACTCCTAGTACGAGCTAGCTCATTGAAGTATCGCTCAAATAATCCTATTCCCGACTCCTCCCCGACAAAACTTTCAGCTACCCATTTCTTCTTTCTTAAGCAAAAGCCGACCAAATCTTCTATTAGCGGACTAGCAAAGAGGTGACGTGTGACTAGTTCTGTTCTCAAGTCACTCCACACTGTAGTCATCGACACTGTCCTAACTCCTAACCTTCTATTAGCTGAGGAGCTGTAGAGGACACAGTCACACAGAGTAGGCATCAAGTTGCACATGGACTCATGGTCACCAGGAAACAAAATGGATATAGTAGTAACAAGCAGGAGCAGTGAGATGATTAGCTTGGCCGACACTAACTGGCAGACAGAACAAGGGGAATCGATGGGCAACCCGTCACTGCCACTAAATCCGTCCTTGTTAAAGCCCCACCACGACTAATCGTTGTTCCAAGAACGTTGACTCATTGACCGAAGACTCGGCCCTTTTGACATGTATATCAGGCGAGCATCCACCCGCCCCCTGTTCGTCACTCTCACGGACTGCCGCCAATGCTGCCGTCCTTCCCCGCAAGTAATAAGGCAGCGATCAATATGAATCCCACGGTGCTCATCGGGCTGTGCGCCGCCGCCGTCGCCGCCACAGCTGCCGTGGATCCCACGACGCGGGCACCACCGTGCGCCGCGGCTCTTGCTGCTTCCTGCCTCGTGTTCCACCTCGGGATGGCGCTCGTGGCTCTCGGCGTCGTGCGAGGGCGACGCCACCAGCCGTGAACCAGCTGAACGCCAAGGCGGTCTAGCCGGCGCCATCTCCGGCTAGGCCCGAGCGAGGCGGCTCGGCTCCTCTGCGTTCTACGCTTACTCCGTCGGAGAAAACTGCGGCAAATAAAGCTGGTTTTTTCCTCGGCTGATTACGCGCCGAGTGCAGGGGAGGCGAGCGCCTCCCGCTTGGGCAGACGCGGCTCCTTCCGTGTTCGGGCTGCCTCCTGCCAGTGGAGCTCTGCTGAGCTCACCGTCCAATCATCGTCCGTCGCTTGACCGATGCCGTGATGGTGATTCGACGGTGGACTGCAGCGGAGGCCCACCAACAGGAGTCACCTCGAACGCTGGCGGAGCACCGTCTGCCCACGCGCAAAAAAAAAAAAAAAAAAAAAAAAAGACAGATGGTGCAACGATATCAACTTATCAAGTGTACTCAGTTTCGAAAAAAAGGTGTTCTACTCTAGTGCTTTTCGTATCTGGCTTTCGCTCCCAGTGTTCACCCATCTGTCTTTGGTGTGTTGGGTTCGGTGAGTTTGTACGTGTTGATTCATTTGTTTGATTGGTCGAGAGATTAAATGAGCAGAATCAAAGCGTACCGTTCTAGTAGGTAGGACGAGTAAGAAGCGATTGGGTAGCAACGCCTCAAAATTCGAAACACCGATCGCCCCTAAGGGCACCCGCATGGGTGCCGTTAGTCTCTCTACAAGGTGCCATGTAGGAGAGAGGAATAAGGAGAGAGAAGAAAACGTCGTTAGACCTGGCGACACTCGCCAGCACGCGTCCCTGTGTTGCGCGGGCCCCACGGCCTTTCCTCTCTCCTTGCGCGGGGCGGAGTGGTCGAGCAGGAGCATGTCCACCGCGAGATCCAGCGGTAGGCATCCGAGAGGCCTCCGGCGATGGCTGACGAGGCACGACATCGCTGCCGCTGCCGCCGCCGCCGCAGACTGGGGGAGCACGGCCAACGCCGCCGCAGAATGGGGGAGCGCGGTCGGCTTCCTGCGCAGTAGGACGACGGCGTGCTGCCACCGAGCTCCGCAGGCAGGCTGGGGGAAATGTGTGCTTGCCTGCAAGATTTGTGATGGCGTTGGAGATTTGTGATGCTTGCAAGACACCTTTGCCCGTGCTGGACATGTCCTCCCAGATTTGCGAACTTCTCCTTCATCAAATCCAAATCTGCAGGCAATCCGGCACAGATTAGCAAGTCTGAGAAATTCTGCAAGCCAAGAACAGCTTTGCTAGCAATGGTGATCACCTGAAGGTGGCCTACTGTCGCGGACGATCCTGGACGGCATCGGCGGGAGGTCATTGGTGCGGCCGGACTGCCGGAGATGGCCCGCGAGCCATGGCTCCTCGACAAAATCCGCTTCTGCAGAGGTGCGGCGGGGGCCGTGTCGTCATCGTCATCCTCATCCGCCATCCCGCTCCTGACGCTGCTGCCGCGCGGCGATGACGGAGCACGACATCGCCGCGACATGGCCGGTGGAGCACGACATCGCCGCCGCCGCTGCAGACTGGGGGAGTGCGGCCGGTTTCCAGCGCAGTAGGACGACGGCGTGCTGCCACCGAGCTCGGGGAGGCGGCCGCAGCCGCGGCCGGCCTCTGGCGCGGGTGGATGGCGGCAGCGCAGCGAGCTCCGCGGCGAAGTGGGCGCAGGCTAGATGGAGAAGAAGATGGGGATTAAAAAATTCTGATACATGGGACCCACTATATTTGCAATTAAAATGCTATAGTGAGTCCATTGAGTGGGTAATCTACAAACATTGTCTATAGCTGATGTGTACAGATTATAGAGAGCATACTCACTATAACCATTGCGGGTGCCCTAAATGTATGTAAACGGAACTCTTCTTGAGGCCCTGCCTGACGAGCCCTCTCGGCAAGCAAACAAATTTGTGACTTTTGGCCCAACGCAGTTTCGCAACAAACCCACAAGCTACAAATTTGGGACTCGCACGAAAAGTACAAAAGAGAGTACAAATTAACAAGAGAAAAATTGATTGCTACTAGCCAAAAGTCAAGACAAGTTTGATGCGCAAAGCTTTTAAGCACTCACACACACAAAAAAAAGCAACTTGCTGTCTCGGTTTCACGCCAACCAAAACAAAAATCACCCAAACAGTTTCCTGTGTGCTACAAAAGGCGATCGGTAATCTTTACCAGATCGTGCAAAATAATTGTTTTTTATGCTGTCCGGTGACCGTATCTTTTTGCCAATGAATGAACTTCACGGGTTGGTATATATATCACTATGTGATGCAACCTCGTTTAAAAAAAAGTGATGCAACCAGGCCCAAAGGCATTCAGTGAATATGAATTGTTAGTATTGATCTCCACCCGTTGGCTCAAATGCCAACTAGGCTCTTGACTCGTCTCCCTGATCGGGGGGGGGTCGTCCAACCTACTAGGGTTGCGGGCCCCTGTCGCGCAGCACCATATAAGGAAGGTGGGGTCATGAGGAACAGTAACCTAACAGAGAGTCTGAACGTGTCCACTCGCCCCACTTGCCCTGCCCTCCGGTCGGGAGGTTCTGCTAGCGGCGGGAAGCTCCGCCGCCGCCCCAGATCGGCACTGCACAGTGCTTCCCCGCAAATCACCACTGCACTGCACGGTATCGACAAAGTCCATCTGCATCGACAGGTACCCCTCCTCTACTTCCCTAACCCCGGTCAGTGTTTCTCTTCTTCTCCCCTTCTCGTTTTCCTCCTGGTTGATAACCGGAAAACCATGTTTCACATTAACTGCAAAAAGGAATACCCAACCGATCTACACCTAGTGATCCTAGAGAATTAACAATGGTAACACACGTCTACTCTAGCGAGTAGATCAAGTTGGGGAATGAAGGTTTCAAAATCGAATTGAAAGAAAAAGGAAAGAGCACCGCCGAATCGGTGGCGCCGCCACCTTCTCTGTCACCACGACGAGGGGGAGGGAAGAAGAGATCGCCGTGCCGACATTGGTCGTTGGCACAAGATGCAAATCAGAACAGCAAAACGAGAAACATCCCCAAAATGTGAAACCCTAACCCTAGATCCAAAGCAAGGCAAGGGCAGGAGAAAGGAGGACCTACCAGGGATTCACCTCGCCGCAATCACCACCGTCGCCATCGCATTGACGTGCGAACGTGGAACGGAATCCGAGCCACAGCTCGATGCCGCATCGCCGGCTGCAAGGGCTCGGGGCTCGGGATTTAAGGCACCAATGTGGGACCACTCGACGACACCGCGCACGCTTCTGACCGCACACGTGCGTCGGCGAGGGGTACTGCGGAGGCACCGCCACCGGCCACCCTCATCCGACCGCCATGGGCATCCAAGCTCTCTTTGGATCTCGCTGAGGCTAGAGAAGTGGAGGAGGGGAAGCAAGGAGAGATGGAGGAGACCATCGCGGCCGCGGGCCAGCAGCACTGCTCCTCGCCGTCGCCGGCGAACACGCCAGCCACGGGAGAGATGACCCGTCACCGCCGCTGCAGGACGCGAGAGGCGCGGGGCTGGAAAGCAAATGCGGATAGGGTTTCAGAGGGCGACGCCGACTGCTGTTTTTGTTCCAGCGAGAACGCCGGCCAGCCGTTAGATGAAGGATGGCTCAGATCGACGGCCAGCAGCAGCCGGTGCACCGCGGGCCAATTTGAGCCCAGGTGGGTGCTGGCGCTGAGCCGGAATGGCGGCCTGGAGGTCGGTTGCTAGACTACAGGCCCAGGCGGGCGCGAGCGAGGAGGCAATGGACCGTATTCCCCAATAGGCCGGAATTGAGCCCAGGTGGGAGGAGGCTGTAGGCCGAAATGGCGGCCCGACCGGAGGTTATCGGGCCTCTGGCCCAGGCGAACCCTAGCGCGCGCGATGCAGCAGTGGGTCGTGGGCCGTTTTTCGCTGCTGTTCTGCGGGGTCGTCGTCATGCGATGCAGGAGCAGCTGGAGAACCGCAGACCGTTTTTAGCCCAGGCAGAAGGGGTCGCCAGGGCATAGGCTATTGGGCTTGAGGCCCAGCAACGCGAACGAGAGGTGGCCGTGGACCAATTTTGCGAATGGGCCGCAAGGATAACCGTGAAAAATAACGTTTTTATTTAAGTTTTGTCTTTTTGGGAAGCAAATTTGATGAACTAAGTATAGTTTTGATGTTTTTCATCAAAATTTTATCTCTATTCAATTTGAGCCAATGGGAGAAATTGTTTAGAGAGTATGAGAATAAGAAATGTATCTGAAAGTAAAGTTATTCATGTTTTCTATGAATTTTTTATCTTAAGTTTCCGCTGCAAAGTGAAGTTTTATCCTCTAATTTAATTAGAGGAGTAGAAAGGCATTTCTTTAAAGTTAATTATTGTATTGTTATTTTCTGACCAAAGTTGATAATAGTAATATTATAATTTTATCTAGGAGTTTAAGCTTCAAGTTTGTATCTCTGATTAATTTTGCATCAAAGTGATCAATTTTTTAGAGAGAAGATAAAGGTCAAGAGAGGCTCTTGATAAATAAAAGTATGTTTAATGCTTCTGAAAAGTAGTTTTCATGATGTTATTCATGCTTCCGCTATAATAATGATTATCTTTTGATTAAGGTTTAAAAGTTGAGTATGATATTGTTGTCTTCTGACCAAAGTTGATAATATCAATATTATATTATGTATTAGTTCTATTTCTGTCCAAAGTTGATGTAGAATTAATGTAGAAGAATGTTGTATGTTTAAATTTTGATCAAAGTTAAGTTAATGCATGCAATATTTACCTGAGAGAAAAGATGAGAATATTGTTTTCTGTCAAAGAATGAGATCACTCGGCTACATTGATGGGGTATGTGAATGGAAATGCTTAAGTTAAGCAAAATTTGGACATTGAGTTCTATTTTTCTCTCATGTACAACTTCCGTTGTTAATTAATTAATTTTCTGATTAAGTTGGAACCAAAGTGAAGATTTAACCAAAAAATAAAGTTTAAATGAACGTTTCATACGTCATGACTAAGTTTACATTATTGTAAATAGTATGATGTGAAGTGTAATAAGTAAGATGCATGTCTAATTTTGACCAAAGTTAAATTATACATGTGTATTACAGAGTATGAAAGGATATTTGTAAACACTTCCAGTGTCCTGAGAGCATATCCCGCATGACGGGAGATGTTGAGCATAATGCTTATGCTGGTCAATCTTGCATGACACGAGAAGTTTGAAAGAATTATCCTGTGTTATCAGGAGTAGTTTATGATGACTCCGAAATAAAGAAGATCATTACATGAGGTACTTTGTTCTCATAAAGAATGGTCTGACAGAATGTGTATATGGACATTGATCCAATAAAAAGTGGCTGAATGTAACACATATTTAATTGACTCGTGTCGGTTGAAGCATGTGTATTGTAGATTATAAGAATTTATTTCTGAATGTAATGAGTGAATACAAGCCAATTTCAGCATTTATTTTTTTGAAGGAAGTTACCCGCATGGCGGGAAAAAGTTTAAGTTAATACCCGCATGGCGGGGTAAGCTAGTATAGTGGTGTCCTCAGAAGGAGTCCACTTTTAAGAGTTTATTTATGACATTGTCATCTTCTAACCAAAGTTGTTAATGGCAATGTTAGAAATAGATTATGATGAGTTCATGCATTAATTCTATTTTCTGCCAAAGGTGATGTAGAATTAATGTAGTCGTAAGATGAGACGAGACAACCCTTATGTTATATAAGTATATCTTGCATTGCAAGAGAAGTTTGAGATAGTTCTTAAGCTGTCTCAGAATTGATCGTGCACTTCCATAGTGCCATGGTCATTAAGCAATCAATGGGTTGATGCCAAAAGGGGATAAATCCCAAAACCACACCATTTCTAAATATGAAGGTGTAGAGTTGATTAACTGACTCTATACAAATGCATGTGAGCACTCTAAATGAGTTGCTTGTTGTGAAGTAAGAAATGGTGGAAGACACATATTTTAAATGTGTAGTGTGGCTAAGAAGGAGTCAATTTTTTGAAATGAAGTAAAAGGACAAAAGAAAGTTGTAAATAAGTCATGCGAGTTTAACTTGCAGAAGTGTAGCAGATAATGTACTCTGTTAAGTTGTTGAGGTGCAACGAGGAATAAGGTGCTCCCATATGAGTTAAGAAATAACTTTTTTGCATGACACAATCATGTGAATGAAGCAAGTTAAGAAAAACTCCTCGTTCACAAAAGGTTTTGTTTAAGTTTCAAAATTATGGCATTGAAGCTTATGCCATATTTCGAGGGGGAGAGATGATCCCTATACTGAAGGCAATTCATAGTATGCATTGAAAGAAGAGATATGATCTATTAAGTAATTGTGATCATCACGGGGAGTACAACAGTCATAATATTCGATACCCCTAAGAAAGAAATAGCTAAATTCCTGGATTTTTCATATTTCTGATAGGAAGATAGCATAGTCGATCGGTATTTGTACTGATCAAGACAGATCAAACCCAAATAAGAAAGTTTAATGATACGCCATCTTTACAAAAGATGGGACAATCTGTAGGAGCATGGTACACAAAGACCTAACTCCATCTAGAGGATGAAATGATGAGAAAAAGTGTGGTATCTTGATAAATTTGTTTTGAGAAGTTTTTTTTCTCACTACATGTTGTAACTACACCAACAATGACTGACATTGTGGTGCTAGTGTTGTTCTTTCACTTGTGACAACTTATTGCCACACATGTGGGGGAGCATGGCATCTCCAGTACCTCCCCTAGCGACAAGAAGCAAAAGAGGAACCTATCCTTCAAGATTCTATAGTTACCCTTCATGATTCTATAGTTACCATTGTCGCATATGAGAAGTCTTGGAAAATGAAATAAGATCTATGAGTACCAATATTGTTTTGGAGAAGAAGTTATTAATGGAGTCAAAATAGTGGACTATAATAGGTCTACAAAACTACATATGACTCCAAAGGCAATGAGAATAAACATGATACACGACTTATGTCAAAAGCCTTCATGCAAAGAAAAAAAATAAGTTACAATGAAACATCTTCTCATGTGAGGATTCTTCAGAATCATAATGTGAATATGATATTCCTCAACAAAGAATATGAGGATATTTACATGACATGACCCAAAAGGTTTTGTCATGGAAGGAAAAGAACATATGAGATGTCGCCCGAAGTAAGTTTTGGGTTTTAGTAGGAATCACGAGGACAATTGCATTTATGCAAAGTTTAAGAATTGGAAACATGTTTTCCTCATCATGTATATAGATGACATTCTACTCTCTAGTAGTGATGTTAGTCTGATATTGCAGACGAAGAAGTTATTGTCCTCAAAGCTTACAAGTTTACATATCTCAATGAACCATCATTCGTTCAAGGAATTGAAGTTCACTGAGAGATAAGTATAAGGGTATTAAGATTATCGCAAAGAGCATACTTAGAAAAGAATTCTGAAGAAACATAATATGCATGCGAGTCAGCCTATGCCTGTTCATATGAAGTCAGGGGTAATAGTTTTGGAATTTTAGTATTCCAAGAACCAATATAAGATCAATCGAATGAAAGTAGTTTCATGTGCTTCAGCTGTTGGAAGCAGAATCAATGCTCAAGAAAGAATTCACCCTGACATAGCTCAAGTATCTAGGATATTTTGGCAGAAGTCCAATCTAGCTATAGATCACTGGAATGGAGTTAAAGAAAGATTTTGCAATCTACCAAAGTGTTGTAAGCCTCATGCTAAGTAAGAAAGAAATATCTACTCACAAAAGGTTGTGAGTAAAAAGAACTAAGTTTTGGCGAGATGTTTAGTGAAGCCCACAGTAGTAGCTAACAGTCGAGCTTGGAGTTTTATTGTGGAAAAGCTCTAAAGAAAAATAATTATGATATCATGGGTTATGTAAAATAGTTATGATATCATGGGTTATGTGTACCCAAAGTTTAGCATGATATGAGGCTACAGAACAGGCTAAATAGTTGAAGAAACCTTTACCCGGATTTGATAACAGTAGACAACAGTAATATACCATTCAAGTATTTTCTCTCCAAGAGCAACATGTCAAGTGTACTGCCAAACACTTTGAAAATGAGTTATATGTTGCAAAAGGAGAAAATCCAGAATCATTTTGAAAGAACAGAGCATACGAGTACCAAGTGAGTACTTGCGGATCCGCTTACCAAAAGTTTACCACCCAGTGTGTTGAGAGAACACACAATCGACATGGGTTTTATGGTAGATTCTATGATCTCTGGATTACTAAGGGCCCAAGTTAAGATCCTTTCAAAATGGATAAGTGTATTGTGGCTGGTTAATCTGATTGTGATTACGATTATGATGACCCATGCTCAGTATGTTTATTTGTGATGAAGTGGATGCCAAGCGAAGAGCTGAAGGTTAAGAAACATAAGATGAGATCAAGGGGGAGAATGTTAGTATTGATCTCCACCAGTTGGCCCAAACGCCAACCGGGCCCTTGACTCGGCTCCCTGATCAGGGGAGCCCAACTTACTAGGGTTGCGAGCCCCCGTCGCGCAACACCATATAAGAGAGGTGGGGGCCACGAGGAACAGTAACCTAACAGAGTCTGAACGTGTCCACTCTCCCCACCTGCCCTGCCCTCCGATCGGGAGGTTCTGCCAGCGGCGGGAAGCTCCGCCGCCGCCCCAGATCAGCACTGCACAACGCTTCCCCGCAGATCGCCACTGCACTGCACGGCACCGACGAACTCCATCTACATCGACGTGTACCCCTCCTCTACTTTCCTAACCCCGGTCAGTGTTTCTCTTCTTCTCTCCCTCTCGTTTTTCTCCTGTTGATAACCGGAAAACCATGTTTCACATTAACTGCAAAAAGGAATACCCAACCGATTTGCACCTAGTGATCCTAGAGAATTAACATGAATGACACACTAACTACAATCGTCAATTGTACAGATGCAGAGGTTTGCAGATAACCACACTACTTCTGTTGTGTGACACAATTTGTTGTCTGATGAGAAATAAGCACATCATGAGCTTCACGATCACACATATTTTTGGCACATAAGAGGCATCCGAAAATAGAGTCCGATCCTTAAGTAGTGCAGAAGGGTTTTACATGAAGTTCTCGTTGCGTTCTCGGATACAAAGCACAAGGTGAGCAGCAGTTCCCTAGTTGGCAACCAGCATTACTAGCTAATTTATCGCTTTAGGATCAGTGAGCCCATGTCTGTCTTGAGCCACACACACACACATATTGGTTGTTGTTGTCTTGGCAAATCACCTACAGTGATGAACGAAACGTGAGATCTCCAAGAAATGCATTAAATTACAGAACGAATGTTCCTAAAATGCATGCATGTGGCTTCTACCTGATGCTCTTCATTCCGGATGCTCCTCCAATACCGCGTAATGAACGTTTTAACCCTCCTGCCGAGATAGTGATATCGGTTAGTAAATTGCCACGGTGGTGAACACTACAATTGGACATATCTACACATTCTAATGCACCAAAAAATAGAAATTATCTTTGAACAGGTTAAACAGTAGAGCATTGATTTATGTTTAGCTAATCTACAAGCTTAAACATAAATTGCTGGTATTAATTTAGAAAATGACAACATAACAGAGGTGATCCATTGATAATTCTTGCAGATTAGTATGTATTACACGTACGCTCGGCATGTAGATGGACTGTATGCGTACCTGCATATCCCAGCAGTAGGATTGGTGAACTGATTCTTAGAGTACAGCAGCTAGCTTGCGTTCTCACTCTTTGAGCTTCCATGTCTTTCTTCTTCATTCTCTGAGGTTTCCTGGCTTTCTTCTTCACTCTCTCCCCCCTCCTCATAGTTGGATTCATACTGTGTGAAAGAGGAAAAGAAGGATAGGAAGTAAGTAAGTAGGTAATGGGATCGATTAGAAGAATTAACAAATACACACAGGGTGAGCAGTCCAGATGAGTTTCTTTACCTCATGCGAATTGATGTCAGAGTTAGAGTTAGAGTCGGAGTCGGAGTCAGAGTCGGTACGACAAGCACTTTCCCAGGGGGTTGTAAGATGAAGAGTAGGATTGTTGGGGTGGTTGTCTATTGTGTGCCTCAGTGCTGCTTTCGCTTCCTCCACTTCTGCCCTTCGGGCCCTGAAGCAGTCCATTTCAACCATGACTTCCTCGAGGCCATTGAGGTTTCTCAAGCTACCAAAGTCAAAGTTGTCGGTCACATTGACCTCCAGCCGAATAGATTGAAGGCTCGGCATAGCTCCCTGGAGAAAGCTGAGGTTTATATGTTCATGGGGGTAAAAGTACCTCAATTTGGGAAATGTACCATGGCCCATGACTTCAAAGGAGATTTCTTCAGGTGACGATGACCACAATATGAGAGTAAGAAGCTCTGGGAACATGCCAAGGATCTCTAGGTGCCGCGAATTGAGATACTTCACACCCAAGTCTAAGCGGCGAAGGCTCGGAAGAAGAGAGGAATCAATCCATGCTGGCAGCCTAAAGAATCCAACAGGTAGGGACAGCTCTAGGAGTTGTCGAGGGGGCACAAAGCCTTCCCAGTCAGCCTCATCAAATATCCATCCAACCTGCATAACTTGGAGGACTTGAATATTTTGCAGTTTTCCTAAAGAATCTACTAGATCTCTATTCCAAATCCCATCTAACGAGATCATCCAAATCCTGAGGAACCTCAGCAGCGTCAGCTTGCCTAGCTCTTTCATGAGCTTTGGCGAGATGTTGACATCGGTGAACCTTAGCTCTTCCAATGATGTCAAATTCCCTATCCAATCTGAAACTCCAAGTTGAGTGTACAGGGACTTGAGTTGTCTTAATAGACCAACACTTCGAGGCAGTTCTTCTATAGCAGTATCTTTCAAGTCTAGTGTCTTCAGAAAAATTAGATTCCCTATTTCTTTCGGGAGCTCATTAATTGGTGTGCCCCTTAGTCCTAGGAACCTCAATTGAAGTAACCTTCCAAGATTCTCAAGATGCCAAGAACCTTGTCCCATAAAAGTACAATTTTCCATAGCTAGGACCCGTAAGACTTTGAAGTTTGAAAGTGATGGCATCATACTAAAATGACACGAGATGGCATTAAAAGATCTCATGTGTTGCATATGCATGTTGTCTAGAGGGTCATGCTGTTGCACATCTCTTTTCTGGATGGCTAACCTACGAGCCTTGCTTTGTGAAGAGGTGTGTTGCTCATGGCTATCCAATATATCAAGAAAGTTTTCTTCCTTTGATATTGAACAGATCATGTCAAGAACCATATCATGGACACGACAACCATTTATTATGCCAACATCTGGTTTCTGTACCGGCTGGATCATGCATCTATTTATGAGCTCATTGAAGTATCTTTCTCCAAGCTCAAATAATCCTATTCCCGACTCCTCCCTGACAAAACCTTCAGCTACCCATTTCCATATCAGGTTCCTTTTCTTGATTAAATGATCTTCTGGAAATGTGCATAGATGCAGTAAACAAGTCTTCAGATAAGAAGGTAGATCATAATAGCTAAACATCAATATCTTTCTTGTATTACGGACATCTTCATTTTCTCCGTAGCCAAAACCAATAGAGTTGTATACCTTAGGCCAATCATGTCTTGGCTTACTTGCCAATAGACTAGCTATTGTAATAATAGCTAATGGCACACCACCACATTTATGTAAAATTTTTTCAGATACCTCAGGTAGTTCATCATCAGGGGCTTTTCCATTTCCACCAAGTAATCTTCTGCAGAATAATTCTTTTGAGTTATCAGAAGAAAGTGGTTGTAGCTTGTGGATGTCACCGGTCTTTGTGGCAACCTCAAAGTTGCGGGTAGTTGTGATTATTTTACTTCCATGATTACTATCCACCAAAGCACATCTTATTATTTCCCATGTTGTTGTCTCCCATATACCATCAATGACGATCAAGTACCTTTCCACATGACAGCGAAAGAGCCATGAATTAGCATTAGGATCTACATTATTTGTATAACATGTATGGAAATCATTTGGATCTGAAATCTAAACAAGGAGAAAAATAAAGCTCTATGTGCAACCATTTCACTATTGACTCTAGTTTTCATTAATTTTGCTTTGATATTTAGATTTATTTTTAAATATCAAATTTAGTTTTAAGTATGAGTTTCAACCAGCTAGGTTTTTTGTTGAATATATCAGTAACTTTTTTACTGTTTTCTAGATATTACTCTATCCATTCAAAAATGTAGGTCAGTTTAGTTCTATATTAAATCAAACTTTTCTAGTTTGATCAAATTTATAGAAAAAATGCACCAATATCTACAACATGAAACCAATTTAGTTTAATTCCATCACTCAGCATGTCTTGTTATATAGTGCATATTTGATATTTTAGCTTTTAATATATTTTACACAATCTTTATCAAAGTTAGAGATGTTTGACTTGACTTAAGAAAAAAAAATCAAAAGACTTGCATTCTAGCTAAGACAGAAGGATTAGAAAAAGCATGGCAGCGACAGTGACCAACTTCATCACTCGGTTACACCTTGTTGCACCTCTACTGCTCTTAATTTTGCTGGTTCGTTGAGAAAATCTAGGCAATATGTTGCTTTCATGAGAAAACATAGTGTCGGCATAAAACATATTGTTCTTAACATATGTTGTATCGAGTGCTCTTTTATTTTTTCGAGTGAGAGGTTCTTTTTGTTTAATTATAAAATCTAACAAGCTCAACTTATGTAGGTAGAGAGGAGGTGCACACACCACTCACTAATGTTATGGTTTTCTGGAGCCTCCACATTAATCCTCATGAGACGTGTTAGAAATGTGGATTAATCTTACAATTTCACAAAGTAAAGCATACATGCTTTTGTGATACCATGCAAAACCAAGTATACATGCATGAGCGAGTGATAACTACAAAACTCCATGTATAGCAACCATGAAATTTTTTCCCTTAACGAATCACATACCAATAACACTAACAGTGTGTTTTCTATAATATTAATACTTCATGCCAACAATTAATTACATAAGTTTCTATTTTAGAAAATTATTGACTAGAACATTACACAATATCAGATTGAGAGTTTAATTGTAAGATCCATATTTGGTCAAATACAAAAGGGAAAGTTTCTGAATAGGAGGTATAATATGCACTAGAGGTTTAATTTGACAGGAGCGAAAAAGTTATAGCAACTGACAAGACCAAAGTTGGAAAAGTAGATTCTCAGTTTGTGAATTCTGAGAACATGAATTACAATAAGTGCTGACATAATTCAAGCTAAGGTATTTAGAAAGTACATACAAAAGACACACTAAGATAGTGAGATGGTAAATGAAAAACTACGAATAAAGTTGAAAAAACAAGTAGTTTTTGTAATTGGTAATGGAAATTTATCACAAGCGGATATAGATTACAAAGTAGATTTATGGGTACTGTATTAGAAAATGAACAAAGAGAGAAAAAATAAGCAATTACTGAAAAATAAGCAGTTTAATTTGTTTCTGTCAATATAAACAGTTCACTGGAAAGATATTAATATTTATATGTTGCTAAGATGCACAACCAAGAAGACGGAACTTGAAATACATGGTACTAGATATGTATAGACAATTTCCATGCGGCTGTTTACCAACATTTGATGATGTACCGAGTTCTCATCGGTTCAAACATTAAAGGGATGTAGCTTAATAATAGAGCAGTACAAATTTCTTACCTCGCGTCCTCGAGAAGGCCTCGCACTTCGTCGATGAACTGCTTTTCATCAAATGTTGCCATATTGGAATTCAAATATTCTTCCTTGTCAAGTTGAAGGAGAATTTCCTTCAAAACTTTCTTCACATCAGGATTACGACCCACCGAAACGAATGACCTGTGATCAAATTGCCATTGAAGTCTATCATACACTGCTGTAGCCAGAGTTGTTTTACCCAAACCTCCAGGCCCCAAAATGGAGATAATCTTGAGTTGGCATTTTGTCGCTTCATCACCGGCGGCCCCGTCATTCAGCCTCTTGATGATGTTGTCCATAGGCTCTTGGATGCCAACAATCTCTTTCTTGTCTTTGTACAGAGACAACAGGCGATGGTCAACAGTAGGTGTTGGCGCTGATGAACTCGCGCCAACACTGTCGACCCTGTACCTATCACGCCGGGCGGCCACATCCTGGACTTGAGCCTTGAGGTCCCTAATTGCAGTGGCGATCTGACGGCGAGCCTTGATCTTCTTGACCAAGTTAGCCATCTTCCCCTTAAGCCGCTTGAAGCAGCTATGGTTAGTGAGCCGATGGCCATCGACGCCGATGCGCACTAGGAAGGCGTCAACGATGTCATCGGCGTCGTAGGACAGCTCTCTGACTTCGTTGGCCCAGTGCCTGACCTGCTCATCGATTTGGTCCCGTGGCACGTCTCCTACCTTGCGGAGGGCAACGTGCATGCTACCCAGCTCTCGCTAGATAGACTTGATGTCTTTCTTGACGCCCGTCTGCAGCTTGAACTCTTCCTTGAGGAGCTCGCCAAGCATGGGGAGGAGGGAGCCCAAGGCCCCCGTCGCCACATTCATGGCTGCTTTGCTTGCTGTTCTTATCCGTGAACCCTGTTCCCCTGTGTAGTAGCACCTGCTCGAAGTCATGCATCAGACTAGCAAAAAACAGCAGCTTGATTCACGATACAAGACCCAATCAGCTACAGGGGATACTGAATTCTCACCTCGTGCGTGCGTAAAGAGACGCCAGAAACAGATGCAGGAGCAGCTGGGCAGCTGGCCTTGGCCCAACTTCTTGCGTCTTGTTCGCTGACAAGTGTTTTCAGCTGAGAGAAACCAGGGAGTTTGTGTTCCCTTTATACAATGTTTCGTGATTGGCTCTCTATTTGCTACATTCCGACTGGACAAGCAAGTGGTGATGCTTTGCTTTGCGTAATTGCATACATGATGAGTCCACAAATCACTTTATCTTGCTTTAGGTTAGAGACTTAAGGTCCAGTTATGCTAAACAGTCCTGGGACGCCACATAGCCATTATTTAGGCTGACAGGAGCCACCTTTTTCTGCGCAGATTACTGCAAACATTTGTTTACTGTTTGTGCTAAACCCATGGAATGATCAGGAAGGAGAGAACATTCTGTCCTTGGTTGGGTCTCTTCTCTTCAGCTTTCTTTCCATCTCCTCTGTTAGTTTAAGAAAGTAAATATTCTCCCTGCCCCGGGCAAGCCAAAAGTTAGGCAAAAAAAATTGCCAATATTTTAGTAGGGTAAGTGAGAGGTGTTGGCAAATTTTGGTACCAAACCAAATAGTGGCCTAAAAGTTGGTTTGCCAAAACTTTGGCAACAAACCAAGCAGGCCTGTTGTAACCACATATGAATTTTTTTTTTTTTTTGCGGGTACACCAGATATGAATCATGATTGTTGGTTGTTGCCACAAAACACTTTTCGACACTTTTTTTGTTCTGGAGGGGATACTTTTGTAAGAAAGCAACATGTGGGGCGTGCTATTAGACTAACCTGAAAACTTACCATGTAATCCCTCTGTCCTGGAAACATAAGCAAGTTAAATCCATTCAGAAAAATATAACTATTTTTTGGCTTCGATGCTGTGTTTTGAGCAGTAATCCGCCAAAAGTACCACAGTCTGGTTGCACTAATTCTCCAACTTCCCATTTCTAAAACTGCAATTGCAAGATAATTTCAATGTACTTTTTAGGCTGCTAATGGTTTTAGAAATTTTAATCATGAGTTTAAAAGGGTAACTAGAAAACTCGAGGTGCGGATGTTTAATAAACAGTGATGGTTCTGTGTGTGGTACAAGCATTAGAATTAGATGATAAAACAATATATGAGTGTATTTAATTTCTATATATGCATCTCAAAAATAACTTAACATCCAGTCATATATCTAAGCACAAAAATCCAATATAGGAATATCCAGCTTGTAATTTTTTAGTTGAACATACAAATTTGGCATAGAATATACTAAAAATGTGGGATACTGGAGAAATGTTAGTTTCAGCAGCTCAAGCTCAAATCTTAAAGTTTGGATGACCTGATTATAGTAACTGATATTTTAGTGAAGGCACGAGAAATGGGAATTGCAACTGAAACTATATAATCTCCAATTTATGTATAGCAGGAAAGGGTTGAACAAAGATGAAGCTATCATTCAGAATAAAGATTCAAGATAATTATATGTGGAAACTGTCAGAAAATTGTATTAAAATAAACATTAGATCATCTAAGTGCAAATGTAAAATTGAACACACGATTTACTGCTCTTTTCTCTATACTACTAAAAAGAATGAAAAAGAGATAATATGTTGGTACGTGAGTCTACCGCTCCGAGTCTGCCCATCCGCGTGTCTACCTCCTCGCGTGTGTCTGCCTTCGCTCGATCCCCATCCTTCGATGGCTCCATCTGCCTCCGCTCTTCTCTCCACCGTCCGTTTCTACCCTATCCCCCACATCCTCCTCCAGCCTCCCCAAACCCCCACTACTTTTTTTCCTCGGGACACCGCTGCCCGCCGTCGCCTCACCTCCTCCGGTCCCTCCCCCAGGTCGCGCCTCCTCCGCACCGTCCCCCAACGTCGTCCACCCACCCCCTTCCCCCTCTACCACCGCTACCGCCACAGCTCCCTACACCAAGCCTGCCACCATGCGTCGGCCGCACCTCCTGCAAAACCCTAACCGCCGCAACATGCATCGAGGGAGCGACCTTTCTCCAGCAGCAGCAGCAGCGGCGGTGGACCTTGCCGAGGTGGAGCGCATTGGACGAAGTCAAGTCTATTCCCATGTTCGTGTGGACCTGCGATGGAACGAGTGGAAAATCATTTCAGTTTGCTCCCCAATCCCTCCGCCCCACCCCGCGCTGCCTCTCGCCATAGGGAGATGCCGATCTCGCCGAACATGATCCGCCCCTTGGGTTTCGGGACTGGATTCCCCATCGATTTTTAGCATTCTCGAATCACGTGACTGGTTTTTAGTATGTGTTTTTGGGAGGGATTTTGCGGGAGGGACTAGAGGGGTTCTAGATCGGGTTTTGTGGCGTTTTTCGGGTGGGATGCATGAGAGGTTCTAGATTATTTTGCTTGCGCGCCTAACTTGTAGATATTGCTGTGTTGTTTGCAGGGTTTGATTCTGATCTAGATCTAGCCATTACGATTTGTGAGCAAAGCCCTCTAGTGGTGGCCGGGTGGGGAACCTGACCTATTAGTGAGCTTTTTTTATTTTCATTAAACAGATGTGAGTGCGTTAGTGCTTGGAGATCAATTATTAGAACTGGGTTGCAATCTAAAGTTTACATGTGCTTGGTTAACATTTTTGCACTGCCTTAAGGCAGTCAGCTGCTTTATAGTCTATATGTTTTGTTGAGCATCATATTTATACGTGTATTGCCATCCATCGACTTGCATTGCCCAGACAAGAATTTTAATAGCTTTACTGCTCCCTCAAAGCTCCGAAGGAAGGTTAATATGCCAGTGTACAGTGGATACATTTCTTTCTTTAATTGAGGCAATGCAATATGAACGTACAAGTATTCCGTTGAACTCTTTGGTGTTAAACTTGTATTTTGGTAAATATGTAGATTTCACTCTTAGTTCCATCAAGTGTTCTGCGTCAAGTTCTTGAAGGACATGTTAGGGTATACTGGAGAGGAGGTGCTCTTCTGATAACAATCACTCCTCCAGGTGCTTTTTTGTTGTAATGTTCCTTATTTGTTTTTTTTTTGTTTTTTGAATGCATTTTCATTATCTTTTTAATATGCTTTGTAGGGTTTCATCTGAAACTCCCTTGGACCACCCAGTATGAGGCAATACAGGTTACACTTCAAACAGACCAGGCAAGTGAATACTCTTTGCCCTTGTTCTCGCATCCTATGTTTCAACTAAAACTGTAGTTGAGTTCACCTGCAAATGGTATCTGTTTACTTCCATCAAACAAAAAACTCCTTATTTGGATTGCACCTTTTTTCAAACATATAAATTGAAATTTTACTGTTTATATTTCAGATGGGTTATAACATATAAAAAACTCACTTGCTAAACATATGAGTATATGGTAGAAATGCATTTATGCTGTTTATTGTGATAAACCAGGTCAGAGATATTCCCTGTGGAACAAAAGGTGGTGTTATGATCAGCTTTGACAAGATAGAGGTATAGTGTTGCTCTTCTTTTTAATATAACTCCTTTTGACAAAAAACCATCTGCCTGTTTCTGAACAAGCACCGACTGTTGTTTGTGCAGGTTGTGAACCACCTTCGTAAGGAGTATGTGCATGATACCCTACTCAATTATGGTGTGCGCTATGACAAGACATGGATATATGATAAAATTCATCATGAGATAAACCAGTTCTGCAGTGCTCACAGTTTGCAGCAAGTTTACATTGACACGTTTGATCAGGTTGGTTATTTATTTCGCTTAAACAACTTTTGAGTACCTCTGCAGCTATGCAATGTAGAAAACCTGATACTCACATTTATGTTTCATCCGTCTTCTGCCAAAATTTCAGATTGATGAAACAATGAAAGAAGCTATTCAAAGAGACTGCACACGCTATGCTCCTGGAATTGAAATCATTGGTGTTCGTGTTACAAAGCCAAATATTCCTGGTAGCATTAGGAGAAATTTTGAACTTATGGAAGAGGAGCGTACAAAGGTATGTACTTCCATGTTACCAGATCTCATGTTTCACCTGTATTTTCTAAGAGAGTTCCTGTAGACTGAGAAACTTCTAGAGCGATTATTGAGGGCAGAACATGCGGTGCTGTTGATATCATTGCATTATATCTTTGGATATTATTAAGGTTTGTTCGATAGAAGCAATGGTTATCAGAATGATTGAACAGTGAATACATTTCTTTGATTGATAGCAGAATTAATTTACAGAATTAACTGAAATGGAAAATCGTAAAAGTGCATAATAAAATCGTAAAATAGGAATCAGCAGACTCCACTTGTTCTCCTTCCTGATGAATTGTGTTTTTTTTTGTGTAGCCTGCAAAGCGTCATGCTTCTGGCGTCCTATGTGACAAGAGGGTGTCCCAAAAGCTAAAAGGCAAGTTCTACAGGATGGCGATTCGTCCGGCGATGTTGTACGGTGCCGAATGTTGGCCTACAAAAAGGCGACATGTCCAGCAACTGAGTGTAGCAGAGATGCGTATGTTGCGTTGGCTCTGTGGGCATACAAGAAGGGATAGAGTCCGCAATGAAGATTTTCGAGATAGGGTTGGAGTGGCACCGATTGAGGAAAAATTGATTCAACATCGGTTGAGATGGTTTGGTCATGTCCAAAGGAGGCCTCCTGAGGCGCCGGTGCGTAGTGGGGTTCTAGAGTGGGTCGATAACGTAAAGAGAGGTAGAGGTCGACCTAGACTGACCTGGGACGAGGCGGTTAAAAGAGACCTTAAGGAGTGGAACATCCCCAAGGAGTTAGCTATGGATAGGAGTGCTTGGAGACTAGCCATTAGTGTGTCTGAACCATGATCTCTATTTCACCCTTTGTTTACCCTTAACACTTCGTGTGTGTGTGTGTGTGTGTGGGTGTGGGGGTGTGTGTGTGTGTGTTTTGCCTTTTATGGTTTCCTGTGGGTTTCATCTCTAGCCTACCCCAACTTGCTTGGGACAAAAGGCTTTGTTGTTGTTGTTGTTGTTGCAAAGCGTCATGCTTATGTCCAATCTTGTGCAACTGCAAGCTGTCAAAATTTCTAATTGATTGCATGATATATATAATTATGATTATGTTCTCTATTGCTGCTCTTTAGCTGATGTCTACTTGGACTTCTGGCCCTTAATGACCATTGCTATCAAAATTATGGGTACTTCGCTTGGAGGCATGTCATTTTATTATGCTATGAATCATAACATGAACTATCCACTTTTGCATATTGATCTGCACGAAGTTCACATTTGCAGTTGGTTTGCTTCCACACAGTATTTGCATATTACAAACCATGTGATTGTCAGTGCAGAGAAGTAAATAGTCAGTTAATATCCTATTTTATTTGTTCCTGCTAATCGATGTTCATGTGCTAACTATTGTGGGAAACAAAAAGTCAATTTTATTGATACATATTCCCACCACGATTTATACTGCAACGAGATGGTGCATAGCTCCAGAGCTCAATAAGTGAGCTCTCTACCAGTTTTGCTATTTGCTTTGTTTTCATGTATATCTGACTTGTAATTTTATAAATTGCACAGGAGGGCAACATTTTTTAAGGAGTATGCTCAAAGATCAGGCAACATTGCATTTTGAGTTTCAAGTTTCTCTGCTAATTGATTCTGTCAACATATCGCATACATACTTCCCCATATGAGATATTTGGAATCATATTAAATTTCAAACAAGATATTCTTATTGTGAGTTTTATAGCTCCAGTACTGGTGAGTTTTATGCCTCTGCAATTTCAATAGATCTCATAACCTGTTAAATTACGAAAACACGATCAATTTTAATGTACATATGTCCAATATTTGCATATTTCTGCTCTCAGCCATGCCATCCTATGTGCTGAATCGGTGCAAGTCACTCAAAACTGAATTCTATTGGACTGTTGATGTACCAACAGATGCTGCACACCACAAGGTAAATATCCATCAGTGATCTAAAGTAAACTAATGCTCATTTATAATTGTATGAGGGAAGCAAACCTAAATGGATTGAGCCATCATGTATAACTGAACAAACTATCATGACCCTAGACATGTCAAAGTCCTAAGAATTTTATGTTTCTGTTGAGTTTCATAATATGTTCAATGTTAATGGAATTTGCCTCCGAATATTTGTAAAACATTTATGTCAGAATGTTTGTTTATGAAAAGATGGAAACCTAAATAGGGGTACAAAGCAAACATGGAGGGTGAAAAGGACAGTGAACTAGCCGCACCATCAGAGGATTAAGAGAGTGATAAGTTAGCATTTCCAAACTTCATGCTAATGCTCCAATCATATTTGAAATGGATCTCGTGGAATTGAAGAAATATAGTTTTCCAAAACCATCATATGTTGACCACAGAATTAGAATCTCATCTCAAGCTATCAATCTGTTCCTGAAATGTATTTATATAAATAGTAGTCTGGTGTTATATTTTTAACTTTAACCAAATCTGCCAACTTAAGCTATATGCTTAACAAAAAGCTTGCAGAATGTGATAGCTGGGATTGATCTTGTTAGGTTTGGCTTCTTGCGAATTATATTTGAACTGTGACACTCATAAGCTCCACTCTTTGTACAAGTACAATTGCACTTCTGTGTTAAGGGAAAGTGAATGTTTTCATTATGACATGCCAAATATTTTATATAATGAGAATGATGCTTATGAAGATAATTTGTTTTTGCCCGTAGCAACACACGGGCACGAAGCTAGTATCATGATCAATTGTCAAACAGTAACATGCTGCATCTTGCAGATTTGATGGAATAACCAGTTGTAGGTCAATGCTCATCCACATCAATGGATAATTTGCAACTGAAGTAGTGACTGAAGTATAATCTACCAATTGAAGCTCAAACACAGCTTTGATTTTGAAGGTTAATGGACGGTTAGCCTTGTTCTCAAGTGCACATACGGTGCCTTTTAGGCATAATATGGAGAACAATTGTAGGCGTCAGTAAAAAAAAGATACAATGAAGTATTACAACTTTTAGAATGAATATATATATATATATTTATACTCACAGAACAAAAAATATCAGTGTACATTGTCTTCAGGCTTTAAGCTTAGTCCCTGCATTTCTCTTGTTACCATTTCTTTGCCTCTGTAGGAATGCATATGCATTAGTACAGATCATGGTCAGAAGCTCTATCTCATTAGTACAGATTTGACATAAAAATTACTCATTTTGAAGAACATACCTTTGCTAGAGTAGTAACCTTGAGGCAGTAGAATACTCATTAGTACACTCTGTTTTGATCGGAGGACTTCACCCTAGATGTAGAGGTTGACAGGAGTGAGCATGTTTGCATAAGGAACATATATGCTTACCTTGCAATATCTGCTATAACGCGACATCTGATATGCTAAAGAAACCTTGAAAATGAATACTTTAGGATCAACACACAAAAAAATCTAGGAAAATAAGGCCTTGAGGAGAATGTTATTGTCTTGCTTGATAGTATAGGTTAGAATACTATAAATTGTCCTTTTAAAAATCTATATTTAGGGTTGTTGGTTTTATGGAGAGGATACCATATTTTACACTGTAAGAATCATTGTAGAACACAAGTTGCAGAGAGAATTGTTGTAGGTAACCTATTTACCTTTTGCTTTACATATAAATGTAAGTAGTATGCCACAGAAATTTGTGAAAAGGTTCAGAGGATTTTTCTCAGTTTCTATTTCATCTGTTTTGCTCCATGATGTAAACAATTTAAGTCACATCATTATTAAATACCTGTAGGGCAGTATTGAATAGCAATCATAATGAGATAATTAGCTAAAAGCCAATTGAAGTGGGAGCTAAATACATATGTGCAAATTTACTAAAAGGTGAAATCAAGAAACATGTACATCCCAATTATATACTTCTGAGATAATTAGTTCACAAAATTTCATAATCAGGATTCATGAGTTCATTTGTAGTCACAGATATTCCCAGGACCAAAGAAATTATTTCAAGCAAGAATCAGATCAGTGTAACATCCATAATTATTTATGTTTTGTTTACCCAAGTCCCAATGACAGCTACCAAGGACATATCATAGATGCAATATTTGAAGGCTGAAGCATTCTAGCATTTTAACAAACACATAGGAGGCATGGTGCTGCAGTAATAAGGAACCAACCAAACAAACATGATAGGGAGGAGGAGCGGGTGTAACGATTACCTGTTGCTAAAGATGGGCGTGGAGCGGTTCGGCCCGTTGGTTCGTGAATCCGACCCACGAAAACGACCCTAACGGGCCCCTTTTGTGACCCACGAATTCACGTAGGATCAGAGGGTCAGGAACCATCGAACCAAAGGGTTCAGGGGTTCGACCCATCCCCCTGCCTCGCTCCGACGCGGCAGAGCTCGCTGCCTTGCTCCGCTTCAGAAGAAAACGACGACGCCGCCGCCGCCACTGCTGGCGCACCCGCTGCAGCCATCAAATCCGGCGTGGGCGAATGCAGGTGCGCGTCCTCCAGATCTCCTCCCTCATCTTCTTCTCATAGTCATCCCCTCCCTCCTCCATTTATCCTCAGCTCATCCCCGGTTCTTGGTTCTTGCTGCTAGGGTTGCAGATGATGGTGGCTCCCGTATCAACCTCAAGTGAGATGGCGGCTGCTCCTCCACCCCTTCTCGGCGAATCCCTTACCCCTCCACTAGAGCCAACCCTCTCTGGCGCTAGGTCGAGCCTAGGTATTGAATCCCCTAATAATCTGCAACGTTCCTGAACTTGTCATGCCTAGGTATTGGATTTGACAAAGGGTTTGTATTAGAAGTGAACAAAAAAACATGAAAAAGGTTGTTTTTATCTTACCAATTTACTGCTACTTGGGTGTGCATTCACATCTCCCATAAATCGTGCTAGGCTCAGTTCCTTTTAGCCATTACTCTTAATCTATCAATCAATAATATGGAAAATTATGTGTGGTCTCAATTTTGTCTCGCTGCAGTGCAGCTTACTACTAAATTCTATGATGGACTTCCTGCAATTTATTTTGCAATCTTATGGTTTTAAAGTGTAGGGATCCATGCAAAACCAGAATTGCACTATGATTTTGCAATTCTGCTTGTACACAACCAGGTTATAACATTCTTTCAGATAACAAATCAATTAAAAGACTCGGATGCCTCAACAACTTAGGAAGTTAGGATTCAGTTACAGGAATAGCTTTATGGATTTCTAGATACTAGGTTCTGTCTTCTGTTGATGTGATAAATGGTGTCATCTGTAGTGAGCGAATGATCACCTCCCAAACTAAAGTAGAAAAAGGTCACCACTTGATTGAAAAATATGATTTTAAGTTTCTGTGATTGATCAACATTGTAAGGTATTAGATATTTAGATGTATATGCTTCAACTTAGTCCATTAAAGCATGGAATAGAATGCAGATCGTCAAATGTTATTGGCACAATCAGACCTGCTTATGCAGCCAACATCATTTTCCTTTACTACTTACAAGGCCAAAATAATTGTACTTAAACCCAACATTTTTAGAATTAAATTGACAAAAGAGCAGGCTTCTTAGTCTGGGGCTCTGGGCCAATGGGGTATACTATGTACCAAATCATAATGCTATTTTTCCCTGATCTCTTTTGCTGTGCCCTGCTCTCTGGCTTGTGCTGCTCATTCAGTGTTGCAGCCAAGCAGTGGCAGAAAGAGGAAGAGACGTCCAACCAATACTCCAGAAGGTGAAATAGGGCAGCCTAGTAGTGGAGGACAAGAGTGGAACATTGAAGACAAGCTGTTTGCAATCACGTTGGACAATGCGGATAATAATAATGCAATGGTCAAGTTGTTGAGAAATAACTTGTTACAAAAACAGATGCTGTGTGGGAATGGAAGGTTATTTCATCAACGTTGTGCAGCCCATGTCCTAAACCTGATCTGTAAAGCAGGTTTTGGAGTCATCAACCCAATTGTGCACAAGATTCGAGAAAGTGTGAAGTTCATTGAAGGGTCTACTTCACGAAGGCAAAAGTTTGAGGAGATCATCCAACAGTTAGGAATCACATATCGAAAGCGCCCAAACATTGATATACCGACCCGTTGGAACTCTACATACCTTATGCTCGAGACATGCTTAGAATTGAAGACAGCTTTTGAGTCACTTACACAGCAAGATCCGGAGTATACTTTTGCACCATCACTTCAAGAGTGGGAAAAGGCACAAATGGTAAATAGGTTGCTGAAAACCTTCTACAGTGCAACCAATGTTATCTCGGGATCACTTTATCCAACAGCCAACTTGTACTTTCATGAGATATGGGAAGTTAAGATTGCTCTGGATAATCAAGTCCCTGAGGCAGATGTTGAACTGTCTGAGACAATCCAGTATATGCAGAAGAAGTTCAAAAAGTACTGGAAATTGACATGGTTACAGATCTCTTTTCCGGTTATCTTTGATCCAAGATTTAAGTTTGATTTTGTGGAATTCCGCTTGAAAAAAGCATTTGGGACTGTGGGTGATTCCAAGGTTGCCTCACTGAAAAAGGCATTGCTGGATCTGTATAAGGATTATTCAAAACAGAGTCAGGGCAATCAAGGTGCGACACAAGAAATTGCTACAACTGATGTATTAACAAATTCAAGCAATAGGTTTGCAGATTGGGATCAACATTTGAGCAGTAATGCATCCTCAATAACAGAAGTACCCTCTGAGCTTGAAACATATTTGAAGAAGAAAACAATCCCTAGAACTGATACCTTTGACATACTCTCTTGGTGGAAAAGTAACTCTATTGAGTATCCCACACTTTCAAAGATGGCTCGTGATGTCTTGGCAGTTCCTGCTTCAACGGTAGCGTCCGAGTCCGCTTTCAGCACTGGGAGAAGAACTATATGTGATTTTCGAAGCTGCTTAACTCCACAAAATGTTGAAGCACTCATATGCATGCAAGATTGGATTCGAGCTTCAGGTATAATCACTTTCAAGTTATCTGAATTTCGTATCCAACTTTAATATCATAAATTTGGCTAACAGCAACAACTTCAATCTCTGAACTTTGCTTAACAACAAAAAACTCTTTAGGAGGTTCATCTCAGTTTCACATGGAAGGGATTGAAAATTTCGTTGAGCTACTGGAAGAAGATCAATGACATGCTAAAAAGGTAGTAACTTATGAAACTTTCTGTTACAGTTTATTTGTTTATCGACTTCTTTTGATAAATTTCACAACTCATCACTTGTTGATAATGTTCGCTGTTAGATCAGATTAATTACTTATTATGTGATCATATCCAGTATGCACATGCACTTCTCTACCACCAGATGATCATATCCAGGATGCACATGCACTTCTCTGGTCCAGATCAACTCCACACAGCCACTTATTCTTTCAGTTTAATGTCTAAATTGAGAAGGGATCATGTTATTATTCTGAACTGGTAGATATTGGCAACAATATATACTCTGTTATCTAGTGACAAAGTGAACTAGTGCATATATTTTTGTGTTGGACCATTGCAAATTTAGTTATTCTGAATGTCTGTAGGTAAATTAGTTAACATGGCACATGCTTGTTTGATCACACATATATTGTGATTCATTCTTTGCTTCTCCAGTTTTATTTATGACCAATCATCATACACTGATAGAAGTTGATCAATTTATTTGCTTGTTACAGTGCAGTACTTCTGTTTGGACAACTCTGAAGGAGCCATAGAGTTTGTGGAGGAGCACTTAAAGCTGTGAAGTTGTCATTGATATACTTCGACTCTTAGAATAACATCTAGAGCTATTTCTGTAATTCGGTGTATAATTTGGTTGGCTGTACCATTCCTGTATGAAGAGTTGAAGTTTGACATGCTTGTTTGTACTCCTTTGCTAACTGCAAAAGGGGCACCGAATAGGTCTGTTAGCAAGAGAAGATGTTAGCATGTGCTCCTTTGCTCAATCGTTTCATCCATGGAGAAGAAATGACATGAAACTGTGTTTAAATTAATCACCTACTTGTGCTTTTTGCTTGCGAGCATGCATGGTACAGACAAGTGCTATAAGTTGGTTCGAACCATACTACCCAATGGAGCTTGCGGAGCAGCCACATTATTAAATATGGATTATTAGGTGCCCCTTTTTCTCACAAATGGGTCGCTGGTTCGAATGCGGTTCGCACCGCGGGTCAACCACGCCCATCATTACCTGTTGCCCTCCATGTCCATCTGCTGTCTGCTGGTGGTGACGTGTGTTGGAGGATTGGAGGCTTGGAGCTTCACCTTGATGAACTTTCCTATGCCCCTGTGCTCGGTAAAATGTGGAGGCGTGCTGAGGAGACGCAGATTCATGCGAGAACGTACAATACAAAGCTCGGATGAAAATGCTCCTACATATTAGAATTAGAGAAATAATTTATTAGTCAAAAAAATAGTTTGCTTATAATAATAATAATTTAAATTGAAATATAGTTTTCTAATTATAAAAAATATTTTCTCATTGGAAAAATATTTTTCTCCTAAGAAAAACATTTTCTTAGGAAAAAAATAGTTTCTTTATTAGAAAAAAGTTTTCTTCAATACCATCAAAATGGTTTTTTCTCATTAGAAAATTAGGAAGAAGTTTATACTTGATGTGGAATATGGATTTAAGTAGTTTGAATTTGTGTAACATAGTCTTCTATTCATTATTTAAACACTAGTACCGAGTCAAAAATGATTTTCTCATTACAATAGTTATTTCTTAGTTAGAAAAATAGTTTCCTCAATAGAAAAATAGTTTTCTTTATTAGAAAAATTGTTTGCTCATTAGAAAATTAGTAAAAAGTTTATATTTCATGTGGAATATGGATTTGAACAGATTGGATTTATGTAACATAATCACTTGTCTTCATTTAAACACTAGTACGTACTCATTAGAAAAATAGTTTCCTCATTACAATAATACTTTCTTAGTTAGAAAAAGAGTCACCTCATTAGAAAATTAGTTTTCTTCATTAGCAAAATTGTTTGCTAATTAGGAAATTAGTAAAAAGTTTATATTTTATGTGGAATATGGATTTGAACACTATGAATTAGTGTAACACATATAATCTTGAACTTGTTACATGATAATAATATATTTTGTTCGGTTATATATTCTTTATTTGTAGATGGACCGGCAATGGATGTACACCGACAAGAGAATATCTAATGAATTCTTTAATGGGCTTCGTGGATTTCTAGAAGTAGCAGAATTGAACAAGCCCCCGTCCGGTTTCATTATTTGTCCATGCAGAAAGTGCAGGAATTTGAAGAATTTCTCAACGACAAAGACTCTTCACGATCACCTATACAAATGGGGATTCATGCCAAACTATTTTGTTTGGACAAAGCATGGGGAGAGAGGGGTTATAATGGAAGATGACGAAGAAGAAGACAACAATATTCCTGATTGGACTCAAGAAGGTGTCTTTGCAATGGGAGATGATCCAATGGGTGAGGATGATGTTGCAATAATTGAGGGAGAGCCTGAACAAGGAGAAGATGAGCCGCTTGATGATCTAGGTCAGGTGTTGCGAGAGCAGAAGGAAGATTGCGAAAAGGTGAAGGAGGCAAAGAAGTTTGACCGTATGTTAGAAGATCACAAGAAACCATTGTACCCAAATTGCAAAGAGGGGCACAAGAAGTTGGGTAGCACATTGGAAATGCTGCAATGGAAGGCTAAACATGGAGTTTCTGACAAGGGCTTCGATGAGTTAATGATGATCATAAAAAGGACATGCTTCCAGAGGAGAACGAATTGCCGGAGTCAACGTACGAAGCTAAAAAGGTCGTTTGTCCTCTGGGTTTGGAGGTTCAAAAGATACATGCGTGCCCTAATGACTGTATCCTTTACCGAGGAAAAGAATATGAGAAATTGGAGGCTTGTCCTGTGTGCGGAGTGCAGCGTTATAAGATCCCATGAGATGACCCTTACGATGTTGAGGGGGAGAAGCAGAAGAAGAAAATTCCTGCTAAGGTAATGTGGTACTTTCCAGTGATACCACGGCTGAAGCGTTTATTCAGGTGCAAGGCTAATGCAAAGTTGATGCGTTGGCACAAAGACAAGATCAGACATCCCACTGATGGGTCGCAGTGAAGACTAATTAATAGAGAATTCCCCGAGTTTGCAGAACACGCAAGGAACATTCGGTTTGGTTTAAGTACGGATGGATTCAATCCATTCGGTGAGTTCACTAGTGGTCATAGCACTTGGCCTGTGACCTTATGCATATTCAACCTTCCGCCATGGCTGTGCATGAAAAAAAAGTTCATCATGATGCCAATAATCATCCAAGGCCCAAAGCAGCCAGGCAATGACATCGATGTTTATCTGAGACCGTTGGTTGAGGATCTTAAAACGTTATGGAAGAAAGAAGGTGTACCTGTGTGGGATGACGACAAACAGGAGACCTTTAATCTACAAGCGTTGCTGTTTGTCACCATCAATGATTGGCCGACACCTGGTAATCTATCAGGACAAACAAACAAGGGATACCGAGCATGCATGCACTATTTAGATGATACTTGCAATGTATATCTAAAACACAGTAAAAAGATTGTGTATTTGGGCCATCGTCGATTTCTTCCTCCTAAGCACCCGTTAAGAGAAGAAGGAAAAAACATTTTGAAGGTGTTGGAGAAAAATGTAAGAAGCCAGTGCACTGTGATGGTAAACTTGTATTTTCTATGGTGAAAGATTTGAAGGTAGTGTTTGGGAAGGCTTCTGGTGCCAAATCTGTTCCAAACGACAAGGATGGACGTGCACCCATGTGGAAGAAGATGTCAATATTTTGGGAGCTTCCTTATTGGGAAATCCTTGAGGTTTGCAATGCAATTGATGTGATGCATGTGATGAAAATTTTTTGCGTGAACTTTCTTGGCCACCTAGGTGTATACGGAAAGCCAAAAGATACAGTTAAAGCTCGTCGGGATCTTAAATTTATGAAACAGCGAAAAAGCCTGCATCCCGAAAAGAGAGATAAGGGAAATTGGTTGGCCCCTGCTAGTTACACCCTCAGCAAGGAAGAGAAGAAGATGATGTTTGATTGTTTGAACAGTATCAAGGTCCCGACTGGTTACTCCTCAAATATACAACGAATAATAAATTACAAAGAGAAAAAATTCATAAATCTGAAGGCTCATGACTGCCACGTGTTGATGACACAATTGCTGCCTGTTGCACTAAGGGGTATTCTACCAGAGAATGTGAGATTGGCAGTCATCAAGGTTTGTTCATTCCTCAACCAGATCTCTCAGAAGGCAATCCATCCAAAGAATCTAGTGCAGTTGCAGAAAGATGTCGTGCAATGCCTCGTCAGCTTTGAGATGATCTTTCCACCCTCTTTCTTTACTATCATGACCCACCTTCTAGTGCACCTAGTTGAAGAGATTTTTATCCTCGGGCCTGTGTATTTACACAACATGTTCCCTTTTGAGCGGTTGATGTCTACTTACAAGAAGTATGTCCGTAATCGTGCTCGTCCCGAAGGAAGCATCGCAAAGGGATATGCTACAGAGGAGGTGATTGAGTTTTGTGTCGACTTTATTGATGAGCTTGCTCCTATTGGACTCCCTGTATCACGCCATGAGGGGAGACTCAGGGGAAAGGGCACACTAGGGAAGAAAACTCGGATGGATATATGAATGAAACGTTATTTCGTACAACACATTCCTTTGTCCTGCAACAATCATCCCTAGTGGCTCCATACAGGGAGGAGCACAAGTCCATTGTACGGGCCTCAAACAAAGGGAAGTTAGAGGCCTGGATTACACGTCATCACAATGATAATTTTGCATCATGGTTGCGGAGAAAACTTATGGGTGATAACACTATTGGAGAGCAACTGCAATGGTTGGCTAGAAGTCCATCTCACAACGTGAAAACCTCAAATAGGCCACGCAGCATTTGTAACGGGCCCTTAACACCCGTTACATGGACCCCATCTGTAACGGTTGTTGTTTGGCGCCCATTACGCATAAGCGCGGCAGGCTCGACCCTGACCTTGCCCTGACCTCGCCACCACAACGCCCGTTACCAATGAGGACTTCTGGTAACGGACTTCTTAAACGCCCGTTACATGTTTTCTTTGTAACGGATGTTAGTAACGTCCGTTACCGATGACTTAACATCCGTTACCGATGACTTTCCTATTGGAGACGCGTGGTTTTTAGGACGCATCACATTTTATGACGACCCAATTGGCGACGCTTGTTTGGACCTAGCATCTCCTTTGTTTTCTCACAATAGAGACGCGTGTTGTTATTACGCGTCGTTGTCTTTGCGCTCCGACCACTCTGCTATCTCCGACAACTACACTCGCTCTCTCTCCTCTGAGGGCCCCACTCGCTCTCTCCCCGCCGTTGCTGCAGCAGCATTTTCACGCGCTCTCTGAAGGCCCCACTCGCTGCGCGCGCTCTCTCTCCTCAGAAAGCCAGTGCTGCAGCAGGCCGGCCGGCCGCGTGCGCGACGGCATAAGGTGCCGGCGGACGTCGACCGCGGCGCGGCGTCCCTCCGCGCCGTACGTCGCCGTACGTCCTCCAAAGCAGTAGCTTATCCTCATCCTCAGGCTCGGCGCCGTCCTCCGCGCCGTTGCCGTCGCCGTCCTCCGCGCCATCGCCGTCGCCGCGGCCGCGACGCCTCGTCCTCCTCCTCTCGGAAGCGCTCGCCTCGTAGATAGTCCTCGTCAAGGTGGAAATTACCCCCTTTTATTGAACTTCGTTGTCCTAATCCTCTTACTCATCGGTTTTGGTGATGCATTAATTATGCTCATTTGATGTATGAAAATTGCAGATGGCTGCTGCTGCTCGGGCTTGGATGTACAGTAAGACCCGAGATTGGGACAATAATTTCGTAAGGGGGGTCAATGGTTTTCTAGATCAAGCAGAGGCGGATATGAGAAACCGTGGTGTTCAGGTAATGCTTTGCCCCTGTATAGATTGTCTCAACCAGAACAAGTTCGGACAATGGGATAACATTTTTCATCATTTGATTACACGTGGTTTCAAAGAAAATTACACGTGTTGGAATAAACATGGTGAGGAAGGGCTTAATGAAGTCGAAGAAGGATGCCTAAATGAAGGTGAAGCACGACACCATGCTACGGGCCTTAATAATGAAGGGGCAGCGCTATGCCATGATGAAGAGCTTGATGAAGGTGGAGTTTTTGATGAAGAAAATGAACCATTCCCACCAATTGTGATGAGGCCTAAGGATATCACTGATCAAGAAGTTACGGGCTTCAATGATGGTGAGTTGTTGCAATGTGTGCACAATGTTGATCAAATGTTGCGGGATGTTGAGTTTCAACGAGTGTATACAGCTTCTGAATTAGCGACTGCCGGACCAGTACAAATGTTGCCCGGGGTCGGTGCGGAGTACTCGCGAAGGGTCTTGTTTGCCATTACTTTAAACGTGGGTGTTGAGCTTCGCACAATTGAATCTTCCAAGGCAGAGGTCGTGGGCCGAGACTTGGGCTTTGGCCTTGCCTTCCTTAGGATTTTCTCTGGATCTAAAACGAAGTTGTCTGGAAGATTCTAACTCATACATTACCCTGAAATCAGATAGACAAAAGTGGAAAGAACAAGGGTAAGCCTGTTTAAGCAATGATAATTTGAGTTCTGGATACATTACGTGTGAAAGATGCATGCATGCTATTACTAAATTTATTTATTTAGGCTACAAACTATCTTTCCCCGACAACGGCGCCAAAAATGCTTGTTGACATTGCTAACGTCATCGACTAGAAACAGATATAAAATCCATCTCTATCGACGGTGCCAGAAATGCAAAGGTATATCTTAACATGATGCTAAGTGTATATCAGATGTTGCTTTCAGATAAACTAAAAGATATATCCGCTATGGGTCATAGCACACTCAATCTAGGTTGTCATCCCTGACAGAAGTGCCACTAAAACGCATGGATTGGTACTCTTACATATGCCTTGGATCTCTAGATAAGAAAATATATATAAATGGGTATCCGCAAGCGCACAGATATGAATATACCATTGTAGCATTTTAACCAGGAGTAAAACCAGGTATCGTATTTATATTCTACCGTAGGGAAAGAAGTCTTCTATCTATAATAACAAATACATGCACATCTCTCAGTTGTGTAATGTAGAGTGGCCAAAATATATCAATTACTATAAACAGGTGTAAGTCACATAAAGATAATGATAATGATAGCATTGATCAAGTCATAACATAGTGAACCACCAGAAAGTGTCAATATAGAAAGAGAAGCGTATTCACAGCCTAGTTAGTGAGGATACTCCTTAGTAACTCTAAACTATACGTCAATGCATACTATGATTAGTGCAATACATTTAACAATCATGGAAGAAGAACTATTATACTTATGCACGGGGAGACTACCCAGGAGGATCAAGGCCGAAACTTGAAACAACCCAAATAGTATAAGGCTCCACTAGTCCTACACACAGGAGATGGATTGCAAAGGACTCAATAGTGCTGTCACCACCACGATCTACCACACGACCCGGCATGTAGGTTGCAATCGCAGGTAAATACAGTATAAGCACCATGCTTACACTATCTTTACCACTCACCCATGTTAACATATGATCTAGGTGAGGGCTATACGACTCCATACACGAATATAAAGGTAAATCAACTATGCTAAATATGTAATCATAATAAACACTAAAGCATATAATCTCGAATATAATCATTGATAAGAACATATGTCTCTACAGCAAATGTAAAAGAACTTATAAAGAAGAACTTACAAGAGCGAAGCTAGATCAGTATCTCGACTAGCTTCTAGACGATCGGGAGCCAAGTAGACGCCTTGCCTCCCCTTAGATCTAGACTAGTTAGCTACTCTCGCTATATGGTGTTTCTAGGGTGTAGTATCTCTGACTTGATGACTTGATCTGGGATTCCTCAGGTCAGATCCCCTTCTCCAGGGGGGTCAAGGGGGCTGCTTATATAGTCCTGAGGAGGTGCCATGCGCCGTACGATCAAACCGACCTAACATACGGTTTAGATTGATCCTCATAGGCGGTGGAAGAACCTTCGGGAAGTAGGACTGAGGTGGCGCCTGGGGGAGGGGGGGCGACCGGCCCCACCACCAGGCCGACCGACCTGGGGTGGGCCCCCCTCAGGGTCTACTTCGGCTCGGTGGGTCCTTGCCCCTTCTAGATGCTTCTTTCTTGGATGCCAAGTCACGATGAGTTCTTGAGTCCTCTAGAGTCTTCTAGAATTGTTCCTTTTCCTATTTTTTTTTATTAGTCCCTGCAAGACATAGAATTCTCCAAAAACTCTAGGAAAACTGTTAGTGACACCCTATTCTAAGTTGGTATTAACAATTATGCCCTTTTCTCATGTTTGTTTGACTTATAAATATATAGGATAAGATGTGTCAACAGAGCTGCAGCGAGAGGGTCGCGCCGTCACTGTCGCTCGGGACAGCGGATCCCGCCTCCTCTACCACTTGGGGCAACGGCCTGCTCCTCCGCCACAGGGCCCTGCTCCACGTCGCCGGCGTGTTGGGGAGAGAGGAGGGTCCTCCGGAGAGGAGGGAAAGGGGCCGATAGGGAGACGATGCCTTGCCGGCCCATGGATCTTCACGACGCCAGGATGAGGGGGAGCGGGGTAGGCGGAGAACAGGGGACATGAGCAGGGGAGGCGGCGCGGGCGTGGAAGGCCTCGGCGTCCCGCACCTGAAGCTCCTCCGGTGGTGCGACCTCCCGTTCTTGAGGCGGCAGTGGTGGCCCGCGACGGTGTTGGCGAGGGGCTCGAGCTCCGGAAAGCGGTTGTCGAGCGCGGGGGACGGGGTAGCGGATGAGCGCAGGAGAGGAGAGAGAAAGGAAGGGAGAGGAGAGGAGAGGAGAGAGAAAGGGAGGGAGAGGAGAGACACTACGAGAAAACTCACTTTTGCCGTGCGTAAAAATCTTTGTCGTGCGTTTTATTTCGGGCGCAGGGCAAAGAGCTTCTTTGCTGTGTGTTTTTTTATAAGGCGCACAACAAAGAAAAAACACACGAAAAACTTGTTGTTTGCCGTGCGCTTTATTTCGGTGCACGACAAACAACGAGTTTGTTGTGCACTTTTTTGGGATGCACGGCAAACATGCGTTTTTTTGTTCACGCACGGCAAACTATTTTTTTCCAACGTCCGTTACCACCCGTTAGCACCGAGGGGGTGAAATTAATTTTTTTTAATCCCCTTTGTCATGCGTATTTGGTGCTGCACACAACAAAGTATGTGTTTGTCGTGTGCCGAGCACCCCTGACGCAATTTTTCTATTTATATCCTCCTAAGTCCCAAATCCTATTACTCCTCAAAAAATTTTCTCTTGACCTTGAAATTTTTTCTACTATATACATACAACATGTGATACTTCATGGTAAAATTTGGAAGATTTTTGTATTCATTTTCTATATTTAACTAATTAATTGCATTTCAAATATTTTTTTGAAAGAAGTCAAATTTGAACTACAAGTGATTCAAATAATAGAATAAAATGAGTGAAAAAATGATATTTGTGTTATTTATCCCAATTTAAGATCTTTTACATGAAATCAAAACAAAATTCAAAAATCTTGACCAAGAAACACGACCATAATCGTGTGTCCAAGTGATTTAAAAATTCCAAAAAATGCAAATGAAGTTTGAAAATTATGAGATTTGTCTATATCTCATGATATTATGTGTGAAGGCTGTTGTAAAAATTTGAATGAGTTTTGAATATTTTGTCATGTACGATGCTTACAAATCGAAACATCTCCGATGATGTTTCATAGAGTTAAGAAGTGTCTGGTTAGGTTTGGATGAAAAGTGATGATCAAATTTGAATTTGAATTCGAATTCTTTCTATAGGAAATATACAACATAAGTTGTTGGATGAAAATTTTAGGTATTTTTTAATGCCATTTGATAATTTTTATGTTTTTCTAAGTAAATTTGGATTTTATTAAAAAAAAGTATTTGTGGTGCGTTTTTGCTTCGGCGCACGACAAAGAGGTGCCGTTGTCGTGTGTTTTTGCTATGGCGCACGGCAAAGAGGTGTCTTTGCCGTGCATTTTTGGTATGGTGCACGATAAAGTTTTTTTCCATATATATGCCTCCTAAGCCCTAAATCCAATTGCTCCTCAAAATAAATTCTCCTCACTTTGAAATTTTTTCTACTCTATACATACAACATGTGGTACTTAAAATTTGGAAGATTTTTGTATTTATTTTCTATATTTAACTAATTAATTGCATTTCAAGCATTTTTTGAAAGAAGTAAAATTTGAACTACAAGTGATTCAAATAATAGAATAGAATGAGTGAAAAAATGATATTCGTGTTATTTAGCCAATCTAAAGATCTTTTACATGAAATCAAAACAAAATTCAAAAATCTTGACCAAGAAACACGACCATAATCGTGTGTCCAAGTGATTCAAAAATTCTAAAAATACAAATGAAGTTTGAAAATTATGAGATTTTTCTATATCTCATGATATCATGTGTGAAGGCTGTGGTAAAAATTTCAATGAGTTTTGAATATTTTGTCATGTACGATGCTTACAAATCGAAACATCTCCGATGAAATTTCATAGAGTTAAGAAGTGTCTGGTTAGGTTTGGATGAAAAGTGACGATCAAATTTGAATTTGAATTCAAATTTTTTCTATAGGCAATAGATAACATAAGTTGTTGTATGAAAATTTTTGGTGTTTTTTATGCCATTTGATAATTTTGATGTTTTTCTATGTAAAATTTGGATTTTATTAAAAAAGTCTTTACCGTGCATTTTTGCTTTGGCGCACGGCAAAGATGTGCCTTTGCCGTGCGTTTTTGCTGTAGCGCATGGCAAAGAGGTGCCTTTGCCGTGCCTTTTTGGTATGGTGCACAACAATTTTTTTCATATATATGTCCTCTTAAGCCCCAGATTCAATTGCTTCTCAAAACAAATTCTTCTCACTTTGAAATTTTTTCTACTCTATACATACAACATGTGATACTTCATAGTAAAATTTGGTAGTTTTTTATTAATTTGCTATATTTAACTAACTAATTGTATTTCAAGTATTTTTTTTGAAAGAAGTCAAATTTGAACTACAAGTGATTCAAATAATAGAATAAAATTAGTGAAAAAATGATATTCATGTTATTTAGACTAATTTAAGATATTTTCAATGAAATTAAAAGAAATTTCAAAAATCTGGATCAAGAAACACGATCATGATCTTGTGTCCAAATGATTTAAAAATTCTAAATAGTGCAAATAAAGTTTGAAAATTATGAGATTTGTCGATATCTCATGATATCATGTGTGAAGACTACGGTAAAAATTTGAATGAGGTTTGAATATTTTGTCATGTACGATGCTTACAAATCGAAACATCTCCGATGAAGTTTCATAGAGTTAAGAAGTATATGGTTAGATTTGTAGTTGACGTGACATTCAAATTGAGTTTGACTTCAAAAGTTTTTATACTCTTCATATACAACATGTTGTACTCCATGTCAAATTTTGGAACATTTTTGTGTTTGTTTTCTATAATGAACTAATTAAATGCATTTGCAGCATTTTAAAAAAAAACAACTTTACCATGGGCCTAAATTTAGACGCACGGCAAATTAAGGCCCAGCCCACCAGACCACCCCGGCCCACAATCACCGCCCCGGCCCACCACCACCCTAGCTGCTGGCGACCGTTGATCTCCGATCTGATGGTCCAAATTCGATAAGCAATCTATATAATAGCCCCAAACCCTAGACGCCGACACCCTCCCACCCCTGCGCAGTCCGCCCCGTCTCCCTCATCCCACTGCCTCCTCTTCTCCCTCCCACGTCCTCAGCGAGCGGCGATGGATCCGGCGAGCGGCCTCAGGGAGCGGCGGCGGATCCGGCTAGCGGCCTCGGGGAGCGGCGGCGGATCCGGCGAGCAGCCTCGGCGAGCGGTGGTGGATCCGGCGAGCGGCCTCGGCTAGCGGCGGCGGATCCGGTGAGCGACGGTACGCACCCTCTCCCTCCCCAATGCGGAGCGGCGGAGAAGCAAGGGCCTCACGGAGGAGCACTGGGCGCCGGATCTCCCGGGAGGTAGAGGCCCGACCGGCTCCAGGCGGCGAACTCGACGCGAGTACGACAACTCGTCTTCCCCCCACGGCGCGGCGGCCTTGTCTCCCACGACGTGGTGGCCTCCTCTCTTACCGGGGTTGCCTCCTCTCCCTCCTCCCCGACCGGTCGGTGCAGCAAAGGTTGGCGGCGGCGCTGGCAGACGTGGTGGCAGGGGGACACGGTGGTATTGGTGACAGCGTCGACGGCCTGGTGGTTGTGGCGGCGTGCAGCAGCGACGGCAGGAAGCAGCGGCGGCCCTGCCGGCGTGCGGCGTGCAGCGGTGGCGGCAGGAAGCAGCGACATTAGGATTTATTTTTTCTTTTTTTCTTTTGTTTGCCGTGCGTCTCTGGAAACACACGGTAATGGTCGCTCGTGCCGTCAGCTCTCGCCATCTCAGTCTCCGTTGCTGTCTCGTTGCTTTTTTTACTGTGGGTCGTGAAAAACGCACGACAGAGAGGTTTACCGTGCGTGTGATAAAAAACGCAGCAAAGCCGTCTTTACCGTGCTAATTGTTGCTGAGCAACCTTTGCCGTGCGTATTATGGACCATTGCCGTGCACAACCGACGCACGACAAAGTCACGATCTCCGGTAGTGGGAGAAAGGAAGGGAGGGAGAGAGAACAATTTAATGCAGACTACCCTCCAAACAGGGGGCTGACTAGAAGCTTTTAGTTTGACTACTCCTCATCATAGGACTAAAGGGTATCCAAACACCCTCTTAGGCACCGTTTAGTTGGTGAAAGTGGTGAAATTTTTACATTGGGAAACGTGTTCTGTGAAAAGTGACACGGTCTGTAATGCGAAAATTTTAAGGACTTTTGGGGAACTAAACAGGGTCTTAGTCACCTTTAGTTGGGTCACTCATGACAAGAGACTAGACTAGTTTTAGTCACCTTTTAGTCCCTACAATGACTAAAATTAGTCCGATTTTTAGTCAGGTAGATCAAACACCCTTATATATTTCTACGACGGTATTGATTACGGAATAAACTAATGACCGTGACTGCTACCAATCGGGAGCCAATTACGCCTCTCGCGCGGCTCCTGTGGGCGCGGCTCGCCACACGCGGCACCCTCGCTCGGTGGGCTGACGACCAATCCTAGCACGCCAAGTGGTCTTACCACAGAATAAACCATTATATGGCCGATCACGTAGCATACGTTTCATATATACACACTTGTATGGATAGAGTGGGACAGAAAGAGAAAATCGAGTTAATTGCTACAATTTTATATAGCTGCATCATCATTGTGTTTTGTACAGTAACTTCTAAGATTGAATCCACGGATCAGTATTTTTCTGTTTTCTTTAACCTATTTTCCTGTTATGATCAGACACTCAATCAGTTTACAAGGTGTAACGAATCTAAATCTGGCCCGTTTGATCACCGCCAATGACCGGAACATGTCCAGATCAAACTTCAAGCCAAACCAGTACCATTCAGGATTGCAAATTATTGTAATCTTTATGGAACTCAATAATACACACCGAAGTGATTTCTTAGTTGTATTCGTCAAGGGCCAGTGCAGCAACAAAAGTCGATCATTCTACCAGTATGTCCAGGGCCGACCTTGCAATAGCCTTTACTCCCTGGCTTCCTCTTATCACATTCATCCTCACATTCATCAATGTCCTCCTTGCATTCCACATAAACAAAGCAAAGATCTTGCGAAGTCGTACCTCCATCTAATTAATTAATTAGCACCATGCAGATAAAGCAACAGTAAACTGATTAGTGCACACATACCATGTATATAATATGAGCAGTAGCAAAAACTTTAAGTTTGCAAAAGTAACTCGCACATGGAAAGGAAACTCCTATAGTTTGAACATAGATCGAAGTGATCAACACAAAATTGTGATGATAAAAAGAACACATGTAAAAATCTACAAGGAAGTGTTGCTGTTCTCCTACCATGACTTACCATCTGCATTACAAGTTGAGAAAATCGTAGCTGTCGCAACAAGAGCAGCTAATAAGAGCAAAGCCATACTATGTTTCTTGACACGCGACATCATGATATGGAGAGCAATGGCTACGTACGCGTATGTATTGTTTTGTTCTCTGAACCAAATGAGTTAGCTAAATTTGGATTTATATAGAAGTAGAAGAAGGCAATAGCCAAATAAGATCAGCTATTAATTAATAAATGATAATCAAAGATATGATTTGATCTCCCAAATAATATAATTAATAAATGACTGCCAAAGACAGACCATGTCTTTTGTTGTCATTTATTGACTTTGATTTTCTAAGAGAGGTTTATTGTGGATAACTGTGATTTCTTGTACTATACTTCCTAGATTAACTACAATAGCAGTACAAATTGAAAATAGTTGAATATTTAATAGGGTAACCAAATCAAACTAGATCTTGTGGCAATATTTCAATCAAATAAATAGCACTCGCGAGAAAAACACAACATGGGACAATTATTTAACAAGATTAAACATAAATAATTCCACCATGTTTAGATCAGCCATAGCTCTGAATCAAAGCGACGACCACTAGAGAGCTTTCCAATGCTTTCTCTAAATAAATAACAACGAAAGGAAAATGACACAATAGACTTAAATGTGGCAAGCACTGAGTATATATATTCACTAAAAATGCAAAATATTCAATTGCAAACCACGAAAATTCTCATCGCCGTACTGATGCTAGGAATATAAATTATGGTAAAGAAAACTACCCTCCAACAACTTATATATCTAAATAGTCATCCAAATATAACCTTATATTTCAGATTTTTCACTAGTCAAATAGAGAAGACGAGAATAACTTTTTAGAGTGCGCATAATATATAGAAAAACAGTTGGAAAGTGAAAAGAAGAAAACATTTTTTATACAAATGGATCTCCAAATCATCCAAATCATGAGTTAGGGAGTAAAATTTAGAATGACTCTTGGAGATGCTCTACTGTGCAAATTTGTCACTAAATTTGTCGTGCATTTTTTGGCGCAAAAAGAAACCTGTAGCTAATTTGGGCCGTTCACCACTTAATGTTTTTGGCCCAATTGACTTTCCGTGGGCCGCGGCCCTGGAAGCATTAACTACACCGAGCTAAGAGCATTAACAATATCCGTTGCAGACTTGCAGTACGACGGACTCGCAGCCTCGCTTGCTGCCGGCGGCAATTTGCAGCGATGCGAGCCGCGGCGGGAAGCCGCGCGGTGTTCCACCTCCGCCCACGCCCGCCGTTCCGAGCATCTCCTGCTCCCGCCACCGCTGTCCTCCCCCACTCCGCGCCCGCGAGCCGCGCCTACCACCGCCGCCTCCCCAAAGGTTTGTTGTCTTATTCGCCCCCGCCCATCCTCGCACGGAGGCTGTTCGACGAAATGCCCGTCGCAGTTCCCGTTTACTGCGGCCTAGGTGGAGCTAGTCACGGGCGCGCCGTTGGCGTTTTGTTTTCTCGCGCGGGTTGCTGCTTTGCGCGATGATTTTTTTCTTCGCTTCGTTTCTGTTGGAAACTGCGTGCTGTTCGACTGTTCGTGCGTGATTATTACACCAGTTTCCACATGGTAATTGACCCAATGAAGTTGAGGGAATGGCTCCTCTTATGATGTAGTTAAGTCTTCCTGAGCTCCCTCCTTAGCTCTTCCAGAAAGGTGTTTGATGAAATGCCCATTGCCAGTCAGGCTTACCAGTCTGCGTTTACGTGCAGAGACTCAAATTCTGTTGCCCCCCACAAGCATTGTTCTTGTGGTGTGTTGTCATTTCAGTTTCCAGATATTGTTTTGATTATTTTCCACCGTTGCTGCTTCCAAACTCAGGCTTTTTACATACTCTGGAGCCGGGGGTTTCGGCAGTCTACTTGTGTCGGCTAGTACACTCCACAGCACGTAGTGTTTCAGTGGACGGCAGATTACAGGGAGAGTTAGATGGTGCAAAGGTAAACTATTTTCTCACATTTATAAGTGATGCAGTTTTTCATATAGTACAGGGCAAAACATCGGAACCAATGTTCCTGCTAAATGAAATGTTCCTGCTAATAAATGAAATGTTCCTACTAAATGAAATGGGAAACAGTGTAGAGCTGATGGCTGTTCTGAAAACTCTAGGTCCCTGCTCCTGGTGTATTTAATCTTGAGTATGTCTCAGGGCTAGTGGTTAGAAGCACTTAGATGGAAAACTTATGAATACACTGGTTGTTTAAATGCATGGGTTTACTTAAGTTGTATCATTAAATGGTTGGGCACAAAGCATTTCCCATTAATTTTTCATGTTTAATTGACTCATTTCTGACGTGCTTGTTTAGTTGAACCATTCCACCTAATAATGTCTTCTGTCAGGAAAAGTGATTTATTAGCATATTTGTATATATATACAGCTGAAATGCATGTGTAAGTTTATTATCGTGCTTACCTGCTATTCTGCTTCTTATACCTGTTTCCAGGGAGAAGTGCAAAAACATGAAACGGTTGGTGCATTTCAAAAGATACCAATGGTGATGCCTGCAACTGATATACTTATGTCAGCACAAAGGAAATCAAGAAATGTGCCACCGACAAAGGGTAAGCTTTACCTTATCATCTATTAATTAGTATCACACTTTGCTCTGAAGAGTGAAGATCATTCTCTTAACCATTTGGTTTCAACACCAGACATTTGCTTTATGATCCACATGTGATGTAGGTATAGCAAATATCGCTAAGCGTGAAAGGAACAAAGGTGCGAAACAACTTGATGCCTTAATGAAAGTAAGTCCATTGTGTCTCTTTGTGACTTAGTTCGTTCATTTTGATTACTGAGAAACCCTTGTTTGTCAGGAACTTTCAGTACCACTGAGAACATACACAGAAAACTTTCCTAAGAGGAGAGATTTGCATCCTTATGAGAGGTCTCTCATTGAGTTGACTTTTGGGGAGGGTTATTATGAGCAGGTATAGTTCTCAGAGTACTGTCTTCTTCTTTTTTTGAGGTAAATGAGATTGTCCATGATGCCACAGAAACACATAATCAACTTGACATGGATAATACTTACTTGAAGTGTGTATACTATGATGCTTTTCTCTTCACTCTTTGAGTTATTATGATGTTGTTGGTAGTGCCCTACCAGGTTCTGGGACGAGTCGATGCTCTCAGGAAAAAGATTACTTCTGTTGGAAAGGAACATGCTTCAGTGTGTGCTAAGGTTAGAATTATATGCAAAATTATTTATATTTTAATCACAATTCCAACTGATTGGTTTACCTGCTGTCTTGCTTGGAGATAAGGCATGCAGATCCAATATGACCCCTAAATTCAAGAGTCATTGTATGTTCATGCTTGAAACTCATGTTCTGAAACCATCTGACTGAGTACCACAATTTCAGTTTTTTTTTATCTTACTTATAAAAGCTCCAAAAGCATGGTTTGAATTTTCACAATGATCATTAGCAGTTTGATTGTTCTTGTGGCTAATAAAATCCTAAGGGCCTGAAAGTTACTATTAGTGTCAGTGTAGCATTCTAGTAAAAAATACAGGGAAAATGTGGGGTGCATTAAAATCAGATCTGTACATCTCTATTTAACAAAATATCTTTTATATTTTGACATTCTTGCGATAGCTCCCGGAGCTGGAATTTGGGTACAAGTTATTTCATTTCTCAGGAAGTATTATTAAATTTGATTTCTGATGTATATATTTGACCTTGACAGTCAACAACAAAACGTGAAGCAGAGGAGCGCCTCGCTGAGGTTTATTCAAGTCGCAACTTGTATAAATTGTTGCTGTTCTTGATCCTTCAGCGTCTTATGGATGATTGTCAAATTTTATCTGGAAGTGACTGGTTGTATTCCGAAATCCTTACTTTTGTGTCTGTCTACTTTTGCAGGGCAAAAAGAGACTTGAAGAAGCTTTCCAGTATGGACAGCATGCCATTGATGATTTAGTAAATGTAGCAAAGGTATCTACTGCAGTCGTCTTTCTTTTAAGTTAGAGAAGAATGATTTTTGCTTCTCATGGTTCATTTTTTCTGCTCTTAAATAGGGTTCTATTATTATTAATTTTATTTATTGCTATATTAATGCATCTAACTACTCTTTGATTACTTCAGGCTTTGCGTTCTATGCCTGTTGTTGATCTACATATACCAACACTATGTCTAGTTGGGTCACCCAATGTAGGGAAGTCATCATTAGTCCGCATATTATCATCTGGAAAGCCTGAGGTAATGCTCAGCTTAGTTTTTTTTTCATGTTGGTACACAGTTTCACAAGCAATGGTTCTCTTTTTTGACTTGTTGTCTATAGTATTATAGTTACTACTTGGTTCTCTTTTTTGACTTGTTGTCTATAGTATTATAGTTACTACTTACTACTTTTCCAAATTGTAGTATAGTAAGTAGTTGTTTTGGCTTTTGTATGTGCATAGCTTCTGCTATGTAGGAGTACCTAGATATAGCGTATGTATAGGTGCCTAATAATATCTATGAACCTAGAAAAGTAAAAAAACCTATAATTTGGAATGAAGGGAGTCCTTTTTATCAAACAGAAGTTGTCAGTGTCTGCCTCATTTATTATGTTCCTGTATCAAAGAATCTGTTTATTGGTGTGCTTCTGGAATTAACATCTTTTTGTGGATTTTCTTAGTAGAATTACTCTTCTCTCTATCGTGGACCTAAAGATACGTTCTAGTGAAAATGTGACTTTTAGTTCTGATTCTTGAGTTTGTTAGATGAAATCATTCAAGCATTGATGGGTATAATAGTTTTCTCTGCACTTTACAGTTAGCTCATTACTGAATTACTTTTTATGTATCTTTGTACTCGCATTTCTGCAGGTCTGCAGCTATCCATTCACGACAAGAGGGGTTCTAATGGGTCACATAGTATCCAATCATGAGCGTTTTCAGGTTCAAGCATTTGCCTTTCTGCTTACCCTGCCCATAGAATATTAGACTCCACCACCAATTTTGCTACTTTTTTTTTTTAGACAACTGAAGGAAGACATCATTTTGCAGGTTACGGACACTCCAGGACTACTTACGAGGCATGATGGTGAGTCAAGACTCTGTTTCTTAAGCTAGTCATTTCATAGGCTGTGTGTCTTTTATCTCTAAATGTGTGATACTCTTTTTTGTGTCCATACTGTAGCAGACAATACTTTGTAGGGTAAATACAAAAACAATACTGTAGCAGACAAGGTTTCTAGTAGAACTGACATTCATTAACATTTACTTAGAATATAGGCTATCTCCTTTTAAGATTTAGTTTATTCTTGCTACTGGCACATACATGTGCACCAAGCTCTGATCTGTTATTGTTTTTGGGATTGACAGATGACAGAAATAACATAGAGAGATTGACACTTGCTGTCCTGTCTTATCTACCGATCGCTGTCCTGTATGTTCACGATCTATCCGAAGACTGTGGAACCTCAGTGGCTGATCAGGTACATCTTTGCTTTACTTAGCTTCTTCAGAGCTTTTGGTGCTATCTATACTCATTCTAGGGGATAGCAATCATGCTAGCTTCCCCAGATCAAACGGAAGAAACCCCTTGGCCTGACCTTGACGTGTCAAATCACAAGATTTTTGTTTTGATGCGTTTCAAGTGGTTTGTAATAAACATAATGTTCTCTTGCAGTACACCACGTACAAGCATATAAAAGAAAGGTTCGGCGATCGCCTATGGATTGATGTTATATCCAAATGCGATCTTTTGGGCAAGAAAGCACCTATAACCTTTGACGATGCTGATGAAGAAGTGGCACAGTACAGAAGATCTGGTCCAGAAGGTGCCCTCCCAGTATCTGTGCAGAGCGAAATCGGCGTCAAAGAGGTTAGCTATTCTCGTGCCAGCCTCATTAAGAGTCACCTACAAGTTCAATATGCATCTGATTGCCTACCATAGCTACGGATGCCAAGGCCTTAGTGTAGACTAACATGCATGGTCTTCTGGTGTTTCCAGCTAAAAGAAAGAGTGCATCAGCTTCTGACCTCCCAAATGGCTCGGATCAAAGATGACAAGGCGGAGCATGAAACACCAGAAGCTCGCATTAGTGTTCCTTCGCGAAGTTAGAGAATGAACACCAGAAGCTTCGCATTAGTGTGTTACTCATACTCATGACTATCCAATATATCGTCAAAGTTTTCTTCCTTTGATATTGAACAGATCATGTCAAGGCTCAGTTCGGTTTTTCTTCTGTTTGCTTCTTGCATAGTATTTTCTCTCGGAACAAATCAGATGCGCAAATCGACACACAATATTTTTCTCTCGGAACAAATCAGTGGTACAAATCATGTAATATTTTTCTCTCAAAGTATATAAACTGTAGAAATCAGCAGAAATCTGACGAACAGACTCAAGGACCATATCATGGACACGGCAGCCATTTATTATGCTAGCATCTGGTTTCTGTACCGATTGGATCATGCTTCCTATTCCCGACTCCTCCCCGACAAAACTTTCAGCTACCCATTTCTTCTTTCTTAAGCAAAAGCCGACCAAATCTTCTATTAGCGGACTAGCAAAGAGGTGACGTGTGACTAGTTCTGTTCTCAAGTCACTCCACACTGTAGTCATCGACACTGTCCTAACTCCTAATCTTCTACTCCCTCCATATTGTTTTACTTGTCGCCGTCAGTACAAATCAGATAGACTCCAAATATTTGTCGTCGGTAGTCTCCAAGAGTTGTATTTATCTTATTTGCCCCTGCGGTTCAACGCTTGATGATGCCCTCGACCTCCTCAGCCGCGGTCGGTAGTTACCAGTTCAGCACTGCATGGGAAATTAAAAAGGGCAAAATCGTAATGTCACACGCTCCTTGAAATTATCAATTCGGTCGAAAACGTCAACTGTTACGATCTGGAGGGAGTATTAGCTGAGGAGCTGTGTACACCGACCAAATCTTCTCAAGTCACACAGAGTAGGCATCAAGTTGCACATGGACTCATGGTCACCGGGAAACAAAATGGATATAGTAGTAACAAGCAGGAGCTGTGAGATGATTAGCTTGGCCGACACTAACTGACAGACAGAACAAGGGGAATCGATGGGCAACCCATCACTGCCACTAAATCCGTCCTTGTTAAAGCCCCACCACGACTAATCGTTGTTCCAAGAACGTTGACTCGTTGACCGAAGACTTGGTCCTTTTGACATGTATATCAGCCTATCAGGCGAGCATCCACCCGCCCCCTGTTCGTCACTCTCACGGACTGCCGCCAATGCTGCCGTCCTTCCCCGCAAGTAATAAGGCAGCGATGAATATGAATCCCACGGTGCTTATCGGGCTGTGCACCGTCGCCGTCGCGGCGGCCGCGGATCCCACGACGCGGGCACCACCCTGCACCGCGGCTCTTGCTGCTTCCTGCCTCGTGTTCCACCTCGGGATGGCGCTCGTGGCTCTCGGCGTCGTGCGAGGGCGACGCCACCAGCCATGAACCAGCTGAACGCCAAGACGGTCTAGCCGGCTGCCGGCGCCATCTACGGCTAGGCTCGAGTGAGGCGGCTCGGCTCCTCTGCGTTCTACGCTTAATCCATCGGAGAAAACTGCGGCAAGATTTCAGTAGGTTTTCTCGGCTGATTACACGCCGAACGCAGGGGAGGCGAGCCTCCCGCTTGGGCAGACCGGGCTGCCTCCTGCCGGTGGAGCTCTGCTGAGCTCACCGTCCAATCATCGTCCGTCGCTTGACCGATGCCGTGATGGTGATTCGACGGTGGAGACTGCAGCGGAGGCCCACCTGCAGGAGTCACCTCGAAGGCTCGAACACGGCGGAGCACCATCTGCCCAAGCGCAGAGAGAGAGAGATGGTGCAACGATATCGAGTGTACTCAGTTTCAAAAAAAAAAAAAATCTACTCTACTGCTTTTCGTATCTGGCTTTCGCTCCCAGAGTCCCAGTGTTCACCCATCTGTCTTTGGTGTGTTGGGTTCGGTGAGTTTGTACGTGTTGATTCATCAGATTTCTTAAAAGCTCACCCCCTTCCCCTCCTCTTCGCGTTTCCGGGCCGATGTGGCGCGCAGACGTGCGTTTGGCCTTTTTGCAGAAAAGCTCTCCGGTTTTCTATAAATCGCGAAAAGGTCCAGCAGGTCCAGATCGTACAGCACCGCGTTCACATATTTTGCACCCAAACCCTCCAGATAGATTTTATTTGTAGGCGAAGAAGAGAAAATTAGGTTTTAATCATTACCCCCGGAACACTTTTGCGGCTGCCCCCTCCCACCACCCCGCCCCCCACCTAATACCCACCCCCCTCCCCGCTCGCCCCAAGGCCCAAACCCTAACCCCACTACCTCAGTCCCTCCCCCGCCGGCCGCCGCCTCCTGCTCTCTTCCAACCCGCCGGCCCAGTCCCTCCCCCGCCGGCCGCCGCCCCCTGCTCTCTTCCTCCCCGCCGTCCTCGCCGCCACCCTCTCCCCACCTACTCTCCTCCTCCGCCGCCGCCATTCCCGTGGCCCACCACGCGACATGCGGATCTGGCCGGGGCGGCCCCAGAGCAGCGAGCAGGGGCGGCGCGGGCAAGCGCTCCCGGCCTCCCCTCCCCTCGTCGAGCGCGGCCCCCTACCCGTCCACAAGAAGGTGCCCGTGCTCCTCCACGGCGACCGTGCTGTCCCGGAGTCTCTCGCCTTCCCCGGGCCGCCACTCCTGCCCGCCGACCCCTTCGACCGCGCCGCCGCCCGCTTCTGGGCACGCTTCCTCGACGATAAGGTAACTGAGAGCCAAAGCCACAGGTCGTTTTCTTGTGAAGTTGTGTTGATATTTCGTGCTGATCGTCGCGATCGACCATCCTTGAGCAGTGCTCGACGCCGGTATGGCTGGCACTATGGACAGACGGCGAGGTGCAGAAGGGGTTCATGAAGGAGACGAAGGTGAACCTGAGGCTGTTGGAGGGCCAGGTGAAGGGCTTCTTTGGGGGCGATGCCATTGGGTACCTCGACATCGCCGCCAGCGGGTTGGCGCACTGGATGTCCATCTTGGAGGAGGTCGCTGGCGTGAGCCTGGTCAACGAGCCTGAGTATCCAGACCTGTGCCGCTGGGCGAAGGAGTACACCTCCCACGAGAAGCAGTGCCTGCCGGACAGGTATAAGATGCTTGCCCATTTCACCGCGAGCAAGGACTTCTTTGTGGCCACTGCAAAGTCAATGGCGCCGAAATAATCTTGTCAATCTCACTACTTCATCGTGTCATGGAAAGTCGGTCACTAAAGCTAAGTTAATATCTTATTTTCATAATAAAATGGCTTTATAAGCTTGTGATTGTAAAAATGCTGGTATGAGTAGAATATGATCGAGTACAAGAATATACTAATCACTTATCACAAAATCAAGTAGTGAGTATGGGGATTCCTCTTGAGGCCTCAAATCACAATCCATCGAGTGTTAGGGTGTTGGGATTCATCCAGATTTCCTTGGTTGCTTATTTTGTTTTATTAATTTGGCTCTCCTTTTCAGATAGCTGTGAGATTATGGAGTCTCCGATTTTATTCAAGTCAAATTTTGGGGACACATACACCCATCCTTTGCATCATGCTGTTCTGAAGTTTAGCCAGTATTTTCCTTTTCTCTTCTGTCCTCCCTACAATGTATTCTCTCCAACATTAGATGATGTTTCTCTTTTATCAACAAATTCCACATCAGTGCATCTAGAGCTTGTCATCAAGTTGGAATGTTGTTTTGATCTGTCTCCCTAAAAATCCAAGCTTTCAGATATAAATGTAATGTGATGTTATATGGTAGTGGTCGCTCTCTAAGCATATATTTTCCATGATTTATGCCATGACTCGTTTTTTGTTTGGTTTTCTAGGTCTGTGATGGAGGAAGCTAGGACTGGTGGTTCAAGATCTATGTGATTATGAACAGAGAACATATTTAAAAAACTCAGAGAGACTAAAAATGTTGGGTAAGGTTCCGTGCTCTTATTTCAAGTTGGTCCTCTGATAAAGATGTGTTTCGTCTTGCATCTGAATGTTTGACATCTTACTAATGCAAGATAGTCACATAGTGCCATAGCTGAATATAGTTGTCATATAAACTTGTGGTATTGGTGGTTTCATATACATTTGTACTTCCTCCGGATCTAGAGAGTAGTGCATATTTCATCCGTTCTTAACATATGTCCTCATATGACTTGTGCTGATGCATTGGTTATTTGTTTCAAGTTAGCTGATCTTTGTCTGTGCATTTTTAACAAATGCTATTGCTAGATGGAGAAAGCGTCTGTGCACCCTTGTCAGCACATGCTTGGTCAAGAGAACCATGCCATTCGGTTTTCCATGCTATATTGATTATTTCCAAACACAAAAATACCATATCCATGCCCTTCCACAACTTGATATCATCACTTTCTTGGTATGTTGCACTGTGGCATTGCGTTATGTTTTCAATGCACCATGTCTTCCAATTCCGGTTGTACTATACTATAATATTGTCCTTGTAGGCACATGTAAAGTAAAATGTCTGATTAGAAGAATTCTTGGTTCACAGAATCGAGATAATTTTTCTTAGTCATGAACAATGTTCCTAGCACACATTTCCTCCAAACTGTATATAGATAGTTAGATATAGGATACCTCAATGGTCCATAGTAATTTGGACAGATGAAAATTCTTGAAATGCAAATATCAGTTAATTTTAAATTCCTTTAATCTGGGAAACAGGAAATCTACAGTTTGCCAAAAAAGTCTTTTCATGTATTTTTCTTTGGAAACAGTGCCTATTTCATTTTTGCTCTTACATTTATTTCATTTGTTGTTTGTTACCTTCTGCAATCTTGTTGACTTACACTTCTGTTCTAGGGTGACTGCGACTCACAATTCAGCAAGTTACGGAGATGGTGGACAGGTGTAGATATTTTTAAGAAAGCATACATAATTTTGCCAATTAATGAAACGTGAGTTGCTTCTCTGGATAATACTTCAATGTGAATTGGCAATCTTTTCATTGCTTCTCGGCAAGAGGGATTACCTTTGTAAATAGCTGACGGAGTCTGGTTGACATTATGATCATGCAAATCAGGGTGCATTGGAGCTTGATCATTGTGTGTATGCCTACACAAGGAGCGGATTCAGGGCCATTAATGCTTCACTTGGACTCTCTTGGGCTTCATAGGAGTGAAAAGCTTTTTGAGACAGTTGCGAGGTATGTAATCAGCACAGATACAATCCTAAGAGTTTGGTTTTGAGCCCTGTTTTTTTAACTTAAAAAACTGGAGCCAGTAGTCCGTGCTAGAAAAGCTTATAATTCCAGTTTTCTAACTGCTAACATACTGTCAAGTCTTGTGGCAACTTTCATGAGTTTCAATCTTATACAGCTATCTCAAAGCAGAATGGCGGCATCTACAGAAGGATTCTTCTTATGACATTCCATTTTCAGGGAGGGTATGGAAGCGTCTCCCTAGATATATGAATGGGGAAAAGGTTGAGGTAAGAAGCCTAGAATTGTAGTGATAGTTCCCCAAATATTTTATTATGACTTTGCAGCAACTCCTTTTCCCTTTAGTTTTATTTAATGTACCTTTTTCTAATGCTACTTTCTATTTTCACATGCCAGGTGCCACGTCAGCGTAACGAATATGACTGTGGCCTCTTTATGCTGTATTACATTGATAAGTTTATTCAAGAGGCACCAGAGAGGTCGACAAAAGAGAGCCTGAGGATGGTACAAATTGGATTGCTCCATTATTTTTTTTGTTGACTTACAACTTTGAATATCCTGGTACTAACGCGCTATCTGGTTCTTAGTTTGGACGCAGATGGTTCAACCATGAAGAAGCTTCACAGCTCCGGGAGGGACTACGGGCACGCCTGTTCGATTTATTTCAGAAGAGTGCGCAAGAGGATGATGGACCTTCAGAGCTAGAGTGGCATCCAGGTGCTCATTCTGAAGGCGAGGCCAAGGATGTGGACACAGCCATGGCTATAACACTCTGAATCATGTGACAATTTTTTTTCAAGAACTAATCAAGTGACAAATGAATGGCACGACGCCTCCTGTATCCAGCCTCGTGGTGGACTTTGACCTTGGAATTTTCAGCAAACACTAGCTCTGAACAGTTCGGAGGGCAGCGTGTTGACTGTGAATCTGTGATGCTATGGTGCAGCTGAGGACGTGAGTGTGCTGTTCTTTGATTTTGCGTTGGAAAAGAGGGCACCGAGTTGCACTACGGGAGACACATGCTTCCCTGAGTGTATTGAGTGCCAAATACACTCGGGAAAGGCAAAAAAAAACACTCGGGGAAGCCTTCCTCGAGTGCAACACTCGGGGAAGAGCTTCCGGGGATACCTTTCACGGGAAAGAGGTCTTCCCCGAGTGCCAAAAATCGCACACTCGGGGAAGCATTCCCCGAGTGTCGTCTCAGCACTCGGGGAAGAATTGACGCTGTCTGCACCGTCTGCCCTTTTTTCAAAAAAAAAAAAACCTCTTCCCCGAGTGCAACACATGGAGAAGAAATTTGTTTTTTTAAAAAAAATCCTCTTCCCCAAGTGCAACACTCGGGGAAGAAATTTGTTTTTTTTAAAAAAAACCTCTTCCCCGAGTGCCCTTCCGAAACACTCGGGGAAGAATGGATCCCGTTTTTAAAAAAAAACCCTAGGCACTCGGGGAAGCCTCCCTTTTTTTTTTCTTTTCCCTGTGAATAAGCACAAATCAACAACAATATATCACAAAGCACATTTATAAATCACAAACGAACAAAAATGTTTGGAATCCACAATATATTACAAACCACACGTCCAAAAGTACACACTATTCCAAGTTCACAAGTAAATGTTAACTGTCCAGAATTTCAGAAAAAAAGTTTAAAGTTACTGCAACATATATTTAAGATAAATATAAACCTATTGAAGGATCAAGTTTCCCACTGTTGTTCAAATAGCATCACCATGGTCTGGAGGATACCTTCACATAAAAAAGAACTACAATGATCAGATAAGAGCATTGTATTTATGTAGATAAACTAATATTGGTGTATGGTCCAAACTATAACTAAAAGCCTTCAGCACAAATTATCCATGAAGAAAATTGTGACTTTGTAATACCTTTAATAACTTAAGGAACAAAAACTACCAAGCCTGTTCCCAGCTTTCCCTTTGTTTGGAAGTGGTGACAAGTCTTTAGTAACAATGCGAGGTATAAAACCTGAATATTACAAAAGAAGCTACGTGTTTATGCTTATGCTAAATCAATGTGTCTTTATGTCAAATCAGCATATGTCTCGTAAAGTGAAGCCAGCATCAGTTTATAAGATTTAATGATACCACTTGATACCAGAGACACTAAAAAAATGGTCTATGTACGAGGCTGCTGATTAATTTCCTTTTGCTTTTAATTTCAATCAGGTCTACATAGCTGAGACTGAGATCTGTTTGCATCTCATGGCATGTCACTTTTTTTTCTGATGGGGCCTAATGCCAAAGTTCTATATCTTCTCCAGCCTATATGGCAAAATTGGGTGACTCCCTTATATTTAGTCAGTAGCCACATAAAAGAACTGACCAACATACGAGCCAGACTGTCAAGTAGACATACCTTAATAATAGCAACAAAGAAGAGAGCTTAACTAACCTCTCATTCAAGAGGTTCTGCTTCTCATATCCTAGCTCCACAGCTTGAAATATAAGGTTAACTCAAGAGTCAAGACATTCTGATCCTAAGATAAGAATTAGAGGAATTTGATAAATAGACGTCCAAGCAAGTAAGCAGACATGAGAATTAGATAACTCTTTGTTTCAGTTATGAGAAATAAGAATCAAGTTCACATTGAAGCAAATTTTGAAATATGGATATACTGGCCATAACAAGTAGTACCATATCTTGGCCAAAACATCCTTTCTTTGGCATTCGATTGGCTCCCGCGGAAACCACTTAATAACCTGAAAAAGGTAAACATTATTTGTCTTGCAAACTGATGGCTGAATTCCAAGCATTTGCAATGCTGTTTTTACCTTAAAACCATCCTCTAGTCAGTTCACTGGTCCTGGAAACTACTCCACTTACAAATGTGGCTCCAATATTTTGTACTGAATCCTCAAGATCAACCAGTTTCAGTGTAAAATATCTATTTTAAACAACTAACTGGGATCATGATTGTTTTAGAGGTCTAATGTGTTGGAAGCATATACTCTGTGTACCGTAATTTCTAGACTGATATATGCCAAGATGAATTAAGAGAAGACAAATCAAGTTGTCCCAATTAGTATTGGGCGCATAAAAATAGACACAAAGAGACTATTCCATTAGCACATGGCTGCTGCCTACAAGCTGGGCAATGGCAATATAGGTGCAGGTTAGCAAGACAATCTGTACAAGGCAAACTTAGCAAGACAATCCATGCAACATTATTGAACAAGGTGAAGTAACACTAATTTGCATAATCACGCTAGTCACATAGTAACATCACTGAAGAAGATGCAGTAATTGTAACCACCAACACATTTCTTCAGGTTACTGAAATACACATGCATATCATCAGTAATTTAACAGTGACTACAACCATCGCATTACTGAACATTGGGGGTCACCTCACCTCGATTTTTTCTAGTGCTTGGGCAGATGGAAGCCATGCGCATCGCCGGTCGCCGTTTGCTTGCTCGTGCTGCACGCCGCGCTTGCCGCTGTAGGTCGCGCCGGCGGGGGCAGTGGAGCTCGCCTGCCGACCGCGGCCCGACCTCAGGGGAAGGGGACCTCGCCGTCTGCGGGGGAGCTCGCTGCCGCAGAGGATCTTGCCGTTCATGGGGGAGCTCGCGGCCGCAGGGGATCTCGCCAGCCGCGGGGGAGCTCGCGGCCGCAGGGGATCTTGCCGGCCGTGGGGGAGCGCGCCGTTGCGGGACTCGCCGGCCGGCAGAGGGGGCGGGCCGCGCCGCTGTGAGGCGCGCGCAGGGGCGGGGCGCTCTGCTGCGGGGCTTGCCGGCGGGGGCGGGGCAGCGAGGAACGGTGGGGAGGCGGCGGCGGCGGCGGCGTTGGAGCGACCGAGCGAGGCACGCGCGCGGGTGGATGCGTCTGGATAAGGTTCGGCAGGGGATTTTTTTGGTCGGCTTGGACTTTTAGGAAGGGACTTTTTTTTAAACATATCTTCCCCGAGTGCCGTGGGCCTGACACTCGGGGAAGGCGCCTTTTCCCCGAGTGCCGGATCCCCTCTTCCCCGAGTGCCCCAGGTCTGCCACTCGGGGAAGGTTCTCTTCCCCGAGTGCCAACAAAGGCACTCGGGGAATTTTTTTTATTTTTTAGTTTTTTCCTCATTTTTTTTGTGAGGCCTACCCACATTATTTGAAACTCCTTGCTCAAATTTGGGCTAATTTTGAATTTTTTTGTTATATTTCGTTAGTTTTTTCGTTTTATTGAATTTTTTGCACACTTCAAAATTGAACTGCAGGTGCATTAAATAATATAATTTGGTGATTTAAAAAATGATATTCATGATATTTGGTATATATTGAGGCCTTATCTAGGAACTCATATGAAATGTCGAGCATCTTGTTGCCGTGACATGATGAACAACTTGCGGGAAAAGTTTTTCTAAATTACAGAAAATCTGAACGAAGTCCGAAAATCACGAAACTTGTCGGGGCGTCGTGTTATCACATGTATAGGTTGTGTGCAAGAATTGAGAAGATTTCGAGCAAGTTGGGACGTCGGTTGCTTAAAACCCAGACATCTCCCGTGTGTGTTATCACATTGAAGATGTCTAGGTTTTAGGCATCCGACGTCGCAACTTGCTCGAAATCTTCTCAATTGTTGCACACAACCTCTATATGTGATAACATGACTCCAAGACAATTTTCGTGATTTTCGGACTTCGTCCGGATTTTCTGTAATTTAGAAACACTTTTCCCGTAAGTTGTTCATCATGTCACAGCAACAAGATCCTCGATATTTCATATGAGTTCTTGGATAAGGCCTCAATATACACCAAATATCATGAATATCATTTTTTGAATCAGCAAATTATATGATTTCATGCACCTGTAGTTCAAATTTGAAGTATGCAAAAAATTCAACGAAACAAAAAAAACTAATGAAATATACCTAAAAAATTTTAAATTACCCCAAATTTGAGCAAGGAATTTTAAATAATGTGGGAAGGTCTTACAAAAAAAATAAGGCAAAAAAACTAAAAAAAGAAAAATTAGTTTCCCGAGTGTCTTCTCCTAGCACTCGGGGAAGAGACCCTTCCCCGAGTGCTAGGGTGAGGCACTCGGGGAAGAGGCTAGCTTCCCCGAGTGCTAGAGCAAAGCACTCGGGGAAGAATATTTCCATACGGCTCCGTTCACTTCCGCCGCCAAATACAAATTTTCTTTGTCGAGTGCCTCTCTTCCCCGAGTGCCTAGCTTCCCTGAGTGCCATGCATTTTTCGGCACTCGGGAAAGCCTCCCTTCCCCGAGTGCAATTCTTCCCCGAGTGCCCGATTTTTGGCACTCGGGGAAGCATGTGACACTCGGGGAATTTTGCTTCTCCCGTAGTGTTGGTTCGACTCTTTGTATGATATTTATGCTTTTTTTTTGTTACATCCGGCCTCCACCATTTAGTTATATACACTATAGGGCGAGCAATGCACGCTGACTGCTTCTATCCACTTATATATTTGATTGTTGGCCCGCTAGGACGCGCAACGCGTGCCGTCTATTCTAGTTTGTTTGATTGGTCGAGAGATTAAATGAGCAGAATCAAAGCGTACCGTTCTAGTAGGTAGGACGAGTAAGAAGCGATTGGGTAGCAACGCCTCAAAATTCGAAACACCGATCGCCCCTAAATGAATGTACGTAAACGGAACTCTTGAGGCCCCTGCCTGACGAGCCGCCTCTCTCGGCAAGCAAACAAATTTGTGACTTTTGGCCCATCGCAGTTTCGCAACAAACCCACAAGCTACAAATTTGGAACTCGCTCGAAAAGTACAAAAGAGAGTACAAATTAACAAGAGAAAAATTGATTGCTACTAGCCAAAAGTCAAGAAAAGTTTGATGCGCAAAGCTTTTAAGCATTCGCAAAAAAAAAAAAAAAAAAGCAACTTGCTGTCTCGGTTTCACGCCATCCAAAACAAAAATCACCCAAACAGTTCCTGTGTGCTACAAAAGGCGATCGGTAATCTTTACCAGATCGTGCAAAATAACTGTTTTTATGCTGTCCGGTGAACGTATCTTTTTGCTAATTAATGAATGAACTTCACGGGTTGGTATATATATCACTATGTGATGCAACCTCGTTTCAAAAAAGAAAGTGATGCAACCAGGCCCAAAGGCATCCAGTGAATATGAATGACACACTAACTACAATTGTCAATTGTACAGATGCAGAGGTTTGCAGATAACCACACTACTTCTGTTGTGTGACTCAATTTGTTGTCTGATGAGAAATAAGCACATCATGAACTTCACGATCACACATATTTTTGGCACATAAGAGGCATCCGAAAATAGAGTCCGATCCTTAAGTAGTGCATGCAGAAGGGTTTTACATGAAGTTCTCGTTGCGTTCTCGGATACAAAGCACAAGGTGACTAGGTGAGCAGCAGTTCCCTAGTTGGCAACCAGCACTACTAGCTAATTTATCGCTTTAGGATCAGTGAGGTGAGCCCATGTCTGTCTTGAGCAGTTGAGCCATACACACACATATTGGTTGTTGTTGTCTTGGCAAATCACCTACAGACTACAGTGATGAACGAAACGTGAGATCTCCAAGAAATGCATTAAATTACAGAACGAATGTTCCTAAAATGCATGCATGTGGCTTCTACCTGATGCTCTTCATTCCGGAAGCTCCTCCAATACAGCGTAATGAACGTTTTAACCCACCTGCAGAGATGGTGATCTCGGTTAGTAAATCGCCACGGTGGTGAACACTACAACTGGACATATCTACACATTCTAATGCACCAAAAAATAGAAATTATCTTTGAACAGGTTAAACAGTAGAGCATTGATTTATGTTTAGCTAATCTACAAGTTTAAACATAAACTAGGTCATACCCCGCGCGTTGCTGCGGAAATTTTTTAAACAGATTTTTAAGGTGAAATGTGAAAGTAGAAATGCCAAAGTGATTATATGACAACATTCATTTGTAAACAACATTATATATGAAAGCATGTTATTTTGTTGAGAGTGAACAATTTTTAAATGATTGATCCTACATGTATTTCAACTGCGAGAATTTTGGGTGTGCTACTCACAAATACATGCTATTAGTCAAAAAAATCACTTGAAGACATAAATAGATGGTTTGGTAGATGATGACATGACGTGTGGTGGATGGTGACATGGTGTGTAGTGGATAGTGACGTGGAATGCTTACATGTTGAGAAAAATCTATCCATAACTTGTAGTGGGTCTCACATATATAGTTGTTACAGATTGCAGGTATTAATTTAGAAAATGACAACATAACAGAGGTGATCCATTGATAATTCTTGCAGATTAGTATTACACGCACGCTCGGCATGTAGATGGACTGTATGCGTACCTGCATATCCCAGCAGGATTGGTGAACTGATTCTTAGAGTACAGCAGCTAGCTTGCGTTCTCACTCTTTGAGCTTTCATGTCTTTCTTCTTCATTCTCTGAGGTTTCCTGGCTTTCTTCTTCACTCTCTCCCCCCTCCTCATAGTTGGATTCATACTGTGTGAAAGAGGAAAAGAAGGATAGGAAGTAAGTAAGTAGGTAATGGGATCGATTAGAAGAATTAACAAATACACAAAGGGTGAGCAGTCCGGATGAGTTTCTTTACCTCATGCGAATTGATGTCAGAGAGAGTCGGAGTCGGAGTCAGAGTCGGTACGACAAGCACTTTCCCAGGGGGTTGTAAGATGAAGAGTAGGATTGTTGGGGTGGTTGTCTATTGTGCGCCTCAGTGCTGCCTTCGCTTCCTCCACTTCTGCCCTTCCGGCCATGAAGCAGTCCATTTCAACCACGACTTCCTCGAGGCCATTGAGGTTTCTCAAGCTACCAAAGTCAAAGTTGTCGGTCACATTGACCTCCAGCCGAATAGATTGAAGGCTCGGCATAGCTCCCTGGAGAAAGCTGAGGTTTATATGTTCATGTGGGTAAAAGTACCTCAATTTGGGAAATGTACCATGGCCCATGACTTCAAAGGAGATTTCTTCAGGTGACGATGACCACAATATGAGAGTAAGAAGCTCTGGGAACATGCCAAGGATCTCTAGGTGCCGCGAATTGAGATACTTCACACCCAAGTCTAAGCGGCGAAGGCTCGGAAGAAGAGAGGAATCAATCCATGCTGGCAGCCTAAAGAATCCAACAGGTAGGGACAGCTCTAGGAGTTGTCGAGGGGGCACAAAGCCTTCCCAGTCAGCCTCATCAAATATCCATCCAACCTGCATAACTTGGAGGACTTGAATATTTTGCAGTTTTCCTAAAGAATCTACTAGATCTCTATTCCAAATCCCATCTAACGAGATCATCCAAATCCTGAGGAACCTCAGCAGCGTCAGCTTGCCTAGCTCTTTCATGAGCTTTGGCGAGATGTTGACATCGGTGAACCTTAGCTCTTCCAATGATGTCAAATTCCCTATCCAATCTGAAACTCCAAGTTGAGTGTACAGGGACTTGAGTTGTCTTAATAGACCAACACTTCAAGGCAGTTCTTCTATAGCAGTATCTTTCAAGTCTAGTGTCTTCAGAAAAATTAGATTCCCTATTTCTTTCGGGAGCTCATTAATTGGTGTGCCCCTTAGTCCTAGGAACCTCAATTGAAGTAACCTTCCAAGATTCTCAAGATGCCAAGAACCTTGTCCCATAAAAGTACAATTTTCCATAGCTAGGACCCGTAAGACTTTGAAGTTTGAAAGTGATGGCATCATACTAAAATGACATGAGATGGCATTAAAAGATCTCATGTGTTGCATATGCATGTTGTCTAGAGGGTCATGCTGTTGCACATCTCTTTTCTGGATGGCTAACCTACGAGCCTTGCTTTGTGAAGAGGTGTGTTGCTCATGGCTATCCAATATATCAAGAAAGTTTTCTTCCTTTGATATTGAACAGATCATGTCAAGAACCATATCATGGACACGACAACCATTTATTATGCCAACATCTGGTTTCTGTACCGGCTGGATCATGCATCTATTTATGAGCTCATTGAAGTATCTTTCTCCAAGCTCAAATAATCCTATTCCCGACTCCTCCCTGACAAAACCTTCAGCTACCCATTTCCATATCAGGTTCCTTTTCTTGATTAAATGATCTTCTGGAAATGTGCATAGATGCAGTAAACAAGTCTTCAGATAAGAAGGTAGATCATAATAGCTAAACATCAATATCTTTCTTGTATTACGGACATCTTCATTTTCTCCGTAGCCAAAACCAATAGAGTTGTATACCTTAGGCCAATCATGTCTTGGCTTACTTGCCAATAGACTAGCTATTGTAATAATAGCTAATGGCACACCACCACATTTATGTAAAATTTTTTCAGATACCTCAGGTAGTTCATCATCAGGGGCTTTTCCATTTCCACCAAGTAATCTTCTGCAGAATAATTCTTTTGAGTTATCAGAAGAAAGTGGTTGTAGCTTGTGGATATCACCGGTCTTTGTGGCAACCTCGAAGTTGCGGGTAGTTGTGATTATTTTACTTCCATGACTACTATCCACCAAAGCACATCTTATTATTTCCCATGTTGTTGTCTCCCATATATCATCAATGACGATCAAGTACCTTTCCACATGACAGCGAAAGAGCCATGAATTAGCATTAGGATCTACATTATTTGTATAACATGTATGGAAATCATTTGGATCTGAAATCTAAACAAGGATGAAAATAAAGCTCTATGTGCAACCATTTCACTATTGACTCTAGTTTTCATTAATTTTGCTTTGATATTTAAATTTATTTTTAAATATCAAATTTAGTTTTAAGTATGAGTTTCAACCAGCTAGGTTTTTTGTTGAATATATAAGTAAGTTTTTTACTGTTTTCTAGATATTACTCTATCCATTCAAAAATGTAGGTCAGTTTAGTTCTATATTAAATCAAACTTTTCTAGTTTGATCAAATTTATAGAAAAAATACACCAATATCTACAACATGAAACCAATTTAGTTTAATTCCATCACTCAGCATGTCTTGTTATATAGTGCATATTTGATATTTTAGCTTTTAATATATTTTACACAATCTTTATCAAAGTTAGAGATGTTTGACTTGACTTAAGAAAAAAAAAATCAAAAGACTTGCATTCTAGCTAAGACAGAAGGATTAGAAAAAGCATGGCAGCGACAGTGACCAACTTCATCACTCGGTTACACCTTGTTGCACCTCTACTGCTCTTAATTTTGCTGGTTTGTTGAGAAAATCTAGGCAATATGTTGCTTTCATGAGAAAACATATTGTCGGCATAAAACATATTGTTCTTAACATATGTTGTATCGAGTGCTCTTTTATTTTTTCGAGTGAGAGGTTCTTTTTGTTCAATTATAAAATCTAACAAGCTCAACTTATGTAGGTAGAGAGGAGGTGCACACACCACTCACTAATGTTATGGTTTTCTGGAGCCTCCACATTAATCCTCATGAGACGTGTTAGAAATGTGGATTAATCTTACAATTTCACAAAGTAAAGCATACATGCTTTTGTGATACCATGCAAAACCAAGTATACATGCATGAGCGAGTGATAACTATAAAACTCCATGTATAGCAACCATGAAATTTTTTCCCTTAACGAATCACATACCAATAACACTAACAGTGTGTTTTCTATCATATTAATACTTCATGCCAACAATTAATTACATAAGTTTCTATTTTAGAAAATTATTGACTAGAACATTACACAATATCAGATTGAGAGTTTAATTGTAAGATCCATATTTGGTCAAATACAAAAGGGAAAGTTTCTGAATAGGAGGTATAATATGCACTAGAGGTTTAATTTGACAGGAGCGAAAAAGTTATAGCAACTGACAAGACCAAAGTTGGAAAAGTAGATTCTCAGTTTGTGAATTCTGAGAACATGAATTACAATAAGTGCTGACATAATTCAAGCTAAGGTATTTAGAAAATACATACAAAAGACACACTAAGATAGTGAGATGGTAAATGAAAAACTACGAATAAAGATGAAAAAACAAGTAGTTTTTGTAATTGGTAATGGAAATTTATCACAAGCGGATATAGATTACAAAGTAGATTTATGGGTACTGTATTAGAAAATGAACAAAGAGAGAAAAAATAAGCAATTACTGAAAAATAAGCAGTTTAATTTGTTTCTGTCAATATAAACAGTTCACTGGAAAGATATTAATATTTATATGTTGCTAAGATGCACAACCAAGAAGACGGAACTTGAAATACATGGTACTAGATATGTATAGACAATTTCCATGCGGCTGTTTACCAACATTTGATGATGTACCGAGTTCTCATCGGTTCAAACATTAAAGGGATGTAGCTTAATAATAGAGCAGTACAAATTTCTTACCTCGCGTCCTCGAGAAGGCCTCGCACTTCGTCAATGAACTGCTTTTCATCAAATGTTGCCATATTGGAATTCAAATATTTTTCCTTGTCAAGTTGAATGAGAATTTCCTTCAAAACTTTCTTCACATCAGGATTACGACCCACCGAAACGAATGACCTGTGATCAAATTGCCATTGAAGTCTATCATACACTGCTTTAGCCAGAGTTGTTTTACCCAAACCTCCAGGCCCCAAAATGGAGATAATCTTGAGTTGGCATTTTGACGCTTCATCACCAGCGGCCCCGTCATTCAGCCTCTTGATGATGTTGTCCATAGGCTCTTGGATGCCAACAATCTCTTTCTTGTCTTTGTACAGAGACAACAGGCGAGGGTCAATAGTAGGTGTTGGCGCTGATGAACTCGCGCCAACACTGTCGACCCTGTACCTATCACGCCGGGCGGCCACATCCTGGACTTGAGCCTTGAGGTCCCTAATTGCAGTGGCGATCTGACGGCGAGCCTTGATCTTCTTGACCAAGTTAGCCATCTTCCCCTTAAGCCGCTTGAAGCAGCTATGGTTAGTGAGCCGATGGCCATCGACGCCGATGCGCACTAGGAAGGCGTCAACGATGTCATCGGCGTAGGACAGCTCTCTGACTTCGTTGGCCCAGTGCCTGACCTGCTCATCGATTTGGTCCCGTGGCACGTCTCCTACCTTGCGGAGGGCAACGTGCATGCTACCCAGCTCTCGCTGGATAGACTCGATGTCTTTCTTGACGCCCGTCTGCAGCTTGAACTCTTCCTTGAGGAGCTCGCCAAGCATGGGGAGGAGGGAGCCCAAGGCCCCCGTCGCCACATTCATGGCTGCTTTGCTTGCTGTTCTTATCCGTGAACCCTGTTACCCTGTGTAGTAGCACCTGCTCGAAGTCATGCATCAGACTAGCAAAAAACAGCAGCTTGATTCACGATACAAGACCCAATCAGCTACAGGGGATACTGAATTCTCACCTCGTGCGTGCGTAAAGAGACGCCAGAAACAGATGCAGGAGCAGCTGGGCAGCTGGCCTTGGCCCAACTTCTTGCGTCTTGTTCGCTGACAAGTGTTTTCAGCTGAGAGAAACCAGGGAGTTTGTGTTCCCTTTATACAATGTTTCGTGATTGGCTCTCTATTTGCTACATTCCGACTGGACAAGCAAGTGGTGATGCTTAGCTTTGCGTAATTGCATACATGATGAGTCCACAAATCACTTTATCTTGCTTTAGGTTAGAGACTTAAGGTCCAGTTATGCTAAACAGTCCTGGGACGCCACATAGCCATTATTTAGGCTGACAGGAGCCACCTTTTTCTGCGCAGATTACTGCAAACATTTGTTTACTGTTTGTGCTAAACCCATGGAATGATCAGGAAGGAGAGAACATTCTGTCCTTGGTTGGGTCTCTTCTCTTCAGCTTTCTTTCCATCTCCTCTGTTAGATTAAGAAGGTAAATATTCTCCCTGCCCCGGGCGTAGCGGCTCCTTTATCTTCAACCTTAACCCTTCCCTCCACTTTAGTTCACGACTTGTTGGTTTGATGCCAAAATTTTGGCAAGCCAAAAGTTAGGCAAAAAAAAAATGCCAATATTTTAGTAGGGTAAGTGAGAGGTGTTGGCAAATTTTGGTACCAAACCAAATAGTGGCCTAAAAGTTGGTTTGCCAAAACTTTGGCAACAAACCAAGCAGGCCTGTTGTAACCACATATGAATCTTTTTTTTTTTGCGGGTACACCAGATATGAATCATGATTGTTGGTTGTTGCCACAAAACACTTTTCGACACTTTTTTTATTCTGGAGGGGATACTTTTGTAAGAAAGCAACATGTGGGGCGTGCTATTAGACTAACCTGAAAACTTACCATGTAATCCCTCTGTCCTGGAAACATAAGCAAGTTAGTTTCAGCATTTAAAATTCATTCAGAAAAATATAACTATTTTTTGGCTTCGATGCCGTGTTTTGAGCAGTAATCCGCCAAAAGTACCACAGTCTGGTTGCACTAATTCTCCAACCTCCCATTTCTAAAACTGCAATTGCAGATAATTTCAATGTACTTTTTAGGCTGCTAATGGTTTTAGAAATTTTAATCATGAGTTTAAAAGGGTAACTAGAAAACTCGAGGTGCGGATGTTTAATAAACAGTGATGGTTCTGTGTGTGGTACAAGCATTAGAATTAGATGATAAAACAATATATGAGTATTTAATTTCTATATTTGCATCTCAAAAATAACTTAACATCCAGTCATATATCTAAGCACAAAAATTCAATACAGGAATATCCAGCTTGTAATTTTTTAGTTGAACATACAAATTTGGCATAGAATATACTAAAAATGTGGGATACTGGAGAGAGACTAACAGAGATGATGAAAGGTATGTGATTTGCACTTTCTGATAACCCATTTTCAGTTATAGGACAAACTAACTAAGCTAACGCTTGACCTCTCCTGGGTATTTATTCCATTCTATGCAATCCTCTTCTCTATCACCTTTTCATTACAGAGTGAGGGAAATAGTAGAATATACAGTTATGAATGTTAGTTTCAGCAGCTCAAGCTCAAATCTTAAAGTTTGGATGACCTGATTATAGTAACTGATATTTTAGTGAAGGCACGAGAAATGGGAATTGCAACTGAAACTATATAATCTCCAATTTATGTATAGCAGGAAAGGGTTGAACAAAGATGAAGCTATCATTCAGAATAAATATTCAAGATAATTATATGTGGAAACTGTCAGAAAATTGTATTAAAATAAACATTATATCATCTAAGTGCAAATGTAAAATTGAACACACGATTTACTGCTCTTTTATCATGATCAATTGTCAAATAGTAACATGCTGCTTCTTGCAGATTTGATGGAATAACCAGTTGTAGGTCAATGCTCATCCACATCAATGGATAATTTGCAACTGAAGTAGTGACTGAAGTATAATCTACCAATTGAAGCTCAAACACAGCTTTGATTTTGAAGGTTAATGGATGGTTAGCCTTGTTCTCAAGTGCACACACGGTACCTTTTAGGCATAATATGGAGAACAATTGTAGGCGTCAGTAAAAAAAGATACAATGAAGTATTACAACTTTTAGAATGAATATATATATTTATACTCACAGAACAAAAAATATCAGTGTACATTGTCTTCAGGCTTCAAGCTTAGTCCCTGCATTTCTCTTGTTACCATTTCTTTGCCTCTGTAGGAATGCATATGCATTAGTACAGATCATGGTCAGAAGCTCTATCTCATTAGTACAGATTTGACATAAAAAATTACTCATTTTGAAGAACATACCTTTGCTAGAGTAGTAACCTTGAGGAGTAGAACACTCATTAGTACACTCTGTTTTGATCGGAGGACTTCACCCGAGATGTAGAGGTTGACAGGAGTGAGCATGTTTGCGTAAGGAACATATATGCTTACCTTGCAATATCTGCTAGAGCGCGACATCTGATATGCTAAAGGAACCTTGAAAATGAATACTTTAGGATCAACACACAAAAAATCTAGGAAAATAAGGCCTTGAGGAGACTGTTATTGTCTTGCTTGATAGTATAGGTTAGAATACTATAAATTGTCCTTTTAAAAATCTATATTTATGGTTGTTGGTTTTATGGAGAGGATATCATATTTTACACTGTAAGAATCATTGTAGAACACAAGTTGCAGAGAGAATTGTTGTAGGTAACCTATTTACCTTTTGCTTTACATATAAATGTAAGTAGTATGCAACAGAAATTTGTGAAAAGGTTCAGAGGATTTTTCTCAGTTTCTATTTCATCTGTTTTGGTCCATGGAGGATGATGTAAACAATTTAAGTCACATCATTATTAAATACCTGTAGGGCAGTATTGAATAGCAATCAGAATGGGAGCTGCTACTATAATGAGATAATTAGCTAAAAGCCAATTGGAGTGGGAGCTAAATATATATGTGCAAATTTACTAAAAGGTGAAATCAAGAAACATGTACGTCCCAATTATATACTTCTGAGATAATTAGTTCACAAAATGTTATAATCAGGATTCATGAGTTCATTTATAGTCACAGATATTCCCAGGACCAAAGAAATTATTTCAAGCAAGAATCAGATCAGTGTAACATCCATAATTATTTCTGTGGGAAATTTCATTTGTCTAAAACATATAAATAAAGAGCATTTATGTTTTGTTTACCCAATGACAGCTACCAAGGACATATCATAAATGCAATATTTGAAGGTTGAAGCATTCTGGCATTTTAACAAACACATCAGAGGCATGGTGCTGCAGTAATAAGGAACCAAACAAACAAACATGATACTATGATAGGGAGGAAGAGCGGGTGTAACGATTACCTGTTGCCCTCCATGTCCATCTGCTGTCTGCTGGTGGTGACGTGTGTTGGAGGATTGGAGGCTTGGAGCTTCACCTTGATGAACTTTTCTATGCCCCTGTGCTCGGTAAAATGTGGAGGCGTGCTGAGGAGACGCAGATTCATGCGAGAATGTACAATACAAAAGCTCGGATGAAAATGCTCCTACATGATATCCTCTGCCCTGTGTTTGTACGCTTGTGTAAGAAGTACTTCTTGCCTGAACGATTTGTTAGATCTCCACCAGTTGGCCCAAAGGCCAACCGGGCCCTTGACTGCTCCCTGATCAGGAGAGCCCAGCCCAACAGATGGCTGGTGGGCCCCTGTCGCGCAGCACCATAAATAGGAGGTGGGGACCACAGCACACATCACGAGGTTTGTCACTGCCGCCAGTCCCCACCGTCCTAAACCCTAGTCCGATCGAGAGGGGTGCTGCAGCCGACGGGAAGCTCACCACCGGCCGTCACTGCGCTTCACCGAGGATCTCCACTGCACTGCATCGCCGGACTACATCTACACTGACGTGTTCATCCTCTACTTCCCTAATCCCACGGTGAATCCCTCTCTGTTCTCTCTCGATTTAATCACAAGCACACCAAGTTCTCACTTTGTTAAACAGTTCTACCCACCGATCTACACCTAGGAGATCTTGTGGATACGACAATGGTATCAGTCGCCTACACTAGTGTATAGATCGAGTATTGGGTAGCCAGTGTTCACATTGGAAAAGACTTGACCCCGAAATTGAAAGAAACAGGGGGAGGAACACTGGAAATGTAGAAATTTTTCGAGAAGAAGTAAAGAAGAAAACAAAAGATGAAGGGCGCCGCCGCTGCATCGGTTGCGCCGCCGTGTCCTCTGTTGCCACGGCGAGGGGGAGCGGGAAGAAAAGGTCGCCGTGCCGACAGTTGACGCGAGATGCAAATCATAGAAGAAAAGCGAGGATTCAAAGAGAATCGAAGAAAATAGTCAACCCTAATCCTAGATCTATCTCGAGTTAGGGGAAGAACAGAGAAAATTCGATCTCGAACCGAAGAAGAAAAACGAGAAAGGTCAAACCCTAACCCTAAGACAGAAAGGGCGGCGGAGGAGACCCTACCTGTGGCTCACCTCGCGTCACCGCTGCCACACCACCGCCGTGTGGGAAGATGAATTCGACGGGGAAGAGGACTTACCTGTGGTCTTACCTCGCCAAAGTAACCACCGTCGCCGCGCGGGAAGAAGGGCGAGCTGCGTGCTCGTCGGGCAAAAGGGCACCGTAGCCCAGTCCGCTCGACGGCGGCGTGCTCAGCCAGAGGCGAGCACGCGCGCCGGCGAGGGGACCGGCAATGGCGCCACCATCTTCGGCCGCCATGGCTGCGGCCACTCTCTCTGGATCTCGCGTTTTAGAAGCTAGAGAGGAGGAGAAAAATAAAGCGGAGGAGGGGGTGAAGGACGCCAGGCTCGTGCCGTCAGCGCTGCCTCTTGTCGTCGCCGGCAAGCCGCCGACCACGTACGCCGCCGCCGCCGCTGCGTGGCAAAGAAGCCGGGGGTGAAGAGAATGGAGCCAGCGTTAGGGTGCGGCAGCACGCGGGGTTTTGATCTGCCGAGAAACGCTCCGGGCCGTCCATCGTGATGGACGGCCAGGGAAAGCCGGCGCCAATCAGGCCATTTTAGGCCCAAGAGGGAGAAGGACGCGGGCCGGTTCGCGGCCCGGTCGTTCGCCGCTGGGCTGAGGGCCCAAGCGCGCAAGTGGCAGCAGGCCGTGGGCCGGTTTCGTGGTTGGACCAGATGTCCAATCCGAAATAGTAACCCCGGAGTTTAAGTTTTAAGTGAATTAGATCTCTATTCAAATTGAACCAATAAGATATTGGTTTGAGAGATTAGAAAAGTATGTAAATATGAATTTTATTCATGTTTTATGAAGCGAAGGCTTCAGATGATGCTCTTCTGATTATGATTAAAAAATTAAAGAAAAATTTGATTAAAGAGTTAATCAGAGTAAAGAGATATTTTGAAGCATGGTTGCTTCTGAATTGAATGTCAAGCTTCCGCTGCTAGTAAATTATCCTCTAATTAAATTAGAGGAGTAGAATGACATTTTATTTAAAGTTGATTGTGATATTGTTACTTTCTGACCAAAGTTGATGGTAGCAATATTATAATTTTATTTAAGTTTACACTTAAGTTTGTATTTCTGATATATTTTTTTTATGTCAAAGTGACGAATTTTCAGAGAGAAGATACAAGTCAAGAGAGACTCTTGATAAAGAAAAGTATTTAAAACTTCTGGAAAAGTAGATTTTAATCATGTTCGTTCATGATAAAGATTATTTTCTGATTAAATCAGATCAAAACATAGATTATTATGTTGTTGTCTTCTGGCCAAAGTTGATGATAACAATATTGTAATATGCATTAGTTCTATTTTCTGCCCAAAGGTGATGTAGAATTAATGTAGAAGAAAAATCTTCTATGTTTTAATTTTGACCAAAGTTAAATTAAGGCATATAAAATTTACATGGAGAGAAAAAAAATAGAGAATGTTGATTTTCATCAATGAATAAGATATTACTCAGCTACAGTGCTGATATTTGTAAAGGGAAATGCTTAAGTTAAGCAAAGTTTTATACTTGTTTCATGTCGAAATAAGTAATTTTGAGTTTTTTCCTTCTCATGTACAGCCTCCGCTGATAGTTAGTTAATTAATTTTCTGATTAAGTTGAGAGAAAACTTAATCAGAAAATGAAGTTTAAGTGAACGTTTTCTACACGTCATGGTTACATTTAAGTATTGCGAATATGAATTGTATTAAGAAATGTGCATGTCTAATTTTGACCAAAGTTAAATTATACATCTGTATAACAGAGTATTAAAAGATATTTGCAAACACTTCTAGTATCCTCAGCGTATATCCCGTGTGATGGGAGAAGTTAGGCATAAGTTTTATGCTAAACAATCCTGTATGACAGGAGAAGTTCGAAAGGATTATCCTGCGTTGACAGGAGAAGTTTATGATGACTCCAAAAAGAAAGAAGATCAGTGCATGAGGGTGTTGTTCTCTTTAAAAATGGTCTGACAGAAAATATTAGTGGATATTCATCCAACAAAAATGGCTTGGAGTAACACATTTTAACTAAGTAACCTCGGTTGAAGCATGTGAGTTGCAGAACATTCAGATTTATTTCTAAAATTATTTAGTGAATACAAGCCATTTCCAGTGCTTATACCTAGTCACCCGCATGGCGGGAAAAAGTTTAAGATAAATACCCACATGGTGGGGTAAATTAGAACAAGTGGTGTCCTTATCGGGCATCCATTTTCAAGAGTTCATTTATGACATTGTTGTTTTCTGACCAAAGTCGTTAAAAGTAATGTTATAAACAGTTTATGAAGATTCATGCATTAATTCTAGTTTCTGCCCAAAGGTGATGTAGGATTAACATGGTAGCAAGATGAAGTGAGACAACCCTTATGTTATTCGAGTATATCTTGCATAGCAAGAGAAGTTTTGGGATAGTACTTAAGCTATCTAGATTTGGCTATGCACTTCTATCGTGATATGGTCGTTGAGCATTCAAAGGGTTTGATGCCATAAGGGGAGAAGTCCCAAAACCACACCAATTTTCAATTTGAAGGTGGAGAGTCAATTTACTGAATCTCTACAAATGTATGCGAGCACTCTAATTGAGTTGCTTGTTGTGAAGTAAGTAATGGTGGAAGACACATGTTTTAAATGTGTAATGTGTGGCTAACAAGAAGTCAATTTTATTTGAAGTAAAAAGATAAAAGGAAGTTGTATACAAGTCAAAAGATAAGACAATATGTGAGTTCAACTTGCATAAGTATTGCAGATAAAGTACTCTGTAAGTCATTAAAGTGATATGAGGAAAATAGTACTCCCACACTGAGTTGAGAAATAATTTTGTTTACATGATATAGTCATGTGAATGAAGCAAGTTAAGAAAACTCCTCGTTCACAAAAGTTTTTATTTAAGTTTCGAAATTATGGTATTAAAGATCATACCATATTTCGAGGGGGAGAAATGATCCCCATACAGAATGCGATGCATTAAAGTATGCATTGAAAGAAAAGATGACACATTAAAGAATGATCTATCAAGTAATTGTGACCATAAAGGGCAGTACAACGGTCATAATAATTGATACCCCTAAGTAAAGAGATAGCTAAATTATGGAAGGAATATAGCGTAGTTGGCCAGTATTCATACTAGTCAAGAAAGTTTAAACCCAAATAAGAGAGTTTGATCATACGTCACCTCTACAGAAGATGAGGCAATCTGGGGGAGCATGGTACAAGGAGACCTAACTTCACCTAGGGGATGACTTGAAGAAAAAGAATGTGGTAGCTCGAGAAATTGACCTTGAGGAGAAGCGGGTGAGTGTGCCCACTCCAATTATTTAAGGAACCATTGTTCCCACTACCCATTGAGGCTACACCGTCAATGCTTGGCATTGTTGGTGCTAGTGTTGTTGTTATTCCACCTGGGGCAACCTATTGCCACACATGTGGGGGAGCATGGCATGTCCATTACTCTCGTAGCGACAAGAAGCATAAAGTAGGCACCTGTCCTTTAGGATCCTATAGTTACCATTGTCGCGTGCGAGAAAGAACAACAACAACTCTGAGTAAAAGAGTCCGAGAGAAGTCTTGGACAATGAAATGAGATTTGCTAAAGGAGTCAAATCAGTGGACTGTGATAGATCTACAAAATTATGTGTGATTCCAAAGGCAAAGAGAATAAACATGATGCACGACTTAGGTCAAAAGGCTTCATGTAATGAAAAGACGACGTTCCTCAATCGTGAATATAAGGATATTTACGTGGCATGACCTAAAGTTTTGTCATGGAAGGGAAAATAATATATGGAATGCTGACTGAAGTAAGTTTTTGGATTATAAGTAAAGATCACAAGGACAGATTGCTTTATGCAAAGTTTAAGAATAGATCACTACTCCCTAGTGGTGATGTTAGTCTGCTGTTGCAGAAAAAGAAGTTATTGTCCTCAAAGTTTTAGTATATTTTGGTGAAATATCATTCGTTCAAGGAATATAAGTTCACTAAGATATAAGTAAAGTGGTATTAAGTTTATCACAAAGGGCATACCTAGAAAAGAATTCTAAAGAAACATAGTATGTGTGCGAGTCAGTCTACGCCTGTTCTATAAGTAGTCAAGGGTAATAGTTTTGGAATTATAGTATTCCATGAACCTATATATAATCGATCAAGTGAAAGGGTTCCAAGGACTTCAGCTGTTGGAAGCAAAATCAATTGCTCAAGAAAGAAGTTACCCTGACATAGTTTTAGTATCCGGGATATTTTGGCAGCAGTTCAGTCCAGCTATAGATCACTAGAGCTGAGTTAAAGAAAGTTTTTGCAACAATCTTGCAAAGAGTTGTAAGCCTCATGCTAAGTAAGGAAGTAACACGTACTCACAAAAGGTTGTGAGTAAAAAGGATTAAGTTTTGACGAGTTGTTTAGTGAAGCCCACAGTAGTAGCTAACACTCGAGCTTGGAGTTTTATTGTGGAAAAGCTTCCAAGCAAAATAGTTGTGATATCATGGGTTAAGTATACCCATAGTTCAGCATGATATGAGGCTCAGAACAGACTAAATGGTTAGAGAAACTTTTGCCCGGAATAAATAATGGTAGACAACAACAACATACCATTCAAGTGCATAGTCTCCATAGCAACATGTCAAGTGTGATGCCAAACACATTGAAAATAAGTTATATGTTGCAAAGGAGAAAATCCAGAATCAATTTTGAAAGTATTGAGCATATAAGTACCAAGCGAGTACTTACGGATCCGCTTACCAAAGGTTTACCGCCCAGTGTGTTGAGAGAACACACAGTCGGCATGGGTCTATGGTAGAACCTATGATTTCTGGATTACTAAGGGCCTAGAATATGATCTGTTCAAAATAGGTAAAAGTGATGTGGCTGGTTAATCTGATGGTCATTACTATCATGATGACCCATGCTCGGTATGCTTATTTGTGATGAAGTGGGTACCAAGCGAAGAGCTAAAGTTTAAGAGACATAAGATGAGATCAAGGGGAGAATGTTAGTTTGATCTCCACCGGTTGGCCCAAAGGCCAACCGGGCCCTTGACTGCTCCCTGATCGGGGGAGCCCAGCCCAATAGATGGCTGGTGGGCCCCTGTCGCGCAGCGCCATAAATAGGAGGTGGGGACCACGGCACACATCACGAGGTTCGTCACTGCCGCCAGTCCCCACCGTCCTAAACCCTAGTCCGATCGAGAGGGGTGCTGCAGCCGACGGGAAGCTCACCACCGGCCGTCACTACGCTTCACCGAGGATCTCCACTGCACTGCACTGCACTGCATCGCCGGACTACATCTACACCGACGTGTTCATCCTCTACTTCCCTAATCCCACGGTGAATCCCTCTCTGTTCTCTCTCGGTTTAATCACAAGCACACCAAATTCTCACTTTGTTAAACAGTTCTACCCACCGATCTACACCTAGGAGATCTTGTGGATACGACACGATTCGTGCGAGCTTTGTATTGTTCATTCACTCACAAGGCTCAGCGTCCCAATGCTGCTGTATGTGCCATTCCTGCTCGTCATGTTCCTCAACTGCAGAAAGCACGACAAGAGGTGAGAAAGGAGATCGACGACACAAGCATTGTTGGCCAGAGTAGTATAATCGGAAGTTTGGAAATTCTCCCTTTGTTGCCATTGTGACGGAGTTCGACTCCAAGGCAGGAGAGCGACTCGGAATGTCGGATTCCGATCTGCCGCAGAGGGCGGGGAAGGCCAGCAGGGCCACGCCCGCCCCCGGCGCCGGGTCATGGGCGTCACGGACATCGCGGACTACTCCCTCCGTTCCAAACTCCGTCCAAAGGAGTGCAATTCTTAGTTTTTTTTGACAGATTAGCGGTGGTATTAAAAAATTTTAATATCCTCATTTGCTAGCTAAATACAGGATCTGATTGTTTAATTAGCAACTAAATTAGATCTATTTTCTAAAATTAGACTCTTTGTGGTATTTTTTTGAAAAGCTAAGATTGCACCGTTTATGGAACGGAGAGACTGGCTCGTGGACAAGTCCTCCTGCGGTTCGTTTGAGGACATCGGGGCGCGAAGGGAGCTTTGGGGGGGGGGGGCGTAAGATTGGAAATGCATGGTCTTTTTCTGTGCTCTTGACCGGACGTGTTATGAAAAGTCAGACAGAGCAGAAATGTCATGACTATTTCTCTTAGCAAATTTGTAAGAGCACGGATGATGCCTCCAGATCTCTGAAAACTAGAAGTATATATATATATATTTTAAGAAAATGTTCTAGCTGAACAATCTTATCGATGGCTCCAACATTTACATGGCATTGCTGAATTTTATATTTTCTGAGCATCACTTCAAGTAAGCATCCGTGGTAAGAGTGATGCTCACAATCTTCTCTCTTCTCTTTTGGCATCACTCTGGCAATATGCTGTGCTAAATTGCCAATCCAGGATGGTGCGCAGGCCCCTCCCCTTACCTCCACACAACCAATGAGGCCCCTCCATGTTTTATACGAAGAAACGAAGAAGGGAGAAGAACATAAAGGAAAGGGAGAGAAGTCCTCCTTTCAAGCTTCAAGTTCCTTTTTAAAAAACAAATCTTGTGTTTACCCCCTGTGCTTGGTTTCTCTAGAGTAGAATTATTATTGCTCCTCATAAAGTTTGGATAAAGAAATGCATGCATACCAAGATTACTCTGAAATACTAAGGTTGAGTTCTCTTGTACCACTTTAGAGTGCGAGAGGGGAAGAGATGGTCTTGCAAAGTACTCCCTCAGTTTCATATTAATTGTCGTTTTGACTTTTCTAGATACATTTTTTTTTGTTATGTATGTAAACATATATCTAGGTGCATAACAAAAAGAATGTATCCAAAAGAATCAAAACGACAAATAATATGAAATGGAGAGAGTAGCATCTAAATACTCACCTAGTGTAGTGTTGACTATATCCTTTGGCAAATCTACCCTCCCGATCCACACACCCCTCCCAACAAAACAACCGAGCTCCCTCCATTTTGAGATGGAAGAATAAAGAAATACGACAGGAGCAGAGCACATCCTTCCTAAATCTTTCGACTATTATAATAGCTCCTTTTATTTTGATTGCGGCCTTCACCCCTTTGGTCTAGCAGGGTCAAGAACACAATGCTTTGAGCATCGGTTGAATTTCACTATTTCAGTAGTTAATCCTTCGATACTTAGCATTTATTTTCAAGCTGATCATATATAATGAGGAACCAAAAATAGATCTTAAACTGTGTATAAAGAAATCAATCTAGTTTCGTTGGACGACCATTCATAAACTAAATATTTTTATTAGTAAAGTGTCGTTTTGAAAATAAATAAATAAATAAAATAAAATAACTCACTCACGCATGCATGTATTTAGGACTTAAAAAATTAAATTTAGAAAGAAATTCTGGTGTAACATCCTAGCCGTTCCTGCGGGGGCAATCCAAGTTGGGTGAGTGCAGTCCTCGCCGGAAAGCATTTTTTCACTTGGGAGTGCAGTCCTCCCAAGTCATATATATGCATGTCGTTCATCATCTGTTTGGGTCGTCAATCTCATATCTTCGCCCCCTCATTATGGTCGCCGACGTCGAAGTAATTGAGGAAAGTAGACCATTCTTTGTGGCGAAAGCTCGTCGCCGACGACGTCGACGGGAAGGCCAGTGGCTGGACATGCGTCGGCCCGCTCATGGCTCAAAAAGTCTCCCCCGGTGCGTACAGCGACATATGGGATCCATCTTCACTTCTTCAAAAACGCGTCTACTGGAGGTAACTCACTTGCTTTTTAAAAAATATATACTGTAACAGCTGGGTCACTGTCACTGGGTTGTCCATAATATGTCCAGCCTCTTCGGGGGTTCATAAATAGATGCCACCCGCTCTCCTCTGCATCCATCCATCTAGAAAGGCAAGGCGCGACGCCACCGCTTCTGAAAGCAAAACAAGCAAATTCGAAGGGAAAAAAAGAAGAAGGAAAACACGGAGGTATGATCACGCTCTTCCCATTGAATTTGTGCTGTCTCCGTAGTTGTTGCAATTAGAATTTGTAGTAACATCAATTGTTTCCCTTCCAGTGCCGGTCCTGTGGTTTTGGGGTCCAGGACGATCTAAAAATTCCCACCTAAATTACTGCTTGGTCATTACATTTTACTATCTCAATCATGGATTTCTAATTGTTGTATTCAATCTCTACCAAAAATAGGATCGCAGATGACTCATGTCTCTAAACAAACATACAGTGATGTATACTTGTACTAGTATATTTTGTATACTATATTGTTTGTAGATACTTGGGAAGGGGCCTTCTTGATTTGGGGGCCTGGGGCGGCCGCCCCTCTCGCCCCCCTCCAGGACCAGCCCTGTTCCCTTCCCGCAGCACTGGAAATGAACGCCCCCATGGCAGGACTCTGCGTCGTCTCGGCGGCCGTCGCCGTGGGCCGTGGCCCCCGCTGCCACCGCGACTCCTCCGGCTGAGGCGCGCTTCGTGCTCGCCCTTTGCGTCGCGTTCCACGCAGGTATCGCGCTCCTGGTCAACGGCGTCCGTGCCGGGGCACGTTGTCGTCTCCGACGCGACGTGTGAAGCTAGCCGAGTGGTGATGTCGGGCCATCAACTCAGTCGCTCAGTACCGTTGCTGACGACCGAGAATCTCTGCCAGACGGCCACCCAGCGACCAGCGTTGCATCTATCCAACGGGATAATAAAAATAGGACTTGGCTAATGGACAGCCGGCTGTCAAATAAGCTAGGGGACAGCCGGCTGTTTTTTTTTTACCAATTTTGATATTATGGTACCAGGCCCATTTACCCAGCCCAAATTAGGTACAGGCCCACGTGCGCGTCGGGCCTGCTGCGTTACCATATCCACAAAATACAAATAAAAACGAAAAAAAGGCGACGCTGTGCGTGCGGAAGCCATCGGCGCTCCCCTGGCGGCGCTTCCTGGCGGCGCGAACAGGGGCGCCGAGACAGCAGATCCGCCCAGCACAATTGGACGGGGGAAATCCAGGCAAAAAAATCCACCAAAGATCAAGAGATTAACAAGAAGGAAGAAGGCAATCTACAGGTACTTTTAGTCAACTATCCACATCAGTAGCTTGATCCAGATTTCACTAGACAGATCCCAGAAAAAAACCCAAAGGGGACGAACACCAGGTGCAAAATCATGCTAGTTTTTACAAACTTTTCTCCAAAGTATTCAACAGATCAGACGTGATTTTGGATTTTTTTTGGTTGCCTGCATGATTTGGATCAGTTGTTGATTCCTGCTTTCCATAGTATCAAGTTGTATCTTCTCACCCTACTTGCATATGTGCATCTTGTATATTCACACACCCTACCAACATATGTGCATAACTGGATATGTGCATCTTGTATCTTCTCACCCCTGCGTGACTTCACTTGCCCATCTGCAACAACATAAAAAGCAAAGAAAAAGGACTATTATTGTTTGCTAGAATTGAATACTAACATGCCTTCAGATTAAAATGGTTAGTAGCTAATAAAAACTGATTTGAGTGTATGGCAATGTATGCAGTATGAATTACATATTTGCCCAGATCAGTACATTAACATGCCTTCTTTTTGTTACTGTTCTGGATGTTTAGCTTAATTAAGTTGCATTACATGGTAGCATATTGCAATAGAGTGCAAAACAAAAGCTTGCAAAAATAGCAACAAAATACTCTTAGAACTCCATAGCTTAAATTTTGGCCTTTAGACATGAAAACCCTGAACTGCAGAGTATAGTTGCATAGCAAAGAAAACTATACTGGTTTGGTTTTGTTATTTTTTTGGATCCTAAATTGAATTAAGTTTCGTAAACACTGGATGCATAAAAAAACTTTCATTTCTGTGACAGGTACAAATGGATTTGAACCAGCTGCCTCCAGAGTTTGATTTAGATTTCATAGACTTGGAGACTGCAAATCCTGCATTTTGTACTCAACCAGCTGCCGATCAGATCCAGATATTGAACATCAACAGCGTGCTTGATACTGGTGTTGTGCACGCAATAGTGGAGAATAGCCAGCAACAAGATGCCAACCGCAAAGATGTGCCTGGAGCTCATGTCATTCCTGAAGAAGATGAATATCCTGCTATTCTTGACGAGGATGTTGAAGAAGTGTGGTGCACACCTCCAATTCCATACACTGGACAAAGTTTTGAATCGAAGGAGGAAGCAAAAACCTTCTACAATGCCTATGCGAAGAGAATTGGTTTCTCAACTCGCATTAGTGCTGCACGCCTGAAAGGTGTGACTAGAGAGCAGCGCAAAGTGACTTATGTGTGTAACAAGGAGGGCCACGGTAGGAAAGTAAAAGAGGAGGAAGTTAATGTTGAATCTGATGATGATGGCAACTCTTCCGGAACAGAATTTGAACCTGAGAACAAGGATGTGGGGGGAGAGGTTAAGAAGAAGAAACTTGATGGTGGGAAGAAGAGGAAGAGAGAGAAAATGACTCACACGAGTTGCAAAGCAAGAATGGTTGTGAACTTGATAGATGAGAGGTGGCATGTGACCTATTTTATGGCTGACCACAACCATGATTTAGTTGTGAAACCATCTCTGAAGAAATTCCTAAGATCTCACAAAGGGATCCCGCAGCAAGAGAAGGAGTTTATTACTCTATTGCACGGGTGCAACCTAACCACCGGCCGTATCATGCAACTTATGAATGGGTTGTATGGTTCTGCGCAGCTCGTGCCATATGTAGGGAAAGACATCAGCAACTTCAGGTCGAACATTAGGAGGACAGAGAAGTACAAAGACATGCAGCAGGCAATAGACCACTTCAGACAAATTCAGAAGGAAGATCCTAATTTCTTCTGCACAGTAAAATTGGATAGCAGGGACAGAGTTGAGAGCATTTTTTGGGTTGACAGTGCAGCAAGGAAGGCTTACATTGATTTGTACCATGACTGTGTGTCTTTTGATGCTACCTACATGACCAACATGTACGATATGCCATTTGCTCCATTCATTGGAATCAATAAGCACGGTCAGTCAATCCAGTTGGGGTGTGCGTTCCTAAGGGATGAAAAAACACCTAGCTATGTGTGGTTGTTTCAATCATTCCTAGAGGTGATGAAGGGGAACACTCCAATGAACATTATAACTGACCAAGATGGGGCTATGAGATCTGTAATTGCCCAAGTTTTCCCCAATTCAGGAACTACCGCTTCCACATTATGGACAAGTACTCGGGTACAATAGGTCCAGTGCTAGACGATAATGAAGAGTTGGAGGAGGATTTCAAGGAATGCATGAATCACATAGTGACTCCAGATGAGTTTGAGACACAATGGGCTGCTATGCTACAGAAACATGGCTTGCATGGCAATGTCTATTTTCAAAATTTGTATGCCCTTAGAAACAGTTTTGCTCCTGCATTCTACATGCACTCATTCTTCCCGTTCCTGCAATCGACACAACGTAGTGAGGGCTTCAACGCAGTTTTGAAGAAATATATGAACCCTAACATGTCCATACTGCACTTTGTTGAGCAGTACCAAAAAATACAAGACAAGTGCCTTGTTGCTCAGGAAGGGCAGGAATTTGAAACTAAAGATAAGGAGAGGCGAAGATGGTCAAAATTCCCCTTAGAAAGGCATGCTGCTACTATCTACACCAAGCACATATTCTACAGGTTTTCAAAGGAGTTTGAGAAAATAGCAGAGTATGATGTGAAGCAACAAAGTGACATCAACTACAAGCTGGTGCCTAATAATGTGCGTGTGTATGGATATGGCAAGAGAGAATACATGGTGACTGCAATAGAAGATGAAGAATGTTACTTTTGCGAGTGCAGCAAGTTTGACAGAGATGGGATCCTATGTTGCCATATTATGAAGGTCATGGTCAGGTTTGGTGTGAAAACTATTCCAGATAAATATATACTAGAGAGGTGGGTTCAGGAGCCGCTTTTGCCACCGAAAGTAGTTGAAGCTGCTGATAAAGCATTTACTCAGCCAGACTTGGTAGCCCGTGGCATGCCATTGAGTGGGCGACGGACTTTGTGGTTCACAAGTCTGTCTACAACTTTTGCGGGATTGGCAAGGGAAGGGTGTGTGTCTAATGAAACATATGGTATCATGGAAAATCATATCAAGATGATGAGGTCTGAAATTGCTGAACTAAAGAAGAAGAAATCTCGTAAGCAACGAATGAACACTGAGGCAGTTGCTGCATCTGCCCCATCTGCTGATGCACAAGTTGCACAACAAATCACAACACAAGTTGCGCAACAAGCCACATCTGTTGATGCAACTATCAGAGAAGGTAGCCTTGTTCATCATGCAACTATGGTTTCAGTAGTTTTGATTTTTGAGTGGGTGTTAGAAACTAATATCAGCTTGTGTTGTAGGTGCTGCTGGTGGTGAAAAAGGCTTGCCGGTGCATGTGGACAACCCGCTGAGATCAGTAGTTAAAGGGCGCAAAAAGGAGAAGAGGCTTAAGAAGGGGATGAATGCACAATCTACTAAGAGGAAAAATCGGTGCAGCAAATGCAAGTCTACAGATCATAATATTGCACGTTGCCCTATGATGGCAGAGGAAAGAGGCCTTGACTTGGGGATAGTTCATCCTCAATTGCAAGTTTAGAGACATAGGTGTGGAGCGAAAAAAATGACAGGATTAAGTTGTCTGAGTTTGTTATGTAAATCACTCAAAGATGTGGTTGATACACACTAAATTTTGCATAATGTTGGTCTTTGGATAATGTTGAGTTGCTCTACATGCAAACATAGTTGTTTGCTGCTGAACATTGCAGTTATTGGTTGTTTTGGAACCATTGTTATTTGCTGCTAATATCAATGAATATATAGTTACTATGAATATATAGTTGCTGTGCCATCTATAGGAAGGCAGCAGCATGACAAAAAGATAGTACATGTGCACAAAATTTCCAGATTTGTATATCTATGTTGCTTGCTAAAATGACCTGAAAAATGCTACTTAATATGCACAAAATAAACCAAGTTGCCCTTTGATCAACATACCTCATTTCAAACTGAATTTGTGTTTCCATGCTGTGTCATTTCCTGGGTGCATTAGCCACTTGTATGTGAGGAGCTTTCGAATGTTGGGCATATCTTTTTCATTGAACTCACAAACTGCACGACCATCCCAATGTTCAGCATGCATAAACATGTGGAACCCGCAGTCATGGCTGTGATTGGAGAGACAGAAAAAATGGTTATGTTGGTTAAAAAAAAGAAAAAAGGGGTGATGTTGAAAAAAAGCATCAGAGGTGTGCTGTTACATACATGTTGCTCTGCCTAGGGACATTGATAGAGACAGTTTCATAGTTTTCCATGACAAATTCAGATTCGGAGTAATATTCACTCCAGAGATGCTTGATTGCTTCCGTGAGTGTGTCGCAGCAGCTCTTTAGACTTGCATCTTCAATTGTTCTCAACGAGTCGAGGACTTCAAACCTCCTGTTCCGAATATTTAGCACTAGGAGGAAATAATGGCCAAAGCTGCCAAGGTCCTTAGGCTTGATAACTTGTAGTACTGGGAACATGACCTGCAATTTGTTGATGCACTTTTTACATACCAAAAACGTGTCTGGGGGTGTAAACAAAAGAACATAAAACTCGTATAGATAGAAGTGTACCATCTGTCTATGGTCGAGGTTGTTTGTTCCTTTCTTAAATAAACGTTTGACCTCTGCCCTATCAAGATCTCCTGACAGCAAGTATCCCTATCAAAAGAAAAAGTTTTTAAAGAGTTGAGAAAACCAAAAGGCATATAAGGATCTGAGCTGTTATGGAATTGCTTCCTAATAGATGAATGCAAAGGCAGATAAGGGAATATGTCCCAGCTCGCCCTCTTGGAGGATCTGAGCTCGGTTGACATTTCCTCTTACTGCTTGCCAAACTCCACCCAAGGGGATGTCATGGAAAACAAAAAACTGCAGAAATAAGCACTAAGCAAGGGCCCCATCTATATATTGAGGCAGTATTTACTACATATATATGGGGCAATACATATGCAGAAGTATTTCAGAAATGTTGATATGTGTATGTTTTTTTCTCTGAATGTTGCTTTCTGAAATCAGCTAAATTGCTGACTGATGGGTGCTAATTTGGGTACTGAAGAATACTAAGTTGCAGTTTAATGACAAGCCCCAGCTAAATATATCACATAACTTCACTAGATGTACTCCGAGTATTCTAGAAAGTCAAAAAATAGCACTGAAAGGCACAAATAGAGGTGAATGCACCGATCGATGATCTTATTGACACAAGCAAAATGCAAAACAATGGCATTCATGTAGAGGCTTGGGTCAATGTATAAGAACCGCAAGTGGAAAAGCTTGTAACAAACTAAGCACTTCCTTAGTAGAACAATCAGACCATGGTAACAGTGTCCTATTTGTTTGCAGTTAATGTCTAGTTAAACAGTAATACAACAAGAAAACACAAAAAATAGCAAACATGTTGGCTTAGAACTGAAAAGGACACTCACAGATAGGTGTACTGGCATAATCCGCTTAAAAGCAGCCCTGCCCTTGGGGTCTATTACATGAATGCCAATCTCTGCAACGATGTTAATAAGATCTCCTCCAGGTTTCACTGAATTTGCGAGCTCGTCCAGGTAGATGAATAGAGGGCAGCAATTGATGATTATGATTCTGCAAAAAAAGAGATAAAAAAAACTTAGGCAGAAATTAGTGGGTTGCCTGTAAAAATTCTAGGCTACGTTACTTAACAATTGGTTGTTGCCTGAATTATACAAACATGTTTCCTAAATTATGGTAAGGTTTTGCTTAAATTGTAGCAAAGTGTTGCATAAAAAATGCATCAAGGCATGATATGGACTGCTGACTAAAAATGTGTGAGAAAAGAAATGGCATAGGCAGCACATACCAAGGTACTAAATAGCGTTTAGCGGTATGGTAGCGGATTAGTGTCGGGGTAGCGGATCGCGGATAGCGGGTGCTAAGTCCAAATAGCGGAATGCAAAAAATAGTCACAATTTTAGTGTATTAACATCAAATTTACATGAAATTATTAAAATTTTAAGTTAGTCAATTACATTTCATGACAAGAATCACAAAAAATAGATATATTTATTATTTAGGGATACATATTAATATTAAATTATCATATCCATAAATAAAGAATTCATTTATCACTCCATAATTCTTGTACATTACCTAAATAATTAATCAAAATATTATTGTTACCATTAAATTCGTATTAATATATCATTTGAATAATAAATTTAGCAAATAGTGGCTTAACACGAGCAATAGCGGCTCCAATAGCGTGCAATAGCGGACAATAGCGGCCGCTAAGTCCAAAGATGCTATCTTGGGTCCGCTACCTTATAGCGGTAGTGGTGGGGTACCGCTACCGCTATTGCGGCCGCTATTGCGGGCGCTATGAACGCTATTTAGTACCTTGGCACGTACTCTTTGCTGGTTAACTCTCTATTCCTTGGTGGATGTAGATGACTTTTCAGAATCATGTCATAGACATGGCACACTTCCTTGCTGCAAATGAATGATTTCCGTGGTGCGACATCAGTGTAAGCAGACTTTAGAGCGCTGGTTTTCTGAAGGGTCCTCCTGGGTGCTGGATGAAAGACAGGTGGGACTGATGAATTGACCGATGATGGTTCAATTTCAGTTGCTGCCGGCGCTGTCTTTTGACCCCCTGTGATTTCTGCTCCTACTAGGTCTGGTGGCGTTGACATCTGAACATGTGAACTTCCAACTCCATGACTTTTCTGACTTGATGTTGCAGTTGCGCCTTGACTACCTTGTGATTTCATCAATTTAAACTGCTTTAATGCATTTTCTTCTATTTCCCTCAGCGCCTCTTCATCCAACCCATCCCAGCAGTCGGCCCCTGGTTCGTTCAAGTAGTCAGTCTTCAAGGTCTGCTCTGCATCGGGAGATTTTCCTTCTTCTTCAACAAACTTCAATATATTTTATTTCTGGTGGTGTAAAATCCAATGAATTGCTCCTTTCAAGTGGCTGTAGTGGCTCTTGTCTCTTGTATACATCATCAGCTGACTTGCTCCTCTTGTGGGTGCTTGCAGTACCTGATTTGCTGGTCGTTGGGCGGTCTTTGGACTGATTTGATCTTTCTGGCAGCCTTAACCTAGCCCTTCTCTCCTTGGCTGTGGCTGGGGGGATTACCTCTAAACTGATGGGCTCAATTACTTCCCTGAGCTGCCTCAGCCTTACACTCAGTGGTGTGTTGTCAGCTTCATCATCATCGTCGACCTCTGATATGGGGTGCAATACAGCCCTGTGACTACCAATATTCTGATTGTCCATCCTGCAGCGCTTTGGACTTGGTTCCTTAGCTGGTTGCTCTTCCTCCTTTTCTCCAACTGGTCCATTTGCTCCATCTTCGCCATCTTCCTCTTTTTGTCCATTTTGTCCATCTCCTTCATCTTCCCCATCTTCACCATCTTCCCCAAATTTCCCATCTTCTTGACCTGCCCCATCTTCATCATCTTCATCTTTCTCCACATCTGTTTCTTCGTCATCTTCACCAACTTCATCCTCTGGTTCAACGTAATCAGTGTCTTCCTCATCTTCTGGTTCTTCATGTGGGATGGACCTTCTTCTCTTTGATCTTCTTAAAACAGATGATGATGGCTGGTTCGCATCACTTGTCTGTTGTGTGTCGGCTCGTATTGCACCAACTTCCTGTACAAACTTACCCACAACATCTGTAATTCCGCACATCATTTTCCCTACAGCATCTGAAAGCTTCTTCTTTTCCTGCATGCCATGTGAAGATGAGAGTTAAAATCAACCAATGCTTTGGTGAAAAACAGCAAACATAGAAAACAAAAAAAAGAGACAGAATGAGGAGTTTACCTCGGCTGCCATTCCTCTAGCCTTAGAAGAGACAAATTGAAAAATGTCATCCATCTTGAATAATGATTCTTGAACTCTTGTGTTAGCTGACTGTTTAAGCTTAACAAAAAGGTGGGTCTCATCAGAATAAAATGAAAATAAAAACAAATGCAACAAAGGAAAAAATTTCAAAAAATAATCTGGCCCTCTATTATTAGGCATTTTGATTGTAACCCCTAACTACAACTCTGAATTAAATATTAACTGAAACTGTACTCCTAGCTTATATGAATAAATGCTTTTCTATAACAATATTGTTTCCTAGTTAGTAACAGTACTATTGCCTAGATGAAGTAAATAAATGTCCCTAACTAATAACAATAATTTGCCTAACTAAGAACAATAATTTGCATTCCTATGTGAAGTGATTTGCCTAAAACATATAAAATAGACCAATCTAAAATCCAAATCCATATTTAAGCATTTACGCATGACACTGAAATGCAGAAAAACTTACAATCGCAAATCATAAATAAACATTTTGTAGAAGTGGGTGATGCTGCTATCCCATACCTTGAGTTTCTCAAATGATCCATCCCGATTGGTGTCTAGACTGATAATCTCATTCAACAGTTTCCTTGATCATGCTGCTACCCTTGGCGTTGTATTTGGAATATGCAAGCTAGGAGCTTCTAGTGAATCTGCATATAATATCTGTGGGGGAATGACAACAAAAGGCAAAGAAAAAATCAGTATGTGTGTGGGTTATGATAGAAAGAGAACTAAAAAAATCTCATATGTGCAAAAAATTAGAGACATAATGCTATATGCTATATGTATGCTCTGATTGGTTGAGTTGCTTTGTCAGACATCTGAATTGCTGGCTAAACTATACTAGTTTGGGAACCAAAAAACATTAAGTTGTTGCCGAATAAAAACAGATATACTACACTTGAAGCTATATGATATCTTATTGCTTTAGTTGCTTTTTCAATTGGCTATAACCTTATGCTAACTAAGTCCAAAACAATGCTAAGATGCAGTCACAAAAAAGAGATATGCTATAGTTGAAAAAATAGAAGCTAGAGCAACTGACTAAGCTACAGAGGTATATGAATAAGTATGTGCAAATGAAATACTTACACCAAGAACGAGGACGCATCCCTTGACTGAACCCTTTGTGTTGAGTTTAGAACCAGCATCCTTGAGCTGATTTACAACAAATTTTGACCAATTTAGACTCTTAACACGGTCTAAATCCACAATATCAGGGTAGCATCTGGGGCTTATGTGGAGGCTGGTTGTAGGGCAGAGAAAGGTTGAGACTGCAAGCATGAGCCATGATCTGAGGAAGTCTTCATTTGCATCCTTGTTATTTTTCACCCTTTGAAAAATTTCTTCAATCCTTGGAGCCGTGCCTTGAGCAATGTTGTACTTCGAACTGATGAATTTGATTGCTTCAGCTTCAAGCTCGTACACTACTTCCCCTCCACTGTTTGGCAGACCTAGTATGTATGATATAACATCTTCTGTCACAGGTATCCTTCCCCTTCCAGGTAGCACAAGCTCCATTGATTCTGCATCGAAGCAGTCCATGAGTAGCCAGTTTGCAAAATCCGCAGGGATGGTGTGGCATGAAATCTGAAGTAGCCCTCCAAAATCAATATCTTCAACCATCTTTCGCTGCTCTGGTGTCATGCTATTGTAGAGCTTTACGAGCCTAGCAGGGGATGCCCTGTTCCTCATGCCCTGAAAAAAAAAATTGGTTCAGAAACAAAAAGAAGTTGAGTAAGGGGGCACTAATCAGTGGAGAGAAAAAAGCAGCAGACGTACCACATTTGTCCCTGGAGGGGGTCTCGGATCATTTTTCTTCCTTCTAGCCATTGACTCGATCCTCAAAAAAATGACCCTTCAGCACCAAACAGTTTTTTTGCAGCCCACATGTACATACAAAAAAGCACGAAAAAATTGATTGTCACAGCAGAAAACGATGCAATCTAAAAAAATAATTGTACAACAAAAACCTTGGCCTGATGATGGGGAGAACCATGTAGTGCCACCACACCGGGCATTACAAGGCACAGATGATATGTGATAAAATCACCTATGCCAATTCCACTCTAGTGGATTTTTGTTGGCTATGCTTACATGGTTGAACCCCATCATTAGGCCAAGGAAAAAACTAAAAACAATTAGTTGCATTGGAGGTTAAAAATTGGGAGAACAGACCTTAAAAATGGTTGTCACAACTCCCTCCTTGTGCAACAGGGCTCTCTCGACCTTGGAGACAGCACGTTATCTGTCGAAACAAAAAAAATAGAAAAGAAATAAATATATTGACTGAATTCTAATCAATTGTTGGCAAATTCCTAATAATATACTGACTGAATTCTAATAAATTGTTGCCTAAAATACATTTTACATTTTGATAACAGATAAGAAATGCCATGTGTACTCAGATTACCAACGGTAGACAGGAAAAATAGAAAAGCAGAGAACTAAACATGCAGAGCAAAAAGTGTCTCTATTCTCTCTAGTAAGAATACCTAAAAAACTTGCATACACACAAAAAAGCATATCAGCATGCATGTCAGCACACATGTTAAAAAATGTTTCCATATATAAGCAATATGTAGCCGCACACAAAAAAAAGCATGGTACAAAAGGTTCATTAATATGTAATCTTAAGCTACTAAAAAAAAGTCATTAAGCCACACATGAAAAAGTCTGAGGATCCAGCCTCCCACCGTATCATCACTATCCATGCAAAAATTCAATTTATAACGCATGAGAGAAAAAAAGTGTTACTAACAGAATTGTATAACTGCCTATATATAACCATGTAATTGCCAAATTCATAGCAAATATTTGAATGAATT